>CM075209.1:10185478-10915478 GCA_037577465.1 Liposcelis bostrychophila
AAATGTGTAGCCCTTTTTTAGCAAGTTAACATAAACTTTTTTACCGTGTTCCAATTTTTCACCCGAAGAAAAGAAAATTTGTTACAAATTATTTCTTCCAAAAAAGGGAAAAGTTATTTACCTTCCGGAAGAGCGAAAAGAAGGTAGCACGACATGATCCCGAAAATGAAGAAAATCCGACATTTAAAATTCTGATCCAACGTCGAACTGGATCACTCGCAGGTAGAACTTACGTCATGTCATTCGAATTGGATAAAAAAAAGAAAGAAAGAAAAAAAAAATGTAATTTGAATAAATCATATCTAGAATTCTCTCGTTGACGTGTCGAATCGAATATAACGTCATCGTGAAAATTTTACATGAAACATTTTTCGGAAAACTTTGTCCAGGGGAAGCTTTTAAAGTTAACTTTTCCCGGGGAAACTTTTTCAAAAGGATCCCTTACGGTTTAAAAGCGGCCACCACCGATTCCCTGTGTCGACTACCTTGATGAATGATTAGCGGTTTTCGCATAATTTATGACCCGGGGAAAAATGAATGCAGATGTTGAGGGAAATTAAAATTTCAAGGAATTTTTTACAAAAAAAAAAAAAAAAAAAAAAAAAAAAATATATAAAAAAAAAAAGAAACTTACCGTTTTGTGGTGCATTGGTGGGAGTGGTGGTCGCTGCCAAAGTCATTCAGTAAACGTTGAAATCGTATCTCGAAATTTTCAACCTTGAAAAGAAAAAAGAGAAAAAAAAAGTTACAACTTACATTGTGGTAAGACCCGAATATTAAGTGCCGTACACGGTAAAAAATTTTATGTTAAAAGTAACATAATTTGCCTGTAGCCTCGAACAAAACACTAAAAACAAATGAATGTCTTATGGACAATAACATTCTATTTTCTTTTTTTTAACATAAAAAATGTGTAGCCCTTTTTTTTAGCAAGTTAACATAAAATTTTTTACCGTGACCAGAGGGGGCTACTTTTTACACCTTTTCACGTTTTTGCGAAAACAGATGTAAAACGTAGAAGAAAAATCATATCTGTTTATACCAACATTAAGAGGTGTTCTTCAGCATTAATTTCGTACAATGTTACAATATCTACACGGTAAAAAATTTTATATTAAAAGTAACAT
Source organism: Liposcelis bostrychophila (assembly GCA_037577465.1). NCBI lineage: Eukaryota > Metazoa > Arthropoda > Insecta > Psocodea > Liposcelididae > Liposcelis > Liposcelis bostrychophila. The sequence continues at coordinate 10,186,606 of CM075209.1, forward strand.
AATTCACCAGTAAAAAAAGAGGCTACATACACTTTCTATGTAAATTTTACATAAAACGATTATGTCGCATCAATGTGATCGTTGATTAACCAATAACCAATCGTCATTTGTTAACATGAAAAATTTTTACATTCAAATTTTAACATAAAAAGTGTTGGGAGTGTGTAGCCCTTTTTCAGGTTGTTAACATAAAAATTTTTACGGTGTACATACTTGTTCTGACACGATTAAAAACTCGATTTTCCAAAAGCTGTTGTTGTAACGAAAATGGGGCTACTTTGCACAATCATGTTTATACCTGATCGGGCACCCCTCAATGGTGACGATTGACCTAAAATGTTTTGAGGGGTAATCTTACAGGCAACGAAATCAGGGGGGTTCGTCACCGAAATTCAAAACTTTTTTCCCCTTCTTTTCCAAAAACCCAACCTACTAAGCATAGGCGCAACAAATGTTTTACGTAGAAAAAATATTTAATAAAGTTCCCTGAGAGTTGCTAACATAATAAATACAATATTCTGTATCTAAATACTTTAAATTTTAATAAAATATTCTGAATGACTCGATTAAGATAAGGTAAAATGAAATAAAAAGGAAATAAATGGTTCATACAGATTTTTTTTGCAGGTTTTCTTCAAACTTTTCACCGGTATAAAAAATAAAGGCGGAAGTCTAAAAAATTAAAAAAAAAAATATATAAAAAAAACATTGAAATAAACTTTTTCAATCTCTGAGTTGACATCTATTAAAAGTGCCGACGAAGTTTTTAAAAAGAAAAACATTTTATAAAAACGAAAGAAAAAGCGATTTTTCGTGTTTGACTGTAGGTAAGAAAAAAAAGAAGAAAGAAATAAGATAAAAAAAGAGCAGTACATGGCTTTAATTCCGCGTCATAAAATCGTATATTACCGACACGTATAAATTTTAAAAAGAAATAAAAAAAATAAGAGAGTAGTCTACGCCGGAAAAAGGAGAAGAAAATGAAAAAACATAAAAACTGTTCATCAAAATAATGGGGGCAAAAATGTAATAATGATGTCGACAGAAATGAAGTGGTTACAACCGGACGGATGTCAATTTATGAAAAAAAAAGATGAAAAGAAAAATAAGTGAACTATTTTATTTTAACTATGTAATAAAAAAAAACGGGGGGAAAAATGATATTGAATTTTAAGGAGATAAGCAAACGAACCAGAGTTTTTTCAAACGATCGTAAATTAAGTTAGTTAAAGAAGAAAAAGGGGTTGAAATATGCTAATGGCCGTGTTTTTTTGATGTTGTAGAAGTCGTTCCGAAGGATTTTTATAAACTCTATAAATGAATAGAATTTTTAATGATTAAGGAGGTAATGAGTCCTTTTCTTTGCAGTAAATGACTAAAACAAAGAGAGAGTTAAAGGATGGAATATCGGGTAAAAAGTAAATGAATTTATCTCAAGATGAAGTACGGGGAGGAAAAAAAAATTAAACTAGTAACTGGATTTGCTTATTTTGCGGTTCGGAATTTTTTATAAGTTGAAAAATTTGAGAAAAGTTGAAAACTGGCGATAAGGGTGGAAAGACAGAAACTGAGCCACTCAAAGGAAAGTTGGGAAACTTCCTAACCTCGTTTGAGTGGCTCAGTTTTTTTTTTTTTTTTTTTTTTTTTTTTTTTTAAGCGTGGTAATGGGTGGTTCGAAAAAAAAATCGATGTCGTCTAGTTTCGCTGCATCATAATTGCATTATACACCATTTTAAATGCACGGTAAAAAATGTTATGTTAACAACCTAAAAAAGGGCTACACATTCCATATGTAACAATTTTAATGTTAAAAGTTGAATGTAAACGTTTTTATGTTGACAAATGACGATTGTTTATTGGTTGATCAACAATCAGATTCATGCAACACAATCGTTTTATGTAAATTTACATAGAAAATATATGTAGCCCCCCTTTTTTTTATAAGTTACTTTTAACATAAAATTTTTTACCGTGTGCCCCCTAATCTGCTCGGTAAAAAAAATTATGTTAAAAATAACATAATTTGCCTGTAGCCTCGAACAAAACACTAAAACAAAAGAATTTTTTATGGAAAATAACATTCTATTTTTTTAACATAAAAAATGTGTAGCCCTTTTTTAGCAGGTTAACATAAAATTTTTTACCGTGTGAGAACATAAATATATTTCTTGGGCCTTTCTAAGGCACAGATATTTAGAATGTGAAGTATGGGCAATCCGAAAAAAAAAAAAAAAAAAAAATGATCCGAAAGAAAATATAAGAAAAAACCTTTTCTATCATCGACTTTTTTTTGTGTAAAAAAAAGTTTAGTGACCATAAAGATAAATCCGATTATTTACTTAAGACCGCTTTTAATCGTTTCCAGAGTTTCGTGATTACTAAATTTATTTCCACCAGCTTAACACTTTAACTTTATAAATTTCTAAAGTAATGCACAAAACCCCTCCTCTAAAAGAGGATTTGGAAACATAAAACCCGACTGTTGTTATTGGTCTAACACCGGACCCATTATCGACCTAGTCGTTAATAACGCATTTAATCCCGAAAAAGTTTTTCTTGTCCCTCCTTTTACCGGTTAACAAAAAAAAATCGAACCAAAGGATGCTCCGATTTTTTTTTTCTTTCCCGAAAAAAGAAAAAAAAGTTGTCCCGAGTCATGTTCAATACCTTTAATCTCCATGAAAGCTGATTAAAAGATCTTTTCAATTGAAAAGCTGGAAATAAAATGCCCCGGACTAAATAACGTAAACGGGGTCAAAATAGAATTTCCCCCAAAAGATAATTTTCAAAGCAGCTTATCCACAGACTATCTTTCTCGCTCGGGGTTTCTCTCTCGCTCATACTCTCTGAGTTATTTTTTATTTTTTTTTTTTTCCGGGGGAATTTTTCAATTTAAAATAATTAAATGCAGCTAGCTAAACGAAAAATTTGTTTTTATAATTTTTTATTTTTCCGCTCGGTATAATCTTGACAAGTCCACCCCTCGTCATCCCTCTACCTTTATAAAAAAAAAAAAAAAAAAAAAAAAAAAAAAAAAAAAAACGAAAAGTTTAAGGGAAAAAACTGCACCATTTGGTGTGCGACAGTCGAGATGAATTCGGTTGGGAAGTTCAAAAGATTGCTTTCTTTGTTTCGTTTTTGTGACTTTTTTCCCCGTTTCTATTTATTCCTCCTTCACCCACTACCCTTTCCTGCTTGACAGGAACATAGATTTCTGTTGAGGGATTATAGAAAAGCAGTAAGAAAAAATTGTTAAATTTTAAAAATTCAACATCATATTTTACTCCTCTCCCCCTTCCCTTTGAGAAAAAGTAAAAAAATCAAGGGCAAAGGTGAATAAGAAAAAAGATTATTTTTTTATTACCGCTAAGTGCCTTTTTTTTCTTCGCTTTTTTTTCATTCATTCAAAAAAAGAGCTTTTAACTAATTTGAATACGGTTTTAAAAAGAGAAAAACTAGACTTAACGTCGGCAGGAGAAAAAAAAACTCTTTAATTTTTTTTTTTTTTTTTTTCTCTTGGCTTCATAAGTTATTATAAGTTAAGGGTGATAATTTGTTCACGGGTTGTTGTTTTCTTTTATTCTCTTTCTTTCGCTTTCGTAATTTTTCTTGCTAAAGGAAAAAAAAAGATTGCAATTTTAATTTTCAAAAGCCACGTGCCATTGTAATTAACTGGCTTTTTCTACGAGATTTTAAATGAGTTTATTGATTTTCATTGAGTAAAAAATTTCCATATTGTTGATTGAACATCTGGAGTCATAGAAGGAGTTTCAAAAATTTCGCAATCATTATTTTTATTGGTGAGAGCAATCGTCAAGAAAATGAGAGGTCGGTGGTTCGATTCCATCTTTCGCCACTTCGATTTAACTTGTCAACTGACTTCCTATGTTTATGAGAGCCAATTCCCGTTAAATAAAATATTAATATTTCAAATCTGGTTAGAGATATCTTCCATCTTAAAAATTATTTTTATTGTTAAGAGGAGGCTTTACGGAAGGAATGACCGTTTTGTCTACTGCTCGATTTACTGGTCGGTGAAAAAATCCAAATTTTAAGTATCTAATGAACTGTTTCAGTACATCTTCTAATTTTTTAGGGCCGGTTTCAACTTGTCTGGAATGTATGAGCGGCGGGAAAATGATTTCAAAAAAAATTGCGGTCGAAAAACTTTGATTTTGATTTTGTTTTCTTGGTTCGCGTTTGCTTGGAACAAGTTGAAACTTGTACCAAATATACACGGTAAAAAATTTTATGTTAAAAGTAACATAATTTGTCTGTAGCCTCGAACAAAACACTAAAAACAAAATAATGTTTTATGGACAATAACATTCTATTTTTTTTAACATAAAAAATGTGCAGCCCTTTTTTAGAAAGTTAACATAAAATTTTTTACCGTGTACAAGAAAAAGTTAAAGGAATTCCTTAGATACTTAAAATTTGAATTTTTCCCGCGTAAATCGAGTGTTAGACAAAACAGCCATCCCTCGGGGCCATTTCAGGGGCTACTTTTTACTCCAGGGGGCTACTTTTGACACTTTCATTTTTTAAAAAATACTTGAAAACGGCTAAGGAATTTTTCAAAAATTAAACTTATTCAAAATCATTGGTTATTTTCGAGTGTTATGTTCAAGCTTAGTTGCCTAAACTTATTTTTCAATGAAAATATTAAGTTTTTAATACGAAAAAACAAAAAAAAAAAAAAACAAAAATGTTAAGAAATCACGCAGCTTAAAATGCTGAGATGCATTCTACTGCATCCACCGGTCAAATTGAAATTAAATTGCTTTCCGCACTTGTCTTACGTTAATCGGACAAAATATTTAAGCTTCGGATCCCTGATTTTGTCAATTTTGTTTTACTTAAAAAAAAAAAAAAAAACCAAGTTTAAAATAAATTATTAGCACTGGCACCAGCTTCGGCACGGACCTGAGTTTTTAGCCGGCCGCGGTTGACATCGGCGTCGGCACCGGCTTTGGCTTTTGCTTTGAACCCCTGATGTAAACTTGGAAAGATCATTTTTAAATACAAATAAACACGCAACTCCCAACAAATGTTTACATTTTCACCGAAAAAAATTTTCTTCGCAGAAGAAAAAAAAAAAAAAAAGGTTCACGCAAGAAAAGTGTTACCTGCCACCTTTATTTTTTGCGTATCAAGTTAATTTATCTCATGTTTTCTTTTTTCATTCCCAGTAATCATCGTTAAGTATAATTCCGAAAAGAGGATTAAAAGCCCCTCAAAATGCATGTAAACCCTTAGCATCAGAAAAGGCGGTGGCATCATAATTAAAACAGATGATATACAGGATTTCGTGTCAGCGGTCAATGTAATTTAGCGTAACGACACAATAAATTCATCAATGTAATGGCCTTGATATGATGTGTTGAGTCTCGACAGTAAATCGAAATCCCATACAAAACGATGTGTTTACTTTCATTACAAATATATCAGCATCATTGTCATCTCTCCTCTTTTTTTTCCGGTCTTCCTATTTTTTTTTTTTTTCTCTACGATTGAATAGATTTTTGTTTTCCCGCATTTTCCTCATCTTCTTCCGATCGAACGCTATCGGTTTTTTTTTTTTTTTTTCATTTTGACGAGACGCTGAAACCATTTTTTCGGTCTTCTGAATTTTCGTCCGGGATTTTTCGATAACCGGAAAGTTGTGAAGTGCGGGGAAGAGGAGGAAAAAAAAAAGAGGATTTCGAATACGATTTGAATTATTTATCCCACGTCTTTTCCTATATCCGCGCAGACCGCCGCGTTTTAAATTTTTTAACGTCCTCTCGAAAAACCTGTTCGTACATGTCGAAATTCTTCTTTTGTTTCGTTTTATTTTCACCACTCATAGTCGAAAAATAAAATTTCCCGCCTGCTGCAACAAAAAAAAAAAAAAAAAAAAAAAAAAAAATGTTATGCGATCGGTTAATGCGGTTGCGGTCGGCGGGGCAGTTGCGAAAAATCTCTTTCAACGACACGAACGTAAATGGTATTTCATTCCGACGAAAAACCCAATATTTTACATTTTTATTTAAAAATTATTATAATCATTCAACAATATCAATTTATAATTTAATCGGATAAAAAATAAATAAAAAAAAATATACTATGGAGGGGGAGTAGAATTGAACTATTAAAGGAGGGCGACGAATATTAAGAAAATATTTGAGACTGGTCCACTGAGGCGGTGACGTGACTCAGTAGACGCACTCAGGTTAGGGTGCCCCAAAAAAAATCGGCCACCTCTGATTTTCGTTCCCTAGCAAAAAATGGGTTCCTTAGGGTCTTGGAACACTTGTGAACTTTTTTCAGACTTTTAAAAAAAATTTTAGAGGGGGCCCCCAAATTTTTACTTTTCGCACTTTCATTTGATCAAATTTCAAAAATTCGCAGGAAAAAAATTTGATGACTTTAAAAAATTGATCTTTTTGGGGTATAATCCTTATGTATTGATGTATCCAGAAAAATTTTTATTTTGTCGAAAAATGAGACCTTATGGGTGTTATATGGCTTATTTCGGCGAAAACGACAATTATTTTATCTGACCAGTCCCAAAAGTTAAAAAAATTTCAAGATAGCCAAAATGACCCAAAATAATGTCGATTCATCGCCTTTGATCCAATTTTTGGAGAAAATATATTTTGAGTGAGTAGGGAGGCTTCAGGTTAAAGAATAATATTTTTCAAAATTTAAAAATTTATTTATTATTTTATGGTGTCTTTATTTGGATTCTACCCCTCGAAATCGGTTTTACTACCTCCAAATACCTTCTCCAAATTCTTTCAGATTTAAAAAAAAAATATATACCGATTTTGGTCAAAAACTAATCACAACTTACAATTCACTAGAAGATGCTACCAACCAAAAATCATCGCGATCCGTTCTTTCGTCTTTCTGCTTTCCGACGCACATTCTAGCACATTCTAGCACATCCACCCAAGCATCCACCCATCCACCCATACACACATCCAGACACCATCCAAATTTTGCTTTTTTCGGCATCAGGGGACTTTAAAACATATAAATACATCGAAAACAGAAACTCTGAAATTTGTGCTAAAAACAATGCTTTATTCCTGCGGTCGATAAAGTAAAAAACATATTTTTCACATATCTCAATCAGGATTTGTAATATTCTAGCATTTCACCCCATATAAAACCAACACCATGTACCACGTGAGGATTTCAAATCAGAGAGCTCTGATTTGAATGTCGCCTCTTGCCTTTTACTCTGAGTAAATGAAAAATACCTTATATAGGATAGAAGGTGACTTGCAGGTTTTGACTGGTTCAGCTCATTTCATTCAGGCCGTAACCAGTCTGGACCTGCAACTACCTGTACTCCAAAGCCAAATACTCCTATCTAAATATTCCGTTTATTTATTCTATTCTTTTTCCAAATAAATTAAATCGAAGTTAATACATCTTCCTCTCCCCTCCCCTCCCTTTCTCTCCCTTCCCTTCCGTTTCGGTTTATAATCGAGATAATTAGCCGCAGGTCTAGTTTAAGCTCAAGATTTATCCTTATATGATTATCCAAGAGTCAAATCCCGTTTTAATTTACATGGGAATTAAATTCCTAATGATCTCATTGTGTACACGAGAGTTTTCTCTCCGTTTAGGCATTGATTTATACAGACGTAGGAACGACGAGAATTCGATTTCAAATCGAATTTAAGCTTCAAGTAAGTCAAACCAATCTTCCGTATATACGAAAATTTAAAGTTACGTCGAGGAACGCGTTGCAGGGAGATGACGGGGGGTTGAGGGGGTAAGCAACCAAAGCAAATTCTCATCCCGTGTAATATAACAAAGTAATAAACAAGAAACAAACTATATATATACTCCAGCAAACACCAATTCAAGGAGAGAAAACCGGTTAAGTCGTTAGAAACGAAGGATGAAGTGAAGTCGGTGGACAAATGTGCGAGACATCGGAATAATAACATCCGGGGGAAAAGTTATGCCCCGACAAATGTAAATCCAAACTTGACGAAAGAAAGTTCACATGGAAAGTTTTCACAAAGGGAAAAGTTATTCTTTTTAAACAATCAACTTCTCCGATAGCGGGGAAAAAACAAGGATGGGGGGAAATACATGGTACAATGAAAACTATTTCGGGGAAAAATCTTTTTCGGATTTCTTCTTCCTCGTTTCATAGTTGAAAACCTTCCTCTTCAAACTTTTCGTCAAAATTTTGATGTACGACTTCGGGATTATGGAATGTATTAAGGGAGTTTCTTTGATAAACTGGAAAATGGTTTGAGGGAAGGAAAGAATTTCAGTTTGTCGAGGAAATCTGGAACAGCGACTTTCAATTTTGGATTTGGGAACATAAACTTTTTGTATTTTATTGTCATTTCCCCAAAAACGAACTCAACAGAAATGAGGGGATTAATTCTGAAAGATGAGTAATTTGCTAGGATGATAATGGGAGTGAGAGGTGCGACTTTTGGGTGACGATGGGACTAAGTAGGGTAGCCAGATAGTTCATCCGTCACTACCCAAGAGAAAAACTTTAAGGACTAGGGAGGCCTACTTTTTCAAAAAGTATTTTTAAACTTCGCCAATGCTGTGTTTGACAAACATGTGATTGGGCAAAACAGCGAACACGTTGAGCAAATTTATTTATCAGGGTAGATAAAAAAACACGAACTTTTAAATTTGAAAATGCCACAACGCGGAAAAGTTGCATTTAAGCATATTAATTTTCAGATATTTTGGGGGCCGATTTCTGCCGCCGCCAGAGGCTTAAAATTTTTCCAAAAGGACCGAAAAAATTGGAACTGTAGTTTGGTGCAAGTGAGTTCATTTCAATCGGAAATTTTCCGGAAATTTCAAAAATGAAATCAAGGTGCACGGAGTGCACCCAGCCAAGTAATATAAAAATTTTGAAGAATAAACTTGGCTGCCTTTTTTACATGATGTGTTTTGTTGGGATCAGTTTACAGTAATTGGAGCCATTTTTTATAAATGAGCAAAAAACGGTTGTTATTAAACTCTCTATACCTATTTCGGCTCATATATAAAAAATGGCTCCGATTACTGTAAAACTGACCCCAAGAAAAACACATCGTGAAAAAAAGGGAGCCAATTTATTCTTTAAAATTTTTATATTGCTTGGCTGGGTGCACTCCGTGCACCTGGACTATATTTTTGAAATTTCCGGAAAATTTTCAATGGGAAATGAACTCTTTTGCACCATAATACGGCTCTAATTTTTTCGGCCCTTATAACAATCCAACAAATTTAAGGCCTCTGGGGGGGGAGGGGAGGAAGGGAATCTGAAAAAAATTAGGGTTTATATGGAGGCTAAAATGCACCTTTTCCGCCCTGTGACACTTTCAAATTCAAAAATCCGTGTTTTTCGATTTACTCTATCATTTACAAAAGATAGCGCAGCATCGTGGGTGAAGTCAGAGCATATTCAATGCCTTCCTCATTGCTTTACAAGACGGGCTTCCGAGAGACAAAAACTTTGACAAAACACCTTTGCCTCATCGGCCAACATCTATCACGTTTGCTGGCCAAAACTACAGTATGCGCCTCCAGCTTCCAATTTTTTTCACATTGTGCTTCAGTAACATTTTTCTCCCCGGGGAAGAAATCTAGTTTTTAAAAATTCTCCAATGCGTAGAAAAAAAAAATTATAAGCGGAAATCATTATTGAAAAAACAACCCCAAACCTCGGGGACATAATGATAAAATAAAATTTATCATCTGGAATCATTTCAAAAAATGAAAAAAAAAAAAAAAAAAAAAAATCTGGATTCATTCCAGACGAAATAAGCATGTTGTAGCGATTTGATTAACATCGTAAGCAGTTTTTTTTCCTTCAGCTTTTTTCACCTTGACCCACCCTTTTTTTTATATATATGTACATGAAATAATTCGTTACAACTTGTAAATTTGTCGATGTATAAATCCAGACGGATTGCATGGCGAAATACAGTTCAATACGGCTATTTATAAACTCGATACAAAATCGATACGTCACCTTTCAAGAAAGGATTTTTTTTTCAAAAATTTTTTATTTTTTTTTTTTTTTTTTTTTATTTTGAAAATTTTGAAACAAGATTTATTTTCGATCGGAATAAAATAGGGAAGGGAAGGAAAAATTACTCCGTTAAAATTAGTTTAATTTAGATCTTTAAAATTATAACGAGAGAGGAAAGAGAAAGAGAGCTCAGCAAAGAGAAGGAGAGACGGACGATGCAAAATTTAATTTTTGAGTTTTATTCCCTAAAAATTTTCTTTTTTGGAATTATTTTCCTGGGTTTGTTTCGGTTTTTCGTTTTTCCCCCCGTTTATTATTCCCGTAATTTACATCTTTCATTGAATGAAGCGCGGTTTTTATCATTCCGCATCCAAATTTCCATTTGTCTGAATTTTAACCGCTCAAACTGTATTAGCTGTCAATGGGAAATAAAATATCACTTTGTAATATTTTTCCTTCCGTGAAAAAAGGAAAATTTCGAAACGTTTATTGCAAATTAAAATTACGATCAAATATCATAAAAAAGGAGGGGAAGGGGGTTTAATTTCGAGAGGAAATTTCAGCGAATAATCAAAGGAAAGATTGTTTTGTCTAACATTCGAGTTATGGGAGAGAAATTCATATTTTAAGTATCCGAAGAATTTCTTTGACTTGTTCCTGGATTTTTCGCACAAGTTTGAACTTGTTCCAAGTAAATACGAACCCGGAAAACAAGATCAAAATTTTTGGAGTGGAAATGATCTAAAAATTAATATTCCGGCAGCACCCTCAGAAACAGGAAATGTTTTGAGCAAGTTCTGACTTGCAACAGAATGGGAGTTTTTCGACAAGACGATTTTATTGTTTCCGGATGATTTTCAAGAGAATGATTTGTCACAAGGGCTTTCGGTTTCGCGTTATGAAACACTGATTCCAATAAAAACATCGTGTAAAAAAAGTGGCCAAGTTTATTCTTTAAATTTTTTATATTACTTGGCTGGGTCCACTCCGTGCACCTTGACTTTATTTTTGAAATTTCCAAAAAATTTCCGATAGGAAATGAATTCTTTCGCCCCAACATAATTTTTTCTTCCCTTATGAGACTTTGAAAAGGGTTTGGCCTCTGATGGGAGAAGCAGAAATCGGCCTCTAAAAAATCTTACAAAAATTAGGGTTAATATGGAGGCTAAAATGCTATTTTTTCGCGCTGTGGCATTTTCAAATTAAAAAATTCGTGCTTTTCGATCCACCCTACAGCGTATACATTTCAGACAAGTTGGAACTTCCACTAAAAATTCCTGGATACACCAAAGGAGTTTGCTACATATTCAAAAGTTGGATTTTATCACCGTAAATCGAGTGTTAGGCAAAACAACCTTTCTCTCTGAAGCTTCCTTTAAAAAAAATTAGAAGTTTCGCTTATGTCGCGAATAAAGATGGCCGTGGTCAAAGAGCCCCATAGCCCTTTTGAACCTTTCCCAGCGTCGTTCCCGTAAGCCAAAGAGGTTTATGAAAGATCAAACTGATGCAAGACGATCCTTTCATCAACAATTGCTTGGCCAAAAGGAATAAATGTCACAATAATCAAAGGAAAATCATCCCCCGATGACGGATGCGTTAAACCTGTTTAAAGGTTCTTTATGCCCACGCTCAAGCAGGTAAACCCAAGGGAGCTTTACTTCCCATTCCTCAAAAAGTAAAAAAGTACAAAATCTTTTATTCCATTTTCCGGGTCGTCCATCCATCCATTTATCCATCCTATTTTTTTTTTTTTTTTTTTTTTTTTTTTTTTTTTTTAACTTTGATCCTCTTGCCGAAAATAACCAATTTCGTAAAGAAATCAAAGATAAAAAATCGTAAAACTCGGAGACTTATCACGACGTCTCCTTGCAGCAGGAAAGGAAAGGAAAGGAGGGAAAAAAAATCTGGTTTTTTTTTCGTGAAAGGAAAGAAGATGAAGTAAAAAAAAACTTTACGATCACGGTTTCGATTCTGTCAGTGATATAAAACAAAGATCCGGGAACCCTTGTCAAATGTAATCCACAACAAACATCATTTTAACTGGAGTATTCCTTTACTGTGAAAAATCGGATTCCGAATCATTTTTTTCCTTTCCCGTTTTTAAAATAAATGATATCTGCAAAACTTTTCAAAGGTGTGATTTTCGATTCAGATTTTTTTTTTTTTTTCATCTCGCCTATTTTCCTCTTCCGCTACTGATTTTAACTATAACTCCGGTCATCCCCCGTTCTTGAATTACCTAATTAAGTTTAACACGATGCCCAAAGGGACAAGATGAGTTTAATCTGTGAAAGGATGCCATTTGAGAAGAGAGAGAGAAAGATATAGGTATTGTTCCAAGTTTAAACCGAATTTAAACTTGAGGCTACTGGAAGTTTATACGCATTAGTGATGATTCCTGAATTAGTAAAAGAGTTTAAGAGGAAGGAATAAAGTAAAACCTACTGATAAAAAAGGTGTAAAATGATCAATTTAGTCAAACATCGATTGCGTTTTAACTAGTTCCCAAGTAAAAGGTATTCGTTTGTTTACATCACCGTCCATGGTTCGATTCCATCTTTCGCCACTTCGATTTAACTTTTCAACTGATTTCCTTTGTTATATTACTTCCTAGCACACGATAATCAATCGTAGCTTTTTTGAAATGTAGATCCAACTCCCGTTAAAAAATCATTGTAGTAATGTTTTAAAAATAATGTTAATAAAATATTTTCGTTTCCACAACATTTATGAAATATTTGAGAACATTTATAAAATATTTCTGAAATGTTTTTTGAAACCGGGAAAAATGATTTTTAAACATTTCAAGGAAATATTTCGTGTAAATATTTATAAAACATTTGTTATAAACGTACACCCAAGAAAAAGTGTGTTATAAAATTGAGTTATTAAAAAATTAAACTTCGTTATAAAATTTTATAACCCGCCGAAAAAGGCATCTATTTATAATTTGTTATAAAATTTTATAACAAAAATTATTTTCAGTTTTTTTCTAAGGTTTTTTATTTTCTTCTAATGCTTTCCGAATTTTTCTATTTCTGTTTTTCTTTATTTTTGAGCCTTTGGCAAATTAAAAGCACAAGAAATAAACCGAAAATTCGGAAAAATCTGGAAAATATGATAAGTCAAAATAATTGGCAATTTAAGAACCTTATTGCCGCTTTTAAAAATCAGTTGAAAAGTGGTGTAGTAGATAAAGGGGGCTGGTAAGTCGACCACAAGGCTCGGGTTCTATTCCAAAAAATTGTAATTTTTTTCCCCTTTTTTTTCTCATGAAAAATGTTTTAAAAAATTGTCGATAAAGTCCCCATATGCTAATTATAGTGCAATTGAAGCATAAAATTAATATATTGCTCAGCTAAAAATTTTAATTATAAAAATTATAAATAGTTATAAAATTTTATAATCGGCCAAAACGTTATGGAGTTATAAAATTTTATAACGCACTTCTTCTTGGGCAGGAAATGTTTGCAAATCAATTTATGAGAAATATAAAATATTATTAATCAGTGTGAAAGAAATGTTAAAAAATTTCCTGGAAAATATAGCTAAAATATTTTTAATGTAACCACCACCAGCCGGTGGTGTAAACGAACCTTTAAAAATCCTTCATTACTTTTAAAAAAAAAAAAGAAAAAAATGTTTTTACATGTTGCCTGTTTCATTTGTCATATTTCTCATTTTCCGCCCGCCGATTCGCTGCTTATTTTCAGCGTCAGAAGCAGAAAAATGCCTCAGGGTGTGTGTTAGGAGATGGGATTTGAAATTAAGGTCATTTGTAGGTTTTTTAGGTTTCTAAGGTCACCGTTTGAAATTAAGGCCATTTTTAGGTACTTCAGGTTTTTTAGGTCAGAAAACACCCGTGGCTTTTTTACACCCGTATTCACAGGGTATATCAATAACCCCTCCATCACCAGCGTCCACCTTTTCTTTTTCTATGATTTTCTTTTCGTTACTCGATTTATTTTTCAAATTATTTTACTTTTTCCATTCCTGAGTTGTATGTTTTAATTTTCCAGGAAAATAAAATGCCTCCTTCCCCTTCCCTCCGAAAAATTCTCATTAAAAGAAACAACCAGGCCGTAAAGCACTTTAAATTGAAATCAAACGGCAACTTCTAATTCCGAAAACAAAAAAAAATACAGCAAAAGATACAAGAATCTCATTAAAAAAAAAAAAAAGAGGAAACATCTCGGAAAACGATAATGCTCGTACGACTACGATTTTATAGTTTCTGTAACATTTTATCCTCGAGCAAAACTTTACTTTTCGCTAATTAAAAAAAAAAAAAAAGTCAAGAAACGAGATGCAAGTAACGATTTGACATCAAAAATAAGAAAACAAAAAACCGCCTACTTAATAAAATAAGAAAACGTAGAAAACGCGTAGGTTTTGAGAGTTAATGGCACGCTGCGAATATTTCCCTTTTTTTTTAATACTTCATCCTCTATATATATATATTTTTTTTTTTCTAAAAAGCTTAAATGGAGTTGAAGCATGTTATGCCATTCTCATATAGCTCTAGAAACCAGATTTTCATGCATATATATAGATATATATTTATTTTGAAAAAAACTTAACAAAAACATTTTTTTCGAGAGTTATGATGCGGAAAAATGGAAAGAAGAAAAATTTTTCAACGAGAGAAAAAAAAAAAAAATAACATCACATTTTTTGATCGATATAATTTTTTTTTTTATAGAATAAACCAATTACGCTTCAACAAAAAAAAAAAATCTTGTGGTTTTCTTGTTATCTCGGAGATCTTACGAGCCGCCCATGCGGCGTTTTATTTTCGAGAGGATTTTACCGCAGTCCCTTATTTAGTTTTCCTGTCTGGGCATCAACAATTAAACTCCCAACACTTTCCAGAACACGCAAATTGGTTTTTCCCCCAAACCTATAATTTTTTTTTTTTCTACAAGAAAAAAAAAATCCTCGATTTCCTAGATAAAGATCGATGATATATGGAAGAAATATATGTCATTCTCGTTTCAATTTCCCGAAAAAAAAAAAAAAAAATTTTTTTTCTTCTATCGATCATTTTCTTTTTTGAAATGTCAACTTTAGGCGGGAGAATTATGCATCTGGCACGGCGACGACGAAGGCAATATTGTAATAATCGAAACAAAAATTTTCTGGGTCAAAAAGAAAAGGATATCGCCCAGGAGCGGTAAACCGTTTCACATTGATACAGTATTTCATTTTCAGTCCCATTTTTATTATTATTATTATTATTTTTTTTTTTTTTTTTTTCGAAAAATAATATTCAGAATATCACATCACGTCCCCTGGCCATGTTTACGTCGCATTTGCGAAAAAAATCTGAAATTTCCTTTTCGCTTGTTTTATTTATTTATATACAGAATGCTCAAAAGAATTATAAAAATTTTTTTACTGTAATATTTTATAATTCCATTTTACGGGTCATGAAATATTAATTCTATGTAACAGATTTTACATTAATTACACGGTTAGGTTAATATCAAAAACCCATCAGCCCCCGTTTTTTCCACCCCCTCCCCTACTCCATGTGCTTTTATCGAACATGCCGTCGGTAAAAAGAGGGAAAATAAGAGGAGAGTAAAAAGCAGTTTCAGTTAATGATGTGTTTAATCTTTCAGTTTATATGCGTTTTTATGATAAATGTACCTAACCGAGGTTTTATTAAAAGGTTACCGGGGTTAAATGGACCGGGTTTTTCATGAGTCCCGTTTTTGCCCGTTTATTGTTATGGCTATCTTATATTTTCTATGGGAAAACCGTGTGGGAGGATTTGACAAATCCCGGTTTCGAATTCGGATTCTAATGCGTTTTCGCTTTTGTTCTAAAATTATTTTTTCGAATGTAACAGTTAATTAACTCCTTTGTAAATTGTAAACTTGATTTTTTTTTATAATAATAAAAAAGCGAAAGTACAAAAAAATGGAATAGCCGGTGACTTTCATGGCCTTCAATGCCTCTAATGAGTTTAACTTACTTCTTGAGTGGCGCCGTTCAGCGAAAAAGACGGAGCACTTTAAACGTCATAAAGATGTCAACGATGTATGTACCGGAGGCGTGTTCAGGGACGGTCGGTTTCAGGAATCATTATTTTACGACATTTTAGACGTCAAAATGACGTCAGTAGATTATACGTGGGAATTCCAATTTCAAGGGAAATGAAGCTTTGGCCAAATATTTGGTTGCCAAAGCTGTACTTCCACCAACAGCATTTGGCCAAAGCTGCACTTTCACCAACAACATTTGGCCAAAGCTGTAATTACATTAACAGCATTTGGCCAAAGCTGCACTTTCACCAACAACATTTGGCCAAAGTTGTAATTACACCAACAGCATTTGGCCAAAGCTGCCATTTCACCAACAGCATTTGGTCAAAGCTGCACTTTCACCAACAAAATTTGGTCAAAGCTTTACTTTCATCAACAGCATTTGGTCAAAGCTGCACTTTCACCAGCAGCATTTTGCCAAAGCTGCAATTTCACCAACAGGATTTGGCCAAAGCTGCATTTTCATCAACAAAATTTGGTCACAGCTGCACTTTTACCAACAACATTTGGCCAAAGCTTCATTTCCGTTGAGCTGGAACTCCCACGTATAATCAGAGTCCCCGCTTCCCCCTACAGCATTTCAAGGAGCGTCTTTCGGAAATGGGAAATCTGACCCAATTAACGAAGGAAAGTTAAGAAGAAATTAAAAAAGTCAAAATTGAAGTTAAAGAAATCCGCTGATTCAGAGAATTTAGGTAGATCTTTATTTTTAGAAAATAAATTGCATTTAAACAGATGCTATATAAAGACCATCATCAGACCCGATCAAAACCTCATCCATACCCTGTTTAGCTTTCATAGGCCACGATCTACTGTTCCGAGGAAACTCCGAAACCCGAACAGCATCCATGGTCCCGCGTTCCACGAAATACAAATCTTGAGCAGAAATGAACAAATCTCCATTTCCAGTCGCTTCCAATCCTTCGATAGTCAAATTATTCGGCACGTTCATCGCTTTACATTCATTATCGTCAGGATCTGACACGCATACATAGCTTGGTAAAAGCTTGGTATTCGAATAGCCCAAAAACAAGGTCCCATCTTTATCGAAAGCTTGACTGAAAGTGTCGAATGAATCGGATGATAGAACTACCTGAATGTTTTCCCATTGATCTCCCGGAGCAACGTAACTAAAATTGCAAAGTGCAAAACCCGACATCACATACAAAGTTTGAAAATAAAATCTGTCGTTGACGACGGTGAATTCGACAAAATTTACGTAGGCATTGTCGCTGCGGTACAAATCATACTGGACACCGTCTTTAAATCGAACAAAGTTCCGACTTCCACCGAAATAAATGCTGTCGTTATATGAGGCCATGAACGAGAGTAATCGGTTTATATCAACGTTTATGGTGTCAAAAGACGGGTCCGGTTTGTAGATTTCATTTTTTGTAAACATGACAACTCGAGTTGTTGTATCGTTATTTAGTCCGATGTAAACATTACCGTCTTTGTCAACAGCATAAGTTTCCTTAGTGATGATTTGAAACCCTTCCAAATCCGAAATAACCACGGGATATGTTTCGTTTTTCCTCAAAATACCGATACCGTCGACGGAGTTGTAAAATAAATTACCGTCACCGTCGAAGAAGAACGACCAAGAGCTGCCGGGCTCGTAGCTGATGACAGGTTTCAAAGTCAAACTCACGAAATCGAACATGTGGACATTCATCGTATGGGTTGCTGAGATGTAATCGAAAACGTAGGCTTCTTCTAAGTTGTTGAGCATTATGCGTATGACCGAGTTGAAACTTGCAGAAAAAATAACGTCATTCTCTTGGTCCAACACGTAGATAGTCTCGTTGAAATTAGTAGCGACGTATGAAATTCCTTTGGAATCGGTTTCGATTAATTTAACACCCCCTTCGATTCCCGAATGTTTGTTCACTTGGACGGCATTGACCGTCGCCAAAATCACGAAAAAAATTACAAATAGCATGTTTGCACTTTAAAATTGAAGACGAAACTGATAATGCGGTAATTATAACTGTCTAATTATACAGTTTTCGGATCAAGAAACAATGAATAAAATGACATCAAACGATAAGATAATTTTCAAGTACATCCGCGACACACACGTATTCCCTCACTCGATTCCGTCATCCTGATGCTTATTCCGTGATTTGATGAAGCGTCATTACTATCATCCTGATTAGTCTTGTACGGCAAAGTTTGCGCGACGTAAAAGACAATATAAGAAACTAGCATGATCAACGTAGGAGATGGCAATGAGCTGCGTAATGTGGGACAATCAGCAACGGAGTTTTGAAAGGCACCGTTCGTTTGTAAAATAATTAATTCCGGCCTTAATGACGGGAAAAAGTCCTAGTGAAGTCCATAGGCCGGCCTTGTACGCCGTGATGGTCAACGTTTGGCGGGGCAAAATAGGTTCGGATGGCGGCGCACCTGTGTTGCGGCAGTTGGGCTTAAGCCCTGTTGAGTCAAAGAGGCGCGTGATGCTCCTCCCCCTCCTTAGCACGACCCTGCCATCAAAGTCAAACTCAAAAGACAGGCATTAAGCTGTCTAATCCCGAGTCGGCTGCGGTACTGCGATGCGGGGAATAATATGTATCCTGAGTATTCTTCCTTCTTACTGGGCCAAACCTGTGTCCAGGTGTCGATCACCGATGAGATCTTTATATTCATCTCTATCGGGGGCAGTCCTGTGTGTTAGTCCTTTTTAAAAGACCTTCGTAGGGCTCCTCCCTCTGGTTGCAGGTAGCCTCGCTACGTCAATACACGGGTGACATTCTGCTCTAAAAAGTGTCTTTCGGAGAGAAAATTCTGACATAATTAAATAAGTGAATAGAAGAAATTAAAATAAAAGTTTAAAGGGAAAATAATCGCAATAAATTTATCTCAGCTTTATTGTTATTTCACCCATTTATACAGTCCTCTAAATCGGTTTCTGGAGTCTTGAGGTTTCATGCGTGAATTAATTATGGTTAACCAAATTCTACAGTTGTACGAGAGGATAATTCTTCCGCAAATCTTAACTCTTTGGACAGGGGGGGAGAAAATGTTTAAAATAAACCGCGCCAGCATAAACAAATCCGACTGTGGAGGCGAAACGTTTGCGGTTAACGAAGAGGAGGGACGCGACGACCAGAGGTAAACGTTGACCAACTCCCCAGATAATAGTATCTGGAATATGTTTAAATAATCTAAAACGGAAAACGCTGACGTTTGTCGATTTTCGCGACGAAAATCCATCACGGCTTCAAAAAAAAAAAAAAAAAAGCTTGTCTTGTCAGAATTTTGATTTGAAACAACAACAGCATCAGCAACAGCAAAAAAAAAAAAAAAAGTACTTCGTTTTTTTTTCTCTTTGAGAAAAAGCAAATCAATAAAACAAAAAATATATTCGAGATCCGTTTTCTTTGCAGAAAAAATAAATCAGTCAAAAAAGGGAGGGAGGGGGGGATTAAAAAAACATTGTCTTGAAGGGATTTCGTGCAATTACAAGGAAAAAAAAAAAAAAGAAAAGAATGAAGTGGAAAGACAAATGTTATTAACTTTTCTGTTAAATGGCTCATAAATTTTTTTTTTTCAAAAAAAAAAAAAAAAAAAAAAAATTGAACTTTATACCTTTTTTTTCTGATTCGCCTCTAATTTCCTCCTACCGCTTTCAAATTATTCATAAGCATCACATACTCCTCGACTTTGGATTTACACGCGTTTAACCATTTTGGAAAGGTAAATTAACTCCGGTTGTAAATGTTAAATTCCAATCATTAGTCACCGGTTTTATCACTCCGGTGGAAATTTCCCTCGCGGACGTATTAATTTCCATTTCCGTTTTTCGGCGTGAGAGAGAAAGGATGAGGTGGGGTGGGGGACGGGGGTGGAGAAAATGTCAAAAAACTCCAGCCTTCAAGACAGATGTTACCGGAAACAAAATTTTAATAATATTCCATTGTTTTGAAAGTTGAAAAGATGTGAAATTTCAGTTTCAGGGATCCTCCTCCTTCCGTCTTATTACGCCGGGGTTTTAAATCCCCTTATTTACATTTACTAATCTCCATTGTTCCCCCGTAATGAAGCGATTTTTAGCTTCCTTCCGTCCCGCGGTAAAAAAGAACGGAAAAAAAAAAAAAAAGATTTTGAAATGATATGTAAAACCGCTTTTCCGGGTCCGAACCTACATGAACATATAATTGTGCTGCCAGGGTGAAAATTTAAAGTTGAGGGAAAATCTCACGCGTTCGATCCTTTATATTTCGCTTCTTCAGTTTTGAGGTAAATATCCTCTTCTCTCCCCACACCCCATGAGCCCCCTGTCTGATTGTCTTCATTTTCGAATTCCTTTGAACAACCACAAACAACCTCGATTACGTGTTCATTCTACTGTAATTCCGAATTCGTCATCATTTGAGAAAACGAATAATGGCAATGTAAAGTTTCCTCTTCGCTTAGGCTGCGAGTGATTCAATTTGAAAACTATGTGCAACCGCAGTTTTGACGAAATTGCTCATTAAAATTTTCTTAGAAATGTGCCTTAACTGTTTGTCTAATGCCACACCGCGGCGTTTTGTGGGTTAAACGGTCTTGTGACACGGAGCGCACTCGAATTATTTCGGTGTGAACTGTTTTGGTTGTTTTTTCTAATACTCGATTTACAGTGAAAAAAATCCAAATTTTAGGTACCTAACGAACTCTATTGTCCTATTCTTGCATTTCTCGTAGAAGTTTCAACTTGTTCCAAGTAAATACAAACCCGGGAAACAAAATCAAAATTATTCGACCTCAAATTTTTTTAAAATTATTTTTCGGCACATACATATTAGACAGGCAAATGACCGGGACAAATGGAGGGATATTGTTAAGCGAGCGATTCGCAATATCCCAGACACTTAAAATCGACCACCACACATCGGTCACGATGTTGGACTGAGAGAGACCGTAGTACTGAAGCCCTGAAGAGTCAAGTATCTATATTTTTTTTTATTATTTGTTCCAGGAAAAACATTGTCTGTTCCGGAACTGACACGTTTTGGTTCATTGCTTGTTCCGGAACAAGCAATTTCTGCTCCAGGACAAACTGCGAATAACAAGTAAATTGACTGTTTCAGAACAGACCATTTTTTATTGATTGTCTGTTTCGGAAGTGACAATTTTAAATTCATTGTCTGCTCCGGAACTGACAATGAATTAAAAATTGCCTGTTCCGGAACAAACAATTTAATTAATTATTAAACGCTGTCAGTTCCAGAACAAACATCGCTTGTTGAACAAACATCGGAACAGACGATTTTTATTGATTATCTGTTCCGGAACTGACAATTTTAATTCATTTTCTGCTCCGGAACAGAAAAAAAAATCAAAAATTGTCTGTTCCGGAAAAAAAATATAATTATTAAACGCTGCCAGTTCCAGATCCAACATTGCTTGTTCCGGAACAGATAAGATTTACTGATTATCTGCTACGGAACTGACAATTTTAAATCCATTGTCTGCTCCGGAACAGACAATGAATCAAAAATTGCCTGTTCCGGAACAAACAATTTAATAAATTATTAAACGCGCTTTTAATCCAAAAATCTAAAAGGCCCTGCTGATAATACTATAGTAAAGAAAGAGAAATTAAGTGTTAGGAAATTAAATACATAATTCAGGAATCGGAGACATTGTTTAAAAATGGGAGACTCGCCAACTACTGGAACAAATGACATTTCAGATGTTGATATTACCGAAGACATGGAGTTTAAGCCTATATTCAATTCGCTAAATATAGCGCTTACTAAAAAATTGAAGGAGGAACTTGAGAAACGAGTTTTAAAAGCTGAGAAAAACATCTTTGACCGCATAAACACTAGCTTACAGAATAAAATTGAGTCCTTATTTAATTCGCAGACAGTTGATATACGGAATGATAAGGATTTTCATCCGATATTGGAATCGTTAAATTTAACACTGCAGAAAAAAGTTAAGGATGAAGTACAGAGACAGATGGTCAATGTAAAAGAGGATATTTTGAATGAAGTAAATGCTGAGTGGAAAAAAACAATCCGAAAAATATTGCAGGTTCAGGATGATTATGATCAAAAAGTAAATGAAGGTGTTAAAGCTCTAAACCTCTGCAGAGTAAAAGAAGTTAGAAATATTTTAAAGGATTACACCAACATGACTTTAAATGAAGACACAGAAAATGAAAACAGTGAGAGTGAAATCATTGTGCAACAAAGCGTTTTGCAGGAGAAAACTCAGAACGAATTGGAAGTACCTAGCTTGTTGGATTTTAGCATCTTTTCCATTTACAGAAATAGGGATAAAGGTTCAAATCCTCCAGCAGACGAATCGGAAGAGGAAATTCATTTGCATGATGAAACTCATAGTGAAGAGGACATTCCTAGTGTATTAAATTTTTCCATCAGAAAGCGAAAAAGAAGCGGTTTTTCCTCTAAAGAAAACAAGAGAAAACATTTTAATCAACCAGGTACAAGTCAAAAAAAAAGCCCCAGGAATTTCTAAATAATTGAATTTCAACAGTGACCTAATGTAGTTAGGACAATGACATAAGTGCAATATCTTGACTTTAAATATATCATTATTTTGACAATAAATAAAAAAAAAAATATTAAACGCTGTCAGTTACAGAACAAACATTGCTTGCTCCGGAACAGACGATTTTTTATTGATTATCTGTTCCGGAACGGACAATTTTTAATTCTTTGTCTGTTCCGGAGCAATAAATGTTTGTTCTAGAATTGACAGCGTTGAATAATTAAATTGTTTGTTCCGGAACAGACAATGAATTTAAAATTGTCAATTTCGGAACAGACATTCATTTTAAAATAGTCAGTTTCGGAACAATCAATAAAAAATTGTCTGTTCCAGAACAAACAATTGAATTTTTAAACGCTGTTCAGTTCCAGAACAAACATTGCTTGTTCCGGAACAGACAATTTTTTATTGATTATCTGTTTCGGAACTGAAAATTTCAAATTCATTGTCTGCTCCGGAACAGAAATGTTTCTTCTAGAATATACAGCGCTGAATAATTCAATTGTTTGAAAAAGATAATGAATTTGTAATTGTCAGTCTCGGAACAGACAATAAATAAAAAATTGTCTGTTCCGGAACAAAGAATTTTTTAAGGCAGACGTTTTTTTCATTGTTTGTTCCGGAACAAACATCTGTTCCGGAACAGACAAAGAATTTAAAATTGTCCGTTCCGGAACAAATAATTTTTTAAAACAGACGATTTTTTATTGATTATCTGTTCCGGAACGGACAATTGTAAATTCTTTGTCTGTTCAGGAACAGATGTTTGTTTCGGAACAAACAATGAAAAAAATAAGTAGATACTTCAGTACTTGCTTACATTTCAGACAAGTTGAATCCTGTTGAAGCAAGTTAAAACTTGCACTAAAAATTCCAGGAAACACCAAAGGGATTATTAATACGTAAAATTTGGATCTTTTTACGAGTATTAGACAAAACAGCTCCTCTTCCGGTATTAACTAAAGCATCCTCTTAAACTGAAATCTCCATAACAGTTGTTTAATGATACCGAGCTTAGAGGAAAAGAAGTCGGAGGTTCGAGTCCTCAATGGGTATGAGTTGTGAATTTTCCTAAAAAAAATCGGCCCCTGCCTTTATTCGGATTTTTCCGCTTCTTCAACATAAAACACCCTTTCCCGTAATATCAAACAAGAAGCGTGACTCCGGAATACATTCACAATTTTCTGCTGCCACGAAAAAATAAAAAATACATCTCAAAATCAAAATTGAGACTATCGCTGGAAAAAGGGCTTATAACACACAAGCCAATCAAACTTCATAATCCATTTTTTTCGGCCTCACTTAATTTGAAATACTTAGCCGGTATTAGACAGCAAAAAAACATAAAAATTAATCCAAAAACAAAATACTACTCTTTCCTTTTTTTTTCGTTTCCTAGAATTTTAATTTACAAGAGATGACGAGATTATCATAATATACTTTTTTTTTTTTTTTTTTTTATATTATTTGTTTTATTTATTTTTTTTAATCTTTATCCAAAACAAATGTCAAAACGAGGATTTTTCAACAGCCCCAGGAGAGAAAAAAAAATAAAACTTATTATTCCGTCCGCACTTATGCGAAATTGGAAAGAGGACACTGACAACGATTTCCCGAATTAAAAAAAAAATGCTTTTTCAGAAACAAAAAAAAAAGGAAGTTAATATCGAAATTTTTTTTAACGAATCCTCTTAATGAGAGGATTCCGGTTTATTATATTCTGATTAAACATGGGGATGATGGTGTATAATATCCCTTCGTGGTTAAAATTTCAATTCCCAGATATAGAATTTCGCTTCGAAACTTTTTTTTTTTTTTTTTTTTTGTTATGGATTTCGATATTTTAATTACTCAAATTATGTAAATCTCGAAAACCTCCAACTGAACGCAACAGTGAACTCGAACTCGAGAAGGGGAGGGAAAAAAAAGAAGAAACTCAAATTAAGAATAACGAGGGAAAAATTTTTCCTCTTTTCTTTATATTTATAAGGATAAAATAATTTTCGTTTCATTATTTATATTTAATGTAACAAGAAGACATGTAAACAACATTTTGTGCTCATTACGTAATATTCATTTTCATTATGAGATCACAAAAGGGTGAAATCTATTCATTTTCCCTGTCACTCGGGTGCCAATTTAAAAAGTTCATCATTATTAAACTAGGATCGGCGGAAAATTGATATAATAATTTTGAGAATTTTCTTTTCCGAACAATTACTTTTCAATTTTTTTTTTCAGTGGCGTAATTTCACAAAAATCTTGGGGGGGGGGGCAAAAAATCTGTATGCAATGACCTTTTTTTTTTTTTTTTTTTTTTTTTTTTTTGCTTAAGAGACGCTTTTCTCAGCGAGTGACACCGTTTCATGGTTTTCCTTCAGAGATAGGGATCGTAAATAAAATCTATAGCTTTTTCTTACAATGATTATTACTATTATTATAGCTCGTTTTAAACGTTAAAAAAAAAAAAAAATTAAAATTTTTGCCACACATAATTTAACATATTATTTTAACGGAAATCGCCGTTCTTTAAGGCCGTCAAATTCATCCACTAGATGCTCTAAATCTGCTTTTTTTACTTCTTCTTTTTCTGCCGCCATCAACATCAACCCTTCCAGCCTTTCGTCCCCCATTGAATTTCTCAAGTGATTTTTTACTCTTTTTAAAACTGAAAAAAGACGTTCATTCTCAACAGTGGTTACTGGTAATGTTTGATGTATTTTAAGAACTTTAACCACTTCTGAAAAGGCAACAGGAAAATGATTCAACTCCTTCAGCATATTACCTACAGACATCCTTGATATCGGAGCTTTAAATTTTTCTTTTTCATTATTTGCTTGATGAATTTTTAATAACGATTTTTTGGCTATTTTCAATTGAGTTGCAAGAGTTTCTTTTTTTAAAAGTGGAGCATAAGTTGCCAGAAAAGGTTCGAGAGAAGTTACGTCTAAAAACATTGCGGAGTTAATATCAAATGATTGCAGCGATGAAATCAACTCTTTGTTCCCAGTGAATCGTTGATTAAATTCTTCAAGCATTCTGTCGATAATTTCATAGTATAAAATTTTCAGATTTTCGCAATGCCTCTGACCAAGAGTTGAATCGACGAAACTATTAGCAAGCCGACTTGATATACATTTTATGCGCGTACTACTTTTTTTTGCTTTCTCTATGTTTATTCCCAAATTTAATGCCAGTTTTGAGGCTTCCGTTTCAAGCTTAGAAAAAACATCATCAGTTCGACTCTCAACCAGTTGTTCGGCTGTAGATTCAATCAATATATTAACTCGGCTGAAATCGAGTTCTTGCGCTTGTAATTGATCTGACAACAAAGACGTAATTCCAAGAAGATGATCGAACATAACCAGTTGAAAAATAAAAGATTGTTTTTTTACCTGATTTAGAAGACCAACAGCTTCGGCATCTTGATCAATTTTTTTTGCCGCTTTCAAGGTGATTATTATAGCCTCCAATCGCCGTTTGATTTTTTCCACGGCTTTCACCCAATAAAACCAACGAGTTTCTGCCGTTCTTTCCAAAACTATAACCGTTTGTGATAATTCTTGCTGGGCTTTAATGAATAATTGATTCCTAGTATTGCTGTTAGTAATAAAATTGTACAAGGATTTTATAGTAGAAAAAAATTCTTCAGCTTCTTTTATTTTAGTAAGGGTATGAACCAGTACTAAATTTAAACAATGCGAATTGCAGTGAACGTAAATTGCACAAGGAGCTTCCAATCGGAACCGAGTTTGCACTCCGCTGACGTGACCACTCATTACTCGAGCTCCGTCGTAGCACTGCCCAACGCACAATCCCGGATCGATATTTAAACTTTTTAAATCGTTTAAAATTTCTGAAGATAACGATTGAGCACTAAGGTCTTTAACGTGATGCACACCGATCGCTCTTTCTTTGATTTGCAGAGTTTCACTATCAACATACCGGATTAACACGGCCAATTGTTCTTTTTTACTAACGTCTTTCGTTTCGTCTGCAGTAACTGAAAAATATCCCGCTTTCTTAACTTCTTCGACAATTTTTTTTTTAATATAATTGCGATATACTTCAATGCAGTCATTTTGGTACTCTGGGGAACAGTAATTGCCATATTTCCTTCCGAAATTTTTTTGAAGGATCGGATCGTGTTTTGCCAAAAGATATGAAACTTCTTTGAAATTTCCGTGGTTGTCCGAGCTTTGGCTTTCCTCATGACCCCGAAATGCCAAACCTTGACGTCCCAAAAGCGAAGTAATTTCAAATAAAGCTTTGACATGATGGCGATTTTCTAACACTTCTTGCTTACTAAACTTAATTACACTTTCAGCAATAGAGTTTGATTCTTTTGCATTGATTTTTTTAAAAGAAATCCAAGCCTCCATTGCATTCTTGTGCCTCTCGCTTTGATCGTGCTGTGCCAGAAGTTGCTTTGCATCCCTATATTTTTTGAACCCGTGGTCTATAAAAGCTCTTTTCCCCAAGTTTTCTCCAGGCCTGATTGAATTGTTCGCAAAATGACGGCAGCAGAAGCAAAAAACAGCGTTGTCTTTAATACAATATTCCACCCAACAGTAGCTGCTATAATAAACTTTACTGAATTTTCTTCCATTCTCAGATGGAAAATTTAAAAGAACGGGTTGAGCCGGATTTTCATATGGCGAAACACTTAAGTTGCTGCCAGTTGTAGTTGTCGAACTTTCATGCGGCGAAACACTTAAATTGCTGCCAGTTGTAGTTGTCGAACTTTCATGCGGCGAAACACTTAAGTTGCTGTCACTGACAGCAACTTCTGACAGCCTGTCATTTGTTTCAAACAACGAAAAATTAGCCTCTTTTTCATTAGTCTCGTTGCTGCTCGAGGAGGTTTCTGCATGAGAAACTTTTCCACCGGTTTCGTCATTCACATCTGCACAATCCACTTTAAGCTTTTTGGAAAAAAATGATTGTAATGATTTTTGTCTTTTTACTCCACTCATATTTCAACTTACACTTTTAAAATATAAGACTGCTTAAAATCGTTATCGTAAATATAAGACTGTTTCGTCTAAATCGTTTAGAATAACACCAATTAAAACCGAAAGAAGCAAGTTTCAAGCAGGATTCATACAATCAGCCCGATAACACTAAAGTCCATTACAGACGACCGGGTTGACTCACGAGCTTTTATTCTCGTTATTAGTTTTATTATTATTGGTATTATTAGCTTATGATAAGCTCTCTCTACACTAAGTAGTTAAATTCTAATAGTCGGATTACCGTACTTCAAATAGGTACTTGTTCCATGTGTTTAGCTTATGGAAATTCCATGGAATAAGTATAATTACCTGATGTATTTGATGCATGTCTACCGCTAAGTGTAGAGAGAACTTATATGGAAAAAATAAAAAAAACTGCCTACTTTCGCCGACATTGCTTGGGGGGGGCAAAAACGCTTTGAGTAGGGCAAAAAAACCGTAGGGGGGGGCAAAAAAACATTGGGGGGGCCAAGGCCCCCCCCTGCCCCCCCGAAATTACGCCACTGTTTTTTTTTCTTCAAAAGAAGAAAATTATGAGAACGTGGGAAAATTACGTGTTTCAAGGTTTTTGTCGCTGATATTTCTTTTTTTTTTTTTTAAGTCCTTTGGGATTAACTGCCAAGAATGGTGTATTCTTTTTCCTTCCTTCCGTTTTTCTAACGTGCCCTCTGGCTGGTTTCTTTTTCGGAACGGAAGGAAATCCCTTATTGAAACTTGGGTATTCCGTCTAGAGGAATTTTCCAAGCGCGGATGAAATCAAATGTAAATATATTTCGATAAAAGGGATGAAAATTTTAGATGAAAAGTTAAATCTGCAATAAGGAATTTTCGTTTATATTTTCAAAGGGGATTTAGCGTGGAGTCAAAAATCTGGGAAAACCGACAGAATGGAGTGTGAACCAATGGGGGGGGGGGGGGGGAAGATGTACGAAATAAAGAAAACTGACGAAAAAAAACCAACCAGATAATAGAAAAATGACAGAAAACCCGACTGACAAAAAAACCAATTGACGAAAAAATTAACTGACGAAAAAATTAACTCACAGAAAAATCAACTGGCAAAAAAATTAACTGACAAAAAAACTAACTGACAGAAAAACCAACTGACAAAAACACTGACAGAAAAACCAACTGACAAAAAAATTAACTGGCAGAAAAATCAACTGACTTAAAAATTAACTGACAGAAAAATCAACTGACAAAAAACTAACTGACAGAAAAATTAACTGACAAAAAAACTAACTGACAGAAAAATTAACTGACAAAAACACTGACAGAAAAACCAACTGACAAAAAAATTAACTGGCAGAAAAATCAACTGACTTAAAAATTAGCTGACAGAAAAATCGACTGGCAAAAAAATTAACTAACAGAAAAATTAACTGACAAAAAAACTAACTGACAGAAAAGTCAACTGACAGAAGAACCAATTGACAAGAAAATCAAATCACATAAAAATCAACTGATAGAAAAACCGTCAGCAAGAAAAGTCTACTAAACAAGTCGAAAAAAAAATATTGCCCGCCAGGAAAAATTTTGGGACCGAAAAATTGTAAGATTTCTTTTTAAAGAATACGAAGAAAAAAGATGCCTACCTTTTATACGCTGAATTCAGTAGTCCTTGAGCCTTCCATCGGTCCCAATGTCAATTGTATCCTCCTTGTAAGACTCTTCCCATCCTTTCCTTATACGAGCTGACGCCTTCCTCAAAGTGCACCCGAGGGGCCAAATCCTCGTGAAAATGCTGCCCTCGCTTCTCTTTTCAGCCCGGCCGTTTTTCCTGCAATGAACGACATTTATATTATTTAACTTATTAAAAAATAAAAAAGTTGTGACAATATTTTGTGCCAAATTCTCAACTTAAACATGTCGTAGTAACAAGTTGAACAACATGTTGCGTAATATTTACAAACTATTATTTTTCATTTTTCAGTGTTCCGCAACATGTTTTTAACGCTGCAACAAGTTGATCAGCATGTTACCGCAGCATGTTATAGCGTGATATTTCGGCCTAAAGTATTGTTAAAATTCGAAGAGGCAAGAGAAAGTCGACGAACCGGAAATGGAACTGGTGAAAAAATCGACCAAAAAAAAAAAAAAAAGAAAAAAAAAAAAAAAGTATAAAAAAAACTCATTTGGTAGGAAAGTCATTTGACGGAAAAATCGACATATGATAAAACCTATGATCGAAAATTAGCCAAACCAGTTGATCGGTATAAAACTCAGCAGCCGAAATGTCTAGAAAAAATAGTGAAATGTCTATTTCTAAAAAAAAAAAAAAAAAAAAAAAAAAAAAAAAAATAGATAAAGGTAATCTTCAACCTGCAACAATAAAAAACGTAAAAACAAAAATTTAAAAAAATATGGGGGAAATACAGCATAAAATAAACTAATTTAAAAGTACTTAAAACGTTTTACATGTTGTTTTAAAGTAAAAACTAGTTTGAGATTTTCCAAGTTAATTAAAAAAGTGACTAAGAAAACGGAACGATAAGGGTTGTTTTAAGAGCATAACAAACGCCTTGAAGCACAAAAAGAGTCGGCTAGAATTGCCATAAAAAAAAAAAAAAATTATGAAAAAAGATACAAATTTAAAGGATGCTGAAACCATGCAAATTACAAACCACTAAAAATCCTGGGGTGGAAGCAAAATTTATGAAGGCAATCGAAAAAAATCCAGACTTCGATGTGAGATAGATTTTGGATACAAGCCAATAAAAAAATTGATATGGCAACTGATATCCCTCCCAAAAAAATAACGGGACTCATTTTTTTTATCGTCTTCTTTTTAAACCGCAAAATCCATATATGTTTTTTTTTTCTCCCTTCCTTCTTTAACCGTCAAAATTAAACGACCTTGGAAAAAGATTTTCCTTTTATTTTTTTTTTGACAAGTAAAGGTTCTAGTTCCTTTACATAACCGGCCGGTCAGCCGGGGGGTGAAAATTTTTTAACAATCAAAAAATTATAGGCTCCGAGCGACTTTTTTAAAAATAAATATACACTTAAATATACCTGTTTACCTTATAGAAGCGTATATATTTCCATCACGCAATTATTTCGCGGAAAATATTGCTTTTTTATAAGCTAAACATGATTTTAATGGTGGTGCTGCAGTCAAAGTCGCTGGGAGCCTATAATTTTTTTTTTTTTCGATTCGGGATTTTACACATAAAAATGAGATCGGATCGCACCGTAACCGTGCCAAAACGTTTTGTTATGTTTAAAAGGTAAAGATTCGTTATTGAAAATGTACAAAAAAGGCTTTATGGTGCTTAAATTTGATAATTTTTTTTAATGTTTTCGAAATAAAAAAATAAGACGGCATTTTTCTTTTTGTTGTTGAAATAGTTCGCAGTTTCACCGCTAGAGCGCTGCACGCACCGCGCCCGGCTAACCGGCCGGTTATGTAAACGAACTAGAACCTTAAACAATGCAGCTTCGATTTTTAAAAAAAAAAAAAAATAAAGAAAGGTTCATCGGGAAAAAAAGAGGAGAATTTCCGAAAAAAAAGAATTGTACAACATCCCGGAGTTCGTTAGTTAAACTTTCAAAAAGAATAAAAAAGAAAAAAAAAGGTAATAAATTTGAGTTTTCCTAATTCAATTTGAAAGATTTTCTTTCAGTAGGGGTTTTTTTTTAGGGCCATGACTGACTTCTACATTTCATCACATTCTGCCTTGTTATGCAAATTACATTTAGGAAAAAAAAAAAAAACGTTTTAAATATTTTAAAATTCTCCTTTTTTTTGACTGGGAGGAGATAATAAAAAGATATCGGGGATAGGGAGGTGTGAACGGGAGGAAAAAGGGGGAGAAATGGAACAAAAGGCGTTATGCAGTGAATAGAATTGAAAGCTACATTTATTCAATAATCTGAAAGGAGATATATTGCTCAGGAAACAATATTTGAATGAAGCATTTTGCCGGACCCGGGGTGTCCGTAATTCTACGTGATTAATGTTTGCTTTGTATGGTTTCCATCAAATTCCTTCCCTGCAACATCTTCTCTGGATTTTCCTTATTTGAATCGATATTTCCTTAGAATTATAAAAGTAAATGAACAGAGCGAAAGAGAGAGAGAGAGAGAGAGAGAGAGAGAGAGAGAGAGAAAAAAAACATTTTCGGCGTAATAAATGAAATATTTTTATTAATTCACTTCGAGGAGGCTCTGTTAATTTTTTTTTCTTCGTCTCTCCTCTTTTTTTTCATCTCTTTCCCGAGAATTGGATTACGGTAAAATGCAAAAAAATAAAAAAAATTCCCAATAATTTCCCGATACAAAACTCATACATCATCGGAAAAAAGCTTTTTTTTCTTTCCTTCTGAAACGAGCATTCTTTTTTTTTTTCAGCAATTCAAAAAATAAAAAAAAAAAAGAGAGATATCGCAATAAATAATTTTTTTTTTTAACTTTTTCCTAAAAAGAAAAACGAATCCATTTTAATTGCTTGACAGCAGATTTTGTGCTGATTCAAACAGACACTTTTTTTTTTTTTTTTATCCGCAAGGGTTGGGAAAAATGTAAATGATTTGACTACACGTCGTCATGCAAAAAGAACATTTGGAATAACATTAAAAAATGTATACGTAAACGGATTTGCATAACTCTGTAAAATTTTCTGAATTTTATTAACATTTATCTCGAGGTATTTGTTTGTAATTAAATGTTTTTGCAATATTTTTCGGAGTTTTCGGAGGAGAGGAATTTTAAATGTATTAGCAATGAAAATTTCCTCCTGATAAAATAAATTCCGTCAGTTTTCTGTTGGTCTTTCTCCTAAGTCTTCAACTACTGAATTTTCATTATTTTGAGAATCATAATTTAAAAAAAAAAAAAATTTTTTTCTGCGAGCTAAAAATTTCTGTTAAGTCTTTTTCCCGTGAAATGCGACAACTGTGAGTCTTATTTTTTGTCAGTCAGTATTTTTTAGAAGAGATTTAAGTAGGTTTTTTCTACGAGGAAGATTTTCTAACAGTCGGTACTTTCTACGAAATAACATTTCCTACAGCATAGTATTGAACTGCTTGATTTTTCCGAACAAACTGGTGCCGCTGTCGTAACTTGTCAAGTCATCTTAACTGTTCGAGAATTTATTTAGTAGAAAAAATTAACGGTTCGGAAATTCATTTCATAGAAAAAATTACCTATTCGGAAATTCATTTCAAAGAAAAAATTAACTGTTAACTGTTCTGAAATTCATATCATAGAAAAATATAACTGCTCGCGAATTCTTTTCGTAGAAAAAAATTACCTGTTCGGAAATTTGTTTCATAGGATGAATTACCTGTTCGGAAATTCATCTTATAAAAAAATTAACTGTTCGGAAATTCGTTTCTTAGAAAAAAATAACTGTTCGGAAATTCATATCATAGAAAAGTATAACTGTTCGCGAGTTCTTTTCGTAAAAAAAAATTACCTGTTCGGAAATTCGTTTCATAGAAAAGTATAATTGTTCGCGAGTTCTTTTCGTAGAAAAAAATTAACTGTTCGGAAATTCATTTCATAGAAAAAATTAATTTTTATCTGTTCGGAAATTCGTTTCATAGAAAACATTAACTGTTCGAAAATTCGTTTCTTAGAAAAAAATAACTTCGAAAATTCGTTTCATAGAAAAAAATTACCTGCTCTCGAATTCTTTTCGTAGAAAAAATTACCTGTTCGGAAATTCATTTTATAGAAAAAATGACCTATTCGGAAATTCATTTCATAGAAAAAATTAACTGTTAACTGTTCGGAAATTCGTTTCATAGAAAACATTAACTGTTCGGAAATTCATTTCATAGAAAAAATTACCTGTTCGGAAATTAATTTCATAAAAAAATTAACTGTTCGGAATTCATTTCATAGAAAAAATTACTTGCTCGGAAATTCATTACATAGGAAAAACTAACGGTTCGGAAATTCATTTCATAGAAAAAATTACTGTTGGGAAATTCATTTCACAGAAAACATTAACCTTTCGAAAATTCGTTTCATAGAAAAAATTAACACTTCCAAAATTAATTTCGTAGAAAATTTCCACTGTCAAAAAAATCGTTGCATCGAAAATATGGACTTACTAACTGTTAGTTGATCCATATTCTTTTTTTTTGGCAGTTGATATTTTCTACAAAATTCATTTTCAAACGGTTAATTTTTTTTTTTTTTTTTATGAAATGAATTTTTTAACAGTTAAGATGACAGAACAAGTTACGATCGAGGCACCAGTTTGCGTTCGGGAAATTCAAAATCGACATAGAGGAAGCTATATGTAGACTATAGGAAAGGCTATAAATACAGTACCTCAATCAAATACCCCAATTAAAGTTTATGTTTAAATGTTACCAACCTGTTTCTACGCTGCAACATGTTTCAGCATAGAAACTTGGGAGGCAGCCTTTACATTTTTCATTCTCTTATGTTCTAAATCATATTTCTAAGCTGAAAAATGTTGGCAACATTTAAAAATGTAAATTATAAAGGTTGCCAACAAATGTTTATGTTGCAAAATGTTGGTAACATGTTTCTAACGTTGCAACATATTCAGCAACATGTCGCCGCAACATACTATTGCGACATGTTTCATCGTGAAATTTCGGCCTAAGATATGCATACGGAAAAGCTGGACATAAACTTCGTCCATACGCCATCAACTCCGAATGATATTTTAGCGTCTCTAAACAACTAAAATGCTCTATTTCGTTGTGCCTCGTAGGGACATGCTGCTCGTGAAATACCATGATCTAATCTGAAAAAGCGCACCCTCAAGACAGCAAAATGAAACGTGTAATACGTGATTTGATAAAACGCATCCCCGCGGTAATTTGGCGAAACCGGGAAAAGTCGTAGCGTTAAGTTTAAACGATACAAGTTTTTATTTATCCCAACTCTTTTGAATTTTTTACCATCCCACCTCGATTTACAAAACAAGAAAAAAAAAAAAGGGATATCACTTAAAAAAAATCTCCGACATTACAAAGATAAATGAAGCATTTCTTTCTTTTTTTTTTTTCCTATTCTGATTCCCTCATGTGAAATCTCTCCTTTCATTTGAATGAGAGTTTTCCATCAACCGGAAAATCCCGAAATAAAAAGATTTTCTTTTTCGCAGCCGTTTAAACAATTACTCTAGTCTTCGCTCTCCGTATAATTTATAGGTCCAATTAATTTCGGAATTATTTTTTGTCACGTAAAAAAATATTTATCATTTTTTACACACTTTTGTAAAAAAAATCGTGGAAATATTTTTGCAAAACACTCGCATTTATCGACAAATAAGTACAAAATGAAGTACAATGACTCATCGTTTTAAACATGTCAGGAACAGACTCTATACAATATACCTCCCCCAACCCTAAAAACCAATTTCAAGTGGATTCGTGTCAAACCTTTTATTCCAGTTTCCGAGTAATTTCCTCCCTTTTAAAGTTTTCCTGGGGATTTATACATTATGACAAAAAAAAAAATTATAACGGACCGATAGAAGTATCTCGTCACTTGATTAATTTTTTTAAAGAAAAGCTTTAAATCCCTTTCTTTTTAACGTCTTCCCATAAAACCTAAGGAGATTTCTCTCACGTCGTAAATCTTTAAGTATTGCAAAAAAAAAAAAAAAAAAAAAAAAAAGGAAAACGTCTTGATTCATACGAATAAAGAAAAGGGGGAAAAATTGGAAAGCTGAAAACATAATTGAGCAAAGGTCTAAGAGCAATATGTTGAGAAGTAAAACACGTTGTTCGAAATGTATATTTGACGTGTGACGTGAAAAGTTATAAAAAAAAAAAAAAAAAAAAAAAGTTGTGAAAACAATCTGTCGAGGGGATAAGTTAAAAGGGATCGTTTTTTATTATTGTTCGGTCGGGGTTTTTATTTTCTTTCGAGTTTTTAACTTGATTGTATCTATCGACTTTAATGGTGCGTTACACATATAGGGTGTCTACTGACCTTTTAAAACCTTTTAAACCGGTTATTTAGCTTTTGTTTTTTATTTGTATTGCGGACCTTTAAAAGCCTTTACCTTCGGGAATGGTACTTTTAAATTTTCAAATAAGTCGTTTCGAACACTTTTTGCAAACTGGGGCCCGTAACTGTGAGAAAAAAAAAGCCGATTTAATTGGATAAGAAATATTTAGTCCCATAGTAACAGGTTGTACACTTTTTACGAAAAAATTTTTTTTGACGTAAGACTACGTCTTGGGGCTCGGTCCTGGGGAAATCTGTCTCTATCTGTGGGTGTGTCGGTCCGTTCGCACCAAAAATTATTTAATTATTTTAATATTAAAATTTTAACTTTAACCAATTTAGGTTAAGCTGTACATCTTGTGGTATTTTATACATATAATTTATATATAATTTATATATGAGTTATATATAGGTTATATATGAGCTATATAAATTATATATAATTAAATCTTGAAAAAAAAAAATGGTTCGAACTAGTACTCGTTTTTTTTAGCAAATCAGAACCAAAATTTAAATAATATTTTGATTTTTTTTAACCTTGGCCTTTTATAATAATAAAATTAGATGACATAAACGATAGCAAGGACTTGTAAAATTTCTTGTAAATTTTCAAGAAACTTAACTTTTACAAGAAACTTAAAAGTTCCTAAAGCAAGGACTTAAATATTTCTTGAAATTTTATTTAACTTTTTTTTTTTTAAATTTTCGCCGTTTTTTTTAAAATGTCATTTTTTTAAATATTAAAATTAGGCTACATGAACAAAAACAAGAACTTAAAAATTTTAAATAAAATGTTCACTACATTTTTTAATTTTGTCCTTTATTCTTTAGCCAAGAACATGAGCTAAAGCAATGTTTTAATATTAAAATTTTAACTTTGAAGACTTTAATTAAAATTTTGACTAGTTTTTTTCAACTTTTGACTTTTTTTTATCAAAAATTTAGTTTTTTTCGTGCTAGGAAAAAAAATTACTATATTTTTTTCAAAAATTCGAATTTATTGACCAAAAACGAGCGAAAAAAATGCCTTAAAATTTTATAATCGTTTCATTGTTTAAATTTAGAAATATTAGGACAGTATCCCAAAGATGTAGTCCTACATAGGGATATACCCCCAAATCCAAGTCTGATTTTTTGTTGATTTTTAACCCCCCCTCTCCCTTTCCACTCCGCCTCTTTGACCGCTAAACGTCCTTACAAAATAAAATGTTCATCCCTTGAGCTGATGGAATCAAAATCGCTTGTGGAAATTAAATACATGGAAGTCTAATCAGCATTTTTAAGGCGTTTTTTAAAAGTCTTGTTTTAAAATAATAAATTGAATACATGAAAACTGAATGCATGGAAGTCTAATCAGCATATGCAAGGCGTTTTTTAAAGTCTTATTTAAAAATTTAAAAAAAAACACCTTACATATGCTGATTAGACTTCCATGTATTCAATTTTCGCAAGCGATTTTGGGAATTCCAGCAGCTCTCGGGGCGAATATTTTTATTATGTTTTTATAAGTTCACGGTAAAAAATTTTATGTTAACTTGCTAAAAAAGGGCTACACATTTTTTATGTTAAAAAAAAAATAGAATGTTATTGTCCATAAAGAATTATTTTGGTTTTAGTATTTTGTTCGAGTCTACATGCAAATTATGTTACTTTTAACATAAAATTTTTTACCGTGTTTTTATATTTAAACTAAAAAAATCGAAGCGAATAGGGTACAGGTTCTTACGCCCCTATTCTGAAAAAACCAAAACAGGACAAACCAATCCGAAGCTTACAGGTCAAATGCGTAACTGGAATTGGAACCGAACAGAACCGAACCGAACCGAACCATATCTTTTTAGATGGGTTCGCCTGAACTGCTCCGGAAACCAAGTTTAAAAATTTTCACGAGCTACTAAACCAAAAAATTGTGTAGCCCTAGCATACAATGACCGAAACCAATTCCAGAAAAAACCAAATCAATTAAATATTTTATCAATTAATTCATAAACGGCGGATATTCTTCCGGATAATCTAAACATTTTGTTTTTTCTATTTAAAAAGAAGAAGGAAAAAAAAACCCAAGCAATAAGCTTTCGGGAAAACAATGTATATATTTTTTTTCTTCTTTTTTTTTCAAGGAAAGTCAATTTCATTTTATTTACAATTTCCCGTTACAGACTCAGGATGAAAATAAATATTAGAAAACGCTTCAAGCGCTTTTTTCCCTCTTTGAATATTGATGACGATAAACAGTCATGCTTTTTTTTTCTCTTTTTTTTTTAAAAAAAAAAAAAAAAAAAGATTCATGTTGAACTTTCAATTTTGAAATTGAGAATTAAAATTTTACTTTAAGATTACTTTTTTTCTTTTTTTTCTGAAAAGAAAAATCTCCAAAAAAAAATGGATATCCGCCTTTAAAGAAAACGGATTCACCTTTGAAAAATATAAACGTTAAAAAAACTTATCCGAGAAATAAAGAGCTAATAAATCATTGTTAATACACGATAGTTGCCAACGCATGAAAAAAAAAAAAAATCTGGTTCAACAGTGAAGTGCAACAGGTGGTCACATGATTCCTACGTTCGGCAAAAAAAAGGAATTTTTAAATAACTAATATTTTAAAATGAGAAGGAAAAAAAAATTTTTTTTCGCATCTGCGCTCTACGGAAGTACATTAATCAAGATTAGAAAATAAACGGAGATTGGGAAAGGAGGGAATTTACCTGGAGAAAGAGAATTTGTAATGTTTTCGTTGATTATTAAACAATTAGAAACGCACAATTAACTTTGTTTCATCAAAATATAAAATATTACAGAAACAACACTCAGGCGTCTCTTCCATATGCATTAAAAAAAAAAAGTATCGAAATCGATAAGATTTCCTGGTGAAATTTCGCTTCTTCGAATTAATCTTGTTAAAATAAACTAAATCGGTTGAGTAATTTTCAGTTTGTTTTTGAATTGGAAAAAGCAACTTTTAATTTTAGATTACGAGGATGGAAAATGAAGAATCATCATGATAATTTCCATTTTTTTCCGAAGCTACAAATAGAAATTTTATTTATTTCTAAAAACGTTAACAAAACAAAAAAAAAAAACATTAAATCAAATTGGCGAAGTTGGCAACTATGATTATCCTCTGGTGGATCCTGGAATTTTTAATGCAAGTTTTAACTTGTCTGAATTGAATATTCAGCCAGAAAATAATTCCAAAAAGACTTGCCGTAGAAAATCTATTTAATTGAAACAAGTTGAAACTTGTTCTAAAAATAGAAGAATAAATCAAAGGAGTTCTGGCGCTACTTTAAATTTGGATATTATTCCCCATAAGCTAAACACAGATTTTTTTTTTTTTTTTTTTTCAAAATACAAAAAAAATATTCCCACTATCTTCAGCATAACTGTTTGATAAATGCACGGTAAAAAATTTTATGTTAACTTGCTAAAAAAGGGCTACACATTTTTTATGTTAGAAAAAAATAGAATGTTATTGTCCATAAGACATTATTTTGTTTTTAGTGTTTTGTTCGAGGCTACAGGCAAATTATGTTACTTTTAACAAAAACTTTTTTACCCTGTAAAAATTAAACAAATGAATTTACTAATTCTTCGTCCAACTTAAGTTTCGTGCTCATTCGTAAAATTCGAGTCCCTACAACGCAAGTTTCCTCCATCCCCCCTCATCCCATAACATCCTTTTACTACACCCATGTTTATATAGCTGCCGATTTTTTTAATCTATATTTTTATATATTTTCCTTTTCCTTTCTTTTCCCGCCTGACTCTGGCCATAAGTTAATTAAAAATTATTCCGCAAGTTTTCAGCCCGACAGCGAAATTCCCCATTCTGAAATTACCTTCTGTAAATGCGATATGTTACTCGAGCAACGAGTTTTCCTCGAACACAAAGGATGCAAACTCATATTTCAAACAATATGCTAATTCAAGCTTTCGTTTTAAACTGATCTCACCGACCACTTTCCGATGACAATAACTATATTTAACCATAATTTATCCTTTGTAGTCGTTTTGTATTGGTAAATGCTCCGGGATTGTTATAATGAAGGGTTTTCGGATGCGAATTAAAAGTTTTCTCATTCCCACAAACACTTTCTTTAACCCTTTCCAGTTCAAACTCTGTTAACTTGAATGTTCCTTCCTTTTTTTTTTTTTTTTTCTTTTTTTTGATTGGTTTTTTGGCGAGGTTAATTTATTTTTAGTAAATTGTAATCTGACGGTTATTTCGATTATTTTTATAATCAGACGGTTTTTACTTCTATTAGGTATTTATAATCCGGGGCTTTTTTCAATCTTTTATAATCCCAGGGGTTTTTCGATTAATCATACGTTTTTTTAAAAATATTTTTATAATTTGACGGTGTTTTTACGATTTTTTTTAATCCAACAGATTTTCAATTTTTTATAATCCGATTTTTTCTTCTTTTTTTCCAAAAAATCCTACGGTTTTTTTCAATCTTTCATAATCCCAGGGGTTTTTCGGTTAATCATAAGTTGACTTTTTGACGTTTTTTTAAAAATATTTTTATAATTTGACAATTTTTTCAATTTTCTATAATCCGAGATTTTTTTTATTTTTTATTTTATTTTATTTTATTTTATTTTTTTATAATTTTTATAATCTGACGACTTATTTTTAATTTTTTATAATCTGACGACTTATTTTTAATTTTTATAATCTGACGACTTATTTTTAATTTTTTATAATCTAATATGTTTTTTTTTTTTCAATCTTTTTTTTATAACTTGAAGTTTCTTTTAAAATTTTTATTTATAACTTCACGTTTTTTTTTTCATTTTCTATAGTACGACGGGGTTTTTCAATTTTTTATATTCCGATGGTTTTATCCAATTTTTCATAAATGTTTTTTCCGAATTTTTAGAATCATAAGTTTTTTTCGATGTTTTATAATCCGATTTTTTTTAAGTTCTTATAATCTGACGATTTACTATTGATTTTTTATAATCCTATGGTTTTTTTCAATCTTTCATAATCTCAGGGGTTTTTCGGTTAATCCTAAGCTGACTTTTTGATGTTTTTTTATATTGGTCCAATAATCCATAGTGAATTTGCACCCCTAAAAATATTTTTATAATTTGACAATTTTTTCAATTTTCTATAATCCGATTTTTTTTTTTTTTTTTTTTTTTTTTTTTTTTTTTTTTTTTTTAATGTTTTATAATCTGACTGAGTTTTGTTTAATCTTTTATAATCCGAAGGTTTTTTTTCAATTTTTTATAGTCCCAGGATTTTTTTGGGGTAGTCATAAACTAAGGTTTTCTTTTTTTTCAATTTTTCTTAACCTGAGGGTTTCTTTCCAAACTTTTATAACGTGATGGATTTTTTCGATTTTTCAAAATCTAACATTTTTTTCAATTTCTTTAAAATTTGACATTTTTTTCCATTTTCTATAATACGACGGGGCTTTTCCATTTTTTATATTCCGAAGGTTTTTTCCTTTTTTATAAACGTTTTTTCCGAATTTTTATAATCACATGTTTTTTTCGATATTTTATAATCAGACGGTTACTTTCAATTTTTTATTATCTGACGGTTTTTTTCGATTTTTTATTATTTGACGGTTAATTTAAAATCTTTACCTCCGCATAAAAAATCATATCACAACCCCTTGAGACCGACGTCCAACAATTATTTTCCGACCAAGCATTCCTCTCCAAACCGACATGAAAAGTTCACAAAATCTGAATCACAGATTCTAGTAAACATCATGCCGCACATCCGCTCCCTTCCCCCGCGGTTTTTAGAAAAATTAAAAAAAAAAAAAAAACCCCAGCCCATACCTCCGATTTCCCGCGACAATCGAAAACAAAGTTTCTTATCATCTGGTAACCGATCCCCCAAGAGGAAACGTTCAATATCATCTTACAAGTCATAACTCATAAAGATAAAGCTAACCAAGCAAACGATTGCAAATGACTTGGGAATGATTTATACACCCAGAAAATCGAGGAAGAATTTTCTTTTTTCTTGCTTTTTTTTTTCTTTTTTTACACACTTGAAAAATCTTAATTTTAAAAATGACTTCTTCTTTTTTTTCTTCTTTCCTTCGAGTATTTATTTCCCGGAAAATTTAATGAAGTTTGAAACCTTTTTTTATTTTTTAATAAAGGAGTGCCTTTTTAACGACCTCTTAAAAAAGAGTTTTTACAATCAAAATTATTTGGAAAATATAGCTTGACAGAAGAATTAATGTGGGTTACCATTTTATATGGGAATGAAAACCTTGAAAATAAATTAAAAGCCCTCGGCTAACAGAAAAGAAACCCGACTTAATGTCCGAAGGGT
Organism: Liposcelis bostrychophila; assembly: GCA_037577465.1. NCBI lineage: Eukaryota > Metazoa > Arthropoda > Insecta > Psocodea > Liposcelididae > Liposcelis > Liposcelis bostrychophila. The sequence continues at coordinate 10,228,426 of CM075209.1, forward strand.
TTTCAAGCGAAAAGCGTCAACATATATTAATTACATTGAGTTTGGCCGTCGGGGAAGCTTTTCCCTCAGACCTTTTGTTACTTTTCCGGAAGATGAAAAAAAAAAAAATCAAATGAAAAATGTTGACAGGACTTTTTTTTGTACAAAACTTAAAAAACACCCAAGATTTTCAAACCGGATTTCTTGTTTTTAAAGCTGAAACAAGAAAAATATCGTCAAAAGAAAAAAATAAACAAGCTGGAGGGCTTTGTATTCTTTTAAGTTAAGTTACATAAAAAAAAAGATAAAATTCAAAGCTTTTTCTTTTATTTTGAACAATCATTCCTGAAAAAGTCGATTTCCATCTACAGGTTACACGCACAAAAAAAAAAAAAAAAAAAAAAAAAACAGCGGAGGAAATGGAATTATGTTGCTGTTTGCCAAGTGGTCGCCTTTGGCCAGAATATAAAGAGATACAATCAGAGTTTTTCTTTTGAGGGAAAGTCTTATATAGTGATTTATATAAAGAGAATCGGTTTTCGAAGAAACACATACACACACAGAGACAGGAAGAGGAAAAGGGTGTGTGGGAGATTTATTGTCGTAAGATTATCAAAGGAAAGTAATTTACACCTTTTTTCTCCCCAATTTAAAGGAACGGTTAAAAGCTAACGTGAGGAGTTGGGTGTCGTGCATATTAAACGTCACAGCGTAAATTGTAACGGAGAGACGAAAATGGCAGGTTTCGTTCGTGTACACTCAGAAATTCTTACGTTTTTTTATTTTTGTTCTTGAGAATTTCCTCAGAGAAAATTTTCGAAATGTCGGCATACGTTTGAGAAATATTTTAACAAGTTGTAATTCCAGCACTTGATGTTTTTAAAGTGCCAAGTGTGCAAAGCTGCCAGTGCAAAAACTGGAAGAGCCAAACTAAGTTTTGCTCACTTTTTGAAGCAAAAAAATTTTTACCTTTGCACAGTAAAAAATTTTATGTTAAAAGTAACATAATTCACTAGTTAAAAAAAAGGCTACATCCACTTTCTATGTAAATTTCATATAAAACGATTATGTCGCATCAATATGATTGTTGATCAACCCATAACCAATCGTCATTTGCCAACATAAAAATGTTCACACACGGTAAAACATTTTATGTTAACTTGCTAAAAAAAGGCTACACGTTTTTTATGTTAAAAAAATAGAATGTTATTGTCCGTAAGACATTCTTTTGTTTTTAGTGTTTTGTTCGAGGTTACAGGCAAATTATGTTACTTTTAACATAAAATTTTTCACCGTGCATTCAAATTTTAACATAAAAAGTGTTACATATGGAATGTCTAGCTCTTTTTCAGGTTATTAACATAAAATTTTTTACCGCGCGTTTTAGCGATAGTGTTATAATAAAGAAAAATTACTAGGCCGGATAAATATACCATAAATATGTATACATTTGAATAAATATACATAGAAAAATAAATATACGGTATATTTACCCGGCACTAAGTCTGCAGGGCCAAAATTTAATTTTTTAAAAAATTTGATATCAAAATATTTGAGAGAAAAATTTTGATTTCATCGGAGTTTGACAAAAGCTCGGGCTTAAAATTGCGAAATTTTAAATTCCCGGTTTTAAGCCAAAAATCCCAAAAACTCGTACCTCCGGCATTGATTTTTTACACCAATATTTTTCAAATATGTTTCCAGTCGTCCAACAAAAATTAATAAAAATCTAACGGTAAAAAATTTTATGTTAAAAGTAACATAATTTGCCTGTAGCCTCGAACAAAACACTAAAAACAAAAGAATGTCTTATGGACAATGATATTCTATTTTTTTTATCATAAAAAATTTGTAGCCCTTTTTTAGCAAGTTAACAAAATTTTTTACCGTGCGGGGAGTACCCAGAATGAAATTCGAAATCTTGTAACATAAGAACAGCAGCCTATTATCGATAACTTAAGTATTACGTAACCAGCTTAGAGGAGAAGGGAAGAGGTTCTCACAATCTTTCTCAGTGGTACTACAAAAGGAAGACTATTTCTCTCGCTGAAGGGGAATAGCGAATCGAAAATCACGAAATCCAGCTTTCGTAATATCTAAATTTCCCTCGGATATATTCATTGGTGCTTTTATAATTTTTTTTCCTTATAAATAACACTTATGTACGGTAAAAAAATTTATGTTAACAACCTAAAAAAGGGTTACACATTCCATATGTAACACTTTCTATGTTAAAATTTAAATTTAAACATTTTTACGTTGACAAATGACGATTGGTTATTGGTTGACGAACAATCATATTGATGCGACATAATCGTTTTATGTAAAATTTACATAGAAAGTGTATGTAGCCTCTTTTTTTTACTAGTGAATTATGTTACTTTTAAAATAAAATTTTTTACCGTGTAGTTAAAATCCGCTAAAGACGTAAAAAGTATTTACAGTAAAAAATAACGACCCCTTTTTGAAATTGCTAAACGAAAAAGTTAGAAAACGAAAGTACATCAAAAATTTTTTATCAAATGCCTTTAGAAAATGTTATACTTTTCAATCTCGGGCAAACAGAAGAATAGATATCAATCAATAACTTTAAGGAAAACACCAACAAAAACCAGTATTTATCTTCATTTTTCAAAAAAAAAAAAAATTTTGTTCCACTTTGGAGATCGATTACGTTTAATACGTCTTGTTTTCTTCTTCTTTTCCGCGGGACTTTAAAATATTTTTCTCATTTTTTTTTTTTTTTTTTTTTTTTTTTTTTTTTTACGGCAAAATAAAGAAAAAAAATTCTTCCCTTCTCAAAAAGTTTGAGCCAGATCTCTTCACTTTCAGCAATTAAGACTTTCACTATATTTTCGGAATTCCGTCCTGGTAGTTCTTTTGTTTCATCAACTTTTCCGTAATTAACCCCCCTCCCCACTCTTTCTTTACCGAAAAACAAAGTTTCAAAAAAATTGAATTTTTTGAATTTATTCAAAATTTTCCAACTTTGACGGTAAAAAAAAAGAAAAAAAAATCAAACGTGTTTGGGTTTCTTAAAAAAAAGTATAATCAGGTATTCGAACAGGTAATTTGCATGCAGTCGAGAATGTTTACTTATCGGCATTATCCCAAACTAAGGGTTTTACTTTTCCAAAACTTTATTTTTATGAGAAATTTTCACAAAAAAAAAAAAAAAAAAAAAAAAAAAAAAAAAAAATCCTCGGTCAGTCAGAATTTTCCAGAAAATTAGTTCAACCGCGCTAAAAGTTTATTTCCCTTGAAAACGTTTTAGATTCCCAACTTGAAGAAAACTTTTAATTTCCCCGGAAGTGACGACCCCTAATTAATCGGATAACTTCCGGTCACCAACGACCGATTTCGGTTAGCCCGAAACCCATTTTTATTTTATTATTTTTTTTTTTTAATCTTTTAAGAAACACAATTATTTTCTTAAGTGGAAACTTTCTTTTTAAGAAGCGGGGAAAAATTTATTATTTCGCCCTGTAAAGTCAAGACGCATAAAAAATAATTGATGGAGGTTCAAGAAAAGTTAACAACTTTCACGGCCTCCGACAAATAAAAATAATATTTTTTTTTTTAAACGGGGGGACTTTTTTTCTTTTCCCTTCCTTTTTTTTTCTCATATATATTTTCATGCGTTCACGTCTTATAAATACGTTACCATTTTGGGAATTCTCAAGAGGAGGCGAGTCCTTCTCTCTTTCCAACACTTTTCAAAAAAAAAAAAAAATTTTTTTTTCTTCTTTTCCGCCTTGAAAAAAAAAAGAAGTCTTCCTGATTTGAATTCAGATGGGAAATCTACAAAAGAAGGACGTAGGATTACAAGTCGACGTTGAACAAAAATTGTATCGGAGAAAAAAAAAAAATTATTTATGAATAAAACGATATAAAAAATATACATACATTTATGTGCGGATGCAGATCGTAATAACATATTTACAAAAAGATTTCCTTTCTTCCGTTTCGAAAAAATAAAAGATTTTTTTGTTTGTTCTGTTCAGGGCTTCTAAAGAAATATTTCCTAACGAAAGATATGTCAATATGTCAAAATAAAAAAAGAAAAACATTTATATGTGAAATATGAACGTGAGACATGACAATCTTTCTCGAAAATAAAAGAAAATAAAAATAAAAAAATTGTAAATAACCCAATTCTCAAGATTTTCACGGACAGCGGGTAATCTTGGAAATTTTGAAGAGAGACCAGATTCCTTTGAAAAAAAAGTTCCTTGGTATGGAAAGAAACTACAGAAAAAGAATTTACGGAAAACCTGACAGATGAGATGTAAGACATGTTTCTACACGGTAAAAAATTTTATGTTAACTTGCAAAAAAAAAAAAAAAGGGCTACACATTTTTTATGTTAACAATATAGAATGTTATTGTCCATAAAACATTCTTTTGTTTTTAGTGTTTTGTTCGAGGTATGGAAAGAAACTACAGAAAAAATAATTTACGGAAAATCTGACAGAAGAGATTACTCAAAATTTTTCAGTAAAAAATTATGAAATACATGTTTCTACACGGTAAAAAATTTTAATTAAAAACCTGGATTTATTTCTTAATATGACTATGGTAAATTGACTTTAAACTTTATTAGAAATCTTGTTTTGCTCGCTAACTTAATTTTTCCGGGAATTCTCTCTCTCGGTCTTCTTAATTAAATACAGTTTCTACATATTTCAGTTTATTCGCCTGAATCCAAATAAGTTGTTTTAGGTATAATTAATTAATCGTTTTGTATTTTCCAAAAACCCAGAAAAAGCTATCGTTCCTTATAATAACAGAAAAAAAACCTGTTGCAGGGAAAAAAAAAAAAAAAATACAATGAAGCTGCTAATCCATGTTCTAAAAATTAAAGCCTTTTTTTTCTCTCTTTCACTCTCCCACTTTTTCTTTCTCTTTATCCTTGCTGAGAAAAAAAAAAAAAAAAAAAAAAAAAAGAATTTTGTGAAAAAGTTTACTTTTCAACACTCTTTTAATGACCTAGTAGCTAATAAAAAAAATTTTCCCAAAGGCCCCCTGCTGGTTTTTTCGCTATAATTTTAATGGAAAAAGGAAAAAAAATGAAATAAAAAAGTAAAAAGAACGAAAAGGAATCAAATGAAAAAAATAAAAACGCGTAATTGCTCAAAAACAAAAGTCTCGGTTTTGAAAAGGAATCTTTTTTTTTTTTTTTTTTTTTTTTTTTATGGCGAAACTGAAAGATTTTTAGATAATAATGGAGTGTTACGTTTTTTTAACCGTCACATTTTATTATTCGATAGGACAGTTTATGAAATTACGCCAGATCACAAAATGGACTAATCGGATTCTTATAGCGTTTTCAAGAGAGCTTTGGTGAGTTAACCGATCGTTGTAGCGCTATGGGTTTTTCGGTCATATTTTTCCAAAGTACTTTTTTCTATTTATTTATTTATTTTCTTTATTTTTGATTCTAATACTGATTTGTGTCATTTTTTTAAGCGAAAAACGGAAAATTAAAATGATATGTCAGGACCGTCCAAGATTTCCGAATCCTGTAAATTGTTTTAGTTTTTGTTTCGGAATATACGTGGGTTTGATTTTGTTGATGGTAATTTTGGAAAAGTGCCACGGATGTTCGATATACGTCATGAAAACCAAGGTTTTTACTTTCGCAGTTTTTATTAAACGGAAAAAAACAAAATGTCGTCTTTTGATGGACGAACTACAAATGAACGGATAAATGGGTTGATTCTGTACTATTTTCAGCGAAATGACTAGACAAATGGTATTGATTTAACCCTTTAACTGCTGAATTTTGGAAAATTTCCCCGAAAAACCAAAGAAGATTTTCCAATTTTTTTGTTTTTGTTTTTGTTTTTTTTTATGCTTTTGCACTTCAAGTTGAAGTAAAACATAAATGGGTCACGAATTTGAAGTCGAAAATTAGTCTTGGTGCATGGTTTTTGAGCCTTGGGCTTTTTTAGTCATAATAGGATTTGCAGAGCTTTTAAACTTTGGCCGGTAGCTCAAAAATAATGCACTAAAACTAATTTTCGACTTTAAATTCGTAATCTACGCAAAATTTCCGAAAAGAATCGATGATCTTGCATGCAAAAAAAAATTTTCATTTTTGGCCCTTATATCAACTTTCTGAAAATTTTCCGGCCCCTGGGGCACCCCTTAATGGTGACGGATCGACCTAAGATTTTTTTGGGGGGTAATCTTGGAAGCATTGGAACAAAATCAGGGGGTTTCAACACCAAAAATTTTAAAAAATCCCCCCCCCCTTTTCCCTCCCCGCCCTAATACTTCTACACGGTAAAATATTTTATGTTAAAAGTAACATAATTTGCCTGTAGCTTCGAACAAAACACTAAAAACAAAAGAATGTCTTATGGACAATAACATTCAATATTTTTTAACATAAAAAATGTGTAGCCCTTTTTTAGCAAGTTAACATAAAATTTTTTACCGTGTACCCGCTACTACCACTTGCTCTTCGCGCTTCCGTCAACTAACATCCCTTCATTTTCATATTTCTCCCTGTTGACATTTTGATATTTCTTTTTTTTTTTTTTTTTGTCAACCTGATATTTCTGACGATCATTTTTTATTCGAATTTCGTAAAAGTAGTTTTCGGATTTGTTTTTGTTTTTATCCAAATCCTTTTTGCGCATTACACGAGGTGACCTCATTTTCACCGTCAGATATCAGCGTCAATCTTCCTCCAAGAAAAACACATTAGCCGAATGAGAAGGTCAACCCGGATGGAAAGAGGTTAATTATTGATCAAAAGACGAGGAACGGAAAAAGGGTCTTTTACATCATTCTTCTCTCAAGATTGAAACCTATGACATCGGTTATCACTTTTACCGGAATAGATTAGGGAGCCTAGAGATAATGCGAAGGTTTTATATTATAGAAAAAAGGTTTTCAAGCGAAATCTCTACGAGAAAAAAAAAAAAAAAATTTATAACAATTTTCTTTTTTCGTTTTCTTTTTCTTTCTTCGAAAAAAGCCGGAAACAATCTAAAGGGTCATTTTCAAATGCCTTTTAAAAATCTCCTTAAGATTCAGCTCTGCCTCTTTTGTGGGTATAAGAAAAAGGAAAAAAAAAAAAAAGAAAAAGAAAAAGAAAGAGAGAAAAAAAAGGAAAAGCTAAGAGGAAAAACACTTCGAAATCGAAAAGAAAATTTTCCCGTTTAACACGTTTTGGTTGAATCCACATTCAAGATAAATGAACGGAAGTTAAATTAAGTTAAAATCAAGAAACATTTTACAATCGCACGCACCAAGCCTCGTTAATATTTCAAATGAAAAGGGTTCTTTTTTCCTACGACGGCGGACATCTGTCAAATAAAAAAAAAAAAAAATCTCGTTCCCTGTAAATTTTCTTTTCTTACGGGAAAAAAAATCGTAATCTATCAATTTCTAAGGAGAAAAAAAATGTTTTGGTAAAAAGGAAACATTCATCAAAAATTTGACAAGAGACTCTTTGCAATTAGTTACCATTTCGCAAAAAAAAAAAAAAAAAAAAAAAAAAACAAAAAAAAACCGAATCTCTTTTCTTATAGAAGGAAGCAATGTTTCGGAAAAAAAAGAGTAAATATCTTTCTCATTAATGTTCACGTAAAACGTTTTTAATTTTACCTGGCAAAAAAAAAAAAAAATCTAATGAAACGAAAATTTAACAAAAATCCTCTTTTTTGAAAATAAGGAAATCCCCCCTTCCTTGTTTTCAATAAAAAATAAAAAAAAAGACGAATTTCAAATTTTATTTTATTTTTCGCTCGGGAGGAAAGAGAAAAAAAAAGGGTGAAATCTGATTTTGGTGAAATGTCGTTGTGCATTAAGACCTATCAAACCCGCTTCAAGCGAATCGGAAAAGCGGAAATATTTCCGTAGAATACTTATCCTCCCCCTCTCCCTCCCTTTATCGAGATGATGTCAAAGGGATTCGTTTTCATCATCATTTGCATCCCGTCGGTAATTCAATAATGAATAAAACCGATTATAAAATTTTGTAAATAGATTACAAAACGAATGACGATTTTCTATATTAATCGAGGGATAAATTGCCCTCTTATGCGATATGAAATAATAATCATAATAATTATCATGCGAAAAATCTCATTTTCGACGTGAATAATATGACGCAAAATCATTTTGATTCATTGTTGTCATCGTCTTTACAAAATGCGAAACAATATTATTTTTGTTCGATGAACGAATTCGTCAACTTTATTTTTCTACTATGTAAATGGTTATGAGAGAAAATATATCGTCTTTTTATAATATTATAAAAGTATTATAATATTATATAAATATTATAAAAATTGCTCTGAATTCCTTGAATTTTTATGGAAATAACAACATTAAGGTAAATGTACCAATTCCTGACCATGTAAGGATTTTTTTTCAATTAATTTGTTATTATTTTCAAACTAACGGATCAATTTTTGGCGCGATTGTATCAAAAGTAGTAGAAACTTGTACTCTAAAGGATCCAAGGTGAAATTTCAATAAAAACACGAATTTGGAATTTTTTAGGTGGGGTCCAAAAAATGTTGAAATTGTACCTATTCCTGACCGGAAAAAAAACTGTCTGTTCCTAATGGTGAACATTATTGTACCAATTCCTGACCGGGTTTAAAAAAATTATTTTAATTCCACTCTGAGTGTTTTATTGAGTTTCTAGCCGTTCTAGGTGAGGAAATAGTATCCATTTTTTGTATGAGACTTACTTTTAGTTTTTTTTTGTTTCTGTAAAAAGGGTAATTTAAAAAATTTTTAGGGATCCATTCGGGAATAAAGAGGTAATTTGGAATGATTTCTTTAAAAATGACGTAAATTTTTCTATTTTAAATAGAACTTAGAAGGAGTTACTGTTACTCTACTTTGGAAAATACATTTTGTATTAATCAAAATGAATTAAAATCAAGAATGAGAGAACAATAGGAACGTTTTTTATTGCAAAAGTTATTGGTAAAAATCGGTATTTAAGAAAGAATCTATGCTAAGCTAAATAATAAAAAAACAGTCAAAAATTAAATCTAATCTCAGACATTTGAGCGAGATCAAAAAACTTTTTCTTTTTTTTTTTTTCAAAGAAAAGTACGCAAAAAAAAAAAAGTAAAATATTAAGTAAAAAAATTACTTTAACTTTAAATAAAATATCAACCATTTTAGTACTAACAAAATCACATTTCAAACGAGATCATTAATTTAAAAATAAAACTTAAGTCGCGTTTTTGTTTCGCAAATTCCAGCGACTAAGCTTTGTGTTACTACAGCTAGGATTAACTTCTACAGCTAGGGTAACTTCTGTTTCCTCGTCGCTTAAAAAATTTTCTAACTCAGAATGAACTGAGAAGTCACTTTGACTAGCATCTTCAGACTCTTCAGAAGTGGAATTTTTTCTCTTTCTGTTTTTAGTTTGTTTTAACTTTTTTTCTTTTTTTTTCCGCATATCCTCTTCTTTCTTCCTTTTTTTCTCTTCTCGCTCTTCCGCTTTTCTTCTCCTGTTTTCTTCTTGCTCTTCCGCTTTTCTTCTCTTGTTTTCTTCACGCTCTTCCGCTTTTCTTCTTTTGTTTTCGGCCTTTTCTTCCTCTTTTCTTTTTCTAGCAGCCTCTCTCTCTTCTTTTCTTTTAATTTTTTCCTCTTCGGCTTGTTTTTTTTTTATCTTTTCTCTTTCGGCATAGTCTTGCCAAGCTTGTGACGTAACCACGGATGGAATTTTTTCTTTCCTCCTCTTGGGTTGTTTTCTTTTCGGTGTTGAAGGCCATGGCAAAGCATTTCTAAATGGTGTTGGTACGTTCGCATAAGAGTGATCTTTTTCAGGAGTGTAGTGAGTGGTGGAGTCTCTGTTATTATTATTTTGAGGTGTAGTTGGGTTGCGAGTATCAGGTGCAATAACATTTTCATTCTCGGAATTTTCACTTTCAGACTCCGCTTCTGTATCTACCGTTGAGTCTTTATCAGACGAAGTATCGGTTAAAAAGCTTAATGAACGTGGTTCCTCTCGGTTTTCGTCAAGTTGAGAATTTCCTGCAGTATGGTCGGCTCTGCTCGAAGACCCAGCTTCGTTTTCAAGAGGTATAACGCTCGAAGACCCACCTTCGTTTTCAAGAGGTATAACGCTCGAAGACCCACCTTCGCTTTCAAGAGATATAACGTTGTGCTCTTTATTAACAGATGAAGTAGAGGATTTATTCGATCGTTTTATTTTCATCCAAGTTTCGAATAAAGAAGCGTCTTCTATCGCTCCTTTCCATTCTGCTTCTTTTTCCGCTGATTTAAAAGCAAGCAGCTTCTCCGTAGGAATGTATTTTTCCAAATTTTTCAGATAAAAATTGTTGTTATCATCATTAATGGCTTCATCTGATTGCAAAGAATCATTTTTGCGATTTACTTTTTTGTGATTAAACATTTCTTTAATTACTCCCGCGTCCCACGGGTACAAACCGCACTTGCGAAATCCATTTTGAAGAATCTTTTCTGGGATTCTTTCTTTAATTGTCTCTTGAAGGAGCGGAGCAAAATTAAACTTCTTCAAAAACTGCTGTTGATTTTCGGATCTCCACTGATTGACTTTTTCTCGCCAACCTAATTTTAACGTGTGGAAAACGGAGACATCCATGGGTTGAATATACTGTGTTGAATTGGGGTATAAAGCAACCAGAATAATACCCTTTTCTTTGCAAAATTTACTACATTCATACGATAAGTGTGAAACATGACCGTCAAGGAAAAATAAAATTGGGAAACTAATATCGGGATTACTTATAGCCCACGGGTAAAATATATTTGCCATAAAACAGTAGAATACCTCCGAATTATTCCACCCAGTATCTGAAGTTCCGATGCCCCAGTCTTTCGGAATTGAGGCACTTAATTCGCCGGGAATCCTTTGATACTGTAAAATTATTAACGGCGGCGCCAGTGTCCCTGCAGCATTCCCGGTAAGCATAACGGTAATACATTCTTTTTCGTTAGGACCGACCTTATTGTACACGTTCTTCTCTCCCCTTTTAGCCAGTACTTTATTATTTTCCGGATGTAGCATAAAGGCGGTTTCATCAGCGTTGAAAATCCGATTCGGATCTTTTAAAACTTGTTCTAAATTGTTATCACGTAAATACTTTGTCACCTCTTCGAACCAATCCTGCAAGTTCTTTTCACTGACACTTGCTCTGCTGTACGTCAAGTTTTGGGATGACCTGATCGAAAGGGTGGGGTGGCGTTTCATAAACAGGTCATACCACTTTCTTCCCGGTATTCCATTTTGAAAGGTTTTACCCAAATCAGCTGCTAGTTTTGATACGCTTTGAAGGAAATTTTGTTTGCTTATGGGAAAGCCAGCAGCAGCAGACGCTAAAATCCACTCAACCAAAAGGTTTTCCTCTTCGGGCGTTAAAATCGATGCTGGCCCTGGTTTCGTTTCCTCCACAGGTAATTTGTTATGAAGCTTGTACAGGAGGGATGTCTTTGGCACATTGAACTGTTTTGCAGTTGCATTGATTGATTTTCCTTGGCGAACGTTCCTTATCGCCTCTTGCATTTGTTCCGCTGAATAATCCTTAATTTTTTTTTTCGCTCTGGTTTTGGACTTTTTTTTTCGGTTCTCCTTTCTAGTCCTACCCATGCTTACTTAATCTACAGTAAAATTTAAAAAAAAAATGAGACAAAAATTAATTTTTACAGTTTTGCAGGCACAGTAAAAAATATTATGTAAATATATGTTAAAACGGTCTACATAAAGTCTATGTAACTTTATTGTGTTAAAAAATCAACAAAAGTTGCTTGCAAACAACAAAAAAAAAAAAATTACGATCGTTAATGGACGCAGAACATTAAAAAAAAAAAAAAAATATTTCAACAAAAAATTTATGTAGACCGATTTGGACATATCAGTTGTGTCAATTTTAACATTAAATTTTTCACGGTGTGTTAACTTCAAATAATTGAAAAAAAATATTTAAATTTAATTTAGACACTTGAAAATTATCTCGAGGAAACAGTTAAGCTCAAAAAATGTTTTTTAATTTAAAAATTTGATTTTTTTTTTTTTTTGGTCACCATTTGGTGCAACCTCAAATATACGATTGTACCAATTCCTGACCGCGTGATCAGGATTTGGTGCACGACAAAAAATATGTACCCGATGGTGACCGCCCTCTTATTTTGAGGTTATGTAAACAAAGTAGGTTTGATCGCGGTTGCATGCCTTTTACTAACTTATTACAAAGTGTTTTATTACAAAAACACCGAAAAAAAACGGAAACTCATTGACTGAAACCTTATTTTGATTGACAAACCGCTTAACATAAATATTAAGAAAAAAGCATACTCACTCGTCGCAAACACCTCCCGATCATATATTTATTTTTTTTCATCAAACCGTTAACAGTTGTACCAACTTAAGAAACAAATCTTAAAATACATATGTTAGAGCCACTTTTGTCAAAGGAACGAAGATTGCCTGTCAAAAAGGCGCCTTATTTTTTAAGAAAATTTGACTAGTGGTCAGGAATAGGTGCATGGTCAGGAATTGGTACTTTTACCTTATTGAGAGAAAAAATTATTCGTCGGGTATATGAGCCGAGTGGGAATCGAACCCACGTCTTCCGCTTGCCGGGCGGTTGCTCTACCACTAAGCTACCGACCCGCACTCGGATCGTTCAAACTACAAATCAATGTTAAAACAAGTTTCACATAATCTAGGTTTTTCAATTATTTCGCTTACCGAAATTTTTTTCTGCCATGCTTAGCTAAAGGAGATTTCCAAAATTCTTGTTTCTTTTTTTTTTTTTTTTTTTTTTTTTTTTTTTGAAAAAAATGTTTTGGAAAGAATAAAAACAAATTCTCTCAAAAAGTATACTTTGACTTGTCATTCCATCTTTTCATTAAAAGTCATATCGAGAAGATTTCATACGCTTGGGTGTAAGCCTCGGTAGCTCAGTTGATTAGAGCGCTGTCCGCGTAAAGGACTTCAAGGCGTGTCCATGACCTTCGTGGGTTCGAGTCCCACTCGAGGTGTGATTATTTTCTCGATATTTATAATCATTATCAAATAATCATGGCGTACTGCATGAGTTTTTTCGCGATTTGACTAATTTTCGGGTTTTTCTTAACGGGGTTTTTTCCCTCTAAAAAAAAAAAAAAATAATAAATAAATAAGTAAATAAAAAATTGAACTTATTTAATGGGTCCTAAGCTTCGATTTAAAATTAAAAAAGAGCTCATTACTTTAACGCAAAGCGTCATGAGTTATTCCCACAATGCTTTGCGGTTGGGAACAAACAAAATTAAATTTAAAATGGCGCGAGCACCTTTTTATAATTTTTTTGGTTTTATCTTAATTTTTTCTTTTGAAAGCACTGAGCAAAATACAGTAAATGCCATACTTTCCTTCAGAATGTTATTTTTTAATGAAAAAGCGAGAAAAATATATTAAAATGTTGTATGAAAATATAAATGATAGAAGTCTTCAAAAACAATTATGGCGAGTAAATGCAATTAAATTTATTTTTTTCGTTTTTTCATTAAAATAACAGTTATAAGTGAAGTAATGCCATTTTTCACTCCAAAAAAAAATTAGATTAAAAAAAAAAAAAAAACTTATAAGAATTTTTTTGCGCCATTCTAAATTTTCTTTTGTTTGTCTCCAATCGCAAAGCATTATGGGAATAATAAATGACACTTCGCGATAAAGTAATAAGTTCTATTCCGACTCTCGTAACTTATTTAAAAGAAGGAACTCAGCTCTTCTGACATTAAATTTGAATTCAGGACTCTCAAAAACCCCTAGATCCAGAGACTTTTAGTCATTTTCAAGAAAATTCAACAGCATTATCCAATTCATAAATTAAACGAGAGGTCAAAAAATGAATTATAAGACAAGGAAAGCCTTGTCAGGCGGCGCGATTTTGATACAAAAACAAAAAATAAAGTTGTAATTTTAAACTAAGGATAAAGTTTCGTGTTTTACGATGGAGGTAACAGTGTTCGACAATTTAACGTGTGGTTAAACAAAATTTAACTTATAATTCTAAAAAAAAAACCTTTTTCTCTCCTTTTTTTTTTTTTTCAAAAAAAGACGGCGTTTATACCGTACAAGTCTCTTCATTGCATTATTTAGGAGTTGGGGGAATTCTTTATATATTTTTTTCTTCTTTCTTTCTTTCTTTTACCGGAAAACTTCGAGGTTTTAGGAAAACGCTTTTCGAGCGTAATTCATTTTTCTTTCTCGATAACAAAAAGTGTATACAAGAGCCCACTCGCCGCAGATGGGGTAATTTAGAGAAATAAATGTTTTTTACTCGGTGGTATTTGAACGAGTCATCATTTTGTTTACTCTATGAATTTATGGAAGTTCTTGAAAATCGGTTGAGATATCGAAAATTGGATAAAATAAAATGAGGAAAAAAAAAAAAAAAAAAAAAAATAGTAAAGTTTCCTCAAAAGGTTTTCTTTCATTTTTTTTTTTTTTTTTCTTTCACTGGGGGAAATTTTCTTCGGCATTTTTCTTAATCGTTATACGGTATCTTTATTTTTTCTCACTTCCTGCTTATTTGGTAATGGGGTTTTTACTTACTTTTTTTTTCCTCATAGTGATTTTAGTCGAATGAAGGAAGCGAGCGAGCGAGCGAACGAATCAACGAAAAGAATAAAAGGAAAACTGACAAAACATCTACAATTTTTTTTTTTTTTTTTTTTTTTTTTTTTTTTGTCAAATTGCTTGTCTAAATGAGAAAATCCAAAGTTTGGCACAGCGGAAACCTTTATTCGTTTGCGCGACCTAAAGAAAATGGAGACGGAGAAAAAAGATAGAAAAAAAAGCGATTTTTTTTTTTTTCATCATCTTTTGAAAATCGCTGTTGCTTCTTATTTTTTATCGAATATAGATAGATTTTGGTAATATTGTTCGATTATAGGCAGATGATTCCTTGCCATTTTCTTTTTCTCGAAAAAACCCATTTGCGTATTCCCCGTGAAAAAACATAGATGGGGAAGAGTCGGAAAATAAACATTAAGCAATAGCACTAATACTAGGTTTTGAGCCCTTTAACGGCCGAATTTTGAAAAATTTTCCCGGAAAGTCGAAGAAAATCTCCCAAATATTGTTTTTTTTTTCAATGAATAAATAAATCCTCCAATTTGTCCAATTTTAAAATTAGACAAATTGGAGGATTTATTTATTCATTGAATTACATTTTGTCTGCTCTCAAATAAAGAAAGTCATAATTTTTTTTTTTTTTTTTTTTATGATTTCGCACCTAAATTTATCGTAAAACACATTAGGGGCCCGCACTGTGCGTTAAAACCCATATTAGACGCCTAGCAATTTCAGTATATGCAACCCGCAACACATACATGCAATACAAAATGTCGCACAAAATTTGTTTCCTTCCGTAAAATGATCGGGAAAACGACTTTCTATACGTTTTCGACGTCGCTGATTTCAAATCGAACGTCAGAATGATCAAATTCCACTCGGAAAATCCAATATGGCGCAAAAAAAAAATTATTAAAATGATTAAAACAAAACGGCTCCACCTTGTTGAATTTTAGTTTTTTCAGAATTTTGACTTCAGAGGTTCAAATTACTCCTAGGAACATGCCTTTTATAATTTTTTACTGAAAAGGAACTTTATCCGGCGAGAAATCAAGGTCCGGTAGGGAAAGGGTTAAGTCAAGATTTTTTTAAGAGGAAAAAATTAAAAGTAGTTAAGCCTAACACCTAAGCTTAATTTGGACCGCTCGCCTTCACAGTTGCCATTACACGTCGGTCACGACGTTTACAAGCCAGAAGAAGGAACTTAACAAATAAAAAGCATACACTATGCAAATAAAAAGCATACACTGAACCATGGATTCTCAAGCCTATGGTAGTAAGAGCAATTATAAACGAACGGATGGTGTTAAATACAAAACAAAAACGTTGCTATAGGGATCGTAGAAAAGCTACATTGAATGGACAACTATAAATAAAAATAGAGACTAATCTTTCATAATTGATTTATCTTGGATAGGATTTCATTCACTCTTAGAGTTCCTAGAAAACCTGATCAAGCCCACTGTATATAACAATCTCTCATTAGACGGATTTATATCACACCACCTACTATACTATACTTTATATCATACATCTTAAAAGGAAAATCTCCGTTTTTTCCTTTTTTCATAATTTTGTGCTCCGGAGAACAACTGATATATCTGCATCATAAATACGATTAGAGATAGTCTGCTCTGACTGCACCCAGAAAAAGGCAATGTTCTGAGCAAGTTTTGTCATGCTTTAAAACTGCAATGAAGAGCATAGCAACGATGCTTTGTGATAATGCACAAGTTGTTTCTTGACAAGATTTCTTATTTGTTTTCGCATGATTTTTAAAACCATTTCAGGACCAACACCGCTCGAAGATGATGAGTCTCCATCGTGAGTTGATCTCCTGTCCACGGAATTCGCAGACGAGAAAACTCATCTCGAGTATTGAAATTTCTACGAATAACTCTAGAACCGCTATATGAACGCTTACCTAAAACAGAAAGAAAAACAAATAAATAAATAAACCGGCATACTGCAATTAAATAAAAAGCAATCAAATTAAGCTTACAAAGAAAAATTCAGAATTTTGGACGACAAAAGTACATTTAAAAAAAATAAAATCAGAAAAAGAGTGATCATAATAATGAGAAACAACGAAAGCTGAAAAAAAAAAAAATTAAACGGTGGAAGTCCTATAAAAACTCCTCGCAGCAATATTTTTTTTAAATATAAAGAAAAAAATTAGTCATTTGAAAACGTTCTGAGAAACTTCTTTAAAAGAAAGTTTTTTTTCTAATGAATAATGCTAATCAAAAAAAAAAGTCAAAAGGACTTGGAAAATTTTCCAGGAAGAAAACATTTTAAAAGCTAAATACATTTTTAATTTTTTAAAAAGCAAATAAAAATCATGGATCCGTTCTTGGGCGACTCAAAAACAATATATTTAATTCATGAAGCGAGATTAAAAAAAAAAAAAAAAAAAAGAAATAAAATAAAATAAAATATTAATGTAGCTTGTATCTTCTTTGTCACTTACAATGAAAAAGTATGATAGACTATGGCTGTTTCTCCTGTATGTTGCAGAAAAATAAATCTGTAGCTCAGAGGCAAAACGTCAATTTGGAGATGACCACGTGACCGTTTCTTACCAAAAACAAATAAAGAGCGGCTTTTTTTTTCAAATTCGACCTTTCGGTTCTAAGGTTCAGAAATGTAAAAAGTGTGGTATAAAAAATGTTAGAACTACTATGATTCTGGTGCCACTTTTAACGTGCCAGCAGATAAATCGTATTTTTCTTTTTTACGGAAAAACGAAGACAAATCTTGCAAAAATTAAGAAGTCTTCATGAAAAAATTTAAAAGATTTCTTAATTTTTTATTTTTCTAGATTTGCCTTTGTTTTTTCGTAAAAAGGAAAACACGATTTACCTGCTGCCACGACTAATCCATAATCCTCAAGAAATCATCAGTCACTTGTCTGCTTCCACGATTTAATTTTTCCGCGTATGTTTAACTTATGAATCGATGATCTCTTAACTTTCACTGATGCGAACTCTGAAGAGGAATCATCAGCCGTGGCAGCAGACTGCTCGTATTTTACTTTTTGCGGAAAACGAACATAAATCTCGAAGAGAAAAATAGTAAGGAATTTTCAGAATTTTTTCCTGATAATTCCTTAAAATTTTTCTCTTTGAGATTTGTCTTCGTTTTTCCGCAAAAACTAAAATACGTGGCGGCAGACTATCCGTAACTGCTGCCACGACTGGTAATTTCTCTTAGGAAAAAGATAAAAACCTTCTATCTCTTTTCATTTACCATAATTCATGTCACAGTAAGCGTCCAATTCGCAGATTTTATTTTCGGCATTTTTAATGTACTAGTGCCACGTTCTTTTTATTTTCGGAAAATAAACGAACAATTGAATTTAATATATTCGTCAAATATAAGGTTAAGTTACGTTCAAAAGTACCCCGAAATACCGAATCACGCTATTCTACAGTATATGTGAAAAAAATGATTACAACTTTGACCTCCAATGACCATAACACACATAAGGAGTTTACAGGGCATGGAGCCATATTGCCGTATCACAGACAGCACGCCAGAGAATTCTTTGCTGGCAAGCAGTCCTCCAATCAGGGACTCCCAGCCGACCCGCATCAGCAGACACTTTATCTTCCCAACGAAGCCGTGGTCTGCCCAAAGGCTGAGGACTCATAGGTCTGTTATCCAGGACCTGTCTTATATACCGGGTAGGCGGCGCACGAGCCCACCAGCCACACCAGCCTTGTTGTCCAGCCCACTTCAGCCTTTTTGATTTGATCAAACCAGTGATGTGAGGCTGACCAGTGAGTTGACGGATCTCGTCGTTCTATCGAATTCTCAAGCCACCCGTTACCGGATCCCTTCTAGGCCCTAGAATAATTCGCAAGACCTAGTTTTCGAACACCTCAAACCTTTTATACGCTCGGGCGGTAAGATTCCACGTTTCACAGCCGTAAGTGACCACAGGACGTATCAGGGCATTATATATACGGAATTTGGCCTTTCTAGATAAAGCTCTACTGCGAAGGAGACGGCCTAATGCAAGAAGACATCGATTACCCTTCTGACCATAAGCAAAAACTTAATAATAAAAAAAAATATATATGCGGTTCCCGGGTTGCTGCAAACTGGTACCCTAAAGGCTTTATGATTTCTACATGTTTATTTTCTTACAATTAATCAAAAAAAAAAAAAAAAAAAGCGTTTAGTATTTTTACCATGCTTTTTTTCCTGTTGATTATCTAATTAAAGTGGTGAAATTATATATCAAGTTTCACGTAGGATTGTTTAACCCATTAGCAATCAATTCAAATTATTTAACGATTTTAAATGAAACCATAGGTCAAACGGAATGAAACCCAGTTCAATAAAAACTTCAATTATCGGCTAACGCGGTTACCCCCATAATGTGCTCTGGAAGAATCTAACAGTTCTCTCATATTTCCTTGTCTAACAAACCTTTTTTTCTATCAGATAAATCCGCTTCCTCGCCTACTGATTTTCACTAATTTGATTTCTAAAATTATCCTCCGTCCGCAGTAAAAACTATACATTTGCTCTTAAAAAATACAAATATGAAATTTAAAAACGTTCGCCACCTAAAAAGTTTATAAAGCATTTTTTGTTTATCATTTTCCTCACTACCACCAGGGCAGTAGGGTGGCCCTAATTTTACGAATTTTTCAATTTCGGTGAATGAACGTCGTAATTCTTTTATAGTAACCGAAAGAAGATTGGCTGAATGTTTTTTCAGATTTTTGGACGTCGATTAGCCGCACGGTAAAAAATTTTATGTTAACTTGCTAAAAAAGGGCTACACATTTTTTATGTTAAAAAAAAATAGAACGTTATTTTCCATAAGACATACTGTTGTTTTTGTGTTATTTTGGAGCCTACAGGCAAATTATGTTACTTTTAACATAAAATTTTTTTACCGTGCACGTTTTACGGGACCTGAAAATTTCTAAATTCCCATAAAGACCGATAAATACACGGTTAAGATTTTTATGTTAAAAGTAACACAATTCACTAGTAATTAAAGAGGCTACTTACACTTTCCATGTAAATTTTACATAAAACAATTACAAATCGTCATTTGTCAACATAAAAATGTTTACATTAAATTTTAACACAAAAAGAGTTATGGAATGCGTAGCCCTTTTTCAGGTTATTAACATAAAATTTTTTACCGTGTAAAAAAATTTATTTTTATGTAAAAATGGTTGTTTCCTATTCGGATTTTTACGCAGATCACGAAAATGTAATTAAAAGTCATATATCTCATGCGATTTTGATGCTAAGACGCCAGAGCAGATAGGATTTCGGCTTTAACGGGTTTTCGAAATTTAATTGAACTCTAATGAAGCTGTGAAACCTCAGCTGTGAAGCTGTGAAGCTGTGAAAGCTCTGATTTTTACCACATTGTTGTGGATTAATAAATATCTAGTTGACCACCGTGCAATCGGAAACATTTACCAAAGTAATCCAGAAAAAGTTTTTAAAAAAATCCCGGGGAGCAATCTTTATGTAAAAACCGGTATATCCTCTTTACCTATCAGTTAAGGATTTAAATTAATGATCCTACTTAAGACATTAAAAAAAACTTGATCGAAGGGGGTGGGGGGAGAGGAAAACTTGATCGAAAGAAGAGAAGATAATGAATGATTAACGAGATTGTTCGAACTTTTCCTATTTTTTTCCCTTTGAACTATACAGCATAATCTAATTAAGGAATTTTATTTAAATGACTTAAAAAAACAAAAGTGTGAGATACAGCGGAAGAGAAGCAAGAAAAACACAAACAAGAAAAAGAAGGGAAGGGGGAAAAAAAAAGCTCGGAGGATATCGTGAAACACGACAGAATATTTATTGCACTTGGTTTAAAATTAATAGGCGTGATTATATCAAATACAAAAAAGAATTACTCAGCAGTAAAAAAAAAAAAAAAAATTCCCTTAAGCAGATGGTCTGCGTTTTAAAGCGCACAGTGTTACAAACATTTTAAGTTAATTAATTTTAGAGAAAAAAAAATCCGTAAATAATAAGAAACCCGTGCTAAAATCTTTAGGTAAACGGTTAAGAAAAGAAAGATAAAATTCTTTTCATTTTTATCTTATTACTTCGTAATTTGATTTTCATTTTTATTTCTAATTGCTTTGTTTCCTTTGAAAATAAATTGCTCTATTTTCTTTTTTTTCTCCCCGTTTTTTTTTTCTTAAGAAAGTAGCAAAACTTTATGATTTTACATTATATCCGTCGTCTCTTTTACACAAAGAGAATATTTTCACTGTAAATGGAGAAGTGTTTTCTGTTGTTTGTCGACATTATTTGGAAATTTTGAAGAGCTGTTTTTATTTTATTTTATTTTTTTCCTTTTTTTTATTTTGCGTCTGTGTGAATAATTGAAAGCGTGATGCAAATGAATTCTGATATCAATTGAAAAATCGGTGTTTAATCCTCGTCCGGTGGGGATTAATCACCGACTGAAACTAATCCATTAGAAATTTGGGGAATGCGAATTATGCTAGGTCGGAATTGGAAGTTGCGGATATCTCAGAAGACCGAGTCCTTTATCATGAAAAGGGGAGCGAATGATAACGTTTCGCAAGGGAAATAAACAATTTAAAATATCTGTTTTTGAAAATTCTATAAAAATTTGAAACGGAATCGAAAGAGGGGGAAGAAAAAAATATTGAGTGTTAGGAAACCCAATCGGCTGAACAATTAAATCATTTGTAAATTTATTTTTCTACACGGTAAAAAATTTAATGTTAACAACCGAAAAAAAGGGTTACACATTGGAATGTGTAAAATGTGTAAAATTTTTATGTTGACAAATGAAAATTGATTATTGGTTGATCAACAGTCAGATTAATGCAACATAATCGTAAAATTTACATAAAAAATTATATGCAGCCTCTTTTTTTACAAGTAAATTATGTTACTTTTAACATAAATTTTTTACCGTGCGCAAAAAAAAAAAAAAAAAAAATTGTACAGCTGCGAAACTTTATTTAAGCAAATAATTTCGTTTTAAACTGTATTTCATTTTAAGTTATTCGTTTTCTACTTCGCAGAGAGGAGAGATTAGAAAAAAGAAACTCTTAAGTAGGATTGTTTGTTAAAGAGTTCTCCTATTACCTTTGGAATTTGATAGCTTTAATTAAAGAAGAAAATTTTCATTTCAAAAAAAAAAAAAAAAAAAAAAAAAAAACTTTCGCAAACTTGCTCGTTATTTCTACTCCACTTGTTTGCTTTTCTTCACTTTCCTTTTTCATGAAAAAAAAAAAATCATCGATTTTGTAACAAAGTACTTCCACTACAATCATTAATTACTTTACGTTAATTACTGGAAGTAAGTTTATATCTGTCCTTCATATTTTATTTTATTTTTTAAATTCTCTTTACTAGGGGTTTGCTTTCAACTTTCTTTCTGCACTCAGGACAAAAAAATGCTAATGCAAACTAAAATGTTTTGTGACAAGACATTTTCTTAAAAACCAAGCGAAAACAATAAAAACATCTTGTCAAGAAACAACTTGTCCGTTGTCATGAAGAATTTTTATTTTGCTAAGAAACATTCCGGTTTCGTTGCAAGACAAAACTTGTTCAAGACATTTCCTTTTTTTAAAAGTGGACCCTATACCAACATACCTAATTTAACATTAGCATCAGGTTTAAACTTAAGCAGTCCTTGTTTAATGACAATTTGTCGACTGTCAAGTTCTAACCTGACGTAGCCAAGTTCAAACTTGACAATGTCAGGTTTAAACCTAACAAAAAATAGTGGCGAGTTTCAACTTGAAAATGGTAAGTTTAAACTCCACAATGTACCGTTTGAATCTGGTATTGTCAGGTTTAACTTGAACGTTGACAAATTAGCAATAATTTGATGATGGAACTTCAGGGCTTCCGTAATTTCACGCTTTGAATTTTTGGATATTCGCGGACAGTCTCGGTAAATTCGAAAACGTGCACACGGTAAAAAATTTTATGTAAAAAATAACATAATTCAGTAGTTTAAAAAAAAGGCTACTTAAAATTTATATTAATTTTTACGTTAAATTAACGTGCAAATATGTAGATTTAACAAAATTTTGTGTTAAAAATAATTTACATAAAAAATCAACATAAATTCTATGCAGACCTTTTCCTACATAAAATTTTTTACCGTACACTTATCAAAAATCTCCATACTGTAAGAAAGCGGTTGAAATAAAAATTATAATTTTTATGCGGTGACGGAAAAAAAAACCGATTTAACCCGCGAGCCATCGAGAAAAAAAAATCGATCATACTTATAGACAAATATTCGATTGACGTCATCTTCGAAGCGGAATCTTTTGGAAAAACGATGAGAGATCTTGGGAATCCTTACCCAAGGCACGCTTGATTTTGTGCGCGCCGCATATTTTTCTCGCCCAAAGGGGAAAAAGAAAAATATATAATAAAAAAAAAAAAAATTCTTCCTCGATTTTTTTTTCTCGAACTGTTTTTCTTTTGATTCCGACCGCACGTTCGTTCTAGTAATCATCTCCATGTATTGGTACAAGTAAAACATTATTTGGGAACGTGTCGGGTCGGGAGAAAAAAAAAACTGAACGATATATATATAAAAAAAATAAAAAAAATTTTCTTTTCTGGAAAAACAAAAACATTTGTGTATTATTTTACGGTTTTTTTTTCTTTTTTTGAACGTATAAAAAATATTTTCAATTTTGAGAATAAAATGGAAAAACAAACCGTGTTTACAGGTTTTTTGATAATTGGCTATGCTTGGGGTTTATTTTGGAGGGAAAAATGATTTTCATTAGCACCGGGAGAGCACCGGCATTGAATAATTCTGTTGTTCGTCCCTTGTTTGATTTTTTTTTTATTGCTGCAGAATAATATTAGATGTTGACTTTTTTTCTGCATATGCTACACACACATATATATATATATATACTGTATATATGTTTTTGATTTAATAACTCAAAAATCTTTTTCTCCGCTTAGTTAAGAAACTTTTTTTTTCTCGCTGCAATGCAATTATGCACGGTAAAAAATTTTATGTTAACTTGCTAAAAAAAGGGTTACAGATTTTTGATGTTAAAAAAAATAGTTAATCTTACTGCCCATAAGACATTCTTTATTTCTTAGTGTTTTGTTCGAGACTGTAGGCAAATTTTTACACACGGTAAAAAATTTTATGTTAACAACCTGAAAAAGGGCTACATTCCTTGTGTAGACATATGTTGTATTTTTATGTTGACAAATGACGATTGGTTATTGGTTGTTCAACAATCATATTGATGCGACATAATCGTTTTATGTAAAATTTACATAGAAAGTGTATATAGCCTTTTTTGTTACTAGTGAATTATATTACTTTTAACATAAAATTTTTTACCGTATTAATAAAATCGCACAACAAAAATTGTTCCAAGGTATATATATACGAGCCGGAAAAATATACCGTATATTAACGCATCAAGGTTTTTGTAAATTTCATTTTTTCTTCAAAAAAATTTTTTTAGAGTAACTAAATTCACAGATTTTAGATTCTAAGTAGAAAAAAGTCCATCAAATGCACGGTAAAATATTTTATGTTAACTTGCTAAAAAAGGGCTACACATTTTTTATGTTAAAAAAAAAAGAATTTTATTGTCCATAAAACATTCTTTTGTTTTTAGTGTTTTGTTCGAGGTTACAGGCAAATTATGCTATTATTAACATAAATTTTTTTTTCGCGTGCGTCTTGTAAAACGAACCGTTAAAAAGTTATGTATTTTTCTTTTTCTCCTGCAACAACAAAAATAAATTTAAAAAATTCCCAATTGGTATATACATACTATATGTCGTATATATTTATAAATATATACTAAACCAAAAATATACGGTATATAATGCATCTGTAATCCGAATGAACGAACTACATTAAAAATAAAGGCCAAGCGCGGTAAAAACTGAACTTGATCATTTTTCGTCCCAACCAAAAATTTCAAAAACACTGAAAGTTTCATTTCTACCTCGCGCGCCTCACGCCTGAAATTCATTTTGACCTTTTTCATTATCCCTGAATTTCACTCAAAATGTTTCTCTATTTGGAAGAGAGAGAAATTCATATTTTCCATCGCATCACAAACGCTCAATTCTAAGAACTTCAAAGATGAAAGAGAATAAAACATGTAAATAACATTTTTTTTTTCTTCTCTTTTCCAGGAAATTATTTTCATTTCGTATAATAATAATAATAATTGAATCGTTTGAATAACTCGCGAAGAGTGTCTCATTACCGATGTCTTTCCGGAAAATTAAATCAAAACTAGATTAAAAAATATTAATGCTCAGTTTGTATAGTTGTTTTATGTGAAAAAGTTAAATGGTGTAGAGTTTTAAATTCCCCCCTCTCGTCCCGTTTGAAAATTTTCCCTCCTTTTCGTGCGTTGGTGTTTTATTAATTTTATTATTAAGTTAATATAAAATAGCATTTTAAGATCCTCATCAAAGTAAAATTAGCTTTTTAACTTTTCGGAGATTTTTCTCTCTCCGGAGCTCAAACTTTTACAAGGTGTTTTTCTTTTACGAAAAAAGATATCAACTCCGGGAATATTTTCCTTTGTTTTTTTTCCTCCGCGTCGAAATAAGGGGATGGAGTTTATGGATGTCGAAGATAACAAGCCCTCCCGTGAAATGCATCAGAAACAAAATAAGATGGAAATTAGACCTTGTCGAAGATCGATATCGGAAGGACTTTTTTGAATATCTCTCAAAAGTTTTGCATGCGACATTTCTCAAAGTAATTGCGTCATCTCTCTTCTGACAACCGGATTTCTAAAAAAGAAAAAACAGGAAAAAAGCTTTTTTGCTTCTTTTTTTTCACCTTCTCATTTCCTTTTTTTTTTTTTTTTTTTTTTGTCTTATCGCATTCCGCATAATTTTTATTTCTCTCGGGGATTTTTTATTATTTTTATTTGCTTCCCAACGTTTCATTATTTCTTTTTTCTGCCTAAAACTCTTTGGGAATAATTACGAGAAAGAGCTCCCGTTTAAGGGGAAGGAAAATAGTGGCACGTGCTTTTACCATCATGACCTTATTTTTTAAAACGAATCCAGACGTCTCATTTGTTAACCTAGTATTTTTACACCGAATAGACATAAAAAACAGAAAGTCCGCTTATAATAAAATAAGGAAACATTTTACGACCGAACAAAAAGGGGAAAGAGGAAAAAAAAACGGAAACGAAGAGAAAATCTTTTGAATAAAAAGTTACGTCGTAGCACGATGAAAAAGTCCTCCCTTTTTTCTAAATTTTTTTCTTTAGGTTAAGGATTTTATTTCTCTGTCGGTATTAACCTAATCTTAAGTCGTTAATCCGCGATGAAAAACTAAATCTTTGATTTTTCCCGTCAATTTTTTTTTCCCCTTTTTATTTTAATATTAAAAAATCATTCTTTTCCAAGAACGGGAAAAATTCGTGAAACATTTATTGAATGCGAAAATGCCGAAGCTAATTCATTTCTGATCATTTTCATTCTCGGACAAAAGAATTTTAATTTAATTTAATTACGTAATAAAATAAAAAGTCGCAAAAAAAGGGTACAAACGAGGGAAAATTAAATTTTTCAGGGCAAATCCTTCGACTTTTATTTGACTTTTTACTCCGGGCTGATTTTTATGTATATATTAATTAATTTATTTGCTTGTTTAGGTTTATTTATTTTTTTCCACTCGTTTCTCACAAAAAAAAAAAAAAAAAAAAAAAAAGTTATGCGTTGGAGGCCAACTGACGAGCTTTCATCAGAAATGGAGATAGTCTGTTTTGACAGTACTGAGGAATCATGTGACAACAGGCTTACGCCAACTTGAGCGGGTAAACATGCTTTTACGTGATAATTAACAACAATCAAAACCGACTATCTCCAATCGCATTCATAACAGAGATACGTCAGTTGACTTCCGGTGCACGGAAATAATGATGCAAATTTTTTTAAAAAAATGAATTTGTTTCATCCACGGTAAAAAATTTTATGTTAACTTGCTAAAAAAGGGCTACAAATTTTTTATGTTAAAAAAATAGAATGTTATTGTCCATAAGACATTCTTCTGTTTTAGTGTTTTGTTCGAGGCTACAGTCAAATTATGTTACTTTTAACATAAAATTTTTTACCGTGTAAATGAGGATTTTTACAGCAAATTAAATCCGCTAGAGGGCTAACCGCTGTTTTCCTGGTAAACTGGTGGCAGGCTTTGGATTGGCTGTTAGATTTTCCCTTCTCACCCTAACTCATTTATTAACCAATCCGAAGCCGGATGCCATTTTACCAGGCTTAGCAGCCGACAACCTCCTAGAAAATTTATTCTGCCCTTAAAAATCCTCATTCTGCACACAATTTCTATACATTTCATTGCCAACTTCCTTATCGATTGCCAATAATATAAACATTAAAATTCTCTAATTAGGAAATGTTAATGGAGCCAATGACCCAAGATCTAATTACTTTTCTTTAGAAACATCATTAAACTCATTGGGAAAACCTTTTTGAAAGATGGGTTTTCTGCTTTTATTTTTTTTATCTGTTTTTAAAGAGAAGAAGAAAAAAAAAAATAACCCGGAGGATAAAAATTTCCGCGAATGTTTAAAGTGAGAAATGTTGTATACACAACACGGAGTGGAAATGGCGCGAAAGAAATAAAAAACGGAAAGAAAAGATCGTAAAATAAAAACAGGAAGAGATTAAACGGTGAGAGCGTGGAGTCGAAAAGGAAAAGAATAAAAAAAAAAGGCAAAAAGCAAGAGAGATTTATGATATCAAGGCAAAAGAGACTCTTCGTTCTCGGGCAAATTATAATGGCGTTAAAATTTTCGGTGGGGAGCAAAGGGGGGGAAAGAGTTGCCTTTTTTTTTTTTACATTTTAAATTTTTTTCACGGCCACAACTTGCTGCTTTCGTTTTTTTTTTATTTCCATATGGGGAGAAAATTGCATTTTAGAAATTTTTTCCTTCCTTCTAATTTTTTTTTTTTTTTTTTTTTTTGAAGCTCATCTTCTTTTAATGAGGGTCACGAGTCACCTCATTAAACGAGAAATATTACCGTAATGATTTTTCATTTTTTTTTCTCTTTCTCTCTCTTCACTGGGTTTTTTATTCTGATGGAGTTTTTTTTTTTTCAAAGTGGCGCAAAGACAAATTCGGCGCATGGAAAAAAATGTGTCATAGGGTCAATGGCACACGGTAAAAAATTTTATGTTAAAAGTAATATAATTCACTAGTAAAAAAAGAGGCTACATATATTTTCTATGTAAATTTTACATAAAACAATTATGCTGTATTAATTCGATTGTTGATCAACCAATAACAAATCGTCACTTGTCAACATAAAAATGTTTACATTCAAATTTTAGCACAAAAAGGGTTATGGAATGTGTAGTCCTTTTTCTTGTTATTAACATAAAATTTTTTACCGTGCAATTTCTTGAGTTGGAGGTCACGTGACGTATCGTAAATATGACTGGAGATAACTTGTTTTGCTTTTTTGCAAAAAAATATCATGTGACAACACTCAAGCCTGTAATCGCATGATTTTGTAAAACGGTTAAAACGAGGTATCTCCAATCATACTTGCGACGGAGTTAAGTCAGTCGACCTCCGCCGCACGGAACCAAGTCGGTAATCAGTTCCAAGAGATTTAGAATTTACAAAGAAAAAATAGATCCGAAACAGAAATTTTCTAATATTTTCTAATTCGAAACCCCAATATTTGCTTTAAGAAAGTAAAATAGAAAGTTTAAGGGCGCCAGCTTTGATGGCGACTTGCAAACAAAATCTCATAATATACGGGGGGGAAAAAAAGGTTGAAGCTTATTACACCAGACCTAAAGTTACCTTGATCCTTATCTTTTTTTTTTTTTTTTTTTCATCCTCGGTCTAAATTACACCCAAAAAAAAACTTCATAAGCAGTGCTGCATAATGTATATAAAACGCGTCTGTTTTTTCCCCCGTAAGTTTTGGTTTTTCTTCCGCCTCGTTTTTTTCCTGTTAGTAAATAAGTGGAGGTTTCATCTCGTACATTTTAAAATGTAATCATGCAAAATAAATTAAATTTAATGTTTACACGTAGGAAAGATTTAAAATTCACTAACCAACTCTCCGACTTATTAGAGTATCCCCCGTGATGTAGAGCTTTAATCAAAAGAAGACATAAATTTCCAGACTTTTTTCGGATTTTTTTTTTTTTTACGTCAGTTGACGTCACTCTTACCCGAATTTTCTCTCTTAATCTTTAACTTCAAATTTACTTTTTATTTGCTTTACGTGAATCTTTACGACGGGGGAAAACACCTTGTAAATAAAAATCGGGAGGGAGAAAAGCAGAAAAAGAAATCATTTTCTTTTTTCCTACGTAGATTTAACAAACAGTATGGATCAACTGGAGAGGCGATACAAAATCGTGTTGTGTTTATTCGCCTACGAAAATTAAAACGACATATCGCTTTAAAAAAAATAAAAATAAAAATTAACAGGATCCGTCCGTTTTTAAAAATCGAACGCAAAAAAAAACTGATCACAAAAGTGCTCTAAATACCCCAAAAATGTGTTCTTTCGGAAAAACGCCCCGTTGAAATATTCGTAAATCGTCCGTACTGGAATCTTCAAAGTTATCTGAGGTACAGGGTGTGTTTATTTGCATCCCTGTTCAAAGAACATCCAGCATTCAGCGTGAGCGGCAAAGACGGCGCTGGTCTGGTGCAGGGCGCCGGCGAGCCCGACGACAATGCGGTGGCCGCCGAAGAGGGGGAAATGCATGGGGGCATGGTGAGCAATGTCCCGCAACGCCGTCGGCGTCGCCATCAACACTCAGTATATCGTCGATTACTCGCATTAGTCAAATCAACTTGGACCGGTGTAAAGACTGCCTTAGGTATCGACCAAGCTGTTCTAGGTCTCTGGCAACATTTTTTCACTTTCATCTATCAGTTTCTTATCTTTAGGTTTTCTTCTTTTTTTCTTTACTGCTGTCTTACAAATTAAATCTCGAGGGATATTTTTTGAATCATTCTTAAGTACTGTATTTCTGCACGATGCACTGCAAATTTTTATTTTATTTTATTTATTTGGTTGTTCGTTTATTTTGTTTGACTTAAGTTCAGTTCGATGTAGTATTAAGACTGTTTTTAGGGTGGGTCGAATCTGACGCATTTTGGAATCTGAAAGCTCCTGATAGTGGAATGGGTGCTTTTTCGTATCACTATTAACCGTAATTTTTTCCAGATTTTTTGAAGGTTATTTTGAGCTCGCTCAATAACCTTAAAAGTCAAGGGCAAAAAATTAGAATTTTTTTTGCTGAAAAAGTAAATTCCTATCGGAAATTTTGAGTAGACTACGAATATGAAGTCCGAGATTCCAAGGTTTTTGGCCTCAAATAGTTTTGAAATTATTATCCGGCCGTGAGATTTTTAAAGCAAGTTTCAACTTGTATGAAATGAATATTTCATGCAAATTCATTCACAAAAATGAATTTAGAAACTCGAATTCAAATTGTAAGTACCTAACGAATTCAATCGGTATATTTTGAGATTCTTAAAG
Source organism: Liposcelis bostrychophila (assembly GCA_037577465.1). NCBI lineage: Eukaryota > Metazoa > Arthropoda > Insecta > Psocodea > Liposcelididae > Liposcelis > Liposcelis bostrychophila. The sequence continues at coordinate 10,258,541 of CM075209.1, forward strand.
CAAGTTCCAACTTGCATGAAATATTCATTCAGATTTGGTTTAAAAATGTAGGTATTTAAATAGGTACTAGGTACTTTTCGTTAGGTGCTTTTCGTTAAATATTTAAAACTTTTAAAGTAAGTTTCAACTTGTATGAAATGAGTATTTGGTACAAGTTGGAACTTGCTTTAAAAATGTCAAAATACACCGAATGAGTTCGTCAGGTACCGGTACTTAAAATTTGAATTCGAGTTCAAAATTCATTTTTGTGTTCGGTTTTTAAGCCAAAGGGGAAAAAAGTCTACAGAATTTCAATGTTTTAAAAAAAATGCCTAAAGCTCAAAAACCGTACGCGTACTAATTATTAAAATAATTTTGGACTTTATGTTCGTAATATAAGGAAAATTTCCGATAGAAACCGATATTTATTTCAGAAAAAACAAATTATTTTCTGCCCTTATGTCATTGCGAGACCTCAAGATGACCTTTAAAAAATCTGAAAAAAATTAAGGTTAATAGCGTCGCCAAAAGACACCCATTCCACTATCAGGAATTTTCAAATTCCAAAATTCGTCAGTTTTGACTCCTTTACTGTTGATTGCATGTTCTTCTATACAAATATTTTAAGACAGCAGACCCCGATTTGACAGGCGGCTTCAATCCTATCTAGAAAATGTGTCCGGTGCCCCCCCTTTTTTTCTTTTTAGAAGCTAAGTCGAAAATGATTACAATTTTGAAGGGGGGACCACTTCCTACAATATCCGGAAGTGGTGGAGCATTTCTGGGGGAACTACCAAAGGTAGAGGGCAGCAAGAATCTGACGCTACCCTCGGGAGTGCAAAAAAGAGCGACTTGTTATTATGGTTGGCCGGCCAGCGATCCTGGCAAAAAATTTTGAAATTTGTAGCTTTACCTTAGAGCTGGGCGAGTTCTGAAAACTTTACAAAAAAACATAGTAGAGTTAAATAGGAGAGACAACGGTCACATTGCTTTGTCCTTCAATATTGACGCCGCCTTATTACTTTTCGATATTACTGGATCACAGTAATGTTGGCGCACCTGTTGGCCAAAACTTCTATTTACTTATATGGGACCTACAATTTTATCAGACACCAATTCCGTGCACCGGAGGTGAACTGATGTATCTCCATCACAAATATGATTACAGATAACCAGTTTCGACTGGCTTTCAAAATTCATGTGACCACTTTACGCGTGCATAAACTCGAAATGAGTAGTCACGTGATAATCCACAATTTCACGATGAAGCATGTTGCAACCTGTAGCACCGTTAGAAACATATTGGCAATAGTATCGTCTTTCATTGCTTACTATTGCGCAACATGTTTGAAATATGCTTTGAAGCTGTAACAGGTTGAACAACACGTCGGCAACTTGTTTCTAACCTTGAAAAATGCTTAGCTACATGTTGCTGCAACATGTTCCATCGCGAAATTGCGGCAATATTTTTTAACAATCAAAAAAGACCATGTCCAATCATATTTCAGTGAAGATAAGTCAGTTGACCTCTGGTGCAAGAAATTATTCAGTGCCATCTACAACAGGAAACTGAAGCTTTCCCTGTCTGTTTCTTTGCGTTGTTCTGGATATCAAATTTTTGCAGGCAGTGCATTTAGCTTGATCTCGAACTCTTGGCTCGAGATAAGCAATCATAACTTTCAATTTTTCAACCGCTCCAATTAACGATGTGATCACTAGCCCAAAGGTACCCAGATAGCAAATTCTATCCAGTCCGCAGGACGTCTTCAGGATGTCATGAGGATATTTATTCGACGTCCATTGGATTTATTTATGTCCGTACTGATCCAAAAAGCGTTCTCTGGACGTCCTATGGATATCCCATGGATTTGGATATCCTGTGCGACAATCCACAGGATGTCCAATGGATTGAAAACGCTATCCGATTAACGTCCCTCGGATTTCTTCAGAAACTGACGCTACATGTTCTTTACAAACATTACTATTTAAATTATAAACAGATCCTCTCCAGTGAGTATTTCCGAGCATCATTACACGGTATATTTTGATTTTTTCCCCTTCTCCCTTTGGCTCTTTTTTCAGCCTCTTTTGCTTGCCTATTTTCAGTATTATCAGCATGCAATAGAATAAGTAGCTCTTTGATATTATACAAACCGTATCATTTCCTCTTCCAAAAAAAAAAAAGTTTTAACGACCCTAAATTGCTTTGTTACTACAGTATTTTAAAAGCCTCGAGTTCTATTCCGAAACTTATATTAACTTGGGTTCGCTTCCTTTTTAACTTTTATATATTCAAACAACTTCCGCTTATTTTTAAAAATATCCTCATTGGATCATGCCATATGCATAAAGCACTCTGAAAATCAGAGCTTTCATGAATCATCCAGGTAATTCCCTTCTTTCTAACAAGCACGTTCTATGTCGGGGAGGGAAAATGCAAAGTGTTGAGGAGCATTTCCGGTCGTATTTCATCACGAGAAGAGGCGGGGAGGAAGGGGGGGGGAGGCTAGGGAGCATGAGGAAAAAGCTCATCAGTACGAATAACCGTCATATACGCAACCTTTTCGGATAGAGTACGTCTGTCTCGAATGATAAATGCTGTTTAAACTTAATCCTCGCGAATGTAAATGTTACCCTTTAATCCTTTTCGCACAATCTTTTTACCCTCCTACGAAAAATATTCAACTCTGGAATTAGCATGAATTTGTATAATTTCATAACTTTCCCCTGAGAATTTCTTTTTTTTGCATGTTTTCAGGCTAAAAATAAAAGCATGAAACTATTTCCGTTAAAAAAAAAAAAAATAAAAAAAAAAATAAAAAAAAACGGACGTGATTTCGAAAACCGCATCGAAATCAATTTTGGGTTATTCCAAGTGGAAGAAGAAGAAAAAAAAATCAGATAAGTGTCCCGATGTGAATATGGAAATCATTGATTTTAATCCGGTCCGGATGTCCGGAGCGGGAAAAAAAGAAATCGATTCGATCATCGGAGAAAGGAAGAAAAAAAAAAAAATATAAATAACTCTAAAGAGTTCTTATCTTTTTTTTTTTTTTTTTGTTCTTCGTATCGGGTTTCTTTCTTTTCTTTTTTCTACTTCCTAGCTTTTCTTCAGCAATTTTTATTTTCAAGTTTCTCTCTGAGAAATTGGTTAATTTGAAAAAAAGTTGCGGGTAAAAAAGGAAAATAAAAAGAGAGGAAAAAAAAATAACATGTTTTTTTTATGGTTTACAGATTCCGAATTTGAGGATTTAGAAACGCCGCCTAGATACCGACCCGATAGCTTGAAAGCGTTATGCCGAGCTACGAGATTCACGGAAGCAGAAATTAAAAGGATATATAGAGGATTTAAAGCGGAATGCCCGACTGGTGTTGTTCGGGAAGAAACTTTTAAAGGGATTTATTCACAATTTTTTCCACAGGGTGGTAAGTTTCGACTTTAAAAAAAAAATGATTAATGTACTAGGTTAAAAAGGGAATACTTTTTCTTTGGGTATTAACTAACCTTTACTAAGTAAACGCGGTCTCCCTGCACATTAGGGTGGGTCGAAAAAAGAGAATTTTTAAATTTGAAAACGCCTGATATCGGAATCGATGCCTTCTTATAATACTAATAACCCTAATTTTATCTTGAGGTGTGCCGCAATAAAACTTTCTAAGCAAATAAAATAAAAATTTTCTCCCCAAAACAAGTGGTTTGTTTACGCGGTAAAAAACGATTACGTCGCACCAATATGATTGTTGATCAACTAATAACAAATTGTCATTTGTCAACATAAAAATGTTTACATTCGAATTTTAACATAAAAATCTCGCCAAATTTAAGTGGTTTGTTTACACGGTAAACAATTTTATGTTAAAAGTAACATAATTTGCTTGTGGCCTCGAACAAAACACTAAAAACAAAAGAATGTTTTACGAACAATAACATTCTATTTTTTTAGTATAAAAAATGTGTAGCCCTTTTTTAGCAAGTTAACATAAAATTTTTTACCGTGTAGTCATTAATTATCGGTTTACTGATAAAAATAATATTATTTGCTGATAAGAAATAACTTTTATACCGACAGGAATCACTTTATTTACCGATAAATTCCATATCATTTACTGACAAGTAATGGGGATTTCCGACGCAAAATTATTCCGCTAGAGGCTCTGGATGTCTTTAACGGTTCGTAGATTGATTGGATAACTTTCTTTTGTTTTAATTGTTGACATCCAATAAAATTAAAAACCGTTAAAGACATCCAGCGCCTCTAGCGGAATAATTTTGCGTCGGAAATCCCCATTATATTTACTGATCCATTCTACACGGTAAAAAATTTTATGTTAACTTGCTAAAAACGGACTACACATTTTTTATGTTAAAAAAAATAGAATGTTATTTTCCATAAGACATTCTTTTGCTTTTAGTGTTTTGTTGGAGGCTTCAGGCAAATTATGTTACTTTTAACATAAAATTTTTTACCGTGTACTGATAAAAAAGATTTTGAAAAAAAACTGACAGTTTTAATACATTCCATTGTAAAAATTATTATAATCATTTAAAAAATGTCCGTAAAATGTTTCTATACGATTTACCGGTACAAGAACGGGTCGCAATTGTTTTTTGTGGAGCAAAAGCAAATTCCAATGAAGGTGTTGCTACCGCCCTCCCCTCCGGCTCCTATTCCTTTTTGCATTGTTTCAGATTCGTAACTAAAACCACCCCGAAACTTTTCTTTCGTTTAATATTTACTCCGGCGTCAGTTATAATCCATCTCCATCACCTAAAGAGTCAACAGGTGGATAAATATTTGATAGTGCAATTAGTTAAATAAACCGCTTTCGAAAAGGTTTATCTTTCCTTATGTTTTACACGATATAACTTCACGATGATGAAACTCCTCTTGTTTCATGTTTATAATAATAAAAATTTCCCTTTCCCCCCTCCGGGTCGACGACGACGACGACGACGACGATGATAATAGTGGAATGGGATCGAAAACAGATGGCAACAAAAAGCCATCAACATCATTACGCATTGTTTTAACCTCCAGAAAATGCTTTTCCTTCCCGCTGTTTGTCTTTGATCTACTTTTCCTCCCCCTTCCCTCGTCTCTACCCCTCCCCTTTCCTCGAAAATAGAAATCAAACAGGCTACGAACAAACAAAACCAGAGTTTCTGAATTTATATTAAAAAGCTTTTTCCACCTCCCTCTTCTGTCATTCGTCCTCCTTCTTGTATTTATTTATTCCGATTCCGATCTAAAACGCAGCAGTCCCCAAAGCTATTATTGCAATCTTATTTAGTTTAGAGAGAATCCAAACTACAATTTTCCGGGGAGGATTAACACAAAGAGCTTGGCTGCTTATAGGAAGCTGAAAAGGAAAACAAAGCAAATCCCCCCCCCCCCCCCGACCCTACCCCCCTCCGCCGCCCCCCAAAACTCCCCGTTTTCCCACGTACCCACTAGTATTAGGTATTTGATGCCATTTTAATGCTACGCTCAGGAAATGCATCAATCATTTAAGATCCGAATCGATTAATCACCCGACAGAGATGTATAAATTTACCGAACGGGTGTAAATTTCATTTTATAATAAAAAGACTGACTGATTTCCTACTCTAATGGATATTCATCCCCTTTAAAAGTATATACGTTTTTTTTTTTTTAAATTTAACGTCAAACGGTTAAGCTTCCGGTTTCCTTTCTTTTAAAAGTGACGTTTTTTTTTAATTTTTAAAATTAGAAATCACAAAACGTTCCTTTTTTTTACGAGGAAAATTATCCGCTGAAAATTTTGACTTTTTAACATGCAGAATGCTTCTCGTAAATATATGGTTTTATATTGTTTATCCGGTCAGTAAGCTTACACGAAAGGAAAGGAATGTTTGAAACATTATCGTTATCTTTTCAACAAAAACTTTCACGATTAAGGCTAATGGTCTTCTTCTATGATAAAAGATAAGGAAACGCTATGGTCTGGCATTTAAAGAATTCTTTGTTGAGTTTCCTTTGGGGAAATTCTCGGAAAAATTTTCCGCAAAAAGCAAGAAGCGTGCAGCTTGGAAAAACGCAAAAAGTGTATATTTTTGCGAAATAAATGCAAAAAAAGAAAAAAAATTGGTTAGGATAAAGAAATCTGGAGTATTTTTCGTATAAAATTTAAAAATAAAACTATATAAAATGATATAAAAGTTTTATAAAAATTTTATAAAAATTTAATAAAAAAATACCCAGGTTATGCTTTGCCCTTACCAAAACTTTAAAGAAATAATGTACCATTTTTACAAAAATTTAGGCATGCATAATTTTTTTTTAATTTTATGCATAAAGTATGCATAAAATAGAAAAAAAAAATTGATTATGCATAATATTTTCAAGTTTTCTGCTTTATGATTTTAAAAAATTTGTAAAAATTATGCATGTCCAAATTTTTGTATAAATGATACAAAAATCATTTTTCACGGTAAAAAATTTTATGTTAAAAGGAACATAATTCACTAGTAAAAAAAGAAGCAACATATATTTTCTATGTAAATTTTACATAAATAGATTATGTTGCATCCGTTTGATTGTTGATCAACCAATAACAAATCTTCATTTGACAACATAAAAATGTTTCCATTCAAATTTTAACATAAAACGTTTTACATATGGAATGTGTTACGCGCTTTGTACGGTGGATTACCTTATTATAAGGAAAATCGTGTTACAAGTGCAAGATTAAAATTATGGCCAGTACTCCATTTGGATTTTGGAGTACAAATATCCAATGGTATGTCAAAGAAGGAAGGCAAAAGGAAAACCACTTTCTTGGGGAAATTCTTCCTCAAACGTACCATTGCAGTTCCTTGAACCCCACCTTAACGGCTGGTGGCAAAACCTGTCTTTGGACAGAACGACCAACAACAATGGAATGTGTAACCCCTTTTTAGGTTGCTAACATAAATTTTTTACCGTGTTCATATAAATTTTTTGCGTTTATTTTTGCAAAAATTTTATACACTTTTGCATCACTTTTCGTGAGGGCAGGTCTTGTGAAGGCCTCTTGTGTGTGTGTATTATTTCTTAAACTATCGAATTTAAAATGTGAAACTCCGGGTTCCGATTATATTATATAATTATTCATTTAATTCCCGATTCCGATTCCGGCACCGACACCCGATGCCGCCTCTGATTCCGAATTTAGAGAAAAAAAAATTCTAAAGAAAAAAAGAATCCTACAGGCCGAAAATCACACATGACAAAATTAAGCAACGGAAAATATCAAAATCTGAGAATCCCGAATGTGGGCGATTTGCACATTTCACGTCTGGTCCTGACAAGAGTTAACCAAGATCTAAGTAATTAAGAGTTTGTGCAAATAAAACATTTTAATTTTGAGAACCATTTTTTTTAGTTTACACAATTTTTTTTTTCGGATGAATCCCAGCATTTAATCATCCTCAGCGATTTCCATTTTCCTTTCCATTCTGTAATTCTGCCAAGGTCATGGCTTTTCAATTATCTCTTTTATTTTTATTTAGCAAACCAAAAGGACGAATGAAAGATAAATAAAAAACAACTTCCTTATTCCAGGATTGAAAAAAAAAAAAAAAGGAACACAAACATTCTCATCCGACCGCTAATTGAAAAAAGCCTTTTTTTCGGTATATAAAGAAATAAGTCGACACACAAAAAAAGAGGAAGTTTTAATTTTCCCGAAACAAAAAAAGGGTGTCAAGCGAAAAATTCCACAGGATTTATTTTTTCTTCCTTTTTTTTTCGAAAAAATCGGTAACTTTTTTTTTTTGAATTTTAATGTCGGAAAAACCGCCATAACTTGAAAGAAAAAAAAGTTTTGTTTATCGCTAAAGCAGAAGTAAAAAAAAAAAGACTAGCGTATGTCGCAAGATCCCTGAAGGGGAAGAAAATAATTGATCCCACGGGAAACCTTTAACAACCCTAGAAATTCCTTATCTTTTATTACAAACATGAAAACGGATTTAAGTAGGAGTAATTTTGGGGGGGAAAAAAAATCTTACAAGACGAGGAAATTCAATTTTGCAAAACGTTTTTTCTTCGATTTATTTTTTCTTAAATTAGTGCCCGGAAGCAAGTCAATTTTTTTTTGCTTTGATACTGATACAATTTTACAATTTTTACAAGGGAGAAAGGATTGTTTTTGAAATTCTAATTGGTCGTGGGAGTTAATTATCCGAGTGACATAAATTTCAGACTGGGGAGATAAATACGAATATAATAACGTACCGTTTGGGTTTACAGCAACTGCTTCTACGAACAGGATACGATCCCGCCATAATAATTACTGTTACAAAGGGTAAATCAATTTACACCACGACATTTAATCTCAGAGTGTAATTTAATGTTTAACTTAATTGAATTAAATCCCTGCCGAATTTCTATTATTATTATTATTACTTTTCTTTCCAAAGGCTAAAAATGGAATTTCGGAAAAATATTCAAATATCTACTACTGCTTACAGTATTAATTGGTGCAATGCCGTAATTTTCGGGATAAAAATTCTAAATCAAAATGAAGAAGTGAATAAAAATGAAGTAAAAATAATTAAAAAGTCCCGACGCCCAGTAATTAACTCTGAAAAGTGAATTTCAAACTCCGAAATCTGCGTCAACGCTTCGAGCTAATGATATTATTTCATTTAAATTTTTGCTTTCATAGACTTGATACGCAAAAGGAAAAAAAAATTAATTACAAGTTAAACTTGGTGACTTATTTATGTATTCTGGACCGCTGATTCCGAACCTGAAGTCAGAAGTTTGAAAAAATTAATGCAAAATGGCGGAGTAACTTTATTTTTAAAAATTATGCATTTGGCGCCGTAATGTTTTTTTCTGTTGGGAATTGTATTATTTTGACATAAAATTTGAAATCCACCGTATCAAAGAGACATAGAAACCTCTCTTCCTTGATTGTTTTTTGAATGAAACAAAAATGATGCGATATTTTGTATTGCTTGCATGTGATGCGGGTTGCCTATACTCGAAATCGGCAGGCGCTCAATGAAGATTTTAACGCATAGGGCGAGTTCTATTAGAAGAGGGATAGTTTTTTGCTTAAAATTATTCAAGAATAAAAATTTCGAACTTTCCAGAATTTGGAAGTTTGAAGGTTAATTTTGAAAAAAAAAATATACATATATATTTTACAAAATTAGGATCTGTGAACTTAGCAGTAAAATAAAACAGTCGGGGCATATGAAGCATATCCCTACGCACGACTAACGTCTAGACTTTTTGGTTATATTATATTAAAATTTTTAGTAAACCTTTTTCTGGTACAGTATTTACATTTTGGATTGAAACATCAAAGATGTTTGAAAAAAATTATCTAAAACTTTATCAAATGTTCGTTTCAAAAAATGTTTTTTCAATCAATTTTTGAATAAATTTTTTCAATAATCAAAAATTATCGAAATGTTCGTTTCAAAAAATATTAATGATGCCCCTAAATCCTCCAAGCCCTGATATTAGCCCAAGTTGTTTTTTTTTTTTTTTTTTTTTTTTTTTTTTTTTTTTTTTTTGTTCGGTGTCCAAAACACCACGGTTGTCTTGGTGTTTTGGACACCAAGACAACCGGACACGACAAAACCAGCATGGTGTCCCCTAAGACGTAGTCCTTCGTCAAAAAGTTCAAATTATAAAATTACACCCGGATTTTAAGCTTCTTTTGAGCTTTCAGTAAAATCAAATTTCAGAATTTGAGCTCAAATTTTGTATGTTAAGCTTATATCTTCAGAAAGCTCAAATATCGGGGAAGAATTCGAGATAGGTTTTAAACTCCTAAAATTGGAAAAAAAAAAAAAAAAAAAAAAAAAAAAGGACATGAATCCGGCAGTTCTGCATATTTACGATATTTTAAAATTTTTTAAAATTTCACAAGAGAAAGTTCAAAACGTGTTTTTTGAAAGTTCAAATTCAGTAGAATAACATAAAATCCGTTTTAGTATAATTTATTTTGTTTTGTAGTAAAAAAAAAAAAAAAAAAAAAAAAAAACACGATTTTTTTGAAAACTCAAATTTAGGGGCATCGAACGGAGTCCATCTTAAAGTTTGAGCTTTTCATTGTACACCGCCAAGTTAACAGTACAATGTTAATAATGCAAATATCTTTTCTGTTTTAAAAGCTCAAATTCTGAAATATTTTTATCTGAAAGCTCAAAAAGCTCCAAATCTAAATTTTTACCTCAAACCCGTACAAAAAAGAGATGCATAAAATATGTAAATTTTTTGCAAAATAAATACAAAAAATATATATTAATTTTGTATAATTTATACAAAAATTTGGACCTACATAATTTATATATAATTTATGTATAATTTATGTATAATCATATATATAATTTATGTATAATTTATGTATAATTTATATATAATTATATGTATAATTTTTCGTTGAAAAAGTTTATGTTTCTTAGTTTCTTATACATAGTTTATGCATAATCATCCCCGAGGATAAAAAAAAAAATTTGTTAAAAAAGTTAAAGTTTTTTATACATAATTTATGTATAATCATATTGTAGGATAAAAAAATATAAGTTCTTTATACATAATTTATGCATTTTTTATGCATGTCCAATTTTTTGTATATTTTATGTATAATTTTTGTATAAATAATACAAGTTTTATGCATCCCTTTTTCGTACGGGAAGTTCAAAAAAGCTGAAAATTAAAAATTTTTTACCTGAAAGCTCAAAAAAAGATCAAAATCTAAATTATTTTCACCTGAAAGCTCAAAAAAGTTCAAAATCTAAATTTTTTTACCTGAAAGCTCAAAAAAAGCTTAAATGCCGCTTTTCCATTATGGCTCAAAATTAATTTTCAAAATTTCCGGAAGTACTGTGCTTTATTGTATGGATTTCTGAACCAAGCTTTAAAAATGAAGTTGGCCATAGTTATGCTACATTGCGTTTTTTTTTTCGTAATCCATGTTTGAATAATTAAAGCACAGTACTTTCGGAAATTTTTGAAAATTAATTTTAGAAAATTAATTTTGAAACATAGTGGAGAAGCAGCAAAAATCTGAAATGTTTTTTACCTGAAAGCTCAAAAAAAAGCTCAAAATCCTGTATAGTTTTTGTAATTCCAACTTTTCATTGTACTGCTGACTTCACGGACACCGAAATGATAGGAAATAAAATATAGGGGACAAGTTATTTCGAATAGTTTGGTGTAAAAATGAAGTACATGAATTTAAAGAATTATTTGTGCAATGAACGTCACGAGAGTTTTCACGGACCGCAGAAATTTGGTCTCGGCCTCTAAGGTATAGCTCTATCACTTTAAAATAAACTTCGGCCCAAATCGAATTTGTAATCTTGAGATTGTACCCCTAAGTCCTTCGTCCAAAAGCACAAAAATAAACTCCGTTTTATAAACATGAAAAAATAATTAAAAGCAGCTGCACCACTCCCATCCTTTACTGTCCGACATAAGGTTTTTTTTTTTTTTTTTTTTTTTTTGCGTTCTATTTTTCCAATAACTCATTTTTCAATCCAACGACGCTATAAATCACGATTAAAAATTTTTAATTTAATAGAATTCCGTCCCCACAAAACGTATCACGTATACGAGAGCTAAAATTAAATCCTTCCATGATTTTCGTAAATCTCATCAATCTTATTTAAAAGTGTAAGGTAAAGCCTTGACAATCCCGCACATAAAATAACCCTCTCCCTCCCCAAAAGCACACACACTCGATTTCATAATTAAACTTTCAATGAATCAATCAACTAAATGGGGATTTAAGTATATTATTATTATCATTATCTCCATCGTTGGTATTATTATTATTATTATTATTTTAAAAGGGAAATTTTCCCAGGATTCCGACAAAGGTAACAATGTCACGTATCATTTTCTTCTTGAGCAAAAACCAAGAGCGAGAGAGGGAGATAGAAAAGCCGAGATCATGGCAAGGGTAAAGCATCTCTCACAGATGAAAGCTCCTGACTTGCAAGGGGAGTTAATGAATGCTTTAATAAACTTTGCAGAGCTTACCTGAGCTTGATGACACGGTTCCATTATATTCAGGAAAGAACGGCACCGACCTTATACACCGATATTATAATGCCAGCGATTAGGGTTGACAAGTTTCCACATTTGGGTGTATATTAAAATGAAGGTTAAGCTAGAAAAAGAAAAAAAAAAAAAGTTTTTGGGTACAATATTTTTACGCGGTTTTTACTAAGTTTTTCAAATACTTAAAACAAAAAAAAAAGAACAAGAGAATAGTCTGATAATCGTTTGTAATTGGTTTGGAGTTAAAGATAAAGCCGATTAACCTTTTTTTTTTCCTTTTTCGTCAAACTTTTTTTTCTCCCTCCCTACATTCTAAAAAGCTTTATTCTTCAGAGTTATAAGTTTAAATCCGATAAAAGCATGCCCATGTTACTTGGCAGCTTTCATATCCAAAGAAATCTTAAACCTTGATGGAAAAGTGAATAATAGTATATTGATTATTTCCATACGCGACTTCAGACTCAATATGATATTTTTTTAGGATATCAGGTGTGGAGGCAGCGTTTGCACGTTGAGACATGCAAGCCATCGACGTACCTTATATATCGGGTATTTTTTATTCAGGCCTCATAGTCCCTCCTTAACAAAAAATAGGACATTTTTGGATAAAATACAGGACCGGTTTTTTAAAGAAATATAGGACAAATTACACAATAAGAACTCCTAATTTCCATTTCTTTTTACGTAGGATGATGTCTTAAGGCTCGGTCCTGGGAAAATCTGTTTGTCTGTGGGTGTGTCGTCAGTGCGTCGGCCTGTTCGCACCAAAAATTCTGTACCTCAGTGCAGAAATACACCAAGTCCATTCAAGGATTGCAACTTCATATTTCAAGCCCGTCTTTACAAAAGATGTACAGGCTCAACAGGATATCCTGGTGCCTTGGTACCCCCAACCGTTGGTTGGCAGTGCTGATTTTATGCCTTCTGCTACCAAGTTTATATTGTTGACAAAGCAGAAGAGTTAACCCGCAGAAGAGGGGTCGGAGTGGTGACTCGTTCCGTCTAGCGGCAGAGTGATCAATGAAGTTAAGCAGCATTGAGCACGGCCAGTTAGTGGATGGGTGACCACCGGCACTCCCTCCCTCTAAAAAACAAGGGATTGTAGGAACTACTAATACAATCATCTTAACCTCATTGTAAAAGCAGTTCCTATCATAACTGTTTCCGACCGAAAAGTCAATTAAAACTAGCTTTGTAAAGTCGGGTTTCAAATAAGAAGTAGTGCAGAATTAATATTTAATTATTTTAATATTAAAATATTAACATTTTAACTATAAAAATTTTAAATATGAAAAGTTGCATTTCAGCCTCCATATTAACCTTAATTTTTTTCAGATTTTTTTGAGGCCGATTTTTGCTGCCCCCAGAGGCCTAAAGTTTCTCAAAGTCTCATAAGTGCCGAAAAAATTAGAGCCGTATTTTGGTGCGAAAGAGTTCATTTCCTATCGGAAATTTCCGGAAATTTAAAAAATTAAGTCACGGTGCACGGAGTGCACCCAGCCAAGTAATATAAAAATTTTAAAGAATAAACTTGGCTCTCTTTTTTACACGATGTGTTTTTGTTGGGATCAGTTTTACAGTAATCGGAGCCATTTTTTATATATGGGCCAAAAGAGATATAGGGAGTTTAATAACAGACGTTTTTTGCTCATATATAAAAAATGGCTCCAATTACTGTAAAACTGATCCCAAGAAAAACACGTCGTGCAAAAAAGGGAGCCAAGTTTATTCTTTAAAATTTCTTATATTACTTGGCTGGGTACACTCCGTGCACCTTAACTTTATTTTTGAAATTTCCCGAAAATTTCCGATAGCAAATGAACTCTTTCGCACCAAAATACGGCTCTAATTTTTTTAGCCCTTACGAGACTTTGAGAAACTTTAGGGCTCGGGGGGGCAGCAGAAATTGGCCTCCAAAAAATCTGAAAAAAATTAGGGTTAATATGCAGACTAAAATGCAACTTTTCCCCGCTGCGCAAATTCAAAAATTCGTGCTTTTCGACCCGCCCTTATTATATTCCAATATAATATTATAAATCTATACATTTTCCAATTTTTTTACTGCTTATTTAGAGACTTTAAATATGTTTCACACCTCTTGACTCCTGGACTAAAAAAAGGTCTGAACTAACATGGTTTCGCCACTTTTCTTAAATTCGAACCCTTTTCTTCCTTGAAACCGTCAATAAATCCAAAACATAATTTAACTTTAAAAAAAAAAAAAAAAAAAAAAAAAAGGATTTATGACATATTCCTTTGGGGAAGAGATTAAATTACTCTCTTCTGAACAGCCTGCCTCTACTTTCAAAATTCTAAAATTTCAATCTAAAACCACTTATATAGTACGAAAAAAACCCATAAAATTTCGTCAAATCTTGAAACAAAACAATTCCCGAGACACGTCGGTGGAAAAAAAAAAAAAAAAAAAAAAAAAAAAAAATTACTTTCGAAAAAGAAGGGAAAATTTTGCATCCCTTAGCGTAAGCAGTTATAACAGCTCCTTTATTTTCGGAAATTAAAAATCCCCCACCCCCAACCCCTCAACCCCCCTTTTAAAATCGTTTCGATTTTGTTGACTTTTCTCAAGAAAAATATGATAAGATAAAAAATATTATTGCGAATAAAGCGATCAAGAGGAACGAAAACGGGGTAATAAGCTGGAAAATCTTGATATGGAGAAAGAAGGAAAGTTAAATGAGAAAAAGGGACTATCTCGAACATTGACAACTTACAAATTGAAGTTGAGCCTAAGCTGATTTATGAGAAAACTCGGATTTATAATCATTCACTTTGAACGTAACCAACTTTTCCGGCTTCTTATTTAAAGAAAAAGAAAAAAGAAGAAGAGAAGGGGGGCGGAAAACTGAGAGAAGAAAAATTTTTTATCAGGATTCAAGCAAAAACTGCTGAATCCGCGGCGCGGCGGTGATTGAGTAATTATAAAGGGAAAAGACGGAAGGTTCGGAGGATAAGACTTCCCGATTATTTGAAAATCGGAAAATTAATCCAGGGCCCGAAGGCGACATATGGAATTATTAATCGAATCCCCCTCTCCTCCCGTTGAAGGTCCAAGAGGTCGATGGAGAGCGAGGCATTCGAAGGGATAGAAAGTCAGCGATTTTCTTCAAAAGTCAAAAGCCAAAAGGAAACTTCCCCAGCAGCCAAACAAGTTTAAACTTCGGCAATCGAAAATCCGTTTGAAATGTTTACCGAATATTGTATAAACGTTGAATTAGTTCCCTATGAATAAGGTCGTGTTTAATAAACGGGGGAATAATTTCAATATTCCCAAACTGTTGTTTGTAAACATTTCGGGGAAACTCCGGGAATGATTTTCGGATACGTACATCCGCATTTTTTTTTCTCCCCCTGATGTGCAAATTTCGCAGTTCCTCAAACGTTACACGTTTAAAATTTATTTAACGGTCAAGGTTCCCGTCCTTTTTGCTGTTGAAATTTCCGCGTGAAATAGCGCGGCATCTTTATTTCTGATGGGGTTAATGAAGAAAACCACGTAAAATTTTAAGCTCTTGAATTTTAATTTGTCGAGTGGCTTCGCCGTTTATATTTAGTTAATTCCACGGGAAAATAGTCTTCATCAAAGAAAATGTCAGTTAAATTGCTTCCTTCGTGTAAACATATTTCCCCCCGAGAATTTAAAGGAAAATTTCGCTTCTCCCTTAAAGTGAATAATGGTATCATTCGACGCATACGTATAAAAGCTTTAATAGGCATTGCAAACTAATTAACGAATTAATTTTTTTTTCTTTTTCGTTGCAGCCAACACCAGCCAATACGCCCATTACGTCTTCAATACATTAGACCATAATCATACAGGGATATTAAGTTTCGAGGTAAGACATCTATTAGGGGGGCCCTTATTTTACGAGTTTTTCAATTTCGGTGAATAAACCCCCTAATTTTTTTATAATAACCGAAAGAAGATTGCCTGAATTTTTTCAGATTTATTGGAAGTTGTTTAGTTAGGAAAAAATTTTAGGAACCAAAATTTTTAGGAAAAATGCAATAGCAGTTTATTTTTTTAGGAAAAATGGTAGGAAATCCCCCGGGGACCTAAAAATTTCGAAATTCCCGTAACGACCGGAAAATAAAAAATTATATTTTTATGTAAAAATGGTTGTTTCCTATTTGGATTTTTATACAGATCACGAAAATATAGTTAAAAGTTCTATATCACATACGTTTTTGATGATAAGAGGCCAAAAAAAGTAAAAAAAAGTTAGAAAAATATGCTGTGGCCACAATCTTTTGCAAAATTCTTTATATTTTTGTCCTCTAGCACATTAATCGTTTGTTATAAAAAAATTGTAACTTCACTTTCGTAATCTGCATAAAAATCCGAATGAAAGACAACCATTTTTACATAAAAATAAAATTTTTCATTGATTTCCTACCATTTTTCCTAATCCATGTTTCCTAAAAAAAATACTAAATTCCTAATCCATTTTTCTTAAAAAAAAAAAGAAATTCCTAATCCATTTTTCCTAAAAAATTTGGTTTTTAAAATTGTTTTCTTAACTATTTTTTGATCTAATTATTAATTTTCCTAGAATTTTTTGATTTCTAAAATAAAATTTTTTTAAATCCCTGAAATAAAATTTCCTAAAATCCCTTCAGGGATTTAAAAAATTAGGAAAAATATTAATTTTAGGAAATTTTATTTTAGGAATCAAAAAATTCTGGGAAAATTGAAAATTAAGAAAAATATGGTTAGGAAAAGAATTTTAGGAACCAAAATTTTTAGGAAAAATGGATTAGGAAAAATGATAGGGAAAGTTTTGATTTTTCGGTCTTTACGAGAATTTCGGAATTTCCAGATCACTGGGGACACGGCTAAAGAACCTTATAAAAATCTGAAAAAATGCCGGTAATCTTTTTTCGGTCACCATAAAAGAACTGAGGGGTGCGTTCACCGAAATTCAAAACTTCGTAAAATAAGGACCACCCTAATATCTAGTAAAAGAAAGACAATAAATATTTTTTATACGAGAAAAATTCAGAAAAAAAATATCTTTATTTAAACCAGAGGCCAGGACTAGAAGTCCTGGAAAGGATTTCCTGTTTCCTTAGTTTTCCACCGCTTTTTTCATTTCTACATTTTCCAAAAGTCAGCTTTTGATCTTATTTATCCGTCCTTTTCTCAATCAGAGTTACCTTCAAATATTTCCATTCAAACATAAACTTTAATTAAATTCCTTTCAAAAAAATATTTTACTTTTCTATCAAATACCACTAATACACTTGACCGAAAACTTGTTCTAAGTTTCTATGCTCATTTTCCTGAACTTTTTCATTAAAAATGTTTCAAAAAATGAAAAATTATAAAAATATTTCACGATATCGGGATTTAGGAAAGACAACCGGAATAAACACTCGTAATATTACAAAAACGAAAATTCCCGGAAAACCTCTAGCCAGAACTAGATATGACAAGGAACGACATGATATCCTCAGCTTTCCCTTTTACTTAGCCTTAAGTTAGGCATCCAGTGGCGATGACCCAGGTTCAGGGTGTATTTTAGGCTCAGGATCGATTCTTCCTCACTCAAAAAAAAGGAAATGTCTTAAACAAGTTTTTTCTTGCAACAAAACCGTAATGTTTCACAGCGAAACCAAAATGCTTCATGACAAACGGACAGGTTGTTTTTTGACAAGATATTTTTATCATTTTCGCATAATTTTTTGTTTTCACATTAGCCATTTTTTTTTCTGACACAAGACAAACTCTTTTTCGTTATGAATAACTCTTCTAAAAACTTTATAACTGCGTAATTCGAAAAAAAAATGTTAGAAGACAAAAACTCTACATGAGTCAATTTTTAAATTGAATTTTTTTTTTTTCTGTTGGTTCAATTGAGGGACACCTAGTATTTTTTCCCCGTGCAAACGATTAGGACATCAAAAAGGCGGTTTGAAACTCACCTGTCATTCCATTTCAAAAAATTCATCCGGCGATGACTCCCACATAATAAAAGCATCATGTAGGCTTTTTTCCTCCGCTGAAATGAAACCGAAAGCGATCAAACGACCAGTCTGAAAAAAAAAAGAAAAAAGAAAAAGTTCAATAAAAAAATATTAAAAAAAAAAAAAAAAAACTTTTCGGCGGTTTTAGTAGTTAAGACAGGACTTAATTTTTTTCCTTCTTTTATTAAAACATGGAAATGTTTTATGTTCATGAAAGAGAACAAGATAAAATAATAATAATAATAATAAAAAAGGACAAGAGGAAGATACTCTTTTGTTCGTTTTCTGGCTTTTGTCCAGTAAAAACAGAACGTGGTCATCTTTCGGTATGGAAAAAATTTATATTTTACCGGGATTTTTCCAAAGGAAAATGATTCTACATTTTATTAAGGTCAAAATATCTTCAACGGATTAGTCAAAACGATCTTTTATCCTTTTGTCACTAATTAAAAAATTCAATTATCAAAAAAACGCTGAACGACAGATAAAAAAAAAAAATGAAAAATTTACCGGCATTTCAAAAAAAAAAAAAAAAAAATGCTGGGTAAAACGTTTTTATGCAAATGGAAAATTTCCATTCTAAACAAATAAAAGGTAAATATACGAAATCATTTCCCCCCCCCCCCCCTTGTTTCTGTTTTTCTTTTTCTCTCTTTTCGGTCATTAATTTTTCAATTCAATCAAACATCCACTTTTTTTTGAAAAAGGAAAAAATCTTGATAAACGTATTCAGAGTGTGTCATGTTTTGAAGGGGAAGAACGGGTCACTCCCGGCTTTGACAAAATCCCAAACAACAGCACATTATCATCCTTTTGATAAGTTTATTATGGCATCTCATTAATCTTGTCTCCTTTTCGCTTAATAAACTTTCCCTGAGTCTTTTGGAAAATCTGTTTTAACAACTTCGATCAACGCTTTTCTCTATATTAAATATAAAAAAGGAGGTCATCACTTATTAAAAACTAAATACGAAAAATCTCGAAAAAGACAAATTTAATTTAAACAAAAAAAAAAAAAAAAAAAAAAAAAATGAAGCTAAAAAAAATTTTCTTTTCTTTGATCAAATATACGAAATTTGCACATCTCATTCTACAATTTTTTTTTTTTTTTTTTTTATCTGCTCCCCCGCGGGATGATTTGAATGAGATTTTTTTTTTAAATTCATTTTTAGATAAAATCAATTGCAACGTAAATCTAGCGGCAAAGTAATGAAAATAAAAAAAATTATGTAGAGCATAAAATTATTGGAAATATTTTTTCTTTTACTATTGAGTGCATTGGAAAAGATATAAAAATTCAATAAAAATGAAAATTGATTTAATAAATTGAAGAATATTGCTCGCTAGGTTCACTGTGTGTAGGAGTTAGTCATAAAAATCTCTGTTTGGGAGCTTTTATTAAATAGAACAGAAAAACAAACGCAATCTTAAGTTAAGAAGTCAGAATTTGGCAACAAAGCGTCTGAAGCTGAAATCCGTGTTTAACATCAGACCCCATAACCTCCAATTAACCTTAAGCTTCTAAAACCCTTAACCTTATCAAAGTGAAAAGCTTTCGCTTCACTAAACATTTAAGATTTTGGATTCTTTTATTTATTTTTTTAATTCTTCAACTCTAAAAGCGAAAACTGCGCACTCAACACCTTAAAAATTAATTTAAACACAGATGTTGATTTGTTGGTTAAAAAAAAAAAAAAAAAATCGATTTACTAAAAAGACAAGAATCATATATACTTTATTATTATCATCATTTTCAGTCTATTTGTGTCCAAATGTATTATTATTCCCTTCCATAATGCAAGTTTATTTCCCAAAAGTCCCTTTTATGAATAGTGTAAAGTCAATCCAAAAGTAATCAGTAATCGTAATAAAAAGTAAAAATAATTTGACGGTGAATTTTTAATTTAATACCAAAGATTCAAAGGTCTGGTTTCTTACGATTAAAACATACAATAAAACATACAATAAAACATACATCTACATATTAAACATCAACGACTACATATTAAAACATATTCACAATGAAATTTTAAAATAATCTTAACCAGTATTTTTTTTGACATCAAGTGTTCCGAGATTTCATGTTAAAGGGAAATCCAAGTTAAGACACCTTTAAAATTCATATTACAATTAAATTTCGATGATAAAAAATCACCTCTAAAAGGTTTAATGTCAATGAATTATTCTGCTTAATTATATATTTATTTTTTCCTTGTCATAATCACTTTTCTGATATCATCAAAATAAGTTTCTCCTAAAGGATAAAATCGAAAACCAATTAAAGAAATCTTACAATTTTCCTTTATGTATCAGAATTAGTTTCAGATGAACACTCACCAGGCTTTGCTTGAACCATGGCAAATAATCGTCTTCAAAAGAATGAATTGTAAACTAATTAAAGTCTACCGGTTTTCTTCTTTTCCTGTGAACAGCCTTCGTCAAAGGATTTTTGAGTAAACGGCTATCGTTTATAGACGATGTAACGATATAAAAAAACAGTAAACGAATAGATATTTATAATACACTTCTTTCCGTAGTCACTTTCACAGCGATATTAGTAAAAAAAATTCATAATTAGTATAAAAAAATGAAACAACTATTAACCAAATCCGACATTGTTGTTTACTAGAAGTTTCGAATTAAACTCACAACGAATGAGATCGTGGATATTGAGTTTAGCTCTCAAAAGTTGTCCATTTGTTGTGAATAAAATAGGCATGATTTCCGTTGTAAACCTTGTATAAACAGGTCAACGTCCTTTCTTTTTTTTTTTTTTTTTTTGAACGGAATCTTTACTTTTTTACGTGATTTTGGTCTAATCCCTGCCTTTAAAAACCTTCCCCTTTGATTAAAAAAGGGGCCAAACACAGAAAATCCGATTGATATTTCCGTGCGTCAGAGGTGTTTGCGAATTTGCGTAAACTTGTCAGTGGTCACGTGACCCAGTCACAAAACGTCAAAACAGACTATCTCCGATCTTATTTAGGTACCTCAATTTACGTCCATGGATTCATGGAGAAACTGAATTAAAAAAAAGGGAAATCCAATAGACGATTTCGACAGTGACGTTTCATTCCATAATACATTGCGAATCGTGTCGTCTGACTGGTTACATTCTAATGATGCTTCCCATAAGCTAAGCATAGACATGGAAGTTAAAAATTCATTTTGCTCGGTTCCAGGAAAAAATTATGTAGGTTTGACTTCGTATTTGTTTTCTAGAAATAGCTGGAATCAATTATAAGAATTTTCAAAATTATATGCCTTGAAATAGCTAAAATCACTGTACCGCCTATTCTTAACTTACGGATCACATAGACGAGTTGTCTGCTTGTTTGTCCCACTCAGAAACAAAATAACTTAGCATAAGCGGTTACTATGCTTTGAACGCTTTTGTTTTGTGTCAAGATAGTTTCTGACTTGTCGCAAGTCATTCAGTCGGCTATCGGAAAGTCATATATTGTAAACAAACAAAATGGCGACTTATGTAGAATTTATACATTATGTTATGATAAATACTGTTCATGCTCGGTTTTTTTAAATAGACGAAATTCGTATAAATAAATATCATGCAAAACTATTATAATACAAGTGATATAACTTTTAAGATTTTTCATATGATTTTTAAATCTTTATTTCATGTCTTATATGAATAGTAATAACATAACCTAAACAGAGCCCCTATCCTCTGCATTGGATAATGTTAGATTTCAGTTCAATTTTTTTAAAGAAAATATTTAGTTTAAGTTACTTGAATATAAAAATCCTGGATATCCATCTTGATTAATCCATGATGTCCACTTACACGTTTTTAAAATAAAAATGAAATAGATATTACGTTTTTATTTCATTAAATAATAATTATAATTTTTGCGAGTCGCCATGTTGATTCCGATAGCGTAGTATGTATAAGAAATGTCCGCTAGTGTCGCATATTGTTTTGTGGCAAGACATTATACCCCTAGGCAAACCAAAATGACTTATAACAAGACATATTTTTGTTTTCGCACGGTTTTTAGGAAAAATGTCTTGTCTGAATGCACTTTTGTTTTCGCATTAGTCATTTTCCTTTCTGAGTGTACTTTAGTCCCACAATCCCTTGCGAAACTGGATCGTCGGAAATCGTCTATTGCAAAGTTCGTGTAGGAGGAGGGGGGGGAGGGGGGGTTGAGCAAAATCTCAAAAACAGAAAAAAACACTTATAAAAAAAATAAATCATTCAATGGAAAACATGTTATTTCATCAACTTAAGAGCCCCGCATGCCCTTGCTTCCCTCCTACAAGATTTTTGAAGTCCTTATCATTTCTCAAGGTAGAATGCAGAGGTTTTTTTTCCATACCTCCTGATTCCAATTTTTTTAACTTCAATATCAAACTTGATTTTACATACAGAATCAGTCAAAGAATATTTAGCATCAACTGGAAATAAATATACAAAACTGTGGAGAGAAAGGCGGCAAACGATAAAAACAACAATAACAAGGCAACGAACGAACCCGGTTAAACCCGTTAAAGAACCCCCCCAACGCCCCCGGCAGTATCATTTCGCAAGTTTTCATTATTTATTCTTTTTATCACAACTGCTTTTATTTCAAAATTCCAAAATTTTAAAAACCAACTGGGAATTTTCATGAAAATTTTTCACTCTCCCTTTTTCCCCTCCGAACTTCTTTCATTTCTTATTTAGAAAACTTAACAAACGAAAAACATGATATTTAAAATAATGAGAATACCGAAAAACGCTTTTAATATTTTAATATATTTTCTCCCCTTACACCGAAAACTTTTTGTGACGTTCTTCCTTCCTTTTTTTTTTTTTTTTTTTCTACTTAGTTTAAAGATAATAAAAACTGATTTTTTTATGAATGATCGTCAGAAGGATGTTTTAAGTCAATCAGAATCAGTTAAAAAGTTAGGTGGAAAAAAAATGGACGTCAATTTATTGGACGAAGCGGGGAAAAAAAAGGCTAGGCATTCTTTCCCGTCGAACTTGATAAGGGTTTTTTTTTTTTCGAAAATCCCGTGGAATGTCAAGGTTGCTCGATTCATTTATCATCATTCATCCAAGCACTAAGTAAAATTAACAGTTGGGGTGTAATGTTACTCTTTCCCGATAATTTTTACTATTATCGTTTTCTGTTTCTTCATCATTATTTATTTATCTTTTTTTTTTTTTTCAGGATTTCGTAACCGGTCTATCTATTTTATCGAGGGGTACCTTGGAAGAAAAATTAAAGTGGACCTTTTCTTTATACGACATTAACGGAGACGGATGCATCACTAAAGAAGAAATGACTGATATTATTACGGCGATTTACGATTTGATGGGAAAGTGCATCGAACCCGTGGATGAAGCTACCCTAAAGGAAAGGGTGGATCATATTTTCCAGGTAAGGGGTAGTTCGTGAATTACGTCATCGTTTAATTATTCGTTTTTTTGGATCCGCCCCAATTAAGCCCTCAAATTGGTGAGTTAATATAGTGCATGCGGAAACCCCCCTAAGGATTTCCAGCCTTTCTGTCCATAATTTTTACGATTCAAAATTTCTTAAATGTTGTAAATTTCAATAATAGACAAGTCACATGTTTTGAGATTTTCGCTGGAAACTAATGTGTAGTATGCTCTTAACTAAAAACTAGTATTTAAATGTGAAAATTTTTCATCAAATTAAAAAAAAAAAGAAAAACAAAATCTGGGAAAGTTTGTGTCACGTGATCACTCCTTAAACGACTTTCTACTGGTGTGACGTCATCTGCCTGTATCAAAGCAAGATATCGAGCTCGAAGCGAGACATCGAATTTGAAGAGAAACGCCTTGTTTGTAAACATTACGCATCGATGCCGTTCAGAGTTTCAGAAATGAACACAACCACTTTTAGGCAGATGACGTCACGTTTTTTTACGTTCTGTTTTGGCGGGCATTCAAATTCAAATTTTTGTTTTTTCTTTTTTCGGGGATTAACAGTTCTATTTACCGAGTCAAAATTACGCTTTTTGTCTTATCTCCCCTAGCACAATTAAACGATAGAGAGATTTTCGACGAGCACGCGCACGCGCTGTCTCGAATTTAGAAAAGGGCACCTTGTTGACCTTGGTGTAAATTTATTACTTCTTGATCAACTTTTAAAATTTTTCTAAAAATACCTTCCCAACATCTGAGAAATTTAAAAAATTTTTATCACCTATATGTGTATCATCCACCAAAGTCTGGTGATCATTACTAAATCGTTTATATATGACCTAGGATTTTTAGTGATGACTTTCTCTGTTATAACGCCACCGTTGTTACCGATCCCATTACGCTTGGCAGTTGATATACTACGGATTAAACTTTATTACCACTTGAAACTTATACAGAGTTAATGCTTCGGGATTATAAACCGATAATAAGTTTCTGTTCTAAAGTCGCTCATATGAAATTTTACGGATTTACTATTACTTACGTAAATCCTTTTGTTACTTCAAAAGTTAAATATATAAAATTATTTCAGTCAAAAAAATAAAATAGAGAAGTCACATGTTTTGAGATGACTCCATCGTTCAGTTGCGTAAGGGGAGATATGACAAAAGCGTAATTTCGACTCAGTAAAACAAAAACGATTAGCCCCCGAAAAGAGAAAAAATAAAAATTTGAATTTGTATGCCCGCCAAAACGGAACGTGACATCATCTGCCTAAAAGTGGTTGTGTTCATTTCTGAAACTCTGAACGGCATCGATGCGTAATGTTTATCAACAAGGCGTGTTTCACTTCAAATTCGATGTCTCGCTTCGATACAGGCAGGCAGATGACGTCACACCAATAGAAAATCGTTTAAGGAGTGATCACGCGACAAAAACTTTCTCAGACTTTGTTTTTCTTTTTTTTTTAATTTGATGAAAAATTTTCACGTTTAAATACTAGTTTTTAGTTAAGAGCATACTATGCATTAGTTTCCAGCGAAAATCTCAAAATATGTGACTTGTCTATTCTCCGGCAATCGTAAGTTCAATTATTTTTCAACGTTTGTTATACCTAAGCTCAATTACCGAATTTTGGCTGACGTCCATTCCTAGGATGCTGGCTTGAAATGTTCTATCTTTAAAGCTTCCTTTATGAAATCCAGACTTTTGAGGCCTGAAAGTAATAATAAAAACAGAAATGTGTTGTAAACGCATGTGATGGTTCATTGTCGCTTGTTTTTTTTTTCTCCCTCTATTTTTTTAATCAAATCCTCACCAAAAGACGAAGTCAATGAATCCGCCGGGAATAAACGTCCATTTCGACCTTCCCTCCAAGGCGCCGCCTTTACTAATCCTTCAAAATCCGATTTAATCCTCGTAAATGCTGTAAATTGCGATTTTAACAATGAATATTTGAAATCTCAGTTAATCGCCAGAATCCTACAAAAAAAAAAAAAAAAAAAAAAAAAAATGTAGAAA
This sequence comes from Liposcelis bostrychophila, assembly GCA_037577465.1. Classification (NCBI taxonomy): domain Eukaryota; kingdom Metazoa; phylum Arthropoda; class Insecta; order Psocodea; family Liposcelididae; genus Liposcelis; species Liposcelis bostrychophila. Next base: position 10,283,954 of record CM075209.1, read on the forward strand.
ACAAAAATGAAATAAAATAAAATGAACACGATTTTCTTTTTTTTTAAAGAAAATTTTCCAAGGGAAAAATCTCATTATCAGATAGGACATTTATGACACCCGACAAAAAAAAACAGGGCGTTGTCCCAATAATGGTTTTAAATGTAAAAATAGAACGAAAATTTAGTTCTTTTTTTTTTTTTTTCCTTTTCTGTCACGATAGGTTATTTTTGATTTTTTTCCCCCCATTTTTTTTTCTCAGAAAATGGATATAAATCAGGATGGGGTAGTTACCATGGAAGAATTCCTAGATTGTTGTACTACAGACGACGATATATCCGCATCGATGGGAGTATTCGATTCGGCCTTCTGACCCGAGCCTATCGGTGAGGAGAAGCCGACAAGTTCCACCTCCTTGCCAATGGAATCTTCATCCTAGCCACACTTAAATAACGAAGATGAGGCACCTTCGGACGTCTGGGAAGAGTGAACAAGTGGTTGTAGATAGTTTTCCCCTTACATATCTTTTCGAAGTTGGCTCGCCTGAAAATAAAAAAAAAAACCATCTTTACATCGAAAAAAAAAAAAAAAAAAAAAAAAAAAGTTTTATGATATAAAAATGAAATTCAAGTAAATAAGAATTACGAGTCCCACGAGTCGACTAAAGGCAGACGATGATTGTGACGTAAAATGCCATAACTAAGGTTTTAGATTTTCGATGTACACGGCGTTCAGCATAATTTTTTAAAAACAAAAGTACATCGGAAAATTCAACGAGACCAGTGTTTACACGTCTAGTAAATATTTTGAAGAAAAATTTATTGACATCAAAAAATACAGAAAACATCAACAATTAAACTATTTTATTGTGCCAAAATAAAATTAATACGATCGCTTCAAAATATTTATTTGATTTAAATAGGAAAAGAGGAATTCGTTAAAAATGGAGATCGTAAACGAAACTCAACCTCCAGGCTCGATTATGAATATCGTCTGCTAAAATGGTCACATTGTTGTCGTCCAATAAGGGCTTTGTTTACATTCAACCTTATTGGACGACAACAATAAGACAGCGGATGACATACACTAGCGATCCTAGCGGATAATTTTTGCGAATGTCTTCTCATAGAAAATGCGGGAATTTCAAATTTGAAAATTTAACGATCTCCGGAGAAATTAAAGAAGCTCCTTTAATTTTTTAAAGGATAAAAAGTATTTTTTAAAAACGGATTTCGAAGAATGAAATTGAATCAGGTGGTGCCTTGTTGCAAGACAGAGTATATTAAATTTATATGAAATAAAATATATAAACTTTAAAAAAAAGAGAAGAATTAAATGTATTTTAAAGTACATAATTGTTATATTTCTGTATATGTTTCAAATGTTATATCATGTTGCAGAGAGTGTTTCAAATAGTTTTTTTTTCTTTTTTTAGCCGCAGTTCAATCGCATTCTTTGCAATAAGATAATTATTAAAAAAAAAAATGCAGAAATTATTTTTAATAATAAAATAAATTAAAATACGTATATTTTCGAATGGTTAAATAAAAAAATTTAAAAAAGAATTAAAAATTAATTACACCAAAATCGATTTTTTAAATTGAGCTTAACGAAAAAAAAAATATTGGACGTTATATTAAACCTTTGGATGATTTTCTTAAAGTAATCGGAAACGAAAAACGACAATCCAAAAAAAATATAAAAATTAAAATTAATCCAGGGGGATACAAAAATTATTTTGAGTGAATTTTTTTTTTTTTTCGTGTTACTGAAAATCTTTGAGAGACATATCTTAGATCTTTAGTTATTTTAAAAAAAAATTTTAAAAAATGAATAAAAAAAAATAAATGTGACTTATTGATGTGTTGCTGTGAGAGATTTTACTGTTGAGAACGGATATTTAGATACAATTTATTAATGTTGATTTGTTTGTTATCGATAGCCCAAATAAAATAAAACAAATATAAAAAAAAAAAAAAAGAAAAAAATTAAAAAGATATGTATAAATGGCTAAACCATTTCTTTTTTCTTCGATATTTTTCGTTTTTAACTCTTAAAAGAAATTGTGAATTTTGTCATTCCGAATATTTTTGGTCAAAAAAGACGTAATCGTTTTTTCTTAAAAACCATTATATATATATAAAAAAAAAAAGCTTTTCAATCGATGCGAAGCCATAAAAAAAAGTTTAGTCACCGTATATTTTTAACTGTTAAAAAAAATTTTTTTCAAATGGTCGCCATGTTGTGATATCCATTGTGGTCTGCGGGTATTATGTAAAAAAAAAAAAAGTATAAATAAATATTAATGATTCCTGAAATTTATGAGGTTTTTTTCTTATTCGTCAAGAAAATATTAACATAAGTTGCACTTTCAGAACTTTTCAAACCACTAAAAGCATAATAAATAGGATACGTCATATTTTGGTCATCAGGCATGGTCATTTTCCGGGACATTTTTTACTAATGTTTCGACGCCAAATGACGAGAATGACGTCTTTTTGATGTTTTATTGACGTCATCTTCATTTCGAGATGCTAGTCATCTCTTTCAGACGTCAATAAGACGCCTTGACGTCATCCACTGACAAATTATCTTATCGGTCATTCTTGAAGACGTCGTTTTGACAAGTAATATCGTCCCATATCCATGTCCCATAACCAAGTCTGATGACGTCTTTTCGACGTTTAAAATAAGGCACATTTTTCGCTGGGTTACGAACTCTTAAGAACGAAGTATTTCGTTGTCTTATGAACTGCCAAATGAATTTTGTCAAATTTTTTGCTAAACCGAAAAGTGCTCGATTTGAGCTTCAAGATCAAAAAATTGCCATAAGTAGAAATACTAGAGCACTGCCCTAGGATGGAAGATACTTGTTTCACGTTGAAGCACGAGTTTGAGACACCGAGGCGAAGCCGAGGTGTTCAACGTGCTGAGACGTGAAAAGTCTCTTCCATTCTAGTGAGGTACGTTACTTTACATACCGAGAAAACCGAAATGCTCACTTCTCGAGCGGGAGAAAAACCGGCGATTCTTCTCCAGGTACGTAAAAACTGTTTAAAGTTATTTCTGAGTAGATCACATCTGTTTTTTTTCATAACTATTCAAATTTTCAACTGTAGCTCCAATAGAATAATGTTTCTGCCCTTATTCTTTTGGTTTTAAATTATTAACATAATTTTTAATTTTATAATTACTTACATTTGGCTACATATAATTTGACTTTAATTTATTACAACTTTTTCTCATTTTATTTTTGTTTTCATCTTTATCTTATTTTTATTTTTTCATTTCAAGACGTAGGTCTACGTCTTGGGGCTCGATCCTGGGGAAATCTGTCTGTCCGGGTTCCGTCCGGGTGTCGCACTGTTCGCACCAAAAATTAATATTTAATTTTAATATTAAAATTTTAAATGATATTTTGACTAGTTTTTTTTTCACTTTTGGCCTTTTTTAATGAAGGCAAGCAAATGGCTTAGAAAATTTCTTGTAAAACTTATTGAACTTTTTTTTAAATTTTCGTTGGTTTTTTAAAGTAAAATTTACAAGAAATTTGAAATGTTTTATTTTACAATTAGACGGCATGAACAAAAGCATGGACTTAAATTTCTTGTAAATTTTACTTTTAAAGAAATTAAATTTTAAATAATAATTTGACTGTTTTTTTTAAAACTTTTGGCCTTTTTTAACAGTAAAATCACATGACATGAATGAAAGCAAGGACTTGCAAAATTTCCTTTAAATTTTTAAGAAACTTAACTTTTACTAGAAATTTAAAGTTGCTAAACTGCCCCTGTAAGCGACCTCAGCGTAACTCCATTTTGAAAACAACTCGAATAGAACCGTTGTTGACAAAAGCTAAACATCAGAAAGAAGCTATTGTTTACAAAATGGGAGATACGCTGAAATCGCTTACAGGAACAGTAAAGCAAGGACTTAAATAGTTATTGAAATTTTATTTAACTTTTTTTTTTTTAAATTTTTGCCGTTGTTTTGAAATATCTTTTTTTTTAAAATATTAAAATTAGACCACATGAACAAAAACAAGAACTTAAAAATTTCAAAAAAAATATTCACCACATTTTTTAATTTTGTCCTTCTTTCCTTCATGAGCTAAATCAATGCTTTAATATTAAAATTTTAACTTTGAAGACTTTAATTAAAATTTTGATTAATTTTTTTCAACTTTGGACCTATATTATCTTAAGTTTCTTCGTGCCAGGAAAAAAAATTATATTTTTATCAAAAGTTCGAAGTTTTTGACCAAAAACGAGCAAAAAAAAAAAAAAAATTGCTTAAAATTTTTAAAACGTTTCATTGTTTAAATTTAGCAATATTAGGACAGTAGTTCAAAGACGTGTAGTCCTACGTAGGGATATGCCCCCATATCCCAGTATGATTTTTATTTTGGTTTTCATCTTGATATTATTTTTATTTTTTCATCCCGTTTTTTAGTTTTTTTACCGTTTCAAATTTTTGTTCTGCATTTAAAAATTTTTTATTTCTCTTGTTTTTGATAGAATTGGTTTATATTCAGCTCACTTAGTTAAGTATAATAAACAAGGACGCCCCCGTTCGCCCAAGGCTCTGGGGGGTCGCTGTAGCTTTTTGAAATCGTATGATTGCGATTGAAAACGTATGAAGTGTTGAATTTGAAATAAATAAATAAATTAATTAATTAAAATAAACACAGCGATGAAACATATTTAGACGTTTTGCTCATATTTTGGTCTCTTGCTGAAAAACCGGAGCAGACATCAAATACTTTAAAAAGTATCCAGTAATTTCGTATTAGTATGTCGAAATTTTTTTCACACTTAAAATCTAAGTTTCAGTCGAAAAGTTTTTTAACTTTTAAAATCTTAGTACACGTACATGCAGCTTACGGGACGATTAATAAATTTTTATTTTGGTAAATATTCTCCTCACGAATATCGAACTCGCCATATATCCAATCGATCCGCACATCAAAGCAAAAGCCAAAGTAAACAACGTTGCATACCCGAAATAAGCAGACGTTAAGTAGGAATCGCAAAATCTGTAAACACAAATGAAAAATTATTACTTGGGAGTGAAAATGTAATTAAAATTGGCATACGAAAAAAGCTTACTTACTCTGATCTCATAAAATAGTGATACAAGAAGTACTTATAAACGAAAAGACCAGTATATGCAGATGTAGCAAATGACGTCCATTGCCATCTATAATCTTCTGAGCTTAGATATACGTATGTGATAATGATGGATACGATAATAATGGACATGGATAGGACCATGAATGCCAATAGCATGTAGCCGTAAAACTGAGCCATCTGGGTGGGCCAAAAAGAATTGAAAATACTATTCCTGAAAAAATAGGTTTGAGGATGTCCATTAATGTTTAATCCTAAATAATACAATAAAATAAAAAGTTACCGATTAAATATTTAACAAGTCATCTCCAGATTTCGACATGCTCATGCAGCTGCATCAATCAGCTCCTGCATGCAGGAGCTGATTGATGAATTCCACGACAAGGGGGGGCTTATTCCTCATAAGTCAGGAAAAAAAAAAATCTATTACCATGAGCGCTAGCTAGCGATGCTAACGTTATAGGGAAAGCGATTTTTCCAAGGGGCGTAAAGCCTGATCAAAGGGCACTGCCAACCGTGGTGTAACCTCTGGCTCTATCTTCCAATCAAAACAAGTTATTTATTGTACTATATTCTACAAGTATATTAGGGTGTCCCTCATTTTAGCAATTATCGAATTCCAAATCGATTACCCCCAAAAATGGCTCTCTTTGGTGTATTGATAATCCTGAATTTTTTTTTTCATTTTTTACCCAACAAAAAAGCGTGGCGACTTGAGCTTAAAGTTCCGAAAATTGCCATATGAGAAAAAAAAATCGAGTAGTTTTTTCTTTTTTTTTCGCGAAAAATGTGGCTTCTTATAGGAAATTTTCCGTAGATCACGAATCTGAAGTCCGTTTTTTTTGAATATATGGTCCGGTTTTTGAGCTAAAAGCCAAAATACGAGTGAAACTGAGGACTTTGTATGTTTTGTCATTTTACCTGGTTTTTTGCCATATTTTAACATTCAGCAGGCCTCGAACCGGTTTCTGCTCTAAAATTTAGAGACTTTAGGGACCAAAAACATGAAAATTAAACACCTTTTAAAAACCTGAAAGTAGCCTAAAACTAGTAAGTCAGGCCTCGAACCGGTTTCTGGTCTGAAATTTTGGGACTTTAGGGACCAAAAACATGAAAATTAAGGACCTTTTTAAGAACTTAAAAGTAGCCTAAAATTTGTCAGTTTTTTTAAAATTTTATTTTTATTTTATTTTATTTTTATTTTTAAAAGAGACAAAAACAACAGGCCTTTACAGCCCTTTACAGGTTTTGTTCCATAACGAAGAAAAAAAAAAAAAAAAAAAAAAAATAGACATTTTTAAAGGAAAAAAAAAGAAAAAAATTTCAATGTTTATAGAGGTTATTTAATTCTCTCAGGAATTCAGTGACGGATTTTTTAAAAGTTACCCAGGGACATGCAAAAGAGATCAATATTCAAGATGTTCGGTTAAGGGTGTATAAGTTAAGCAAACGGTCGATAGGAGGTAAAAATCGAGATGGTGAAACAGATGATGGAGAGAATAGCTTCGCTGCCTGGTTCTTCGACCAGGAATTGAAATTGAGTGAGGAGAGGAGGGAAGGACTTTCAACCAAGTTATTACAAAGTTGTACAGTAATATTGCATCTGCAAGATCTCTCCTAGGTTGAAGAGATAATATGTTGAATTCCGTTGCATGTCCTAGTACGAACAGGATGCCGATCGTAGTGGGGATAAACACATGTTTACGATAGTAAATATATCGCAGGAACCGTTTTTGACTTTTTCAATACTTTCGATTTGAGCCACTGTTAGACCATGCCAAACGGAGGAGGCATATTCAAGCTTCGATCTCACGAGCGCGTAATATAGAATAATCATGGTTTAATGTTCGCGAAATAAATGACATGAGCGAATGACAAAGCATAAAGTTCGATTAGCTTCAGAGACCATTGACCTAAGTGTTTATCAAATGAAAAGTTGAGAGTCGAAAATCACCCCCAAGTCGCAGACTTCTTCCTGCGATACAGTTTAGTATTACCTATGAATAATGGACGTTATCAAACCGAGATTTTCCGGAACAGAAGACCATCAGAAGGCATTTAGCCTCGTAATAGGGAGGGAATATACTTCGACCAGGCAAACAATTTATTTAATTATTCTGCAACAAACCCATATCTTCAATGGAGGTGATGCTCTTGAAAATTTTTAAATGCACCTTCCTCTGGTTGCTTGATTTTAAAGGTTTGGGACATGACTAAACAACTTTTGAATTCTAGCAAAAAAAAAAAAAATTAGTTTTTTTCTTTTCTTCTTCAAATATTTTTAAATCTTCTATAAATTTTTTTTTTTAAATTTTGCTTCGTAATAGTATCATGTTCTTTATTAAAAACGATAGAAAATTTTTCGCAAATGCGCTGCAGATTTAAAAATTATGGACTTTTAGGGACCATTTTTTGAATTTAAGGGCTTTTAAGGACTTCCTTTAAAAATATGGACTTTAGGAATTTTCAGGGACCAAGTTCGAGGCCTGTAAGTTTATTTTTTTTTTTTATTTTAGGCATCTTCCTCTGGCTGATTGATTTTAAAGGTTTGTGGCATGACTTAGAAACTTTTAAATTCTAGGAAAAAAAAAAAAAAAAAAAAACATTGTAAGGAGGTCTTTTAGGTGAATTTGAGATTCTTAACTGATTGTTCTCCTGCAACTTAAACATAGGCTAACCTTGCTTATTTTTGCAGAAAGGTTTTTCCGTCTACAAAAATTTAATTGGAATCGAATAATTTTTTTAAGATTATGGGAATATTTCTCTAAACATTCTACACAACATTTGTGACATGAAATTTTGATCCCAACATCATTTATGGTGTTTTTGTGAGATTTTCCCCAAAGAAATATTTATTAAATTTTAGTAAAATAATTTATAAATTTTCCCATAATTTTAAAAAAATTATTCGATTCCAATTAAATTTTTGTAGGCGGAAAAACTTTTCTCTAAAAATCAACAAAGTTTCGCCTATGTTTAGGTTGCAGGAGAAGGATCAGTTAAGAATCTCAAATTCACCTGGAGAACCTCCTTAATCGCTTTTTTCTCTTCTTCTATAAATTTTTTTTTAAATTTTTGCTTCGTAATCATATCATGTTCTTTATTATAAACGACAGGAAAATTTTTCGTAGACGCGTTGCATATTCAAAAATTATAGACTTTTAGGGACCATTTTTAAAAATATGGACTTCAGGGACTTTCAGGGGCCAAGTTCGAGGCTGTTTTAGCTCAAAAACCGGACCAGATATAAAAAAACGGACTTCAGATTCGTGATCTGCGGAAAATTTTTTATAAAAGGCATATTTTTTTCGCAAAAAACAAAATTGTCGATTTTTTTTCTCTTATGGAAATTTTCGGAACTCAAGTCGCCACGCTTTCCTGTTGGGTAAAAAATTTAAAAAAAATTCGGGTTTATCAATACACCAAGGAGAACCATTTTTGGGGCTACTCGATTTGAAATTCGAAAACTGCCAAAATAAGGAACACTCTACAGTGTATATAAAATGATTATTACTCATACCCTCATTTTTATCATGACTGAAATTGATTATAATGTCTGTTGCTTAAATGTTAAGTATTGACTGACTCTTTTATCTACTGATTCATTATCATTCATTGGTGCCCCAACGAATCAATTATATTTGCTCGGATAGTTGCTGAGTCATCCCAAAATATGGGCTTGCAAGGAATCAAATATTGAGACGGGGACAAAAATCGGTTTCCCAATATCGTCGCTCTTTCCCCCTTTTAGGCCAAACCAATTACCCTGCTAGACGTAAATACTAATAATTTAATAATACTTACATTTCAAAAAACATCGCAATGAACGGAAGCACACCTCCAACATGAATAATTACATAAGGTTCTAAAAACCAAAATCTCTTCGGCGGAATATCCCGAGGAATGGCATTTACTTGGCAAGGAAAATCAGGCACACCAGATAAATTTCTGCCTAAAACGGTCCCCACCAAAGTCAAAGGCAGTATTACGAATAAGAAAATTAGAGTCACTGCTGCCTGCAAGCAATAAAAAAAAATTAAAAACGGCTTACACTATTTCATTTTTTTTAAATTCTCTCCTTACCAAAGTTGCCAATTTGATTGCTACTCTTTCCCTAGCTACTGTCGCAGACCAATTGAGTCCATAGATAATCAAGCAAACGATAGTCGGGAATAAAAATCCGGACACCATCATTTGACCTATCCAACGTTTGACGCCGCTTTTGGCAGAAATCGAACCTCCGAAAAATCCATTGACTGGAGATGTCACGGCATAAACAAACATAAGAGTCTGTAGCACTTTTGAAGGGTCACCCAAGGTCAAACCCAATAAAACGCCGATTAAAACCACCATGATTTGTAAGCCGGTGCCGACAAGAGACGAGAAAAACAGAGCGTGAGCTGGAGGTCGAAATACATCTCCGTGAATTTCCTTCCAGCCGGAGTCTTCGTTGATCTTTGTGCTCTATAAATTAAAAATCACAAAATTTAGTGTAAAGTATTGAACGCCGTTTCGTGGCCTACAATTATTTCCACGGGATTTTAATGTAAAGGCTTTGAGACTATTTGGCCAGTTATGAACGAAGCAATTTTTAAAACTTCTACGGTAGGAGAAAACGTACAAAAAAAATATCTCCCGTAACGGGCTTTGTTTATTTTTCGAAATTCATTTCGATTTGACTAATCTTCTCCTAAAATAAAGTAATAAAATTGATGGATTGAAGAAAAATTAGTGGAATTGGCAAAATCACAAATTAGGATTGCTGAACGAAAGTTTAGTCGATTACCTGCGTACCTCCATAAGAAAAGATTTGTGGCGATAATTTTGAACACATCGATATTTTAAAAATTTCGATAACGATATATCGAATATCGAAAAAAAATCGATATTCTTTTCCTCTATTTATCGATAAATTATCGCCATCACTAGTGGGAACGTTCAAGTATTACGTAAGACTTTTTTTCGGGCTTTTGGACCCCCTCCCCCCCCTTTGTAAGAATTAGTAAGATTCCTTTGAACCCCCCTATTATATTACATAAGATTTTCGCGGACCCCCCCCTTTTTTTAACTCCCATTTTAAATTGAAGTAATATTTTTCTTAAATCTAGATTTATAGTTCATACTCATATCCCTGAAGATGGCTACAATTGGCACAAAATCTCATCAAAAAAGTAAATTTTTATTTCTTAAAATTTTTTGAAAAGAAGTTCAATTTTTCTACTTTAGACATTCGAAAAAAAATTAAAACAACATAATTTTTGAAATAAAAAAAAAAATCTGAACAATAAGTCATAATGAAAATTCTTACTTAAGATTTGCCAAACTCCCCCCTCCCCCTAGTAAGAAATCGTAAGATTTTCTAGTACCCCCTCCCCCCCCTTTCGGTCTTACGTAATACTTGAACGCTCCCTATACATATATAAAAACAAACCAAATATTTGGATTTTTTTGAAAATCGTTTCGGAAATAGACAAGTATGCCTGCAATATGGGAGGGGAAAAAAATTCGATATTTACTTTATCGGCGAAAAAAATTTCGATATATCGAATATCGAAAAAAAATCGACATTTTTTTCCTCAATATATCAATATATCGATATTTCGATAAATTATCGCCATCACTAGGTCACACTTGGCAGATGGCGCTTAAATGGCTGTGGAAGTTTAACTTATAAGGAAACACTTTGTTTACAAACAAAACGTTCTAAGCGCCATCTGCCAAAAAAGGAACCTTCACAAGGTGGAGGTACATTTTTGCTAGGCATCTTTAAAATCCTTCCGAAACTGGAATTAATTGAAGGAACCTGCAGTATGAACTTGTTAACATGTAGCTCACCGTATAGTCAAGCCCGCTGCCTTGAGTGAAACGAGCGTAGTCTTTTGCTAAAAGCCTCATGAGGATAATGGCCACTGTTACGGCAATGAGAGCTACAACTGAAGGAATAGTATAAATGGTAGTCCATTCAATCTGGAAACAAAAAGATTGAAACAAGATTAACACAGGACGGTTTGAAATAAGAGAAAACATCAAATTTTTTTTTTTTTTACCTCGGCGTTGCGCACAGTAAAACTTCTATTTCCTGTTGCATTTTGGTATTCCCAAATAACTTTGTAAGTTATCGGGATGATTTTGGAGGTGTTCGGTGGCTCTAACTTTGTAAGCTCCTGTCCAAAGTCTAGAGTAATATTTTGGATATGCGAATCATCGAAATAAATACGTAATACTTTCTGTGTATAAACATAATATCGAGATGAATTTTGCAAACCAAATTTATCTATCGAAAATAAAAAAATAAAAAATATAAATGAATTATATAGGTATTCATTTTATGATGTTACAGACCCAGGAAAAGTCGAAACATGTATACATATGTTCCGGACATTAGGGTGTATCGAAATTTGGAAATTTTCGAATTCGAACAAGGCACTATGCGGAAAAGTTGTGTCTTAGGGTCAATAGTAACCTGGAATTTTTTCAAATTTTTAGGTCAGCACTTTTGGCCGTCTCAATTGGCTTTAAGTTTTACATGTTAAAGGATAGGTGATTTTGGCAATTTTTAAAAATCTTGTTAAAAAATTGTCTAGAAGCTTTAATTACTGTAAAAGTGTATCTGCCTGGCGTTTTTGAGGCCGATAAATCCGAATATGACCTAATTTTTGTTTCTAGGGTTCAACAAAACAACAAAACATGGTTTAGAATTTTTTTGGCCCCAAACTTCGAATTTGAATTAAAAACTCCACTTTGCTCGTGTTGTGAACTCTTAATTGATATTTTTTCTTCATTTGAGAACTTAAAATTACGTTTTAGATTCAATTAAGTAAACAAAATGGTACTGTACTAATTTTTTAATGGTACTGTACTTATTTTTTGAATGGAAAATATTTTTCTAAGCCCCAAAATTAAAATAGCGTTGGGCCGATTTTGCCAAATCCTTAGGGAAAAAATTCGGTCATATTCACATTTTTCGACCTCAAAAACGCCAGGCAGATACACTTTTACAGTAATTGAAGCTTCTAGACAATTTTTTAATAAGATTTTTAAAAATTGCCAAAATCACCTATCCTTTAACATGTAAAACTTAAAGCCAATTGAGACGGCCAAAAGTGCTGACCTAAAAATTTGAAAAAATTCCAGGTTACTATTGACCCTAAGACACAACTTTTCCGCATAGTGCCATGTTCGAATTCGAAAATTTCCAAATTTCGATACACCCTACCGGACATTTATAGGTTAATTGTCCCATGTGTAATATATATTCATTCCCTATAAGCTAAACATTGCCGTCATTTTTTTTTCTCTCATATATATCAGAGGAAATTAATGACGAGAAAATGGCGTCCTATGTTTGCTTACGGAGGTACATATATTCCACACATGGGACAATGTGCATATAGCCTATAGTGACTTTTCCTGGAGAACTGCAATATGAAGCCTGATTTTTAATTTTTGACTTATTATTTATAGACAATGCTAATGGCTCACCTGCACCCTTTAATTCATCTATATGCAACCAAAAAATCTTTTCCTTAATTGCAGTTTCAAAAGCGTTAAATGTTTGATTGTCTAATGTAATGTTGCAGTGTTTTGTCTCCGAATTGTTAAACGATAATTGAAGTCCGAAAAAAGTTAAATTTGATTTCTGAAACATAAAAAAAAATATACAATTATTTTCAATGCCTTTTTGCTATTTTAATTTATTTTCAAAACTTTAAACAGTCGCCATTTTTAAAAGTTTAATAAATTCACAAATTATGAATTAACAAAATGCATAATTTACTTTGTCTGCCCCAAGATGCGGAATATCCCCCTATTGTATGCAATGATTTGATCATTTTTATTTTCAGGCTTCGCAAATTTACACAGAACTAAGGAAACATACCAACTGCTTTAAGTAAAAGGCAAAAACGGCCTTGTCGACATTATCAATTAGAAATGCGCCTACGTGCAAATGAAGGAAAAGTCCAAAAAAAAAAAAAAAAAAAAAAAAAACCGAAAAAAGCAAAGAGCCAAAGACGAAAAAAATTCGGGGGAAAAAACGGAGTATAAGGCTAGAGACCCTTAATTAAAAGAGACCCGACACAAAAAATGAGCGCGAAATTTTGGAGGCATACGACCATGCGCATTGATTTTTTTCTCCTGTCCGTTTATGTTTTTAATTGTTTTCTGAAAGCACTTTTTATTTAACGGTCATTTGCAAAACTAATGCGCATGATCGTATGCCTGAAAAATTTCGCGCCCATTTTTTCTGTCGGGTCTCTAGATAAGGCCAAATCTGATTTAGAAATCCAATAAACCATTACCGGTAGTAAGACAATGGCTTCTATAGTAATTTGGTTGGTTTTTTTTGTTTTAGTGTTTAAATTTTAATTTTTGATTACTGAGTTTTTTTTTTTTTTTCATTGTTAAAATTTAGCAATGTACTGTATAATGTATATAAAATTTAAATTTATTTTGGTACAACATGAAAGTTTCTTTTCATAAAAGGGAGTGAGCTCTTGCGAATATTCCTGTAATTCTGTACTAGGCAGGTCAACTGAGCTATGTCCCATCACAATCGTGTATGGAGATATACTCTTTTGAACCTTTACAGCTCCGAACCGGTTCAGGCAGGGGTTCAAAAGAGACTATCTCCATGCACGACAGTGACGGACATAGCTCAGTTGACCTGCCTAGTACAGAATTATAGGAATATTCGTGCACTCTTTTGAACCGCTGCCTGAACCGGTTTTGAGCTGCAACGGCTCAAAAGAGTATATCTCCATGCACGATAGTGATGGACATTGCCCGGATTGTTCAAAAATTCTGAATCGACAAGTTTTTGTTTTAATTGTAAGAAAAAAGGTCATTCAGCTAGAGAATGTCCAGATGAAGCTGATTTAAATGAAAATAAACAAAAAAATGTTGATAATAGCAAGAATAAGAAAGATGTTTGTGTTAAAAAGAAAGGTCAAGTTTCATTAGCTCTTATGGCCCATTCTGTTTTAAGAAAGGTAGATAAAAAGGATGAATTAAAATGTAAAATTTCTTATGCTTGAATGTCCACTCCCGAGCTACTTGATCACTGTTGGTATGCTGATAGTGGAGCTAGTTCACATATGTCCTATGATAAAAATATATTATAATATACACGGCGGAACAATTTTTATGGCGGTGTTTCCTATGTTTACCTTAATAAAATCACGCCATAAAAATTGTTCCAGCGTGTATATATATATAAAGGTTTACGTATATATATTATGCAAACCTTTGAAGAAACATTTTTTTTATCGTTCTTTTTAAGGAACCACGACGAACTACTACTTCCTGGGAGTGTCTAGCCAAAAAAAATAATGCCGGTATAAGGATCAAAATCGTTACTCAAACGTAAATTATTAATATAAATACTCAAAGAAATTGAATGCCTTAAGGTTATCATAGGTTATCTCCACACTGACAAACTTAGCCATCCATTTTAGTCATTTTTTTCCCAAGGACCTTATTATTTTATAATTAAACGATAATCATTATTTTAGCACTTCTCTCTATAAACGAAACTGATTTCGTAAGAGAAATGATTTGAGGGAGAAAATTAAAAAAAAAAAAAAAAAAAAAAAAAAAAAAACAATGGAATCAATGCAAGCGGAAGCGGATACATTTAGGGCTAGCTGGATCCCGTACTTGCGAGAAATGCAACTGAAACTGATGCTTCCTGATGCAAGGAAGTCGGTTTGCATTGAGGTAGAAAAAAAATAAGAAAGTAGAGTACCATTGATTAGCAAAAAAATAAGAAACTATCTCATTTCTTTTCACGTTACCAACACTTTTTCAGATCAAGTTTTCTTATAAATTTCAAACTGGGTTAAATATCAAACCAAAAAATTAATTTCAAGGCATTTTTTCTTTCCAACAATAAGACGTCATACTCGTCTCTTACCTGCAAAGGTTTGCTAAATTTTTCCTCGTAATAAGATACCATCGTTTCGTTTCCAACACAAGGCGACCAAAAAAAATCCTGACTGCATTTTCTTTCCACCCAAATGCTGACATTATCGCCTTTTTTGTACTGTAAAGTATATAAATAAATGTGTTAAAATAAATAACAATCCGGATTTTGATGCAACAAGATCCTAAGGAAATTATGCTTAGACGTATTTATTGACCGGGATATGTTTAGCCGCATTGTTCAAATTCGTAAAATCAGGACCATTTTCTCTAGGAACCAAAAACGAAATTTTTGTAACAGAAAATAATAATTTTTTTTTTTTTTTTTTTGGATTAAGTGGTTGTAAAATAATAAATTTACCTCATGAGTATATTCATCGCAATAAACGTAATTTGTGGCCAATTTAAGAAACAAGAGAGAAAACCATATAATTTTTATTTTGGAAAATTCATAAATATATGCCATTTCATATAATTAAAGTCACATAAAAAAGCACAAGTCGTTGGAATTAATTATCTCTCCTAATAGCAACACCTAGTTAACTTTTTTTAAAACTTTCACTTCTTTGGATTTTTCCAAAAATCATAATTTATACTACAGTTTCGGATTTTAAAAAAATCGCTATGATTTTTTTCGCGAAGAATAAAAACGGATGAGTATTATTATTATTTTCTTTTAATTATAATTTTGATACCACTTTCAACACTGCGATTTTGAATCTGACATCGACCTTTTTAATGAGATAAAGAAAATTTCATAAATGATTCGATTGGCCTGTCCTCTAATGGAGAGCCAATTAATCAGCCTTTTTTTTATATGACTTTTCCTATTAATAACTTGCCAAAGATACTCGTGGTCACCAAAGGTCACAAAACACATCCAGGGGGTCCTTAGATGTGGGAGACCCCCTGGATGTGTTTTGCGCTCATCCGGAAAACTTCTTTTTTTATTATATATTTTTTTATCTTACAGGCTGTGACAGGGCCCCCCTAGTAAAATCTTCAGGCTATCTAACCTATATGATGCATAGTTCCAAAGTCCCTACTTGATCTCAACCCTACCAAAAACAAATATTTTCAATTAAATAAAATAATAAAAAAAATTAAATTAATCAGAGATAACTTTTGAAATTCACCCTTTTTTTACTAAAAAAATTACTTTTTTTTCGATTTTTGGATAATTTTTTTTGTAAAAAATGACAGTTTTTAAATTATGGTTCCTTTCAACAACTCGGATAGTGAGGAGAATGTAGAAAGGACGACATGTCCCCTATTCAGATGTGAACAGCGGGTACAATAATCGACGATGACGAAGATTACGAAACTTATAGGTTTTACACAGAGGTATGACAGAGGTTCTTTCATGACCTAGCGTTCGTCGTGAATGCTAAGGTAGATTCAGGATCAGAAGTCATAGTCGCAGGATTGAATTCGGGAAATGACCGTAAACCATTTTCACAGAATTATTATCATTACAGAGAGGGTAGAGGCAACAGAAGAATTTATTTCGGAAAATCACGTCGTTGTTCCCGAGCCAGACATTTCTCCTTGATGGTCACAAGAAGCTAAAAATGTTGTTCCCGATACTTTGCTGGACGATGGAAACAGAGGAATTTCGTTTTACAGCATTTTAGTTCACCACATCCAAAGTTTATGAGTGAATGGCTTGTCCACAAAAAAACGAACTGTTTCGAAAAGTCTTTTTTAGGCTTTCAAGGACATTTGTTCCCTCGGTATTTACATCATTGAACAATTATGCGGTGCTGCAATTTTCGGATGGTCTCAGCGTAGTTCGGCGGGCATGGATGATTCCAAATAGAAAAATGCGTTATTGGCCAAACTTTCTTAAAAAAACTTTGGCCGAAATTTATAAAATGCGACCAGACAAAACCAATGCACAGAATTGCTAATTGTGCGGTTATTCGTCTATTATAGGGGAAACAAGTAAGGCTTTGCTTTGTTTCAGTTTTAATATTTTTATTTATTAATTTTACAGGTGAGCTTATAAGCTCACCTGTAAAATTAATAAATAAAAATAACAGGATATTTAACCGAGTTTTCTCGATTTTAGTCTTTTTATTTTAATTTTTTTTTCTTTCTTTTGAATAATATCATAAAATATTTTTTATTGCTGAATTTTTAATAGTATTCGGAACGTTTGATTTTCGTGATTTTAATTTTTTTTATTAAATTTTTACAGGTTCTGCACCAAAAACACCAAAAAAGTCGAACGGTGCCTCGACTTCACATTATGGACTGAGAGAATCGAAAGCACCGGATACGGATTCGGAATCCGAAGTTGAAAATACAACGCAGTTCAATTTGGGTCCTTGTACTGTAAAGTTAGCCCCCATAAACCAAAAAGAAAAAATAATAATTATAGTAAATAATGAATAGAAAGCAAGATGGCGGGTGCGTTAGATTCTTTTAAATTAAACAGTAGGATAGAAGCATCGGCCGGGCTCCGAACCCGTCGAGAGCTGGTAAGCAAAACAAAATGTTTTACCGAAAGAGTCTAAGAAAATTCTTAGAAAATTTCCAAAATAAATAAAACAGTTACCGAAACTGATATTTCGTTATTTTTAGACACTTACGCATCAGGACTAGCGATGCAAAAAGAAACCATGCAAAAGGAATCGGAGTCTTCTGATTCCGTCGGGGTCCAATTGGGGTCGTCCATAAATTATGTAAGCATGGGTTAGGTCCTTTTTGCACGCTTTATCCCATTTCGCCTATGCTTAGCTTATGGGTAAGATGTTAAATTTGGACCCCCTCTCCCCTATATGTGCTTACGTAATTTATGGACGACCCCTATAGAAGCAAGGGGAAGAGGGGCGATAAGTCTTTAGCTCAAGAGTTCAACTGGAAGGGGCACAATAACAAAGTTGCATTCGAACCATCTAACACAAATAAGCTTATTTAAGGTAAAAATAATATTTAAGAGTCGGCCTTTCAAGCCTGCGCCATCACCTCTGGAAGACTGCATTTCAATCTCCACCGTCAATTTTATCAGACTTTCCTTCCATCTCAGAAGAGACAAGTTTTACTGATTTTATAAAAATAATTGAGGATTCCGAATGGCACGCTCGGGATCACACCAACTTACGAGAAGAAGAGGAAGAAAAATCTGTTTCTCTTTCTGTGAACTTAGCCCTGAGGGCTACATGGTGCAATGTACCCCTAACACATTTAAGTAGCCTTTTAAAAATTTTATAGAAAAAGAGGAGTCCATGAGGAATATGTAG
This sequence comes from Liposcelis bostrychophila, assembly GCA_037577465.1. Taxonomy (NCBI): domain Eukaryota; kingdom Metazoa; phylum Arthropoda; class Insecta; order Psocodea; family Liposcelididae; genus Liposcelis; species Liposcelis bostrychophila. The sequence goes on from CM075209.1 coordinate 10,302,228, forward strand.
CTTTGCCAGTTACTGGTGGTACGTTAATGTCTAGATTTGCAGTTTACATTCCCCGTGCTAGTGTTTAGTGAAATACAATGAACGTGTTTGTATAAAAAATCTAGTATCGCTTTTCAATACACTTTCGAAGAATCGCTTTTCAATACAGTCTCTTTTTAAAAAGAGGAAAACTGCATCAAAATGGGTTCAATGTGCTCAGTCGTTATGTGAGGCTAACGGAAGTTTTGAAAAATTATGTCGAGTATCATCGGGAAACTTACAACATATCGAATCTACGAGAACCAGAATAAAGCGAGAAAACCGTGATATAAAAATATTTCTGCAACTCAGTGCAGAACTGCACCAAGTTCATTCAAGGATTGCAACTTCTTATTTCAAACTGACTTTACAAAGCATATACAAGCGTTGCCAACCCAAATTAATGTCTTCTGCAAGTTAACTTTTCTGCTTTGTTAACAAAATAAACTTGCTAGCAGAAGGCGTAAAATCAGCACAGCTGCCAACAGTTGGGTCTATATACCTTTTGTAAAGTCGGGTTAGAAATAAGAAGTTGCAATCCTTGAATGGACTTGGTGCAGTTCTGCACTGAGTTACCGATTTAAAGACTGGTCTGAAAAGCATCCCCCTTTTATTACGAATGAGAAGATAATGTCTTAATCGACCGGTATGGGTGTTGACACTCAATTGTCACCTGAGTGTGGAACTAGGTTTGCAAACCATGATATTTAAGATGACATCGTTGAGGATGGCGACCAAATGAAGTAGCAAGACATTCACATTTAATCTCATTGCGGAGACAATTAGTCGCTTGTCGCCTGTTCAAGCCGGCCAAAAACCAGTTCTTCTTGCAGCGCATACTGGAGTTGCTGCTCGACTTGTGAATGGAGTGACTTTGCACACTCCTTGTTCGCCTTATCGATGGAGAATGCAGGACAACCGCAGACTTTATCTCCATTACATGGTGATCGTATATAGAGAATGAGGATGAAGGGGCGGTCCGTCAAATGGTTAATAATAGACGAAATATCCATGGTGTCATACAAGGTTTTAGGGATGGATTCATTTGAGACTTCAAGAGCTAAAGAATAACACACTTCCTTTCGGTGGAGTAAACATTTTACTTTTTGGTGACCTAATGCAACTTCCGCCGGGAGGCTCCCATTGCTTCTACCAACCAACTAATTACGCTCATGTTTGCAACATTTTTACGAGAGGTCAATATTTAGGGACATATAAGCGAAAAACCGCGAGAGGAACTGACCCGTCCACCATTTTTCGATTTATTACTCCGATTTTGGTTTTTTTGGCTTTTCGACCGCTCGGATTTCCAGTTATTCCAAACGACTGTTTCAAAATTGGCGACCGTGACAGGACGCGGCTCCAAGCAATCAACGAAGGACGCGATGCCGGGGTTCCAGTGCAACCGCCGAGGGAGAAGAGCTCCACGTTTTTGAATTTCGCTCGAGTCTGGGTGGATTAATTTCCTGTGCTGAGGCAGGGAGAACCCCGTCCCGGCCCTGGATTCGGGTGGAAATTCGAAAAAGGAGCTCCAACGCGTAGGCTAGTTTTTCGAGAATTATAAAAGGGTGCTGTGGCAAGCCCCTTTTTCGGTTGTTTTTTTTTTCTCCTTTGTTTTTCGTTTACATGACGTGATATAGTAAAATTCCGTTAGGATAGGATAGGCTCCCCCGGGGGAGGATAGAGAGAAAAGAGATCTTTTTATTTAAAATGATTAATTAAATTTAAATTTCGAAAAAAAAAAGTAACAGAAAAATTTTTCTCTTGTCTGCACAGGTCTGTACCTTGCAGAAACCGAAATTCTACTTTTTTTTTCTCTTTTAAGAACTCTTCTCTTCTTCTCTTTTTTGAGAAACATCAGGGGGGTCGTGGCAATTAGCAACCCGAAGGAGCGGGGTGCATTTGAGAATTTTTCCCTATTAATTCGAAGAGAATCCTTCCTCTTCTTGATTTTTTATTTTTGAAAAAACCGATTAAAAAGGAAAGGAATTTTGTTTTTCTGTTATGTTATTTCGTGCGAACGGCCTAACATGATAGAGAGATAAAAACTTTCCCATTTCTTCTCAATTTTTTTTTATATATATTCTTCCATTAAAACCGAATAAATTTGGAAATTTTAACTGATTACATTTGAAAATACGGAAAGAACATTTTTCTCATTTGTTTAATCCGAGTCGTTTTTTTTTGAGCGGTGAGCTTAAAGGCTTGCAATTCAAAGAAGGACCGGTTGGATGAATGAGGAAAAAAAGGCTGAAAGTAAAAGTCAAAATCCAATTTTTCTTTCTTCATAAATTTTGAAAAAAAAAAGGGGGAGTCTTATTTTTACTATTTTGTGTTGATAGGATAGTCTCGTCTTTTCTCCACAAAAAAAAAAAAAAAAAAAAAAAAAAAAAAAAAAAAAAAGTAAAGCAAGATTTCAAAGTTTCATGTTGCAAGGATTTGCTGAAACTTTTTCAGCAAAACAAAGGGTGACGAGTTAAAAATAAACTTACACCAGTGCTCAAGGTCAAAACACCTGCTTGGTTATTACAAGCTATTGAAAAAAAAAAAAGCATTTCAATTTTTTTCACCTTGATGATAAAAAAAATGTTTTTTTCTTCTCTTTCTCTCATGTTGTTTGAATTGAATTTCTGGGAATTAATTTTGAGTGGTTTTCTGGGCCTTGTTGAGATTGAATTAAAATGGGAATTTTGAATTATATTACACAATTAAAAAGATCGGAATTAATCGAAATTGCAAAAGCATTGGGTGTTCACTATGACCCAAAGGAGAGAACCGAATCTTTGAGGTCAAAAATAAGAAAGGTTAAGCCAGACTTAGAAAAATTGATTCGAAGTACTTATGGGTTTAACATAGGACCGTTTCAATTGGCAGCCGTAGGTTTCCATGCTCCCAGAAGCAATACAGGACGACATACCGACATACAGGACGTCAGCAACGTCGGAGCAAAGATCCATCGCTGATGAAAGACTTGGACGGAGCAATGGTCTCGGAGACCATTGAAGAAAATAGCGCATGAGAATTTCCGTGGCGTCATTCGTTCTCTTTCGCGGGTCGCTTGCCACAGCAAGACCGCTTAGGCTCCACAGCCAGTCGCACTCTAACCTCATGGGACAAAACCAAACGAGCATTCAAATTTGCCTCTGCTCTAGGAGGACTGGCCGGTGCCGGCGCTCTTATATATACAGTTTACCTACAAGACCAGCAAATCAAAATGCAGAATGAACGTTTGGATCGCCTTGAAAGTCACCAAATAAGGACTAACGTTTTGCTGGAAACCTTGCAAAACCCCAGCTACAAATGGGAAAACACGGCTACGGATTTCGTCACGTCTCATATATTCAAGATTGTCGAAACAATTCGAACCGCATCATCAACAGGAGCTCTTCATCTTCTGCAGGAGTCATCATTGAATAACTATGTTGAAGCTACGCTTAGAAACTTGGCTCGCCTGATTACTAAGGAAATTAGTCCATACAAATGGTCACGAGCCGAGAGAGTCGAATTCTTACGGCAAAATGTTCCCAAGACTATATCCACAGATCCTGAAGCCCTGTTAAAACTAAAATACCGTAATTTCTATCCTGCCAAATGAACTATCGATTGTAATCCAGGTTTCGATTCCCCTCCACAATGAAACCCTCATTCCAGTCTTCCCGACTGAATTCGATGGATACATGCGAAGTGACACTTATTGTGTCGTCTTCAAAGACGAATTTCGCTATGCCGTCATCACCACCGATCAATACCTGGAAGCGAACTTAACGAATGTAAAAATTGCTCACATGCAATACTGTGAGTACATCTCAGTCATAGTTTGTGAGCGGAAAGCACTTGATGCACAGCTACCGGCCAGCTCGGACCTGTGCAAACTGGAGTCTTAATTTCCACGAACAGTGTCCTGTTGCTTCAGGAAAAGCTTCTAGTGAAGCTTTCTTTTTCCTCATGAGAAATTTAGTTAAGCAAGCAAAGTAGTGAAATAAAGCTTTCTAATCCAAGGGTTGAGCTTTTACATCCTCAAAAATAAAAAAGCACAGACCGGTTACCAGTAGTTCAATTTTATGCGCAGTTCATTATTATTAGTTCCTCCGATTCGCATGTCTCCACTGATGTAAATGGAGGCCTAGGAAAGTATTTCAACGAGTCAGAGATCACTACTTCTCGAGTGTCCACAGAAATGAAGCAGAAAAAATTGAAATCAGAGCAGCAAAAGGAGACAAAGTAAAACAAAAAGCGTTTTATGATAAAATGGTTATTTTTAATTGTTTTTAAAAAAAAATTATTTAGGGGAGGAAAACTCAAAGGACGAAAAATGCTCAGTGGGTCACAAGGAATCGCGTCACGGCCTTGGTCCGTATCGGTCCGTTAAGCTGTATTTGAAAAAAAAATTTTTTGTGGAGTTTAGAGGCCTTCAGAGGAAAATTCAAATGACGAAAAATACTCGGCCGGTCCCAACTCGCTCCAATACTCGGCCGTTAAAAAAAACAGAGTGAATTTTACTTATTTTCATCACCATGTCAGAATTGAGTAAGGCGTATATGTTGTTGTCCGAAGGTTATAGACGATTAGCGATAATCGCTGAAAAGGAAGGAGAAACCGCTGTCGATAAAGAAAAAGTAATAGCAACGAGGAAGGAAGAAGCCGAAGTGCTGGAAGTAAAGAACCAAGTCGAACTGAAGAAAGAAGAAGAAGAGTCTGACGATCAGAGATAGGAGAAGTCGAACAAACGGAAAATGAAGAAGAATCTGACGAAGAAGCAAAGAAGGAAGATTGGGAACCAATCGATATTCGAAAATTAAGAAAGGAGAAACAGCTCTTGGAAATGGAAAAAGCGTCAAAGCCTGACATGCCGACATATCATCCACTATTGGCTCGTCGAACGGATTCGGGTGATTATGGTATAATTCTCAACGGAAAATTATACGTTTTACCTAAAGCAGACTATCAGGTGATGCGCACATCTATAAACCAACGCAAAGGGTTATTTGAGATTCGTGCCATCAATTGTTATCGATGCCATAAGAATCACGTTTCGTCGAAACCAGTATGTGATTCTCATATCATACCGACTTGTCGAGGATGTGGACGACTTGTCAGAGACGTAAAAGAGTGCCCCACTCCAGTATTCCGATATCTTAAAGAGCATGGGCAATTGCCCTCAACGTCTTTGACATGTCTGTATCTCATTTGAATATGGATTATAAATTTTTAGGCGAGTTTGTTACAAAATAATCCTGAATTTGAAGATGTCATTAACAGTGATCAAAGTCATTTACCACCGTACGATGACATCCAGGACTGATCGTTTCTTCAATTATTACATCCATTTTTCGACTCTCTTAGTCATTTGAAGTTTAATAAACAAATTTTCACAATGAGAGAAGAGAAGAGAATCATCCCGATATTCAGATCGAAGCGCCTTTCACGGTTTAATTGCCTTTAGGTGCGCCTTCCACGCTTTTTGTTTTACTTTCTCTCGTATTGCTGCTCTGATTTCAATTTTTTCTGCTTCATTTTTCCGGACACTCGAGGGTTTGATTGATAGGGTGTCATAAGTTGTCATTATGACACCGCCACGAAAAAGAGATTCGCAGATTTTAATCTATGGAGACTCCGTTGTCGACGCTTTGAGGCATGTCTCATTCCGGTATCCAACTACGATTGACCCAGTCAACATATACGAAAATTTATTCGAAGAGAATCATTTTTACGAAAATTCAAAACACCGGAAAAGAAAATTACCAACAGATGCAAATCCGTTTTTTTATTTTAATTTCTCAAAATGAGTAAAATACCCCATTATTTCTAATAATTAGTTAATATCAAAGTTAATACAGAGCTTAGCACCGAGTACATTATCAAGAAAAAGGACGAGGAAATAGCAATACCGATGAATTTCACAACGAAATGTTCATTGATGAACATTTTAAGACAAGATACAGATTTAAAAGATTTTTTTTTTTTTTTTTTTTTTTGAAAATGTATCGTTTAGTTTCTAACCAACTATCAAAAAAAAAGTTGCAAAATATGTGTGTGATAAATGTTTAAAATATTTTCCCACCAAAAAAAATTTTAAAGATCATATTAATGAATGCAATTACATAGCAAATGATAAGAGAAAAGTTAAGATTAAATCTCCTCCCGAAGGTGAAAATATTTAAACATTCAGAAATTATTTCAAGCAGTTGCCTCAACCTTACACAACTTACGCTGACATTGAATACATTTTACCAAAAATAAGACAGCTGATAACAATCCTGAAAAATCTTATATTTCAAAAAAGTATACATGTACCGTGTGCGATTGGATATGTTCTAAAATTTTTTAAAGATGAATCATATGAAAAAGTCGAAGTTTTATCAGGGGTTAATTGTATTGAACAATTTTATCAAAAATTGATAGAAGTTAGTAAAATAGTCAATGAGGAATATCAAAAAGTTTTTAAAATCGATATGAATGATAATGAAACGTCTCAGACGGAATTGGAACCGTCAATTATTGACTTTTAGAACTATTATTTCCTTTTAAAATGAATTTCTTATCCTATAAATCTTTAACACCTGTTAGAGCAGGAAGGGACTTTTGAGACCCAAAATCCCCTTATTCCCTCTACTTTTTTTTATTGGCGGCCCATTCTCAGTCAATTTTATGGATCACCATACAAAACTACCACTCGGGCTGTTTTGATCTTTTTTTACAATTATTATTTTTATAATAAAGCCCCACAACTGAGGGTTAATTTTTTTTTTTTTTTTTGTCGTTTATTATTGTTTTGAACCTTGATTGGTAATGACGTCACTACAAATATTTTTGTTGCTTTAAGTTCTGGTTGATGTTTCTGGTTCTAGAGAAGTAAATGAACAATAAGAAATACGCAGGAAAAACGAAAGTTGTTAACCGTTTAAGATCTGTTTTAATATAGCTTTTATAGCTTAGCTTAATATAGCATTTATTAAGCTATTTATATCTACCACATCATTTCAAACTTCATAATGGCTAAATAACTTCTTTAGGTAAATTTTGTCCTTATTTGTTTGTTATAATAAATCCGTATCCGTATTTCTTAGCCTTTTCCTTTTTTAAAATTCCTCGAAGGAAAAATATTTCTTTTGTTTTCTTAAAAAAATCCCGAACGTACACCCTACTAAAAGTTCTGGATTATTCGATACCGCGTATGTTTTTATTCTTACAGTATATACCCAATTTTCAAATGTTAATAAATTTTAATTTATTTTTTTACAGTTGGAAGGATTCACTTTGAAGATTTTGTTAATTTTATTATTATGTACACTCTGCGCTGGAAACCAAGACCTATATCACCCTGATGATCAAAGAACCACATGACAGTAGCAATTTAGAGCCACTACCCACAAATTCCAGACGGGACAATCCTGTTAAACATGGTTCACCCGGAAAAGCCGACGACGGCTCCGATAAGAAGCTGAAAGGTTTTGTTCGTTTTTTTCTATCACACATTTTTTTTAAAACTAATATTTTTTTTAATTCATTTTTTTTGTAGGATAACAACTCCATTATATTATCGTCAGACACTGAAGAAGAAGAAATCGTCTTCTTGGGCGAATTTGCCCGTTAATTTGTTTTTCCCTACTTTTCATAAAGTCTTTTTTTTTTGAGACTGATTTTTTTGTTTGTTTTGGGCGCAATTTCACGCCAAACATGTTTGCCGAACATGTTCGTCAAACATGTTTTGTTTTGCGTGAAATTGCGCCCTTTCAAGACTGATTTTGTTTTTCAAGACTGATTTTTTTTGTAAATACATCCTTAACAAATTTTTTGTAAATAAATCTCTATTATTGTTCATCTTTTGTTTTTTAAGTTAGTTTTTAGGAAAAAAAAATAAATGCATTGACAATGACAAGCACAACGATTCACCAACTTCTAATCCTGTAAAAAGCGGACCGTAAAAAGATAATAGGAAACTTTATTTTCCCATGTACAGTATATCAAAAATATTAGATTCCTCTGAAATTGATTTCAGGGATAATATTCGGCTTTCAGATTTTCGAAAATTAGAACAGATTAATCCAAAAAAAATTATTGACGACGTTTGATTCGTTTGATTCGTTTGATTCGCAGATGTCCATAAGATCTTCAAAAAAAATATGATTAAATTAAGGCAAACTATAACCGGAGAAAAAGATTTTCAAGCTATCCGCAAGGATTGTATACAAATGTAAAGTTTGAAGGTAAATATGTTACGCCTTTATGCGAAATCAACGTCTCCGGCGGAAACCGAAACGACGTAATGGTATTTGTTAATCCGGACCAACCGTTGTATATAGAGGAAGAAAAAGTAGCCGAAAACGACCATTATGTTCAAAGAAAATTAGACGAAGGAAAAGATCAATTACAGAAATACGTAGTAAAGGTTCGTGCGTCAACATTAAATGAACAAGTAAAAATGAAGGCCGTCGTCTACAGTAAAGAAAGTGGATTTGTTACTATGCAAGTTGCCTGCAAGACTTTCAGGAGAAGCCCAAATCCATTTATAAAAACTATTTCCAATTAATAATAGACTGCCGTCTATTTTTCAATAGAAAAATGCCGATTGATATTTCTAGGACACGGTCAAGAAGTCTGTTCGAATGTTTAATTAAATTAAACAACATCTTTGGAGTATTTATAATTATCATTTCAACATTTTTAATTCTTTTCATCTCCTTCCAATATTTCGACTGCTCCGAAGAACAAGTACCTATTTTTTTTTTTAGCCGTACAAAAAGTACCTATCTTTTTTTGGACCGTTGAAAAACTACCTATCTTTTTTTTGACGACTTATAAACGATCTATTTAAATGGTCATTGTTATATACGATAGATCCTTTTTGCACTAACAAAAAAAAAAATAGGTAGTTTTTCAACTGTCCAAAAAAAGATAGGTACTTTTTGTACGGCTAAAAAAAAAATAGGTACTTGTTCTTCGGAGCAGTCGATTTTAAAGCCCTGAACAAACAAAAATCTACAACTTTATGGTGGGGTAAGTATTGTAGCCTCCCTAATTTTTCAGAATTGAATCATTTTAATTAATATTTTTCTTTTTTTTTTTACAGTAGGATTAGGTGCCTATCTTGTCGTTGTGTTTGTAATAGGGTATGTTTTTTTGAAATGCTACGAAAGCCATCGCCAGAACATCCCAGGAGCCGCGGCACGGAGAAGGAAGGTCAAGGCGGAGATAATTTAAGGTGAGAGAATCCACCTTCATGCCATTGTGGTCCATCAACAATTTTAAATTAAAAGTTTATCTTTTGATACCAAGTCGTAAAAGCTTCAAACAAATATTTCAATGACATAAAGTGCTTTGGTGAAATCGGTAGATTTGTAACAATTGACAGCGGAGGAGATTACGGCGAAAATTTGAGAGATCCAATTGCAAAAATATTATTCTCTCTCCGTTTACACAAGTGGAAAGTGCGGGAGACGACTTCTTTATATTTATCGATATCGATAAATGTGATTCAGGCCCGTTCTTAAAATCGATTATTAAAGTAAATGGAACGGGCTCTATTTTTTTCTCGAACCTAAACGTCTTACTTCAAAAATCTCATCTAAATTGAATACCGCTTCAACGCTTCAGTCGATACCTAGCAACCGATTCGGCCTGGGTCACCCGATTGGCCATCGATCGAGTTACTTCGGAGAACGATCAACTCCTAATCCATTCCAACAAAATTTGTGTGAAATGTTTGGCTTAAGACCTTGATTGAAATCCTATTCATCAGTAGAGACAAAAAGTGGACAGTTTTCTGCACACACGTATATAGACGGATGTAGACGACTGGGAATTCAGACAATTTTTTCTCTCCTGGGAATCTGCAAATAACATACATACAAAAATGCCCAGGAAAGTAGAATACATCGTTGCTGTTCTTTGTAGGTTGATGTAGGTCGGATGGAGCGGGAGTCCGGAGGGGATCCTTCATAGCAATCCAGGATTACATGCGAAAGCAAATTTCGTATTCCGGACCCCTAGGAATCTGTTCAATTGCTTCTACAGAAGGCCAGTCAGGTTTACAAAACCGATTGTTGGAGACTGAATCAACATGGTCATACAAACAACCTAGAGTTGCCATCACTAGTTCTAGCTATCCAGCAGTATCCTTTGCTGTTTTGGTGCAAAAGGAAACTGCTTCAAGTGCATGACAGCCCAACGGCCAATATTCTTTCCATCGAGTTGAGCTAACTCAACCTGGCTAGGACTAAAAATGTTCCATTTGGTTTTTTTAAGTGAGGGTTTTCCATTGGATTTTTTTCCATGGACCAATCAGATAAGTTTATCCTTTAACAGTGCTGAGGAAGCTTTAAAAATACCTATACCGACCTACATCAACCTACAAAGAACAACGATGTATTCTACTTTCCTGGGCATTTTTATATGTGTATTATTCGTAAATTCCCAGGAAGTTAAAAACTAGTCTGAAATCCCAGTCGTCTACAACCGTCTACATACGACTTTAAATACTTTTTAAATGTCTTCCGGTACCGTTGCCGGTGTTGATTCCGATTGATTTGACTGTCGAATTTCGACAGTCGAATCAATCTTTAGAATGTCGTTTCGGTGTTATCACTATTATGAGTATTTTTTCCGACAAAATAGATTGACATAATGTTACTAGTTTTTACTTAAATGTCATGACAAGATACAAATCCGTTTTTTTCATTTTTATTTCTCAAAATTAGTAAAATACCCAATTATTTCTAATAATTAGTTAATATCAAAATAAATGCAGAGCTTACAATTTTTTTTTTTTTCGCAATTTTAAATACTTCCATTTATATCACTCCTTATGAAATCAACAACTTCTGTATGTTCTGTATATACTCCTTCCGAACTATCAGATGATTGTTGCATGGTTGAATTTGTCTGTTTGAAATTATCACTGGAATGAGGCTCTGATTTACCATCTTCTGACTTAATTTTTAATTGTAGTTTTGTAGCACCGAGTACATTATCAAGAAAAAGGACGATGAAATAGCAATACCGATGAATTTCACAACCACCTACGAAAATTTTACGACAAGATACAGCTTTAAAAGATTTTTTTATTGAAAATGTATTAGGTTCTCAAATTCAGAAAATGATTTATTTCGAACGCGGGTACTCTGGCAAGGAATCATCACGAATCTACTATCTCCAAATTAATGCTTGTTTTTATGATCCGTTAAATTCAGGATCGTCTGTCTTTCTTTCTTTCATTTACGTAATAAAAAATCGGAAAGCATGTATCAATGTTAAGAATCATGATAATGCATGTTTTTTTGGGCCGTAGTCTCGGCATTGTATTCAGTAAAGACTCACTCCGATCGGGTGACGTCTTACCCTAATTATAAAAAAGTTTTAAAATTTGAAAATATAAATTTACCGGTTAGCTTTGAGGATATTAAAATTTTTGAGACGTTGAAATAAAATTTTGATAAATGTTTATTATTTGTTATTTCTCTCGCTTTTTTTTTTTTTTTTTTTTTTTTGACAATGTTGGAATGTTTTGGATGCGAAAAGAAAAATTTAAACGATAGATCATTGTTTTTACATATTAGTATAATGTTAGTACGTACAATATTTTTTTTTTTGGAATTAGGAATTTTGCATTTCTTCTTTTATCTGTTTTATTGCATTATTATTCTTGTCTGGATGTTCATGGCGAGGGGTTACTGTTGACTCACTCTTCGGTGCCATGAAGATCCAGACTAGGAATTTGACATTTAATGATTTTTATAAGACTATCATTAATTTATTTTGGGAGACCTACATTATTTTATTCTACTTCTTGTTTGTTTATCTTTATATTTTTTGTAAAGTATGACTTATTATTGTTATATTATTTTATTTTGCGTAAAGTTTTGCCGGTTTGTAGAACATACGGGCTTCTATTGCTGACTCAGGTCTGATTCGAAACTGGGTCAGCAATATATAAAGGGAATATTTTTCGGTAATAGTGTTATACTATTTACTCGTGTTGATTGCAATGGAAACTGTTCGTGGGTAAGTACCCGTACTGTTTGATTCCTTTTTTTTTTTTTTTTTTTTTTTTTGATTTTTATTCCGAAAATTTTTTTTTTATTTTATTTATATAGTGGTAGAAATATTCGCCGTCAGAGCGGGTGGGAAAGTCTTGCCGGGGATGTCCGGCGGGCATTCCGTGCCTTGCCTAATCGGGAATTTTGGTTCATCCGGGATTTAATCGGAGCTCGGATGGCCCTTTTTTACATCAGGGTGGACCCTACACTGGGGGATTTCGAGCGGCAATTAATTTGCCGGCTCCTGCAGGATTATTTCCGGAACGAATTGCTGGATCGGGGAAGGTTTTGCTCATTGTCGGATTGGTTTGTCCGGCACATTAATTTCCTAATTGAGTCCTACCATGGGGTGGGGCTCAATAGGAAGGAGTTAGGATTGTTGATGCGTAAGTGTTTGGTTTTACTTTTCGATACTGCTTGTCCTGTTATTATACTTTTTTTTTTTTTTTTTTTTTTTTTTAATAGCATATGAAATATAGAAATATATTTGACTGGATAACTTACATTATCTTTCCTGTCAGCTAAGCCAAGAGGTTTAATCACAGCTTCTAAATCGCGTTACTAATCAAACAGCACAAACAGTTTCACAGACTAACCGCGTTTCAGGTCCGATTGCTCCTTATATTGAAAGGGACCTTGCAAAGGTATTTTCAAACAAATATCTTTGCAAGGTTCGAGAGCTGATCGGACTTGAATCCAGTCGTTTGTTATGGTATTTGGGAATAAACATTCCCAACCGTAACAATTTCAAGGTGAGGAATATGAGCCTACGTATAAGAAACAAAAAATGATTCAATCGGAAGATATGCAATTATACACGGTTGAAGTTTCAAAAAAAAACCTTATCGTCAAAAGATGATAAACGAATATCGATTGATGATTTTGAAACAATACCATACGGGTTTAATGCATGTAATTGATTTATTGTCAAAAAAATTATCATATAAGTATATAATATAAAAAAGATGTCTCATATTAATTTGTTTTTATTTAAAAAAGAATTTCCTTCATTATTAAAAAAAACCGAAGTCACATTCGCATCTAGGAAAAATGAAACGTCTCGGACGAAATCGGAACCATCGGTTATTGACTAAAAATGCTTATTTTTTTTTAAAAAAATAATTATTTCCTTCATATTAAATAAATATAAAATCTTTTCAAAAATATATATATAAAAAGAAAAAATCATCACATAAATGCCTAATAAAAAAAAAAGGGTCACTCGGATCAATTTTCTTCCAAAATAATTTCCTTCTTTAAAAAAAAAATCATCAATATGAAATTGGAAACATCACTGACTTAAAGAAAGGGAATATATGCAATCTAATCCTCGTCAGAGCAGGGAGGAAATATCTGAGTGGTCGAAAATCGCACTGTTCCGGTTTTACGGTTAGTCCGGTTTTGTCCCTGTTCCTGTTTGGGCGGAAAAGGGAGCAGAATTAAACATGTGCAATGAAAGTTTTTGTCGCAACTCATACTTTTTTTTATTGGCGGCCCATTCTTAGTCAATTTTATGGATCACCATACGAAACTACCACTCGGGCTGTTTTGATCTTTTTTTACAATTATTATTTTTATAATAAAGCCCCACAACTGAGGGTTAATTTTTTTTTCTTTTTTTTTTTTTTTTTTTTTTTTGTCGTTTATTATTGTTTTGAACCTTGATTGGTAATGATTCATCGTAGCAACCGCCGAGGGAGAACTTCAATTTTTGAATTTTTATCCATTTTCGGGTGGGTAAAACCTCGGCTGAGGGAGGGTGCAAACCCGCTTCGGCCCCGGATTTGGTTTGAAGTTCAAAAAGAAGTTCCTACGCGTAGTTTTTAGTTATTTTCGGAAAAAAAAGTGTTGTGGCAAACAATTTTTCGGTTGTTGTCCCTTTCTTTTTATGTGACATAGCAAAAAATTTCGTTTTTTAGGACAGAATAGGCTCCCCCGGAAGGGAGGATAGAGAAATTATTAAATTATTAAACAATTGAAAAAAAAAAAAAAAAAAAAAAAAAAAAGTAAATTGAAAAGTAAAAATCTTACGGAAAATACCTTTCAAATCGCTACAAATATTTTTGTTGTTTTAAATTCTGGTTGATTGGCAAATGTAATTTAAGGTTTATCTTTGAAGATTTTTTTTTTTTTTTTTTTTTCAGGGTTTAAAAAAATTTGCAATCCAAACCCTTGCCCAAAAGGGTTTAGATGTATTTCAAAAGCACGGTACGGACGGGAATACTTATGCGTCCCTCATACGTCAGGAATCGGAACGGAAACAACACTTCCAATCGTGATTGAAACTGAGACAACAGTTCCAATCCATACAAAAATCTTAACGTGGAAACTTTCTCATCATCTGAGATCATTAACGAAATGATGGTGCATCACTCTGGTTATGTCACGCCTGAAGAGCTGCCTGCCTTTATGGATAAGATTCCGGGGTTTCGGCAAGTCTAGACTATGCTTTCTCCTTTGTGAGAAAGGATTAATGACTGACCCAAAGATGCTTAATTCCCATTATCGCACGATTGCGTCCCTTTTGGTTAATGGTACTAAACATGTTTACGACAGCGTGTTGATTGATGAAGCTCTGATGCAACATGCCGGGCAATTGGCTTTTGCGATAACTCTCAGTGGCGCCTCGGAAGCAAAATTTTTGGGCGACCACAATCAAATACCTTTTATACACCGTGACAGATTCATGCCCTTGGTGTATTCGAACTTGTCTTCTTTCACCGACGTGGCGCAACATTTAGTCGCATCTTACAGAATACCTGCCGATGTAGCTTACTCCTTGCGCAATTTATACCCGGGCATATGCACTAATAATTCCGTAGTTAGGTCTATGAATGTGGTCAGGTACTCAGGGACCACAATACCCAAACTCTCAGACACTCTTTATATGGTGCATCTCCAATCAGATAAAGAAAAAATGTTGAAAGAGGGCTTCGCCAAAGCCAATGGATCCAAAGTCCTGACAATCCACGAGGCTCAGGGCCTAACATTTCCCAATGTTATCGTCGTCAGTATAAAAAAAAAAAAAAAAAAAAAAAAAAATTCAATTCACGCTGCTTCTCCATTATGGCTCAAAATTTATTTTCTAGAATTAATTTTCAAAATTTCCGGAAGTACTGTGCTTTAGTTATTCTATGAATTTTCGACCATGGATTAAGAATATAAGAAATTCAATGTAGTAAAAATGGCCGACTCGATTTTTAAATCTTGGGTTAGAAATCCATAGAATAACAAAAGCACAGTACTTCCGGAAATTTTGAAAATTAATTCTAGAAAATTAATTTTGAGCCATAATGGAGAAGCGGCATCAATAATAAGTAAGTTTTAAATTTTCTTTGCAAGGTCATGAACTATCAGACCTTTACAATTTCGTTTTATTTCAATAAATAAGTAAGAAAGGTTATTTTAGAACAAAAAGGTTTAGATATATTTCAAAAGCAAGGTACGGACGGGAATACATATGCGTCCCTCGTACGTCAGGAATCGGAACGGAAACAACAGTTCCAATCGTGACTGGAAAATTGTATAAATAAGAAGCGAAGAAGAGAAAATGTGTGCGGAAAAGGAAGAAAGTGCCCAAGAGATTAAAGAACCGAAACCTGGACCTTCCTGGCTAGGGGAGGTCGAGGAGATTTCGGATGACGAGTGTAAGGAAATGGCGGGCATACCTCGTCCGGATGAGTTAGCATACGATGCGGGGGCACAGAGCACCTATTTACAAGGCATCATGGATGTGCCTATGATAGGATATTATCCGTCAATTTTCGTTCATTTTTTTATATACAGTCTTCTCCCACATATCAAAAATTACTTCGTGGAATCAGGATGGGTGGTTTTAGCGGAGAATGCGAAGCAGTTGAAGGATTATAAAAAAAACCGTCAATTTTCGACGGTATTACCCGAAGGTTGACTCGTTAGAGCGGATTGAACGGCATATTTTGACTGGAAAGCCCAATACACGATTAAGGTGACGCAGGAGTGATTCATTTTTTTGAACACCCTATACTTCGAAAAACGTTAATATTAATGTTTTGGAGCCAGATATCAAAATTCCGCTTCCGAGCAACAATTCTTATTATTCATGTGCACCTTCATGAAAAATTCCATGCCTGACCTTACAGTACTTTTTTGGGAAATCTTGATCTAGGATTAATTCCCGGGAATTCATAGTAGATTAAGGATTCCCAAAAATGTACCGTGTGGTCAGATATGGAATTTTTCATGAAGGTGCCTAAGATTGATAAAAATTGTTCCTCGGAAGCGGAATTTTGACATCTAGCACCAAAAGGATAATATTAGCATATTTCGAAGTATAGGGTGTTCAAAAAAATGAATCACTCCTGCGTCACCTTCAACATGCTGATGAGCAAGGAGTTGAAAAACTTTAAGAGGCGTATATCGGAATCGGTGAGTAAAACGTTTAATTACTTCCAATTTCTGACTTGAAAAAGCCTATAATTAGGACAATAATGATTCTCGGCTTTTTTTTTTTTTTTTTTTTTTGTATTTTAGTACTTGACTTTCGAAGAGGAATAATTAGATCTTGTTCTCCGTTTGTTGACGTGAGAATTAGAGACAGGGGATGCAAAGGAACGACAGGACAACTGGGAAAAACGCTTGGCGGCAACAAAAATTGGGCGAAGATGGCTGAACAACATGAATATCGCGAGATAGAGCTAACGTGACCTTGTGTAAAAGGTAAAGGGATGGCTATTTAAATATAGGCAGCGGTGTTACACTTTCAAAGAGGATCCGCGTTCCACAATCCAAAATAGTGTGTTAACTTAAAGTAAAGAGAGTATATTTTCACAGTTAACAGCTATAACGGACTATTTTAAATCCATTGCAAGTCTAGTCATTTCTATAATGTTGAATCCAAATACCAAAGAGCTTTAGCTCTTGGCCTTGGAGACCAAGTGATTAGATTAAAATCTAATCACTTGGTCTCCAAGGCCCAAGAATTAGAAAAAGATATTATGTATTTTAACGCAACAATTTCCGATCCGAATTTAAAGTAAAGTTTCCAAAAAAGTCAAATTGCTAACCAACGAGATACCAATAGATTTACGGGGCAGTAAAAAGGCTTGAATTCTTACTACTTTCAAACAGAGCGACGAGCTTTAAGAATATTACGAGCAGCCTCCGATACCTCCATCACTATATCTTATAACTCCGTCATATAATATAATAATATATAATACCTCCAAAACCCTGAAAAAACTTTAAAAAAAGTTTTTTTAGGAAATAAATAGAAACTAAAAAAAAAATTTATTAAAGTTATCACAAGACTTACGAAATTATCTATTCCATCTCCATTTTAGATTTACTCAATATTTTTTTTTATTATTTTCTTCTTTAATTTTTGTATTTTTTTCGTTTGGAAAAAAGAATTCGAACCAAAACTGGTTAAATTGTCTTTAAATTGCATGCTCCCTGAAATCATCGATTCAAGGAGGGCTAGGCATTTACCGATAAAAGAGCCTAAATACGTATTAGACGCTCGGAGAAAGTTGCAATTAAAAAAAGATAAGCAGGCAGAGAAAACCAAAACTTTTCCGGGGCGCGGTTTGGGAGTGCAGTCTACTCTCCTTAACTTAGCTTATGGACGTCCATAAGCTAAGTTAAGGAGAGTAGACTGCACTCCCAAACCGCTTAGCTTATGGACGTCCATAAGCTAAGTTAAAGACATTTATGGAGAGTCAAATATAATCAAGTTACTGCCAAATTCCGAAATCAGGAAAAAGTGCAGCCTTTTCGCAGCTCTAAAAGCAAAAGAAAAGAATCAGAGAAACAGAGATGCAGATATTGACCGAAAAGAAAAAGGCAATCTCTGCAGCCCAGGAATGCAAAAAGTGGCAAATGTAGAACATAGTTATTTCAAACATTTTTTCGTCGATAACTTCAGCAACGCTTTGCTGAACGAAGACATTATTTTTCATCGGGCACATCACTTGTTATTTTTGCACGCCATCAACTTTACTGTTAACAGTCAACAAATAAAAAGAACCAGAAATTATTAGACTTTGGAGTTTTTGTAGGTATTATACCCACAAAACATGAAATATTTTAAAAAAGATCAACCTGAGGTTGATCTTTTTTAAAATATTTCATGTCTCCCGTTTCAGAGAAATAATCCCCTTGAGGGAATTTATAGAGCGCTGCGAAGTAGATCTTTCGGAGAATACAAAATAATGTCGGTTCATTTTGATCGAGAATCGGGGATCAACAAGGATGGCTTGGCGACAGAGATGTGGAGGTTGGCGGTTGGCCTCGAAGTTATACAGCGAATCGGGATAACTGGAAAGGCAGTGATTCCATAGGAATTTCCTTTTAATTTTCGGTGTACCTATGATGGCCAATTACTTGCTGAAAAAGTATTGAAACCATTTTTCGAGGTTGAAAGTTTTAGAAACAACAACCTTATAGCAGTTCAGAGAAATAATCCCCTTGAGGGAATTTACAGAGCGCTGCGAAATAGATCTTTAGGAGACTTTAAAATCATGTCTGTACATTTTGATCGGGAATCTGAGATCGAAAAGGGTGGCTTGATGACGGAGATAAGGAGGTTGGCTGTTCACCACCAAAAGATATAGCTAA
This sequence comes from Liposcelis bostrychophila, assembly GCA_037577465.1. Taxonomy (NCBI): domain Eukaryota; kingdom Metazoa; phylum Arthropoda; class Insecta; order Psocodea; family Liposcelididae; genus Liposcelis; species Liposcelis bostrychophila. Next base: position 10,320,878 of record CM075209.1, read on the forward strand.
GCGGGCTAACTGAAAAGCCAGTGAACACAGGAATTTCCTTTTAATTTTCGGTGTACCTATGACGGCCAATTACTTGCCGAAAAAGTACTTAAACCATTTTTCGCTTCTGTCGAAAGCAACCCATGTCCTTCTAAATCAAGCTATTATTTTAAAAGAACTCGAAAAGTGCGAAAAGGGCCTGGAAAAATTCGTAAAAGATTTTGAAGAGCTTTATTCTGAGACAGAAATGAGGTTAATGTCCACTTGCTACTCCACTTAGGAGATTGCATTCGTCGTTGCGGACCTTTGTGGGTTCATTCTTTGTTCTCTTTTGAGCATTATAACCACGAAATTTTAATGTTCGTAAAAGGTACCCGGTCAATTTGGCATCAAATCGGGTCAAAATTCCACTTACCAGAAACGCAAGAAAGCTATATCCCAAAAGATCAGGATTTTGAGAAAATTGAATACTGTAAAGAAAAAGTCGATGAGAAACATATCAGTGAGGTAAGCATAGACACTCATTTTCTTTGAGAAATCGTATAACCATTTGAAATTAAAAGCACAAAAGACATTTCTTTACTATAAAGAATTTTTTTGTTTTTTTAGAATGGCAAAATTGAAGTTTTAGGGAGAAAAATTTCGTTCGATGCATGGGATGCTATCAGAGCGCCTAAAAACGACGATTCTCAATTTGTGAGGGAATGTTGCCTCTTAAGATCAGTAAAAACAGCTCCTTCAAATACAAAAGTTGCTTTGTCAAACCACTGAACTTTACGAGCGAACGATATAAAACCTCTAATGGCTTTATCAAAATATGAGAATTATCTACATTTGATAAATGAGGAGAGGCTCAGCATATTCCACACCATACCCACATTAACCAGACGAATTTGCACAATGACAGGTCAAGACACTGAACGGATCCTACCAATTTTGCTAACTGTATGCACTCAAAAAAGAATCGATGTCCTGAGTCCCAAGCTTTTCGACAAAACGCCTGAGTGCATAAAGAATGTCCAGAAAGAAGTGTCAACAATCTACGGATCATCATATAAGAGAGACATGATCAATCTATGTTTCGAAAAAGAACCACTAACAGCGACAGCGACAATTCCCGAGAATTACTACGCTCCAGCTCTTAAAAAGACACAGGCTTGTTTTATCAGAAATGACAGTAATTTTAATCCCGATACTGATGTTAGCTGGGTGGACCTAAACTTGGCACAGGACAACCAAGTGATAACCTGGAAAGAATTGGACTTCATCTATCCTAGACTTCTAAACTCAATTCGACTTCTAAAAAAAGACAAATCAGCCTTGAAATTGATTGAGTCAAATGGGGATTTGGACCATCTAAAAGAAATGGAAGAATACGTCCAACATATATGTATTATTTCCAGACCCTCAAATCCATTTGAAAAAGTTCGCTACAATTGTCTTTTGAAGAGCATCTTTTTTCACGCTTCTCATCTCAGCGAAGGACCGGTTTTGACCAGAATAAAACAGTTTCTTTCTTTGATAAAAGAATGCATACTTCAAGCTCATCCAGATGCCGTTTGTTTCACCAATTAAATCTGCCCCTGTAAGCGATTTCAGCGTAACTCCATTTTGAAAACAGATCGAATAGAACCGTTGTTGACAAAAGCTAAACATCAGAAAGAAGCTATTGTTTACAAAATGGAGATACGCTGAAATCGCTTACAGGGGCAGAAATGTGTTATTCAGTTGTAAAGAATTGATGGGTTTTGAAAAGAGTACCTATAATTTGTTAATAGAAAATATTGTATTATTATAAGACAGATGTGTTTATTTAAAAAAAAAAAAAAAAAAAGATGGGATAGGGAGGTACTAGCATTTGGCAGTATAACCGGCTTACCATGTAACGGTAACAAGAATTAAAAGAGAAGCTAAGAGCTAAAAAGCAAAGTAATCGTTTTTTGGATAAATACAACGACGAAGAAAAATGGAGGATGCGCCTGTTAGGAGTGATCCCGACGCATCCCCGATGAGACTTTATGATGCCGAAGTCGTTTTGTACGATAGAAATTTTAGAAATAATTTTAATTGTATCAAATCTAGCATGACACGAGAACTTAGAAGAGCCGAATCGCGATGGTTCGATTTACGTTTCTTCATAAAAGAAGTCCCGGTCTAGTTGAATATGGAAGATTTTTTCAATGTACACGTGAAAAATGATTCATTAAAAAAACGATATTACATTCTGGAAAAGCCCTGTCCAGAATTTATCACCTGCAGGTCAATGTATGCTGTTACGATCCGCAAAATAGGGGTTCAACGTACATACCGTTACCGAAGGACATTCGTGATAAAAAAGCATGCATTAATGTGAAAAATAACGATGATAACTGTTTTTTCTGGGCTGTGACTAGTGCACTACATCCCGCAAAAGTGATTAAGAAGAGTGCTCTCCGGGCACTGAATGTATCAAATATTTCGGAAGCAGCATTTGTTATGGTGAGTAAATTAATTAATTAAAACAAATGATTTCAAAAGTAATGATGCCAACTAATAAAGAACTACTTCCTTGACTTACTCTGGCCGATGCCACTTTAATCTTAATGTTCGCCAGTGGGGTAGGGGGTACAGAAAATAGTGATGAAAGTGATGAGTATAGCGATGAGGATGAAATTTCTAGGATTGGCGAAGGGATGAGGAAGCTAGAAGAAGAAGGGATGAAGAAGCTCAAAGGAAGCGGGAAGAAGACTCCAGACGGCGAGAGGAAGCGAATAAACGACCACAGCCTTAAACATTGAAAGTGAAAAGTTCAGGCCTCGAACCGGTTTCTGGTCTGAAATTTAGGAACTTTAGGGACCTAAAACATGAAAATTAAGGACCTTTTTTTTTAAAAAAACCTAAAAGTAGCCTAAAACTAGTCAGTTTTTTTTTTTATTTTATTTTAGGCACCTTCGTCTGGTTGATTTATTTTAAAGCTATGTGAAATGACTTTAAAACTTTTAAATTCTATAGCAAAAAAAAAAAAAAAAAACATTTTAAAATCGTTTTTCATTTACTATTTTCTAATAAACTATAAAAAATCGAAAACAAAAACTTATTTCCACGAATATCCGTTTAAGACTTTTTACAATGTATCCGATTAGTATTAAAACATAAAAAACCATGTCAATTTACAATTTGCAATGGTTGGAAAAAAATTTTTTTTTTCAATTTTTACTTATAATATCATGTTCTCTATTGTAAAAGAGAAAATTTTTCGTAAGTCCGCTGCAGATTCAAAAACTATGGACTTTTAGGGACCATTTTTGGAATGTAAGGACTTTTAACGACTTCTTTTAAAAATATGGACTTTAGGAACTTTCAGGGACCAAGTTTGAGGCCTGAAAGTTGTTAAAAAAAACTAAATTTAAAATAAAATCAAAATCAAAATGAGATTGCATTCCCCCCTGCAAAGAGGGGGACGATGAAATTTAGAAATTTTTGGAGGCAGATCCCTCAACCCTTTTGCATGAGCTTGACAGATCATTTAGAAAAATTAAAGGCAGTTTCGAAAGACTAAGAATGCATAACTTAAAATTGGAGCCAGACAAGTGCGAATTCCTACATAAAGAACTTTGCTTTTTGGGGCACCTAATTACACAAGACGGTGTTAAACCAAACCCAGATAAAATAAGATCTATTCAGGATTATATTATTCCTAAATCGACAAAAGGTATTAAATCTTTCCTCGGATTAATAGGTTACTATAGATTTATTCATAACTTCGCATTTAACGCTGCTCCGTTGGTAAAATTACTCCGTAAAGACACAAAATTCGAATGGTCAAGCGAGCAACAAGAGGCTTTCGAAAAACTGAAAGCAACCCTCGTAAAAGAACCTATTTTGAAATATCCAGAATTTGACAAACCATTTTTTATTACCACGGATGCCTCAGGGCTAGGAATCGGTTCTATTCTCTCTCAGGGAGATCCTCCCAATGATAGGCCAATATTTTATGCCTCTCGGACTTTAAATAAAGCCGAGAAAAATTACGCCACTATCGAGAAAGAATTATTAGCCATAATCTGGGCAGTTAGATATTTTAGACCTTATATTTATGGAAGAAAATTTACAATTTTAAGTGACCATAAGCCACTTCAATGGCTATTTAATATTAAGGATCCAGGTTCAAGTCAGGTTCAGTCCGCCCAAACAAACCCGGGCAAACCTTACAAGGTAAAGAAAAACATGCACGTACCCTGCGCAATAGGGTATGCAGTAAAAATATTTTTTAGACGACGATTTTAAATTTTGAAAGTTTATAAAATGGACTCAATAATTTCATTTCTTGGGAGGACACTAAAAGATTTATTTAAACAGGTTTTCCCAACGCGTTTACTTCGTAATCAAACAGTTTCCGATATGTATGCGCGTAGCCAAATAGAACACGAGTCGATAGATTATTTTATTTCAATAATTCGTATAGGGGGGCCTTATGTGGGGATTGTAATAAGAAATTTTATCCTCGAAAACGTTTCAACGTACAATCCAATCCAATCAACATCATCCCATAGATTGGTCACAAGGTGACATGCTTATCCGCCTTCAATTGGCGATATCGCACTTGACCGAAGGAGCAGGAGTACAACAGAATGGCTGATCAAGTCGATGATGATTTTTCTTCATCTTTAAAGAATAGAATTGAAAAATTACTACATGATAAAGTTGAGAATGATGATTTCACGGCAAGATTAAATTCATGGAATTCAAATATTACGCACATCATTCAAGCACCGGATAATTCTTTCAAGACTTTAGAAAATGATTATCAATATAATTCTGGCAAATTCAGTTTTTCATACATCTCAGTAATCTTTTTACTGATTGTGTTTCTCATTTTCGTTGTGAGCTTCGGGATTTTCATTTATCGTTTCATGAAAAAGATCAATTGGGTAAGTGGATTAACGATGATTAATTATCATAAGATGATGAAACCAAATGTAGAAATTGTGTAGTATCAGAATTTTTTAAAAATAATTTTATAAAAAAAAAAAAAAAAAAAAAGGAGCTAAAACCTGGTACAGGACTCACCGGAAGGATATTAATAATAGTTGGGGTGAATTCGAAGCTCGCTTTCGTAAAACATTCATACGTAAGATTTTAAGAATTCGACTCATTGCAAGTTTTGCAATGTCTCGTTTTCCAAACGGGGTGTTGTGAAAGATAGGGATCATTGTCATATGACTTCCTTTAATAATTACAGAGGGGCCTTATGTGGGGATTGCAATAAGAAATTTTACCCTCGAAAAATTGTTTGAACGTACAATCCAATCCAATCCAATCCAATACAATACAATCAACATCATCAAACCATTTACTTATTGTTTATTAGTTACATGTCAGCTCTGTAGCCAAGGGGGTACCAGCAGGGACAGTGCCCACATGGCCTTTTTTCAAGAGAAAGGAAAAAAAATTGATTAATTGCAAATTAGGAATTAGGAAATAAAAATTTTAAGACATAATTGTTGTCTTGAATTAATTAAAAGTAATAAAAGTAAATATCACAAAGCTAGTCACAAAGCCCAAATCCAAGTATTTACTTTTATCTTAAAAAAAAAAATTCAACAACTTAATGTGTGCGCCCCCTAGGCTTTGAGTATGGCTACAGACCTGTTACATGTTTATACTCTCAACTTTTCAATCAGATAGTAAATATAAACCCAAATGAAAAAATAAATAAATAAATAAATAAAAATAAAATAAAATAAAAAAAAAAAAAAGATTTTGCTAAAAGACTGACAGTGACCTTTTTGAATATAGAGATTCATGAAAAGGTAAAGAATGTCAGCAGCCAACAAAACATATCCAGGGTTTTGTCCACAAAACAACCAATTAAATAGGCCTCATACATCGAATATAAAATATTAAGAAAGAATTACTCAGATTTCCAACCACTCAACGATTAATGGTAACACTACATCGTGGGAACATTCATATTTTCCCCGTAATCAGATACGTCTAAACAACTAACTCCTATAACTAACTGAAAGTTTTATAAATTACTCACCAACCTTGATGATTGCCCAGAAGATAAAGACACTTAAGCCCGCTAAAGTGAGTCCTTGGAAGTCTGAAACCTGAACCACCCTGGAATGATTCACCCGACATTTTGAATTCTAAAATAAAATAAAAATAAAAAAAACGATTTAGTTTAACGCAATAAATAAATTGGTCAAGAAATTCTTTCAAATTAAAAAAGAAAATCTTTCTTTTTTTTTTTTACTTATGAAAAATTCTATAATAAAATTCATCACCTTGATTTAATAATTAAAACGTACAAATTAAATTATTTGATTCCATTTGGTAGCATTCACAACATTCGTTCTTCAACAAAAAAAAACCAAGAAAAACAAGTCGACTATTTGAATCCTTAACTATTATCACTTGATTGAAATTTCTTATGTAAAACAGAAAGATCAAAATTAGGCATTTCGAGAGGCGCAAGCACTGGCAATTCAGAAGTAACTTCATGTGCAAGCTCATCAACTGGAGAAAACACAAACGGAGAAGAATAAGCAGAAGCTGCAGCAGATTCGGGTTTCAATTTTTTATTCTCAGCTTCTAGTTCTGCTATTCTCTGTTTAAGTGTTGTCACTTCCTTCTCGCTTGCTGTAAGTTGTGACATCAATTCAGTGATGAGACTCCTAAAAAGAAACAAAACATTTTACTTTAATTAACTTCAGGCATTTATTCATACTGTTGAAGAGACCTAAATTATTTTTCAAAATTTTCAACCGCAATATTTTTATTAAAACAAAAGCAGACTGGCTTTAAAATTTCTGCAAGTAAAAAAATTAAAAATTGAAAATGAGCCAATGAAAGCCCTAGGAAGTAAAATGAAGGTGCCAGCTAGTTAACGATTTATCCTTCAACTATTTTCCACCCCAAAAATTTCAGCATTTCCATTAGAATAAAGAATTGCAGGAATAACCATATGATCAATAAACATTTTACCAATTTAAGTAAAAAAAAAATTGAACTGAAGATTAATGCGCACAATTTCAAAAGTGTTACTGTTGCATCTATTATACATGGTAGCTCACTGACTTAAGAAGGTTAACGGCCACTGGTCACCATAAGTGCCTACCATGAAAAAGCATAAACCTTTTAAGCAGGTTTATGTAACATTGGCAAATGTACTTGTTTCCAAACAAACTATCCCAGGTTGATGTGCTATGAAATTTCATATGACTCAGCAAGCAATCCTATTTCAATAAACAATTTCAAAGAAATTAAAAAAAAAAAAAAGATATGATTACCTTAATTGATAATTAACGATTCTCAGTTCTTCAATCACAGTATGATCATCTTTCGGCTGCTTACTTCCTAAATTTATTGTTTGATTTGAAGTTTCAGTCTTTGTCTCTAGGTTTGTTTCAGCATTTAAACTATCACCCTCTCCTCTGTGAACTAAAAGCTCAAGCAATGAATCCGCTTCTTCAATGGTCCTGTAAATGGCTTTCTGCAAGGTAACTCCATCATTATCGGAACCAGATTGTTTCCCAGTTCCCCCTCTGACCTTCATGACTCTCGACATTGCCTCTTTCTGTACTCGCAGGGCTTCCTTAAAAGCCTGATACTGCGTCTTCTTCAATCTAATGGAAAAAAAAAAAAAAAAAAAAAAAGAAATGAGATAATCATATATTGTCAATCATGGGCAATATAAAACAACTCACCTCAAAAAATCTTTTTGCTTTATATGATATTCCCTCTGAAGGCTAATAGATTGCTTTGCTTTGTCATTGTCGGTAAGGTTAGTTGATTCAGCAAGAAACTGAGCTGCTAAATTATGACATTCGATAGCTTCATCAAAACAAAATTTTTTAACTAAGGCGGCTGCTTTTCTATCATAAAAATGAGCCTGAAAAAACGTGGTCATGGAAAATAAATAAAACACAAAGGGACGAAAGCGTCACTTTTTTTTTCTTTTTAGAAGGATTGATTCTTACCTTGTTTAATGGTGACTCGGGCCAGTAATCCATCCATGAGCGTTTTATTTATAAATATGAAACGAATAAAGCTTCCGAACTCGATTATTTCACTAATAAAATTCCTTTTTAAATAAGACGAATTTGATTTCAGTTCTTGAGTGACGCCATTTTAAAAAAGGAGAGAGAGATGCTGCTTGCAGCGCTACTAGCGTCGACAATTACAACTACATCATTACAAACCGTAAACAATTCATATCTTTGTTGAACCCGAATTTCAATTCATTTACAAGATCGGTTTTGCTTTTCAAATTGGTATTATGAAACTATCATCATAATATTGAAAGGCGGTACAAAATCGTATACAAAAAATGATTTATTTATATACGGACTACTTCCCGAATTCACCGCTATGAAGCGCTAGTCATTGGCCGTATACCAACTTTTGAAATAGAATTATTTAAGTTGGTATAACGGCCCTTTTAAAAAAAACGTTTCCGAACTCCGATTAAACAATTTGCAACAGTATAAAATCGGTTTTAATGAGTTGATTTCTTCTGCAAAACATTTGAAAATAAGAGTAAGTATCAAAAAGTGACTCTTTATTTACAGCACAAGTCGAATTTTTAAAACAAAAACTAAAAAATAAAGGTGAACTAAATACATTTCATTCACTTTCTTTTCTATAAATAAACTTGTGTTTGTCTTGAAGGAAATAAATACAATAGGTTCGGCGATTTCAGCTGGATCCTAGATAATTTTTTTTTTTTTTATTTAAAATATTTTTTTTAATTCGTGGAAGATATTATTGATTTTAAGAAAATGCCCCCCCACCCGAAGTTTTCTTAAAATAAAATTAAACGAACCCTTTTTCTAACATTCAATTGTGTTATCATAAAACACCAAATTTTTGTGCCGAATCAGCAATCCTTTTCGTCAAAATAGTTTTTATCTTGACCTTGGATCTGTAATTGAGTGCATTTATGCATTTATTCACTGTTAGGCATCATTACCCAGACTTGTTGTTATCATTTTAGCATTTGAAGAATTATAACAAATGTCAAAAACTCTGGCAAATATAATACACGCTTCTTTAAACATCGTTGAGAAAAAAAAAAAAAATGAAATCATTTCCTCTGAGCCTAAATAATTATAATCATAATAATAAATGGTTACGAAATTATGTGCATTGTCCTGCCACTTAATTTGCATTTAAACATATTTGATTGCTTGTTTGCCATCCTACCTACGGCCTCTGCGACAAGTCGCAAACTAGTTTTTATTAATTCAGATATAACCAGATTAAACTTCTCCAGCTACTTCTCACTTTTAGTTCATTCGGGCTTCGGTTCAATAACATTCAACAAATACACGTAGGCATTTATTCAAAAGGTTTGTTTTTTTTTTTTCTTAACTTAAATGTAAATATTTACGTATTTAATTAATTACGGATTATCAAGATCGCGGTTTATAATCTTTTTTTTTTTCGCTTTTTCAGATGATAAAGTTATTAGCTTGCGCACTCGTTTGTGCGCATTTAGCTTGGGCAGCAACCAGCAATGAATGCGCAACGATTAGGGATTACGTAGAAACGGCTTGCGATTATAAAAATCCTTTGAAAATCTCCAGCAGTCCGGACAAAATAGTTTTGGAAAAAAATAATTGCAACGTGGAATTCGACAAAACGAAATGGCAACAAAAACCCAGCGTTCAGTATCCGTCGGCTAATCCGGTAAGGACGAAAATTGTTTATTATTATTATTTTTTTTTTTTTAAATAAATTATTTGATTTTGGCGGAACAAATGATAGTGATCGGATTCAGGGCTAAATGTCATTATAAAAAAAATTTATTTTTCCCGGTTGCTATGGTCTGTTATTGTTCGATATATCCTCGAGGCAGGAAAATAAAAGATGGGAGACGGCGGCCTTGATCTCGGATTGCAAAAAAAAAATAATGGGTCTGATTTTATTGCAGGATAAAACTTACACGGTTGTTTGCATAGATCCAGATGCACCTCAGCATAAGAAAGGCGAATATTATCTCCATTGGATCGGTATCAATATCCCAGGAAGCGATTTAGCCAAAGGAGACGTTTCCAAAGGAACCAATATCAAACGTGAGTTATGCCTGAAAAGGAAAATTAAAAATTATTATAACTTTATTAATTTATTTTTACGATTTAGTTTGTAGCTTCTCTGTTGGTTTATCGTTTCCTTTTTGGGTTCGTTTAATTATTGGTGTACCGATTTCTTATTTTTTCATAGATATCCCTAATTCCTTCTAGGCTTGTTCTGTTGCATGCCAAGCATTTCTCGGTCTAATTATAAGGCTAATTACGTATCCAGACTAAAATTTAGATGATTGTTAATGAGTACAGGTAATAATGTACTCTATGACTGGGATATTTCATCTGCTGTTAGCAGTGGCTTGGGGTTTGTTTGCTTTGAATTATGGTTGTCATCCATTCCTGTTTGAATTATGGTTGTCATCTATTCCTGTTTCGTTACCACTTGTTCTAGACGTCTGAGCGGATTAAGATTTTGTGGTTTTGCCTTGGAGTTTCGGGTAAAGGAGAGAGGCTACATTCAAACGAGAGCTCTCCGATTGATTGAGTCCTCAAGTGGTACATGGCGTTGGTTTTACGTGGGGTGAAATGCTAGAACGTTACAAATCTCAACAGGATTTGGAACGTTCTTATGGGGTGAAAACCCCATAAGAAAACCGACCTCCAGGTACCACGTGAGGGACCCGACCAATCACGAACTAGCTTTTGTTTTTGTTAGAGATGTCGCCTCTTTACTTTTAAGGCATAGTAGACCTTATTTTATATGAATTTTTGAATTTCGGCGAACGCATACTTGATTCTTTTGTAGTAACCGAAAGACTTCCTGAATTTTTTTCTTATTTGTTTAGCTGTGTCCCCCAGTAACCTAAAGATTTTGAAATTCCCGTAAAGCCCGAAAAATCAAATATTTTATTTTTCTGTGAAAATGGTTATGTTTCCTATTCGAATTTTTATTCAGGTTACGAAAATGAAGTAAGAATTTATTTATGATAAGCTTAAACGATTACTGTGCTGGCAGAAAAAAATATGAGGAATTTCACAGAAAATTGTGGCTGTAGCATATTGGCTAATTTTATTTACTTATTTTGGCAACTCTATCATCAAAACCGTATGAGATATATGACTTTTAGCTATATTTTCGTGATCGGTATAAAAATCCGAATAGGAAACAACCATTTTTACATAAAAATAAAATTTTTGATTTTTTTCGGTCTTTACGGGAATTTTGACATTTTCAGGTCCCCGGGGGACACGGCTAAGCGACATCCAATAAATCAGTAAAAACTCAGAGAATCATCTTTTGGCTACTATAAAACACGGTAAAAAATTTTATGTTAACAGTAACATAAATCGTGTGTGGACTTTTTTTTTATGTTAAAAATTAACATATTGTAGGATAGCCGAGCGGGAATAAAGAAAAGTCGGGGGTTTTGAAAACAATCGGAAAAGGCTTCGACCCTACCGGACCAGCATGACCGAAAATACTGGCAAAGACTCGAATATGTCCTCGGTATTATATAGGAGATCGAAATAGGATGTTTTGATAAAATATCAAAACATCCTATGCCGATCCGAATCGAGGGCATATTTGATACTAGTTTGCAGGCCTACAAGGTCGGTTATGTTTTGAAAGGTAAAAGTGGGAAATGAGCGAAACTCATATCCCACAATTCCAGGGGGCAAAAACACAACCAGCCTTGGCGTTGTGCAAACTCAGATGGTGGTCAGATAAAATCGAAGCAAACAAATAACGTATATTGAATAAAAAATGAAAACAACAACAATAACAATAACAGAAAAAATCGTAAACCAGGAAGTACAAGAAAAAAAATAAAAATAAAATAATAACAGTGAAAACAAAAATTTCGCTGACAATGCATTTAGGAATAATACCAAAAAAAAAATTAAAAAGATGGCATGGACCATCATAATGCTACTCAAGCCGATTTTACGCTCAGAAGTTGCTAAACTTCCTGAGGGATTGTTTTTCGACCTTTACTGGTCTAGATCTGCTGTGTTTTAATTTTCGGCAACCTGGACGAAAGAAAGTTAAAAGACTTTAAACTTCCAGGACACAACAGTCTTGATAAGCCTAAGGGCCTATCCGCGGGTATTTTGCCCTAACACCGCAGCCTGTTTTCTTATCATTCGGTGCAGTATGGCTGCCTGCCCGGATTTTTTATCGACCTTTTCTGGTCTAGCTCCGTTGTATTTGGCTTAATTAAGCCGGGTGTGATTCTTCACCACGTACAACGGGCTGAGATCGAACAGAGGCTAGAGTCCCAATCCTCTGCAGAACATTATTTTACGCGATGCTCGATCCCTGCAGATTACTCTGCTGGTTTTGCAGAAATCTGCCAATGCTAAGATTCCCTTATTTATTCTGTTTTAGTCGGAAAAAAGGCGGCTCGTCTTTCTGTACTGCTGCAGCACTAAATACATTTATCTCTTAATCACAATATCAACAACTGACAGCCAGCAAGAATCCTTAGAGCACCAAATAAACCATACACTACACATCTCTTTCCCGACCAAAAGGAATAAATAGTTTAACATACCTTCTAACTTAACATTGCAGATTTCCGATCCGATATCGTAGACCCATTATTTAAAACCAATTTCTTTTTCCTTTGTAGCATTATGATAGTGCAAACCAGCATCAAAGACATAAAAATATACATCCAAAAATCCTAAATGCGTTGACATCATAAAAGAATTTTTACAGTTGAGTTTCCTTAAAAAAAAAGACGAAGAACATTCAAAAAAAAAAAATTTTTTTTATAAAAAATGTGATGTCGGTCAAAAAATAAAAAATAAAAAAATTAAAGTCGGCAGGATCGAATAATGAATAAAAAAAATCAAGGTCGTTAACATACAGTAAAATGATTTGCTTATTCAGCAAACCGTCTTATTATGCATATGACCGTTTACGCGACGCGAGAAAAAAAAAAAAAAAAAGGGAAATAAAAATTGAAAATTTTAGTCTTTCGGCTCTTCGGGGGAACGACCGAAAGTTTTACCGCTGTTACAAAAAATGTAGGGACCGTTTTCCCCAAAAATTAAAAATAATTTTGGGGGCCCACCGCTATCACCAAAATGTAGGATAGCCGAGCGGGAATAAAGAAAAGTCGGGGGTTTTGAAAACAATCGGAAAAGGCTTCGACCCTACCGGACCAGCATGACCGAAAATACTGGCAAAGACTCGAATATGTCCTCGGTATTATATAGGAGATCGAAATAGGATGTTTTGATAAAATATCAAAACATCCTATGCCGATCCGAATCGAGGGCATATTTGATACTAGTTTGCAGGCCTACAAGGTCGGTTATGTTTTGAAAGGTAAAAGTGGGAAATGAGCGAAACTCATATCCCACAATATTTATGTTAAAATAATAACATAACATAATTAATAATAACATAATTATGTTATTATTTTAACATAAACTGTGTGCGGACTTTTCTTTTTAACATAAAATTTTTTACTGTGAAGAATTACGAGGCAGGTTCCTCAAAATTCAAATATTCGAAAATAAGGGCCACTCTATTTGGGGGCTTTGGCTTTGCTGTACTTTAAAATTCAATTCTATTTGATATTTCTGAACAGCCTTTCTTTAATCAGATTTTTGTAATAAAGAAATGTAATATTTCTGACTTTGTTTCTCTCACACTTTCTCTTACAATTTTTGTAATGACACCAAAAACAGTTACTGTAGCAATGGCTATAGTATATTGTCCATACAGTATTTTCCGTTTTTTGCCGAAAAAGATTTTTTTAAAAATCGAATTACCTTAGAAAAATGACAAAAGATTTTTCCAATCCCGGCAATTCAGCTCGAACGGGAGTCGGCTCTATATTACATTTTTTTTTCTCAAATTTCAATTCCCCTTCCGGGACCTCCCCCCTTTTTGCGAATTGTAAAAAATTAATTAATATAAAATATAATTTAATAAATTATATTTTTTTTTTAGTGATGCGGATAAGTCCGAATAAGTTATCGACACTAGAATCGATAAAAATCAAGGGGTTAAAACCCCTGGAGCCATTTTAAAATCTTTAATGTAAACAAAAGTAAAATTCGATATTTTTGAGAAACGAAGCCCTAAAGAAAATTCGATATTTTTGTGAAACGAAGCCCTAAAGATGCAGCAAAAAAAAAAAAAAAAAAAAAAAAAAAAATTTTGTCGTGAACTCGAGTTTTGGAAGGTAAAGAACGATATCCCTTTTTTTGAGAGAAAATTAATTTCTTTTTAACCTTTGTTTATTACCAAAAAGTGCAATGTTTGTCCTTTCCCGTCACGGTACGTTTTTTCAAGAATTACCCATCTATTTCTCGGTATTTTGATTCTTCGTAAAACTTGCTGACTGATTCATCTCGTCATATATTTAACTTAATCATAATTACTTTTTTTTCTTTAGCTTACAAGGGACCTGGACCACCAAAAGGAACCGGCCTCCACCGTTACATTTTCCTCATATTCGAAGAATCCGAAAAAAGTCAGGCGGTTGAAAACGCAAAACGAAGGCAACAATTCAATCTTGTTCAGTGGGTTCAAAGTCAACCTAAAAAGCTCTGCGGACCGGTAGCCGGGCTTCAATTCAAAGCCAAATTCGAAAAACCGTAAAAAATAAAATAAAAATAAAAATATTTTAAAATCTTAATATACATCGATCGATACAATTTACATCTCGTCAATCATTTTATATATTACATCCTGAACAAAATTTACATAAACATTTTTTTTTTTTGCCTTAAAACCCTTGTAATTTACTCAAAATAATTATTGACATTAACTTAAATTTAATAAACATTTTGTTTTTTATTTTCCCCCTTAAAACCGTCCTCTCCATGTGAGGTTTTTTCATATATTTACATAATATTATCGCGTCAAAAAAAAAAAAAATATTATAAAGATTAAGTGATTTCCTTCGGAAAAAAAATGACTAATATATTTTTATGAGCCCTGGAGTTGAGTTACAAAAGGTCAAAAGATGGTGGTGGACCGGAAATACACGACTCTTTGCGATTCCCTATCATTAAACTATTATTAAATCATTGTACTCGAATTTTATTCAATATTTGAATAATTCATTACACGTTTTAAAACAACTTTTTTATGTTTATCTTGCGTGTAATTTTGCTTTTATATAAACTACTTAAAGAAAAAAAAAAAAAGTTCCGTCCGTCCGTCCATTCATTCATAAAATTTATAGTAACTGTTTTTTCCGTAAAGACTTATGGGGATTTTAGCGGCTTCTTCAGTTATATTAATCGTTTAGGCGATTTAAAAAAAAAAAAAAAAAAAAGAATTTAGCATGTTAGGCGGACAATTGAAGTTTTTATTATTGGATGCAAAAGGGAGAGAGAAAAAAAAAATCCCGGATGCGAAGGAAGGATAATTAGGTATTATACATGATTTAAATAGATCGTTTTATCTGAAGGATATATAGCCGACTTGTTTTAAATTTAAAATTAGAAATTAAAATGTAAACCGTTCTTAAATTTAGCACATAATCGATATCTATTAAAAAACGTTACCGGTTTTGAAAAAAAAAAGTGAAAGCGCCTACATAAAATGATTCTCGTATGAGCATATACGTCCGAGTCGTTGAAGGTAAACGGTCTTTAATAATGCAGGAGACTCCAAGAAAAAAAAAAAAAGACTAAATTATTCCCGAGGATTATATTAGAAAAATATCGGGATTAGTAATCAAGGGCGAACCATTTTTTTATTGGATTTTAAATAAGACAAATTGCTCCGATCAATTGAGGATTAAAACAGAAAAATTTCAAAAAAAAAAAAAAAAAAAAAACCTGACTACTGGGGTTAGTTTTCCAAAAACCGATCTCCTTTTTTACACGTAGGAGGACTACGTCTTAAAGCGCACCGTGATGGTTTGTCGGGTTTTGGACACCAAACATAAAAAAAAAGAAAAAAAAAAAATTTCAAAAATTTTAGATAAATTTTTCAAGAAAATTTTATCAAAAATCCTTGATGACCCTTAAAAATTTTAAAAATATCAATGATTTATAATAAAATTTTTGACTAATTTAAAGAAAAAAGGGAAAACTTTTAAATTTTTTTTTTTAGATTTTGATGGTTTTTGAAAAAATTTTATTGAAAAAGGGGGTCACGTGGACTAATTTCAGGGCTTCGTGGATTATTAAGATTTTTTAAAACAAACATTTCGATGATTTTTGATTATTGAAAAAATATTTTTTGAATTTCATTAAAAGTTTTTGGTAAAAATTCTTAAAAGAATAGTTCTTGAAAAAACGTACATTTTTATTTTGGGGACTTGGCAAAACCCTGACGTTCCAAAACCCCGATCGGGGTTTTGGAACGTCAGGGTTTTCGCGTTTTTTTTTTTCAGTTTGTTCACGAAAAGTTCCTAATCCGGAAAAGTACGAGAAACCAGAGTAAAAATGCCGGGGAAAAGTAGTGGAAAAAAGTTGAAATCTAAACTTTATAAATTTGCTGTGAAATGAACGTACCTCAGTAGAGCGGGTGTGTAGATCATTTGAGATGGTCATAAGTTAGCCGTTTACAAATGATTGATAGGTTTTTTTTGCATTGATTTCTGTCCATCAGTATTGCGTAAAAGTAGTACCTGTATCATATAGATGTTATGCAGTGGCCTAAAAGTGACGTCACTAAACACGTAAGCCCTATGTATAGCAGACATCTTTCCTACCACCTGGTAGGAAAGATGTCTGGCTACTTAGCTTACGGGACCTTCCCCTACCCCCTTATCCCCTCTCCAAGGTGGGTAAGGTCTACACAGTAAAAAATTTTGTGTACTTTTAACTCACTTTCTGTGTAGAATATGGTCCACATACTTTTATTTGTAATTCTGACAAAATGAAAATGTGTTAAAAAGTTACTAAAATTTATGTGTTATTATTTGCATACTATCGTATTTATCTATTCATAAATGTTTAATCTAGGCGTTTTCTTAAGAAAATTTTTCCCGTATTTGTGAACTGTTTTTTTCAGGCTTATACATCAAGCATTTCAAAACCAAACCAAACCAAACAAGAACAAGAACCCAGCAATTTATTGTATAATTTTTTAAAGAAGCGAATTCCGAGCCTGAATCCAATCCTGAATCCGGAATCCTTGCACAACAAAACAGAAGGACGCTAATCTGTTCGAAAAATTAATCCTTTCAATGACTTAAATCACGATTTATTTAAATTTGCCACTACTATTTTTTTTATTTGTTTTCTTTTTTTTCCGCAAAATCTTTTTATTTTTTTTTTTATCGTGGAACTAGAAATAGCCCTAACACCGCCAATGTGTCAAATTAACATATTTATTTGTTATTTTTTGACACATTGATACTTATTAACATTGACAAACCAATGTGTAAAATAATTACATAAAATGGGATAACATACAGAGTATGTAGACCGAGTATGTTAAAAGTACACAAAATTTTTTACTGTGTACATTTACTTCATGTCTGCTATTGATTATTTATGTCGTTATTTCCTGGGTTCCCGAACTTTTAGTGGATTTTCAAGATTAAAATTATTTATTTAATAATTTTTTTAAAAAATTAATTAAAATTTGCAAATCCCCGATTTCGTCGAGGTTTTGAACATTACAATAATTTATCATTTTGCTTCATTTTCAAAACCACGACATTTAAATTAATTTAAAATTATTAAATTAAAAAAAAAAATACCCCGGAATCATAACCCTGACGTTCCAAAACCCCGATCGGGGTTTTGGAAGGTCAGGGTTTTGATATAGAGCCTTTATTTTTAGCAATATTGCTTAATATCTTATCAAACACACAATGAAAAAAAAAAAAAATGAAACAGGCTCTACTTCGGTAAAGCCTAAAGAACTTAAAGTGAAACTTCTTATGGCATTGCGTTTTACTATTTTTTCAACCAATTTTACCTTGAAATAATTAATTTCATTTATTTTTTTATTGTTTTTTGCTTACTTAAATTTTAATAAAAAAACACACCAGAGTTAAAATTGCCCAAAATCGCTCAATCGCCTTTTTTCAATTTTTTTTTTTAAATCACCCTTTTACAACCATTTTCAGAATTCGTTTTTGAAAATCACCCTTTTTTCAACCATTATACACGATGGAACAATTTTTAGGGAGGTGTTTCCTATGTTTACCTTTATAAAATCACAGAACAAAAATTGTTCCACCGTGTATTTTCACCACAAAACCAACATTCGTTTTAAAAACCCCGAGTTGGCTGTGTGACCACACGGCCGGAAGATTTTTCGTGGATACGTCATTAAAAATTGCTATTAAAAACATTGGCATCGAGAAAAATTGCCACTAAAAAATGAAAAATTGAAATAGTTAAACATGAATATTTGAAATAGTTAAACTTTTACAACTTAAAGCAAGGAATAAAAAATAATAATTAATCAAAAAAGAATTATTTTAATTATTTAAAAATTAAATTAATATTTAAAATGCCGAAATCACCGAAATACTTTTTCGGGGATTTGATTTTCGGAGATCTGACCTGGTCCCAACACCTCGACGATTGCCGCTATCGCTTCGCTCGATCGGCAATTTTGTCTCGGTGTTATTTCGCCCATAACTTTTAATCTAACTTTTGATCTTTTCAAAATTCGTTTGTGAAAATCACCCTTTTTTCAACCATTTTTTCAAAAAATGTGTGGTGCCTAGGCACTACACACTACTGGAGTGTATCCTGCCTAGGCACCACACACTCTACTAGAGTGTATCCTGACTAGGTACCACACACTCTAGAGTGTACCCTGCCTAGGCACCATACACTCTAGAATGTTTCCTGCCTAGGCACCATACACTCTAGAGTGTATCCTGCCTAGGCACCATACACTCTAGAGTGTACCCTGCCTAGGCACCATACACTCTAGAGTGTACCCTGCCTAGGCACCATACACTCTAGAGTGTACCCTGCCTAGGCACCATACACTCTAGAGTGTACTCTGCCTAGGCACCATACACTCTAGAGTGTACCCTGCCTAGGCACCATACACTCTAGAGTGTACCCTGCCTAGGCACCATACACTCTAGAGTGCTTCCTGCCTAGGCACCATACACTCTAGAGTGTATCCTGCCTAGGCATCACACACTCTACTAGAGTGTACCCTGCCTAGGCGCCATACACTCTAGAATGTTTCCTGCCTAGGCAACATACACTCTAGAGTGTACCCTGCCTAGGCACCATACACTCTAGAGTGTACCCTGCCTAGGCACCATACACTCTAGAGTGTACCCTGCCTAGGCACCATACACTCTAGAGTGTACTCTGCCTAGGCACCATACACTCTAGAGTGTACCCTGCCTAGGCACCATACACTCTAGAGTGTACCCTGCCTAGGCACCATACACTCTAGAGTGTACCCTGCCTAGGCACCATACACTCTAGAGTGTACCCTGCCTAGGCACCATACACTCTAGAGTGTACCCTGCCTAGGCACCATACACTCTAGAGTGCTTCCTGCCTAGGCACCATACACTCTAGAGTGTATCCTGCCTAGGCATCACACACTCTACTAGAGTGTACCCTGCCTAGGCACCATACACTCTAGAGTGCTTCCTGCCTAGGCACCATACACTCTAGAGTGTATCCTGCCTAGGCATCACACACTCTACTAGAGTGTACCCTGCCTAGGCACCATACACTCTAGAGTGCTTCCTGCCTAGGCACCATACACTCTAGAGTGTATCCTGCCTAGGCACCACACACTCTACTAGAGTGTATCCTGTCTAGGCACCATACACTCGAGAGTGTATCCTGCCTAGGCATCACACACTCTACTAGAGTGTACCCTGCCTAGGCGCCATACACTCTAGAATGTTTCCTGCCTAGGCAACATACACTCTAGAGTGTACCCTGCCTAGGCACCATACACTCTAGAGTGTACCCTGCCTAGGCACCATACACTCTAGAGTATACCCTGCCTAGGCCCCATACACTCTAGAGTGTACCCTGCCTAGGCACCATACACTCTAGAGTGTATCCTGCCTAGGCACCACACACTCTACTAGAGTGTACCCTGCCTAGGCACCATACACTCTAGAGTGTATCCTGCCTAGGCATCACACACTCTACTAGAGTGTACCCTGCCTAGGCACCATACACTCTAGAGTGTACCCTGCCTAGGCACCATACACTCTAGAGTGCTTCCTGCCTAGGCACCATACACTCTAGAGTGTATCCTGCCTAGGCATCACACACTCTACTAGAGTGTACCCTGCCTAGGCACCATACACTCTAGAGTGCTTCCTGCCTAGGCACCATACACTCTAGAGTGTATCCTGCCTAGGCACCACACACTCTACTAGAGTGTATCCTGTCTAGGCACCATACACTCGAGAGTGTATCCTGCCTAGGCATCACACACTCTACTAGAGTGTACCCTGCCTAGGCGCCATACACTCTAGAATGTTTCCTGCCTAGGCAACATACACTCTAGAGTGTACCCTGCCTAGGCACCATACACTCTAGAGTGTACCCTGCCTAGGCACCATACACTCTAGAGTATACCCTGCCTAGGCCCCATACACTCTAGAGTGTACCCTGCCTAGGCACCATACACTCTAGAGTGTATCCTGCCTAGGCACCACACACTCTACTAGAGTGTACCCTGCCTAGGCACCATACACTCTAGAGTGTATCCTGCCTAGGCACCATACACTCTAGAGTGTACCCTGCCTAGGCACCATACACTCTACTAGAGTGTACCCTGCCTAGGCACCATACACTCTAGAGTGTACCCTGCCTAGGCACCATACACTCTAGAGTGTACCCTGCCTAGGCACCATACACTCTAGAGTGTATCCTGCCTAGGCACCCACACTCTACTCTAGAGAGAGTGTGTGGTGCCTAGGCAGGAAACACCCTAGAGTGTGTCTCGGTGTTATTTCGCCCATAACTTTTGATCTTTTCGTTCATTTTACCGTACTTAAAAATTTGAAAAAATAAAAAAATTCGGGCCATAGAACTGGACCTGTATGGGCGCAATTTCCCGCCAAACATGTTCTGCAAACATGTTACACAAACAAAACAGTTTCAATTCATCTTAAAATTCATCTTCAATTCAATTTCATCTTCCAAATTCGAATTCACAACCAAAAAAAAAAATTTTTTCGATGCATCCTTAATGAGAATCTGCTAACAAAACAAAACATGACGGGAGGACAAATAATTCACTTTTTAGCTAATTAAAAAGGTTTAAAAATAATTTTTATTTTCTTTTAAAAAGGGATATCATTTTTTACCTTCTGAAACGCAAATCCACTGTAGAAAAATTTTTTTCATTGTGTGTTTGATAAGGTATTAAGCAATATTGCCTAAAAATAAAAATGTACGTTTTTTCAAGAACTACCCAGAACTAAACCTGTATGGGCGCAATTTCACGCCCAATGGACAAACAATGGACAAACATGTTGAATAAACATTTTCACCAAGCATTTTCCCCAAGATGTTGGGGAAGCTCCTCACAAGCAGTGAAGGTTTTTTAAACAAGTTGGGTGAAAATGTTCGTCCAACATGTTAGCCGAACATGTTCGCCACTTTATCAAAAACTAACAAGTTCGCCGAACATGTTTTTCGTGAAATTGCGCCCATATAAATCCAGTTCTATGACCGATTTTTTTTCCCCCCAAATTTTTAACTTTGCAGGCGAAGACAGCGATATCATTTAGCGCGTAACGGATTGGACATCCAAAAGAAGCTCATATTAAGATTAGTTTCGCTTGTAAAAATTTCGAATGGAAATCCACGGGATGTCCAATGGATTGAAAATGTTATCTGAGACTTTAAAGCACACAGCTGTCCCGTCCATTCATATGAATTCCTCAACCATCACTACTTTATGCTATCTGAGGGTAAACTCTGGGTTCGTTTTTTGTAAATGGAAAATAAAATCAAATACTTTTCACGTGGGGTAGTTCAGTCCGCATGATTTATTCTTGAGAAACCGACAAGAAAGGAGAATACTTTACCATAAATCCGTTGATTTCTTATCTTAAAGGTAATTAGTAAATCCAATAAATTAAAAGCAATATCAGATATGGAAAAAAAAAATACGCCTTTAGGAACAATTCAATTTCAATTAGAATCGGTCTATCTAACTCATAAGCCTTCTTTCCTTTTTTCTTTATTATTAATACTCATTAATACCGGATCAATAATTTTGAAATGTTTAATCGATTTTTTATTTTTTTTTTTCCATCGGTATTTTCAGCATTGCGTAAATAAACAATAAATGCAACAGGTGAAAATAATAGGAAGTTCAACGCTTTTTTTTTTTCTTTTTTTTAAATTAAACTTTTCCAAGGGGGGGATTAATAAACGAAACATGTGTCAATTAAAAAAAATAAAAAAAATAGAAAATATATGTATGGAGTGTATAGTTAACCCCTTTAGGGCAGCAACTAATTATCAGTAATTAAGTGGCGCAGGAGCAACATTTCATGGACAGTGACACTCTCGGATATTGAGGATTGCCGTCGTAATTTTTGGAAGTTCGTTCGGCTTCTGACTTCCTTGGAGAGGTACCTATATAGCTACCAGCATTTTTAATGAGACTGATCTGATTTATCGATCCACCCTGGAAATGCTTAAGGATATCTTAAAAGGAATGTCTAATTTAAAAAGTGGAAGTTTAAAAAAAATGTAGCGTTGATTGTACTTTTTTTTTTTTTCATTAGTGAACGCAACACATATCTAAATAAATATTTTTAATACTATAATCAAAAATTTTTATGGATCGATTCGAAAGTATTGTCACGTTTTATTTTTATTTTTCCACGGTAGCCATAAAACAAAGTATTAAAAAGAATCGGTAGTACCCGATAACTGCTACAGATACGGGTTTATTTGTATTTTTTTTATGACTTCTTCATAAGAGAGTTAAATTAATGAAAACCGGAGTTAACCAGAGACGACAATAGTAAAAACTAAAATCAAACAGACAACCATCCAGCCCAAATTCTCAAAAAACATTCGAGCCGCTGGTTCTCTAGTGCAATTTTTTTTTTCAAACTCTAAAAGGGTAGTTCTTGAAAAAACGTAAATTTTTATTTTTAGGCAGTACTGCCTAATACCTTATCAAGCACACAATGAAAAAGTATTTTTTACAGTGGATTTGCGTTTCAGAAGGTAAAGAATGATATCCCTTTTTAAAAGAAAATAAAAATGATTTTTAAATCTTTTTAATTAGCTAAAAAGTGAATTATTTGTCCTCCCGTCACGTTTTGCTTTGTTAGCAGCTTCTCATTAAGGATGCAGCGAAAAAATTTTTTTGTTTGTTGCGAATTCGAATTTGGAAGATAAAGAACGATATCCCTTTTCTTTTAGAGAAAACTAATTACTTTTTAACCCTTTTTAATTACCAAAAAGTGGAATATTTGTCCTTTCCCGTCACGGTATGCTTTTCCAAGAATTATTCAAGGTGAGGTATACAACAAAGTTAAATCAAAAAATCAAAATTGAATCAGTTTTCGTCGAAACTGAATTAATTTTTTGGTTTTACCGCCCCCGGAATGAAAATATAATTGTATAAATTATATAAAAATTATGTATAAATGATACAAAAAATTGGATTTTATGTACGTCCCACTTTAGAGAACTTGAAGAAACCGTAAAACTTGACCTTTTTTTTTTTTTGCCGGAGCAGAGAACTTAAAGGAGCCAAAAACGATATTAAACTCCCTATACCTCTTTCGCCTTGTATATAAAAAATGGCTCCAGTTACTGTAAAACTGATCCCAACAAAAACACATCCTGTAAAAAAGGGAGCCAAGTTTATTCTTTAAAATTTTTATATAACTTGGCAGGGTGCACACCGTGCACTTTGACTTTAGTTTCGAAATGTCCGGATAATTTCCGATAGTAAATGAACTCTTTCGCACCAAAATACGGCTCTAATTTTTTCGGCTCTTATGCGACTTTGAAAACCTTTAGGCCTCTGGGTGGCACCAGAAATCGGCCACCAAAAAATCATAAAAAAAATTTCCGCCCTGCGGTGTTTTCAAATTTAAAAAATTCGTGTTTTCCGATCCACCCTAATCAACATAATTTTCCACGAGTAAGTTTCCACAAACCGCAACCCTTTGTTTCGACCCTTTCCCGTCCCTACGTCACAAGCGCTTCCGCGCTCCGTAATTCCCTTTGAATAAAAAAAGAAACACTCTTAAAGGTCGAAAACTTCATAATTACACGTTTTTGATCATGACGAAAAAATAAATATAATAACTACGATGTTAACCGAAATCGTCCGATGACACCTACGTCCTATGTATTATGTCCCGCCTATGCAATTGTACAATAAGGACTCCTTGCAAACTTTTTATAATAATCATATTCGCGAGGAAAGAATATAAAACGGGGGAAAAAATATCAAAAATTATCCGCGGTTTTTTTTTTTTTGGTTATAATGGTGCCGAGTGTTTAATAAAGACGCGAGTGATTTTTTTGATTTTGATTCCTTTTTTTTTCTTTCTTTTTACATAAGAAGACCCCCCACATGGTTTTCACCGGAGTGACAGTAAAGTGGGTTTTAACTTGGTCAAACAATATGAGATTTTGGTTTGTGATAATTCGTAAGAAGTGCGTGGGGACCATAAAACTAAACATGGAAAATAAGGTCAATTATTAATTGTTTTCTTTTGGGATACAGATGTCAGTTTAGCATCAAAACAATGGATTCTCGATGACTTGTTTGTTTTCATTTATTTAAAAAAAAAAAAAAAAGTTTTCCATTCAAAAGAGAAATTTCTACATATGATTCGTTTTTTTTGGATAAATTGGTGTATGGTCTTCGAAAGGTAAGTCCCGATTGGTTTTCTTTTTTGTGTTAGAGCCGAAGATGCTTTGCAGACGGAAGAAACGAAGCGGTAATGAGTCATAAATTTTTACTACTTACATTATAATCAGATAGGAAGCAGCACGTCCCACAGGAGAACAAGCCGGAAATGTTTATTGCTGTCCGCGATTCTTTGCAGGGCCATAACTGAAAGAGGAAAAACATGTAAATTGTCCGGTCTTATAATAATAAAAAAAAAATGTTTGCATATCGATCAAGTCATCAATCTGGAATGTACAATGTGGCAACATCGCAGTATCCTTGGTGCTGTGTAAATTTAATTTAGACCGGCCATTTTAAATGTTAAATTAAAATACACGCAGTATCCCTTCCAGGGGTCCGAATCGTGGAAATCTTGGCCGATGCCGAGGCTAGCATCGGAAATTTTTTTTGGAATCCGAAATCGGCATCAGTGCCGGCACCGGCACCGGCCGAAGGCTGCTGGGTAAAATGGTGCCTGCATGATTCATAAAATGATATTTTCAAAAACGTCTAAAATGGCTCCTATGGTTTTTTTTTTTACTAAAAACGGAATCGGAGGCGGCATCGGATATAATCGATGTTTGGTGGCATCGGCATTGGCGGTCGTTGCAGGAATCGGAATCGGGAGTTAAATAAATAATATGGAATCGGCATCGGCACCGGCATCGGATTCAAATTCGGGTTATCTACTAGCCGGTAGGCAGCCGATAGTTCCTTTTCTAAAGGAAGAAGAGCTGCTGTTTTATGATTGGTGGCCTTAAACGTTGTGTAAATGGGAAACCAAAATAGTAATCGAGGGTCTGGCTTCTCTGGCCGAATAGTTGCCGGGGTAAGCAAAGTTTCAATTTTCAAAGCAAAAACGTATTAGGGTAGTTCTTGAAAAAACGTACATTTTTGTTTTTAGGCAATATTGCTTAATATCTTATCAAGTACACACTGAAAAAAAAAAAATTACAGTGGATTTGTGTTTCAGAAGGTAAAGAATGATATCCTTTTATAAAAGAGAATAAAAATTATTCTAAACCTTTTTAATTACCTAAATTAATTTTTGAGCAAATTTATTTGTCCTCCCGTCACGTTTTGTTTTGTAAGCAGCTTCTTATTAGGGATGCAGCAAAAAAATATTTTTTTTTTTGATGCGAATTCGAGTTTTGGTAGGTAAAGAACAACATCCCTTTTTTTTTTGAGAGAAAATAAATTACTTTTTACCCTTTTTTTATTACCAAATTAGTGCAATATTTTGTCCTTTCCCGTCATGGTACGTTTTTTCGATATTTTCCATTTAATTAGATAAATGAAAATTTAAGTCTTAAATCATCGATATTTGAGGGGATCCATATTTGGAGGGGGATCCACGGTTCAATGACAAATGAAGACTTAAAAGGTGATGCTTGATTAATAAAGTTCATGCTGCAGCAAATCATTTACAATAAAAAAAACAAGAAACTTAGACTTGGTTTAATAATTAACTGTTTAAATTTAAAAAAAAAAAAGGAAAAAAAAAAAAACGGGCTGCCCCAATGCTATGTCTACACCTAATGTATATATCATATTAAGACGTGGGTTACCACAGTTGTTCCATGTGTTTAGCTTATGGCAAAGTAGTTACTATCGACGATGGTAACCATTGTGGTAACCATTAGGTGTAGACACAGCACAACGCGCAAAAATTTGCTTTCTGGGGGCCTTACAATATGTTATTAAATAAAAAAAAAAAATAAAAAAAGAAAGAAGGAAAGAAAAGAAAAAGAAAATTATGAGGAGATGGTACTAAGCATGTTACAGTCAATATACATTCTCAGAAAATTCTAGAAGTGCCTAGGAAATTCTTAGCAAGGAAAAAGCTGTAAGACAGGGACCGTTCAAGTATTACGTAAGCATACTTTTGGCAATTTTTACCTTCTCTTAAACTAAAGTTTTTTGAAAACCCCCTTCCCCTTTATTGCGTAACATTTCAGTCCCAAACTCCCCCTCAAAATCGATTATTTTAAGCCTACGGAAGATTTTATCAACCCCCCCCCCTATCTCCCCTTTGTTAGCTATAGTAAAAATTTCCCAAACCCCCTAACGTGCTTACGTAATACTTAAATGACCCCTCAATTTAAAGTCCAGCTCCAGTCCAGATATTATTTCATATTATTTCAATATGATTTTTTATTAAGGAAAAAAATTTTCAAAATTGACCGAAAATTTATTTTCACGGAGCAATTTCGGAAACGGTCTGGGTTAGGATGACCCTTATTTCACGCAATTTTTAATTTTGCCGAACGTACCTTAATTCTTTTATAGCAATTGAAACAAGATTCCCTGAATAATTTCAAAATTCCTGTAAAGACCGAAAAATCAAATATTTTATTTTTAAGTAAAAATGGTTGTTTTATATTCGTTTTTTTTAATGCAGATTACGAAAATGAAGTTAGATATTATTTATGACAAACGATTACTGTGTTCGAGGACAAAAGTATGAAGAATTTCGCAAAATATTGTGGCTGCAGCATATTTTGATTCTAAGGAATATATTTTATTTTGAAATCTAAGGAATATATTTTTTCTAACATCTATGATAAGATGAACATATTTTCAAAAATATGAGTTTAAGGCAAAAAGATACTTTTGGTTTACAATTAATCTTTTTTAAAACTAAGGCGGCAAAATATAAGCTGTATTTGTTAGCAAAACTCTTCCTCTCCATTTCCTCTTGAGTTAAGCAGCACCCAAAGCACCCCACTTAAAAAAACGTGATTTACTCGCCATTGAGTGAAAAAGAAGTGATTTACTCATTATTGAGCGATGAATGTCAAAAAATAAAAGAAAAAGCGCAAAAAAAAAAAAAAAAAAAAAAAAAAAAAAAAAAAAAAAAAAAGACGTGGAAGAAGAAACTCAGGTCGAAGTCCGGCGATTAATATATTGATTTACGGTGTCTCAAATTTTTTGCATGTTTATAATGCAGCTTCATAAATTAATCGAAGGGATTATTAACAACATTCAATAACCATAAATAAAATATTTTAAAGTCGTAATTTTCGTTATTTTGTTAATGCTTATCACCAATCTAAGTCACCTTTACAATATTCCTTTTTTTTTTCTTTCTTTCTTTTGTTGGCAGCGTGAGGTCTTTTTGCTACCGAGTTCTTATTTATTCGTCTCTCATCTTATCACGAGGACCCTTCTATGAATCACAATAAAAAAATAATAATAATTTAAAAAAAAAAAAAAAGTTAATTCGTTTCAATGCCCTAGGTCCGGACCAAAAAGAGTCAAGAAAACGGGGGCTAGACTTTTGGCAATACAACAATTTTTTTAATTCAGTTTCGAATAAACGTTTCAAAAGCCCACGTTCGGAATTTTTCTTCTTCTTCTTTTATGCCATCACCTGTTGGAACTTTAAAGCTACTGATTTGCATCCATCAACGTAATGGACCAGTGTGACCACTGGCAACGCCTTTATTTTTTCTTTTTAAATATTTGAACGTTGAATAAAAAAAGAAAAAAGAAAAATTCAATTTTTTCGGGGAGAAACGACCTTGAGAAGGAGAAGAAAAGATTCCAATCAAATAACAACAATACACACCTATCGATTTGTTTTTATTCATTCGGAACAGCTCCGTGGCCAGACCGAAAAGCGAAGGGGTCACAAAATTGAATGCGAGAAGTTTCCAATGACTTTTTATAACCAGAGAGTCGGAAAAGGGGAATGTTCTAAGTCAAATTAAAATTTCGAAAACCTCGAATCTATTCTCGGGGGAATTTGAGCTCCCAGTCGTTCCACCTGAAAATGGGCTAGTTGGGTTATTTTTTTATTACTTTCGTTAAAAATTTTGACATTTTCCACTGCAAAAGAATTTTTTTGCAGTGGATTTGATATTTAGAAGTTAAAGAATGGATTACCTTCTTGGAAAGGAAAAAAAAAATTTTTTAAGTCAATTTTGTTGGTAAGTGTGCGTTATTTGTCCTTCCCGTCACGGAACATTTTTTGAAGAATGAACGTTTTTATTCGTGAACGGTAAAATGAAGAACATATTTTTTGCACTAAATTGGAGTTTCGGAAGGTAAAGATGAACATCCCTTCTTTTGGAGGAAAAAAATGATTTTTTCACCTTTTTTTCATTACCAAAATGTGTAATATTTGTCCTCTCCCGTCACGGAACGTTTATTTCAAAAATGACCCGCAAAATAAATGCGAAAAATTTGTATAAAAAATTGATTATTTTTGTATTATTTATGCAAAAATTTGGACATGCATAATATTTAATGTTTATGCATATTTTTTTTTAAGTACTAAAATTTGAATATGCATAATTTTTATAAAATTTAAGCAAAATTTTTGCTTAATTTATTCATCAAATATTTTTAAATTTAAAAGGAAAAAAATTTTTGAAAAATCGCGTTTATCAAGGTAGTTCTTGAAAAAACGTACATTTTAATTCATAGGCAATATTGCTTAATATCTTATCAAACAAACACTGAAAAAAAAATTTTTTTACAGTGGATTTGCGTTTCAGAAGTTAAAGAACGATATCCTATTTTAAAAGAAAATAAAAATTATTTTTAAACATTTTTAATTAGCTAAAAAGTGAATTATTTGTCCTCCCGTCACGTTTTGTTTTGTTAGCAGCTTCTCATTACGGATGCAGCGAAAAAAAATTTTTTTGTTGTGAATTCGAGTTATGGAAGATAAAGAATGATACATCTTTTCTTGGGAGAAAATAAATGACTTTTTAACCTTTTTTTATTACCAAAAAGGGCAATATTTGTCTTTTCCGTCACGGTACGTTTTTTCAAAAATTACCCATCAGTACACCAAGGAGAACCAGATTTTGGGGGGTACACGATTTGAAATTCGTAAATTGCCAAATCAAAGGACCCCCTAACACACAAAGACACCACACAAATTTTGGTTTCTTCGGAATCAGGGAACTTCTAAACGTGTAAATTCATCCAAAACTGAGAATGTGAAATTCGCGCCAAAACAACGCTTTATTCTCTCTGCGGTCGATAAATCAAAAATTACTTTTTTTTTTTTTTTTTTTTTTTTTTTGATCGTTCTCGCATTTGATATTCCCATTTCAAGGAACATTTTACAAAATTTTAATTCCCCCATAAAATTTTTTGAAGCTCGTTTAAAGGTGTGAACAATATTAAGACGTGTGGTTCGTTTCCCCCCTAATCTCTCTCTTTAAAATCTGTTATCTTAAAGTGAATATTTAATTGAATGCTTTTATAGTAAAACACAAGAAACATTTTATTACAAAGCAAGAAAATAAATTGTCGAAAAGTTTTGATTAAGAATAAATCAATACGGTGTGACCGACCCACCTGGTCGAAATTCGTATGTAAATAAAGTAATTGATTCATGATGCCTTCTTTTTTTTTTTAAACCGTCCAAAAAAACACTGTGTGTGTCTTTCTTTCTTTGATTGGTTCATGTTAAAATATTCAATTGTTTAAACAATTTATTTTGCCTCATCATTTTGGCTTCTGTTCAATACCCCATACAGGTTTGGTTTGGTTTTCTCTCTCCTTCTTTTTTTTTTTTTTTTTTTTCATTCATTGGCGCTGATGAATTTTTTTTTTCCGAATCGAAAAATCATCTTCGGGTGTCACATACACACACCATCCCATCCGGACAGGTATTTATATATTATAAAAAATTAAAATTTTTTTCCAACGGGTAGTCGAAGTAAAATACGGCGACATTTACGGCGTCTGCTTTTACATACAAACAATTTTTTTTTACTATCAAGCTCGCTCTTTAGCCCAACTTTTTTTTTTTTTTCTTCCTTATGTTTATTTTTTTATGATTACTTTATATTATCATAACCGTCTAATACCAAATTTTATAAGTTGTCGTAAAAATTGGTTTAATAGAATTTTGATTTGATTATATGAAGTGTTTCACTCTTTTTTTCGGGGGAGGGAGAATCGGACTGCCTGGGATGAGGCGGTTTTGTGATCATTTCTGTTTGCTTTTTCCGACTCAGATCCGGAACCTGGGAGGTGTTTAGGGTAAAGAGTGCAAAGGAAGGCTCAGCAGAACATGCTGCAACATGTAAACTACGCAACCTTTTCGTCGGCCATTTTTTATTTTATTTATTTATTTATTTTTTCTAATTGAAAAACGGACTTCAGTTTCGTGATCTACGGAAAATTTCCCATAAGAGACCACATTTTTTCGCGAAAAAAAACTGTCGATTTATTTTTTCTCTTATGGTAGTTTTCGGAACTTTAAGCTCAAGTAATTACGCTTTTTCGTCGAGTAAAAAATTTAATAAAAATTCGGGTTTATCAGTACAAAAAGGAGAACCATTTTTGGTGGTACGGATTTGAAATTCGAAAATTGCCAAAATAAAGGACACCCTAATATTTGCGTACTGTGTACAACAACAGATGAATCGCCTAACAGAACTCTAAGAAACTAAGAATTTTTTCAACGGATAGTCGAGCAAACCCATATGTGACGGACGGGACATTTCCACGCTTTAAAGAGTTACAAAACCCCCTTAAAAGTGAAAAAAATAGTTTCGGCTTTCATAGTATTTATAGTGCCGGTATTTTTTTTAAATATTTTAACTATGCACAGAAGACATAGCGAAAGCTTTTAGGGTGTGACGGACGGGACATTCAAAAGGAACTCATATTGAGATTTATTATTATTTGTGAAAATTTTTGTTCTGAATTTGAAGGTATCAAGACAAAGTATTTCTTTTTTTTTTTTTTCTGTAAGATTTATAGATGTGCCGCAAGTTTTTAATTCAACCATTTTAAAAAATTCTTGTTCCATAGCTTCCGCAATTTTTTCAAAAATGTAACCGACGGGACAGTCTTTTGTAACGGACGAGACAAGTCAAAAGCTCCTTAAAATTTTTTACTTTCTAATCGAAGCAAAACATTAATAGTATCCTACTGCGAAAACACAGAATGTAAACATATGGGTAGTACATTTTTACTTTTAGGCAATATTGCTTAATACCTTATCAAACACATACTAAAAAAAAAATTTTTTTTACAGTGGATTTGCGTTTCAGAAGTTAAAGAATGATATCCCTTTTTAAAACCCTTTTAATTAGCAAAAGAGTGAATCATTTGTCCTTCCGTCACGTTTTGTTTTGTTAGCAGTTTCTCAACAAGGGAGCAGCGAAAAAAAATTTTTGATACAGTCAAACCTCCGTAACTTCCTACCTTCGGGGCTGTAGGGGAAGGCATTGGAAAGTTATGGAGTGCCCCCACCTCAAAAAGAAATGTCGATTACCCCTCCAAACAAATGATTTATTTTGTAAACATAGAATGTTTTTATAAAAGCGAAATGCAGTATTCTTTTTTTCAAAAACAAAAATTTTAAAATCAAAAATAAAAACTCTGAAACGGCCGGAAGTCAATGGAGCGAAAATCATTTCAAATAGGTTTAATGTGATGCCCGAAAAGCCAGAATTTAAAAAAAAAATAAAGAAGAAAAATTTTTGGTTTATGCCCTTTGCTTTTACTTTTTTGAGGGCGCGAAAGGGTTAATTTAAATAGGATTCTCCAATCAAGCGGGCCCGTAGCCAGAAGGAGGGGGTAGGGGAGCTAGAAGTTTTCATGCTGGGGCTCCAAATGGCCGTTATTAATAACATGGAAGATAGGTTTTTTTTATCAACGACATTTTTAATTTTTTTTTGTTGATAAACAAATAAATTTTTCTGCCGTCAAACCGTCAGCCATCTTCTAGTGGTGGGGGAACGTTCCATCGGTACTTTGCTCTTCAGGGAAACTTAGAGAGTGGAAAGTTATGGAGGTTTGACTGTATTGTGAATTCGAGTTTTGGAAGATAAAGAGCGACATCCCTAGTTTCGAGAGAAAATTAATTACTTTTTAACTTTTTTTTATTACCAAAAAGTGCAATATTTGTCCTTTCCCGTCACGGTACGTTTTTTCAAGAACAATTACCCACATCATTGAGGTTTGAAGCAGTATTTTTCCATCAATATTTTCATTGTTGGAGAGGCTAGAAAAAAGGTCTGTAAATTTCATTCTTCTTAAATCATTTCCTACCAAAATATATTAAAAAAGCTCCAAAATTCTTTCCAAGGAAAAAGTTTCTCACCTTAAATATCAAAGCCCAATAATTACTGATTGTTTTAAAAACGTTTCCAGGGTCCGGTCGTAATTTTAAAATCAGGTTTTCCACAATTAAATCTTTCACGATTTCTCCGTGGGTATACGCTTCTGAGATAGGGAGTGTTTCGTGACCATTCGGTAATTCTTTAAAAAACGTACCGTGACGGGAAAGGACAAACATTGCACTTTTAGGTAATACAAAAAGGTTAAAAAGTAATTAATTTTCTCTCAAAAAAAGGGATCGTACTTTAGTTTCCAAAACTCGAATTCACGACAAAAAAAATTTTTTTTTTCCGCTTCACCCTTAATGAGAAGCTGCTAAAAAAAACAAAACGTGACGGGAGGACAAATAATTCTCTTTTCAGCTAATTAAAAAGGTTTGAAAAGAATCTTTATTTTCTTTTACAAAAGGATATCATTCTTTACCGTCTGAAACGCAAATCCACTGTAGAAAAAATTTTTTTTCAGTGTGTGTTTTAAAAATATACCTTTTTCAAGAACTGCCTCATTGCAAAATAGGGAGCTTTTTAACGACGCAATAAAGATAGACCTTTGTTCCATTGAGCAAAAAAAAAAAAAAAAAAAAAAAAAAATAGATTTTTTTATGCAGTTTAAAGAAAAACAGGGGCTTTTTCTTCGTGGAAGTCGAAATTTAAAATTTATACTTTACGCCTAAGAAAATTTTTAAAACTAATTACATATTTCTAGCTCATAATCGATCTTGAAAAAATTTCTTTTATATTATAATTAATCACTTTCAATATCCATTTAACAAAAACAAATCACTAATCTTTTTTTAAAAAAAAAACCTATCGAACTTATCGAATTAACATAAAACTTGTATTGAATAAGAAAAAAAGAAGAACAAAATTATTGTAAGAAAAAAAAAAAAACATTGTTTCTTGATACATTTTACAATTAACATTCTTATAATGAAATTAATTAGGTAAGTAAAAAGAGAAATGGGTTCTTTTAGTCTTTAATTAAAAAGGTCAATTTTTAATTAAACTCATGGCTAAGGCCAACACGCAGTAATTTTCTATATATGTCAATTGTCATGTTAGGATCAAAAAGAGTGTAAAAACCTAATTTCTTGAACGTATCACATAAAAAAAAAAAAAAAAAAAAATTCTCAATTTCTTCGTTTCATGTTCTACAAGTTTTATCCATTTTAGGATTAATTTACAGGTTATAACTTTGAAAGAAAACTCAGCGGGTTTTTGTCTTTACAACGTCTTAATATCTTTTAATCCAATTATAGGAAAAAAGAAAACAAGGAAATGACGACAGATTTCGCGATCACAAAGGGATTGCGCTTTTAGATTTTAAAGGTAGGCAGCTTAAAATGAATAAACAATGAAAAGGTAGGCAGAAAGCATGAAGAAGAGGAGGCAGTTAATCAAAGAGAAAACGCTCGTCTTCAATTTTGCAAAATCACGGAACAAATTTAAAAAAACAAAAAAAAATTGATTGTAAGGCGGGTCAGTGTTTTTCCTTTTTTTTTTTCTTTTTTAATTTAAAACAAATACTAATCTTGCGTTAAATCAAGACGCAGCAGCGTGTAGCATTGTCAGGATAAGAAATAGTCCATAAATATCGTACGACGTGTGGTGCCGCACATGAAATGACCACCCACATATGACCAATCCATCGCAAACTCGATTCCTTTAGTTTTTAAATATATTTTACTTGATTTTTTTTTTATTTTTTTTTTTTTTATACTTGACACTTTGTCGATTTGTTACTCCTGTTAATATCTTATTTTCGCCATTTTATTGCTCTAGAGCAGGAATCGAGCGCAGCAAAAACCGTCTCGAGGCTATATAACGTTGCCTAGGTCAGGGATAGTGACCTTTTTAGAGCAAAAAGAATGTCGTTTCTCTTTGCCATCTCCATATTCAAAATGACATCATAAAAATAAATCCGAAAGCTGCTCCTTTAAAAAAAAAAAAAAAAGGAAATTCATTTCCATAAAAAGATTTTTAAATGGTAACCACGAAAGCCAAACTTGAAATCTGTGCATTAGCTTACAGAAGTAAAGGGTGCTCAAAAAAAATTTAAATTTCTAATTTTTTTTTTTTTTTTTAATTTTTAAGGTTTTGCCGGCTGAAAACTCAATTCCTTCTGGAGCCAGCTCCAGCACTTTGGGTATTTCCAACCAATTTTTACCGGCTTCGGACTCCTACCCAAAACGAAATACCCCGCGGTAAAAAAAAAATTAACGAAAAATCGCAGACGATTTTTTGGACACCCTACTCGACTCCGGACATTATTCAAAACGTTCCTTCCAAATGACAGTGCTTGAGTAATATTCCAATTACTAAAATACTGTTGAAATACGCTACATATGGCGATACATTTAACCATCATTATTGTTTTAGGTCCATATCTAGGTATGCGCATATATAACCAGTCTTAAATTCCTTTCAGAAATTGATAGTGAAGTTATGCCCTTAGAGTGCGAACAGGATCGGTTTTCAGAGGATGATTTATATTATTTAAAACGCGTTTAATTCGTTCCGTTTTTTTTTTTTTTTTTTTTTTTTTTTTAACTTCTTAAACGTAACTACGATTACGATCGTATATTTGTCATTAGGCAATCATTTGTCTTTCTCGATTCATCTTTGGAGGTATTTCCAACCATAATCATTCAAAAATAAAAAATATAAAAAAAATAAAAACAAGATTGCAGTAAGTGACCAGGAAACCGTTTTATACAATTTTTTTAAGGACTTAAAAAACATGGCCACACAAGTTGTTGAACCAAATTTTTCGATATGATCAATAATGTGAAGTAAAATTAATCAAAATACACTTTCATCGATGACAGTTACAGTCGTAGTACATAATAGCAGTATCATATCCATCCCGAAAGGTTATTGGACAATATTTCTTCTTCCACTTAATAATTTTTTTTTTTTCTCGAATGTAATGAATGAAACACGTGTATCAATATGGGGCTACCTTATGGTACTTTTGAATACGCTGACGAATGCGCCCTACTGGTTTGCGTAGGAGTTTCGATGACATTTAACCGGTAGCCCATATATGCGAAGCTATCAATAAAATTGATGCGCACCACCAACTGATTAAATAATATTTTTAAATTTTTTTTTTTGTTTAATTAATTTACTTGAGGTTTTAAAATGAAAGATACACTCTTGGCCGTAAGAAGGGAATCTGTGATAGGTAAAATAACGCCGAAAAAAAAAACTACATTAAGTCCATTAGGTCCGAAAAAGGAGCTAGAAGTAAATTGGACAAAAAGAAAATTGGGGACTACTAACATGATGAGCAAAAATGTTTGGCAAGCAAGGATGAACGATTTGGGCTTCAAATTTGGAAGATCCCACAAAAACAAAATATCAATTTTAGGAAAAAAACGATAAAAAATCATTTAAAAACATTTTTTTTTTAAATCCGGTATTTTATACATGAAAATGGGGTCTAACCGCACCGAAATCGTGGCAAAACGTTTTGCTATATTCAGAGATACAGATCCACGATTTTAAATGCTTGAATAAGACTTAATTGTTCTTATAGTTCATAATTTTTAATTGTTTTCGCAATAATAAAAAAAATGTTTCTCTACGAGAGACTGGTTCAGCGCTCTAGCGGCGACATTGGGAACTACTTCAACAAAAAAAATAGAAGATGGCGTTTCATTTTTTTATTGCGAAAACATTTAAAATAATTATCATAGGAATTATAAAGCCTTTTTACACATTTTAAATATTGAATCTTTGCCTCTGAAACATAAAAAAAAATTTTTGGCACGGTTTCGGTGCGATCCGATCTCATTTTCATTCGTAAAAAACCGAAATTATTAAAACAAAATTAATTTTTTTAAAAATCGATATAATTTTCCACCGTCCGACTAACTGTCCAAAGAACAAAAAAAAGTTTTTGTTTATTTTTTCAGCATCCTAAAAACAGACACCAGGTACATTCCATTTCCCATGTTTAGCTTATGGGTAGAGAGAGATTGGTCCCGGAACACCCGGGACGGGAATCGATTTCAATTGCCGGGAATGAAAATATGTCGGGAAATTGTTATCTCTCCTAATGGGTGTATATATACGAGCATTAAATATACCGTATATTTAACATTCCTACTGCAGCTGCTCTCCTGGGTCGAAAATCAAAAATTTTGGAATTTCAAACTGCCTGATAGCGCAATCGCTGTGGCTTATCATTTGTAAAAATTTTTTTCCTTTTCGAAATTTTTCTTTAACCGGCGTCTTGGTGAGGCGCAAGAGGGCCAAAGTTTTGGACAATTCAAAAAAAGCTCAAAAATTTCAATATTTTTATCACATTTTTTACAATAACTCAGGAACAGAAATAGCTACACGCAAATTGAATTAATTTTTGAAAGTTACGTTAAAAATCCGATAGGAAAAGGTACTTTTTCACGAAAATCTAAAAGCCGAATTTTCATTTCTTATGAAATTTTCCAAAACTTTGACTCTCTTGCGCACCCTCAAGACGCCGATTTAAAAAAAATTCGAAAAGGAAAAAAATTTTTGCACTAGATAAACCACAGCGATTGCGCTATCAGGCATTTTGAAAATCCAAAATTTTTGATTTTCGACTCATCCTACTGAGTAATACCTTCTCCCGGAAAGGACCGTAACTATCAATTTATGATTAGGAACCCCAACAACATGTAGCAACGGTCTCTCCTTTCCGGATCTGCTCGGTAAGCAACGCAAAAAAAAAAAAAAAAAAAAAGAATCTAAACCATAACTATCTTAAACCATAAAGCTCAACCATAAGTTTCGAAAGAGGTGAACCAAAAAAAAAATTGGAACGCCACTGCTTCCTTACCACGAAAAAAAAAAGAAAGAAAACTTAAGGCAGGTGAACAATTCTATTTTTCAGGAATAGCTTTAGGGTGATTACTTGGCGCAATCTTAAAAGAAAGAACCCCATAAAAATATGAAAAAAAAAAACGATTCTCCAGTCAGAAAATTCAAAGTTTCAATTCCCGTAAACACGCAGAAAAAAAAAAAAAAAATGACGCGATAAATTTCACTAAAGGTGTTCCTGAATGACACCTACCTGACCAGAAAACACAAGGAACGCACACAAGTCGGCGGCGCGTGCAGAAGGCACACAGACAAACCGGCATGCGTAATGAGCAGTGCGTGACGTGCTCTCTGATCGGCCGATTAATCGTGTAGTATTCTTGGGTGGCCCCTGGCGCTACTCATTCACTCTTCATACTGACAAGACAATTGGTTTGAGTTTGTTCATGTCATCACTGTTTATATACACTCTTCCTCCATCCTGACAACAAAAACGAAAAAGAAAAAAAAAAATATTATTATATATATATTAATATTATATTATATTATAATTATTAACTGCAGAAAAGAAAAAATGAAACCGAAATCCGCCACGTAAAAAAAAAAATGATTTTTATATCGCTTCCTGTCAATTTTTTTATTTTATTTTATTTTTTTTTTCGAAGGAAGTAATAAAATATAAGCAAAACGACTTCTTTGAAAGCACCTGGTTGAAACATTTTTTTAAAATTTAATTTTTTCTAAAAACCGTTTGATGGGATTCCGCTCACACCACAGGCGACTGGTTGCTTTTTTGTATTTTGAGGTTAGAAAAGTCATATTTTATGGAATAATTTTTAGTTCAGAAAAACTTTTATAAATAAGCCTTTAAACGCCGCGGACCGCAGTACGGCGGCCAGATTTTTGTTAAAGAATTCATGGATTATTTTATTAAAATAAGGCTTTAATTAAATTAATGGCTTGCAATTAAACAAGCCAGTTTAGAGCCGTAGGGAAAATATGATTACACCCCTATACCTGCCACCCAACCCATTTTCACCCCAATACCTGCCTTACCCCAGCGTCTGACGCTGGGGTAAGGCAGGTATTGGGGTGACGCAGGGGCTGCGAGTAATAGGGTGGGCCGAAAAATGCGAATTTTCGAATTTGAAAACGCCTGATAGTGGAATGGGTGCCTTTTGGCAATAATGTTAATCCTAATTTTTTTCAGATTTTTCGAAGGTCATCTTGAGGTCGCGCAATGACCTTGAAGTTTTTGAAAGTCCCATATTAGGGCAAAAAATAACTTTTTTATTTTCACTAAAAAAAGTATCGTTTCCTATCGGAAATTTTGCGTAGATTGCGAATATGAAGTCCAAAATCGCTTTCAGGATACCGTTTTCAAGTTATAGGCCAATTTCAAGAACACTAAAATTCGTTGGACGTATTTTCCAATTTCGGCCCAAACCCGTACGTTATAAGTAAGTTTGGACTTCATATTCGTAATCTACGCAAAATTTCCGAAAGGAAACGATACTTTTTTCAGTGAAAATAAAAAAGTAATTTTTTGCCCTAATATGGGACTTTCGGAAACTTCAAGGACATTGCGCGACCTCAAGATGACCTTCAAAAAATCTGAAAAAATTTAGGGTTAATATTATTGCCAAAAGGCACCCATTCCACTATCAGGCGTTTTCAAATTCGAAAATTCGCATTTTTCGGCCCACCCTAGCGAGTAATCCCCAATTCTGTTTGTGAAAGAAGGGGACATGTCAGGACCATGCCTTCGAGGCCGCGAAATAAAAGCCGTGCTGTTCCCCGATGATGCTCTCTTGCTTGCATTGACTTTCGCTGGACTAAAAAAATGTGTGAGAATAGTTGAAGAATATTGCGAGCGATGGGGCTAAACGTGAAGGGAAGAAAACGAAAATCATGGTCTTAGAAAAGGGAGGAGAAGGTGGCAGGGGTTCAGGTGGTTCTATAAAGATCAGGAGGTAGAAGTGGTGGAAAAGTTTAAATACTTAAGGATCATTTTCCAGAGCGGAAGCGATTGGTAATGCCATATAGAGGAGGCTCTAAGTAAGGCAAAGAAGGCCATGACCGTAGTAAAAAAAGTCCCCAGAAAAAGTGAGTTTTAAGTCCGGCCACCAATAGGTTATAAAAACTTATAACAAGATGATAAAATTTGTAATCTTGTTATAAGTTTTTATAACGTATTGGCCGGACTTATAACTCACTTGTTCTTGGGGCATTGTATAAATTCCGAAATCTACCGGTAGCGCTATAAAAATCTCTTCAATACAATGGTTAAGCCTATCCTACTGTATGGGGTAGAAGTATGGGGATGGGAAGAAGCTGGATAAATTCGCACTAAGATTTTATAAACAACTACTAGGTTAGAAAGGGAGGAAAAGGTAGCAGGGAGATGTGGTTGTGGTAGCAGGGGATGTGGTTCGGGTGAGTGAGGGGTAAGGGTGAGTTGGAGTGAGTGAGGGGTAGAAGTGAGTTGGACTAGGTACCACTGAGTAAGGAAGTAGAAGGCATCAGGCTAGCGGGTTATGTTTTAGGTTTGGCGGAAAGAGGGAACTGCAAAGGGCTGTGCCTAGAGGATGCTTCGATAAGAAAAGAGGAAGGGTGGATGGGAAAGATGGAAAGACTGCTGGTAGAGATGGGGTGGGAAGACAGAATAATGGAGGAAGTAATGGGCTCGAAGCGGGGGTTAATGGTATGTGCTAAGAAGCCGATCAAGGACGAATAGGGACTTAGAGAAGGGACTAAGGGTTAGGGACTTAGAGGAGGGGGTTAAAGGTATGGGATTATTAAAATGGCTGCGGGAGGTTAGGCAGCAGGAACCAGGCGAAGGTTTCTATTTAAAACTAAATAACCGAAATCGGAGAAGAGTTCATGCCTGGTTCTGCCTGAGGGGTGGAAATATGGCAAGGGAAGGAGGACGTTGGGGGAGGTGCCCTTTGTGAGGAGAGCAAGATGGGGAGATACACATTCTGATAAGAGTGTGGGGAGCTCAGGGGGTTGAGACGGGAAATGGAAGAAAACGGTGGGATGCTTAAGTTATGGAATGCTAAACAGTACTTCAAGACCCGCGACGAGAAGATGCTTGATGGATTGGGAGGGTTTTTGGCTGGGGCTAGAGTAAAAAGAAGTGAGGGTTTAGTTCAAAGTTTAATAAAAACGGGGGTTTAAGGAAAATTGTTATGTATTACTGTTTTTTTTGTTAACATATATCGAATCTTTATGTCTTTATATGAGCGTTGGGGTTTTAAAGTTTTATTGTTTACGGGGACCTAAAAAAATATTGTTAATCTTAAAAATCAATATATATAAAGTTATTATTACTTACTAATTAGATAAAATCCCTCCCCTTAAAAAAGGTTAAGGTATTAAGTAATAAAAAAGATGATTTTTGAACCCCCTTATTATAGAAACAAATTTTCTGCTACTGCTGCGACATTTAATTTTTTGCAAATGTGGAATATTGCTGAAAATAAGGTAAACATTTTACTTAAAAAGTAAAATCGTTCAAAAACCTTCTTTTCCTCAAAATTGAATTGAAACTGAGATCAAGCTTCTGAAAAAAGCACAGACCTCAAAAATTACTTTTCAAAAGAGACAATTCGAAATTTTGTTGCAGTGACCGAAAGGTGACTAATGTCACCTACTACTAAAGCACCGAATTGCGTTTTGACTCAGGTAGATACTCTGTCTGAGGAAGTCTGCCGGCTCACCCTCCAAAAAATCCCATTCGGAATAATATTTTTTTCTCTTTCTTTCTTTCGGAAACGCAAGTCGTCAGGTGGCTTTTAAGACGTAATGATGATTTGTATGTATTACACCATTTTGACAATGTTTAATTACAAAGAATGAGATT
The DNA here is from genome assembly GCA_037577465.1 of Liposcelis bostrychophila. Classification (NCBI taxonomy): domain Eukaryota; kingdom Metazoa; phylum Arthropoda; class Insecta; order Psocodea; family Liposcelididae; genus Liposcelis; species Liposcelis bostrychophila. Next base: position 10,362,464 of record CM075209.1, read on the forward strand.
TGTCGTTACAAGTTGATTAGAATTTATAACAAGAACACAAAACGATGTTCATTTGTTTCCTGGCATTGTTGTTTATACGGAACAACGCCTTTCAGTATATAGTGTTTAGTTTAGACCTCAAGGGCTTACCATAGCTCCGACTGGAACCCATCCTGCAATTCATTCTCTTGAGAAAATTCGATTTAATAAATAATAAAGAAAGAGAAAAAAAATAATGATAATAAAAAATTGAAACTTTTTATACATTTTTTTCGGAAAACAAGATGTCCAACCGAAATTACAGTGCAGACATTCTAATAGGTTGCAAGTTGTGATCAGAAGACAGTGATTTGAATTTTAGATTTTTTTTTTATCTTCCTTATCTCATCAGTAAATCTTCATCAATTTATTAACTAACCTTGCGTCATTATTATGCAAATCAGGCAACAAAACGATCAACTTATTCTCACCTCTCTTCTATTTCTTTTTAAAAAAAGATTTTTAGAAAAAAAAAAAAAATTAACGACTCATGCTAATTAATTTAGGCAAAAAAAAAATTGTTTGCAAAAAAAATAATTATCGTTTTCAAAAAATTGAAAAGTGGTTTTGATACGTTTTCCCGAACGTCAAGTAAAAATATTCGAAATATTTTTTAAACGATCGGATCTTTAAAAAAAAAAAAAACGGTCGGTTGGTCATTTAAATAAAAAGAAAAATGATTGCATTTTCAAATATAAATAAAATAAACAAAATAGACATTGTAGGCTCTGCCAGGATCGGGTTAAGTTATTATACCGCTCAGTATGGGGTTCGGAAAAAAAGGAATTCGAAAATTTTTATCTAGTTTCCGATTCATTGGTCAACGCGTTTTTAAACTAATTTAAAATTATACGACGGAAAAAAAAATTCTATAAAAAAAAAAATAGGTTAAAAAAAACGAGTAGCCAACGAGATTTACATGAAACTTGTAAAAAGTTAATACGTTGTGTGTGGTTTATTATTAAGCTCCTTGAATTAACCTATTGTAACTGTAATAATAATTTGGTCTTGTGTTTAGTTTATAGGATTATAAGTATGTTTAATTTTTTTTTTAATGTTGATATTTATGAAAGAAAATACCACCAAAGATTCTTTTTTTTTTCTTTTCACTTTTAAAGGAACTAAAATAATGGAATAGTGTTTTAAGTAAGACATGATTGTAAGAGTTTAAAATTTCATGAATTGTACCCGCAGGAGTTCGGCGTTATCGTTACATCAAGAAAGATAATTCCTTTAAATGAGAAAGATGAGTATAATTTTGTTCTGAAGTACGAAATGTAGAGATTATAAGAAATTTTCTTTTTCTTCGTTCCGTGTTTATTTTAAAATTGGATTGGTTATGAAAAACGGACCCCGATGACTTAACTTACCTCTTTGTTGGGATTTTTTGTTTGTTCTTCGATGTCCATGTGTTTTATTTTTTTCAGGCAGACTTTCAATGTTGGGAACGATGATACCATGGGGGTTGCAGTTCTCAAGTAAAAGAATGGGCTTGAAATTTGACTTTGGGCTGTCCGCGGTAGCCACGGGTTGGGTATATTCAAAATCTGAAATAAAACCAAAAAATAAATTTAATTTAAATTATAATAAACGAAATAAAATGCACCTGCTCTTAAAAATTTCTGGCCAAAGGAAAAGCATACCGGATTAAAACGGGGATAGGGGAATAGGTGTGTCAGCCTTTAGTATTTTTATGATTGACGAACGTACGATAATATATGCATCACGTTAGGGGACATTCATATATTGCGTTGTCATGTTGGGGGGAAAAGGGTTACCCACTCCCCGAAAAAATATACACCGTAGTGCAAAAATGCAAAGTAACACAATGCAGTGGCAATGCAAATGCAAAGTAATGAAAAAGATGCAGTGGCGATGATGCAAACGATGCAGTCGTAGTAAAAATTCTGCAAAAAAGCTAATTAAAGGTGATGCAGTCGTAATGCAAATGCAAAGTGATGCAGACGTAATGCAAATGCAAAGTGATGCAAACGATTCACTTCTAATGCAAATGCAAAGTGATGCAAAGTGATGCAAACGATTCACTTCTAATGCAAATGCAAAGCGATGCAAACGATTCATTGGTAATGCAAATGCAAAGTGATGCAAACGATTGCTAATAATGCAAATGCAAAGTGATGCAGTTGTAACGAAAATGCAAAGTGATGCAAACGATTCATTGGTAATGCAAATTCTGCAAAAATGCAAATGAAAAGTGATGCAAGCAATTAAGCCGTAATGCAAATGTAAAGTGATTGCAAAGTAATGCCGAGAAACTGCAACTAATGATGTTGTACTACATCTAATTCAGAGGTAATGCAATCGATAATGCAAATGCATTGGTCATGCGAAATGCATACAATGCAAATGTAATGCAAATTGTACAGTATACACCAAAACACATGATAAATAAGTGAGTGATCCCTTAGGGGAGGCGAAGAGTTATTCACACCCGAAAAGCAGTTCACCCTAATACAAAACCGCCAAGTAATGCAAAAAATGCAATGGTTAAGCAAATGCTGCAAGCAATGCAAATGCAAAGTGATGCACGCTATGAAGCGACATTGCATCTTATGAAGTGTTACTACGACTAATGCAAAGGTAATGCCACCCTAATGCAGTAGCAACAGGATTTATGCAAAATGAATGTAATGCAAAGGTAATGCATTATATTACAAAGTCAATGTGCACTGAAATGCGTAAAATAGTAACTCCTCGGTTAAACCTAATAAAACAATGCATTTTAAACATTTTTCTAGCGTTAATATTTCCCCCGAAATATTGTTGAGCGGAGAGAACATCCAATTTGTGAGCGATAATTTTTGCCCTGCGTCTGAAAACGATGATGCGCCCGTCTCCCAGAAAACCTCAGAAAAAAGGAGCCTTTAACACCCTTTTTCGGTTATTCTTTAACACTCTTCAGATTTAAAAAATTAAAAAAAAAAAATGTTTCTTTTCTAATACGGTTTGCATTTTGCTCCACGTTCCGTGACCAATAAATTACATTTTAAAAAAAGAAAATTGAATCGAAAGCGTGAGAGCTAAGTGTTAAACTTGTCAGATATATTGAAATATTTTAACTTGTAACAAGGCCCTTTGCGTCTAATTTACACTTTGGAAACATCTTATTATAATCTCGGATTGACTTTATAACATTCGGACCTGCCTACAGTTTCTTGTGTTGGCTTGTTACTTTTTTTCACACCGACAACATGGGGGGTTTTCTGATATACCAACTAACTCTATACTTTTTATTTTTTTATTCTTAAAAAAAAAAATTGCTGGAGATGCCCTACTAGGAATCACGATTTCAAATTTTATCTAGCCATTAAAAAAATGTTGAAACAATTTACGGAACTATAAAACGGATTTGATTTATGCATGTCACACGAGAGAATAAAAAAAAAAAAAAGAAAAAAAAAATTTGATGGGTATCACACTAAGTTTGAGGTTTTTTTTTTTTTTTTTTTTTTCTTAGATGATATCGTGAAATTTTACACCGATTCCAATTATTCGCGGTCTGGAATGAAAGTGATTGATGAGTTGGAAATTAAATAGTTTTTTTAAGTCTTTCATAACAGTTCGAATAATATTGTAAACCATTTTTCATTCATAAGACTTTAATATTTAGATTGTACGGTTTTAAAATAAGTAAAACAAAATCCGTTGGAGCAGCGGAAAAGATATGAAAATTGTTTTTTATGAGGTTTGAATGCAGAATTGTTGCACAGGAACAATAACAATCGCATTAAATCATATTTCGAGGAACTACAACAGAAAAAAAAACCTATAGCCCTCAACCCGCAAAACCGAAACTAATTTTCTAACGTTAATTATTTTAACGAGTATCATGACTTACGTTTCTAAATTGTTACACTTTAACTGTAGCCACCCAAACAAGAATAAATAGCTTTTATGCAAAGAAAATTTTTGAAGTCACTCGCTTTTTATTTATTAAAATTTTAAAATTTAATCGTTTTTTTTTAATGATGGAAAGAACGTGGGTCGATAAGACCGATTTTTGGGCTGTGAAAAAAAATTTTTTTTTTTACGTTAAAAAGTAGGTCCATATGTAGTTGTTAAGGGGTCATAAGGGACACCTAGTTGCGCGCATGCGTTTCGCCGTTATCGCCTTTTTTTTAAATTTATCCGTTGTGAACATGGCAGTCGGAAATCATCCAGTGGCCTGCTAATAGTACCCACCAAGGCCCATCTACTGCACCATACAACGGTTGCGACCGGCGTGTTCACATGGTCTTAATTCGTACGGTTTTTAGGTCTCATAAAGAAGTCGTTGAATGGCCCTAATTTCGTTTTCACATGAGCTTCCTAATATTGAATACTTACTTAATTCACCGTTTACAACTTAAGCACATATGTGCGCCAATGTTAAATGAATGAAATTACATTTGAGATAGCTGATTTCTAATGTTCACACTCGGTTTTAACCGTATTTTTCATTAATATTACATACCTAACGTTCAAATTAATCAAATGCATCATTTTCCGCATTTTCATTTTGACCGGATTATTTGATAAACCATTAATTAAAAGTCCGCGATTTATTTTTCAATTACTCGTTTTCGCGCCTTTTCCGTGGAACATTTTTTTTTAGTTTTTTTTAAAGTTCAATGTTGGCATTCAAAATGGAGGAGGCGCCCAAGTAAGTTGTTTTTATTTATGTTTTGAAATTATTTATTTTTCTTAATTAATAAACATTTTTATATATCAGGCTTAACTGCCTATGTGGTAAGCCAGCGACGAGGAGATATGAATGTTTGGCTTGTTACAGTCGAAGAATGAAAGAAGACTGGAAGTAAGAGAAAAATTGTTTTTATAGAAGGATGGGTTCATGAGAATTTAATATTTATCTTTATATGTCAGATGCTCGGTTTGTGAAAAATACGTTAGACGGAAGCAGGACATGAGGAGGGGGAAATGCGGATTTTGTTACCGGAGGCAGCGGAAGGTAAAGAGGAAATCATGTGAGGAAAAATTATTTAGTCTAATAAACTAATTTTATTTTTAAGAGAGAAAAAAAATTATCGCAATGTTTAGTCGGAGCCGAAATCACGGAAACCACCCAAAGGAAATCAGATTTGGAATCTGCAGACGGATTTTATAGCTGTGACAGAATGAGTTTTTACAGTACCTACACGTAAGAATTTCGGAACGCTAGCTCATCACTGGTTTTTTCTTTAGCCTACATTTAGTTTTTCTTATTTCAGTCCGGAAGTGGAATTGGACCCCTATGTTGAGTCTGATCAAACAAAGAATGAACAGGAAGATGAAATCAAGTCTGATGTCAAGGCCGATAAAGCTCAGAATGAACAGGAAGATGAAATAATGTCCGATGTCAAGGCAGATGAAACTGAGAATGAGGAGGAAGACGAAATCATGTCCGATGCAAAGGCTGATAAAATTGAGAATGAACGGGAAGATGAAATCAAGTCCGATGTCAAGGCTGATGAAACTGAGAATGAACAGGAAGATGAAATCATGTCTTCTTTTAACTGGTACAGCAAGCAAATCTGTATTGATTTTTTCTTTAATCGATACTTCTTTTTTTTCTTTCAGGCGTGAAGTGAAAGTCAACTCTAATGTTGAGTCCGATCCAGTACAGAAGGAACGGGAAGATCAGATTAAGCCCGATGAAACTAAGAATGAACCGAAAGAAGACGAAGTCAAGTTCGATGTCAAGTCTGATGTGTCTGATCATGAAATCGATTGCATCGATCACAAAAATAAGGGTGTATTGTACGTATTAGGGTGTCTCTTATATTGCCAGTGACGGAATTCTAATGGTGCCGCCCCCTGAAATATTCCCAAATAATTCAAAAATAACGTGTGCAAAGTTTGGGCCTCCACCTAAACGCGAAGTGGTGCCTGTAGCAACGTCATTTTTCCCATTTAAAATACACGGGAAATTTTCTTATTTTACTTTTTTTTTTTTTTCTCAGTAAATAGCTAATCGAAAAATCTGCCGTTGGTCCAAATTATTATTTACATATATGCCTTTGAATCTAGGTACAAAGAATTCGTCCAACTTTTTTCCCATGCGAAAGGAGGGACCTTCAAAATTTATGTAAATTCAAAACAGTGCTATTCCCCCTTATCTACGAAAAAAAAGTATGACGAATTTTTTGTACCTAGATTCAAAGGCATATATATAAATAATAATTTGGACCGACGGTAGATTTTTCGACTAGCTATTTACTGGGAAAAAAAAAAAAAAGTAAAATAAGAAAATTTCCCATGTATTTTAAATGGGAAAAATGACGTTGCTACAGGCACCACTTCGCGTTTAGGTGGAGGCCCCAAACTTTGCACACATTGTTTTTGAATTATTTGGGAATATTTTAGGGGGCGGAACCATTAAAATTCCGACATTGGCAATATAAGAGACACCCTAGTACGTATAATTGTGTCGTTTGATTTTTGAGGCACCTTATTGCTGCCTTGCTTAAGGTGACGCAGGAGCAATTCATTTTTTGTAAACACCCTATACTTCGAAAAGCGGTAAAATTAACGTTTTGAGGTCAGGTATCAAAATTCCGCTTCCGAGCAACAATTCTTATCGATCTTATGCATCTCCATAAAAAATTTCGTACCTGACCATACAGTACTTTTTTCTCTTGCGTCACCTTAAATCAAATTAAAATTGAAAATTATTCTTCACTCCTTAGAATTTTTAAACCCACTAATACTCCTTGGAGGATAAAAAAGTGTAACGAGTTCGGTTTCCGCCATGTAAAAAAGGAATATCGCCGTGGGGGGCTACTTCTTGGCTCCCCCAAAAAAATTGATCCGGTGCAAGGGGATGGAAATTGTTTGTTTCGGGCGGTGTCGAAGGAAATTACTCTTTCAGAAAAATATTACCAAGAAGTCAGGATGCTGGCGGTGCAGACAATAAGGTGTAACAGTTGTAAGTTTTTTTCCTTAACTTTAACAATTGGGTAGATTTTCTTTGGGCTGCGGAGTTACCCATACGGCGATATTTCTTATTTACCTGCCGGAACCAAAATTCGTTGCACCTTTTTAACCTCCATGGAGTATAAGTATGTTTAAATTTTCTAAGGTGTCAAGAATAATTATTTTTGATTATAAATTGATTCAATCACGGAAACAATAAGGTGCCTGAAAAATGTAATGAGATAATAAATAATATTTACAATACACCCTTCTTTTTGTGAACGATGACATAGATTTTATGATTAGACACATCAGACTTGCCATCGAAATTGACTTCGTCTTCTTTCGGTTCATTCCTAGTTTCATTGGACTTAATTTGATCTTTCCATTCGTTCATTCTTTACTGGATCGGACTCAACATCGGAGTTGATTTTCACTTCACGCCTGAAAGAAAAATAAGCAATATCAATTTTTTTTTAAAAATCAGTATAGATTATATTAGATGAAGATTAGTTGAAAGAAAACTTAACTTCATCTTATTCTTCTTGCTCTGTTTGATCAGATTTATCACCGAGGTCTGACTCCACTTCAGTTAGAATCTCGTTTTGTCAGATCTGAGCAAATCCACGCTTAAGAGGAATCGTGAAAAAAATTGTTTTGTTTCGAATTTTCTTGTGCAAAAAAATTGTTTCTAAAAGTACAACCTTAAAAGGTTTTTAAAACATTCATTAATCCTAAAACCTTGATATTAAGGACGAGAAATATTTTTCCGGTACTGATTTGGAAGGAATTTCGAAGCTTCTTTGATTCAATTCAATTCAATTCAATTCAATTCAATATATTAATCCATTGTTAACATATTTGTGATATTTTGGATTTGTTGATATTTTGGATTGCTAGCAAATGACCATGAATAATGTAATGTACAGACCATTTTTCCGACCTCTCAAAACATGAAAATTATAATGGCAAAATAAAGCTTCAAACCTCAATGATATGTTTATATTCTCTATTTCCACTGTAGGATACTATTAATATTCGGGGGTTTTGTAACGCTTTAAAGCGTATAAACGTCCCGTCCGTTACATATGGATTTGCTCATTATAGAATCATCCAGGAAAAAAAGAAATACCGTCGTACGGGGCACTAATTGGAAAATTAGTGACCTTTTGCGTGCAAGCCTAGACTCTTATAGATGGACTACCGCTCGCCCTTTTAATAGTTTAAAATGATTTAATCCTCTATCTTTCTTTATTTAGTTCTGTTTGAACCGATAATTGGGAAAAAAGTAGATGATTATTTAAAGGAATCTAAAATGGAAGAAAATAGAACCTGGGGGACGGATATTGAAATCCAAGCCCTGGCTACTTGTCTGGGAACCAAAATCGGAGTTTATTTCAAACCACCAGGAAAATCTTTGTACGATTGGTATTTTTATGATAGTCTTAAAGATGAAGAAACAGACTGCGTTATTTATTTGGTTCATAAGCACAATCATTATGAACGGGTTTTATCCGTCTAAAAGCTATTTTTTTTTTTTTTTTTTTTTTTGTCAGTCTGCTTATTTTAATAATGATTTGGAGTCTAGTACACGTGAGCATTATTTTGGCCATTTTCGACCCCCTTCCCCCCCTTGTTAGCAAAGATTAGCATTTCAGGATCCCCCCTAAAACTACGTTAGATTTCCGTTACCCTCCCCCCCCTTAATTTTTTTTAAAAATTAATATTAAACATTTTAAAAATCTGAATTTTTCGGAACTTAAATTTAGCAAAAAACAGTTTTTTTTTTTAAAAGTGAGTTAGGTTACATTGTGTAAGAAAATTAAATTATTTTCATTTTGGCACGTTTATTACATGAGATAAATGCTCACGTTAAATTTCTAAAACCCCTCCCCCCCCCCCTTGTTAGCAAAAGTTAGCATTTTGAATACCCCCTCTCCCCCCAAACGTGCTCACGTGTTTTATGGACGACCCCTTTACAGTATGTTACATATTTTAAATAGTAAAAGAAATATTGAATTCCATTTTTATTTTATTTATTTTAAACAGTTTAATACGTATCAATTATTCAATACAAGTATAATATCTAAACGATAATATCTAAACGATAATATCTAAACCAATTAATATGGAAAATTAAACTCGGAGTAGTGAAAATCAGCTTCTAACCCTGCGAATTATACAATTTAACCTAATAATAAAAATAAAAAATAATAAAGTATGCAAATTCAGATTATATGAAAAAGTCGTTACCTTAAGATCAAAACAGGCAGAGAATACAAACTGCGGACCAACAAGAATCCGTCGTAAAAATACGCATATTGTAATCAGAATAAATCAACATTTTTACGCATAAAAGGATATTTTTTTAGTTACGAATAACCTAGAAATCAGATTAAAAATCGGATGTGTCTTCCGTTTCCGTGACCTCTTCCTCATTTGACTGTAAATCTGAATCAGATTCGGACTCTTCCGATTCGGACCAACCAGTAGGGACCGAAGCAGCATCCTCGATATAATCAGTAAACTGGGTAGACCGTAAAGTTTTATTGTTTGCAATATGTCGCCAATATGACAAATACCTAATTAATTTTATTTAGTTAAGGATTGTAAGCCATAATGGAATCATTCAAGTATTATGTATTCAGATTAGAGGCTAGAGGGCAACTCTGAAAATCTTAGGCTAATGTCAAAACTCCATACGAGAAAACCTTAATTGTTTACTACAGAGAGGGGGAGGGTCAAAAATAGTGTAATCATGCTTAAGTAATACTTGAATGGCCTCCATGAATAAATATAAAAACTGTTTTGCATGTTGTTACCATATAACCGAGGCAATGTGGGCACAGCACCCTACGACCCTTGCACCCGTTTTACACTGGCAGTACCAACCACTGATCCGGTCTGCATCATGTTGAATCCACAACCGGTGTTGTTTGTTTGACGTGTGCCTCGACTGAATAAGGAAATATAAAATCCCTTCCCTTTCTTTATGGTATCTTAAATGATATAGACCGTCATACGACAAATGTTCCTCCGTATATCTCTGGGCCTAGGTAAAGATGCAGTAACTATTATTTGTAAAGTAAAGTAGTTTTAGACGACAAGTCACTTTATAAATACAGTAATAGAAACTTTTTAAACAAGTTATAAGTTTAGAACCTGCTTAATTTGATAAACACCCAGTGTCAAATCACGTAACTCGTCCAGACAAAGTTTTGGAAAGTCCTTTAAGATATCGCACCCTGAAACAGAATCAGTTTCTTCCCAACATGCCCTTTTTCTTCCCCAATTATTTTCTTCTACTAATTTTTTAAGCGGGTTATCTTTTTTCGCTAGCTCTAACATCTTCTTAGCGAGAAGTTCGTCATCGGGATTATCATTGTAACGAGGGTAACGGTATTTATTACATAATGCGCTCACAATGCGTACATAATCACCTATATACTGAACCTGTGTATTCGGGAAAACCCCGTCCAACGCCTTCCATTTTTTTAGGAGGCCATTTATAGCCTCAACCACCCACCTTGGAAAATCGAAAAAAGAGCGTTAATGTATTTGTATGGAAAAAAAATCAAGTGCCTTTTCTATATCTAAGGAAAATAATATAGACGCATTTCGTTTTACCTAACTTTTGTGACCAGTCGAGACTGATTGGCTTCTTCAGTAGAATGTTGGAATAAACTTTTCGATAAAAATGACGGCATCTTCGCAATAAGGCCTAATTTTTCTAAGAGATCGAGACAATCTCGAAATCCTCTGTCGACAACCATTCTATCTTCCTCTTTAATCCATCGGGTTAGATATTTTGCATCCTTTAACATTATTGATCTTAAAATATTCGCGTCGTTATTTTTACCATTACCCAGATAAGGACCAAAAACATCAAGGATAAATCCACTTGGACTACAAAGGATCATAGGTTTGACAAGCGGACGACCTTTATGAGTGCTAAAGGTTTGCCTTTGAAAGGAATAATTGGCGCTTTTCTGAATATAAATGTAGGTACCGTCTGCTATTATGATCGCCTTGTCTTTTTTCCCATCCGCAAATAATGCATTCGCAAGTGTAGTAGAGTGTTGCTTTATGTATTCCTCTCGACTTACAGTATGAAAACCTGTAAAATGGGGATCATACTTCAGTAGTTCAATATGGAAAGAAAATCAAATACCTAGGTATGAGGACACGAAACTATGCATGAGCACTACCCGCACAGCACCAATCGCCTTCCCGACAGTTCTCCTGTTAATGCCGAACAAGACGCCCAATGTTTTATGTGGTAAACCTACAGATGTCGGATACAAACATGCTAAGCCTGATTCAATACATTTTGCTGCATTTATTCTTACCAGTTCTTAATTTCATTAAAAGGAGTGCCAAACAGGCTCTTCTAGAGCGATTTCTCGAAGACCTGATGCTGGTATCTAAGTACGTCATCAGGTCGGCAAAATTAGCTTTTGTAATGCCAGTTAAAGTAACGTAGTCTTCATCGGTAAGGGAGTGCTCATCGTCAAAATCTATAGTTCTTCTTTTAGATAGCTTGACAAGACCCTGAATTATTTTTTTTAAATCTTCCTCAGAAATAGACACCGAATCCGATTTAACCTTAATTCGATCTAATGCTTCTTTTTTCAATTTTTTCTTCCATAAATGGCTGGGGCAACATCTTACACCTTCAGGTAAAAGAAATTGCTTTTCCTGAAATACCTGAATCCGAGCTGCTAAGGGTACCCGACTTCTTTTTTTTGACGAGCCACAAACTATACATCTGGAAAATAGTTCCGTTGAAAAATTCTTACTTTAAACAAACAAACAATTAAATGAAATGTTTTACTGATTCTGATTGAGACAGCAGGTCTTGAATGGAAGCTCAAGTTTTTTCAATATCTTTTGCATTGAACCCAAACATGTGCGAAAATATCGGATTACAAAAAATTGGAGCACAAATATTAAAAAAAAATACAAAATCCACAGGTAGACAAATACGTTTTCTTCTAAAGAACTGAAATAAAATTAAGGTTATAATTTTTTTTAAACCACAAGCTGGAAAATACTAGAAATTATTTTTTAAAAATATTTTGCAACTTTAAGACACGGTTCTAAACTTATACCAGGTAGGTGACGTTTTTTCCCCTTTTCCGCTTGTAAAGTGATAATTTTTGCAAACGTTTTGCAAGATTAGAGGGTGCGCTTTTATAAAAAAACCGAATGATGTAATGTTAGTACAGGTAAATATTTTTTAAATCCTTAGAAAAAACTGAAATCAAAGTCGTAAGTAAGTATTATTGATAATGGGAAAACGAAAACCGGCAATCTCTTCGAGGGGTGAACGTGAATTCACTACGAATTAAAAGCGCAATTCAAAAGAGCTTAGGGTAAATCTGTAACTTCAAAGTGTGGTATAACTTTAGAACCTGTACTTTATAATGATAGATACATGAAAAAGTAGCCTATACCTTTCATCCCCTAATTCCACTCTGAAAAAAAAAAAAGACAAAAGTATTTAATATTTTTAGAGTTCAAACCAGTAACAAAAAAAAAAAAAAAAAAAACGTAATGCTACGTACGGTTCTGAACTTAAAATGTTATTCGCAGTAAATTCGGGGAGGTGTTCATCCTTCGTAGATATCGGCTCTTCGGTTTCTTGTTGAGATGGCACCGGCTCTTCTGCCTTGCGTCGTTTCTCTGATGGTTCATCGTTTTCGTTTTCTATGCATCTAAAAAATATATCAATTTTTTACACGATCACAATAAAAATGAAAGCACATACGGTATTTCGTTTTTAAATGCTTCATTATTTTAAAAGCATTATACATACTTGCGATTTAAGTTGTAACACTTGCGGCACATGCCGCTTCTCAAGTCCCTTTTCCGTTGCGATGTTTTTTTACAGGAAGAACATCTGCAAATGAAAAAAATATAAACCTTCTAAAATTGTCAAAAATATTTACTTGTACTCACATTAAATCAGTAGGTTTTTTGTTTCGTTCCATCCTTTAATTATACAAAAATGTTTATTAATTAAGAAAAATAAATAATTTCAAAACATAAATAAAAACAACTTACTTGGGCGCCTCCTCCATTTTGAATGCCATCATTGAACTTTAAAAAAAACTAAAAAAAAATGTTCCACGGAAAAGGCGCGAAAACGAGTAATTGAAAAATAAATCGCGGACTTTTAATTAATGGTTTATCAAATAATCCGGTCAAAATGAAAATGCGGAAAATGATGCATTTGATTAATTTGAACGTTAGGTATGTAATATTAATGAAAAATACGGTTAAAACCGAGTGTGAACATTAGAAATCAGCTATCTCAATGTAATTTCATTCATTTAACATTGGCGCACATATGTGCTTAAGTTGTAAACGGTGAATTAAGTAAGTATTCAATATTAGGAAGCTCATGTGAAAACGAAATTAGGGCCATTCAACGACTTCTTTATGAGACCTAAAAACCGTACGAATTAAGACCATGTGAACACGCCGGTCGCAACCGTTGTATGGTGCAGTAGATGGGCCTTGGTGGGTACTATTAGCAGGCCACTGGATGATTTCCGACTGCCATGTTCACAACGGATAAATTTAAAAAAAAGGCGATAACGGCGAAACGCATGCGCGCAACTAGGTGTCCCTTATGACCCCTTAACAACTACATATGGACCTACTTTTTAACGTAAAAAAAAAAATTTTTTTTCACAGCCCAAAAATCGGTCTTATCGACCCACGTTCTTTGGTAAATGTTGACGGTTTCGCAATTGAGAAAAAAAATGACTTCCTTTAGAAGTAAAATTAAGAAAATATGATATACTGTGTAAAGTTTCGTTATTTTGGGCAAAAAAATTCAGGCCATATAATTCCGCCTTAAAATATGTTTACTTATGTATATTTAAAAAAAATAGTTTATCCCCGATTAACGACTTCAATTTGTAAAAATTTTCCAATTTTAAGAGGTCCAATAGTTTGGAGGGACCTCCCTTGGAAACTAGTCATGGGACCTCGTATATAAGAAAATTGTCCAGGAACTGGAACAATCCAGGTTGGATCTTAAAAGCGTCAGGTTGGAACTTGAGAACGTCAGGTTCGATCTTGAAAAAGTCAGGTTGGAACTTGAGAACGTCAGGTTGGATCTGGAAAACGTCAGGTTGGAACTTGAAAAAGTCAGGTTGGAACTTGGCAATGTCAAGTTTAAACTCTACAATGTTAAGTTTGAACCTGAGATTGTCACACAGACAGCAAAGTCTATCCAGTACCGAGGACGTCCTCATGACGTCTTGAGGATTTTTATTACACGTCCTATGGATAACTCATTGATTTGGACATCTTGTGGATATCTAATGAACGATCCATGGATTGAAAACGCTATCTGAGCAGGCTCAAACTTGACAGTCGACAACTAGACGAACCTTCAGGACTTCCGTAGTTAATAGATATATTTGGAAAACTTCTTATTCTTTCAAGCCTACTAAATGTACTAAAACCGACGAGTAAGCCGTCCTCATTGCTGCTCTTTATCAGTTTGCAACTGTCATCCTCCAGTTGTAAACAAAGTCAAGTCGTCTGTTGATCTTCCCTCGAATCTAAATTACAAAAAAAAAAAAAAATTTGAAGATGATCATGGCGCTAACCGTCCAGGATCGTATTCCGTCTTTGACAAAAAAAAAAAAAAATTCAAAAGGTCGTTCATGCCGGTAAATCTCATAGTCCACGTACATATGTTAAGTTAAAATACTGAACACAATACTGCTCTTTGTTTTGTATTTGAATTGCAAATGCGAGAGGCAGACATACACACACACTCACACACACACCAAGAAGAAAAAAAAAAAAGATTCAATTATGAATTATTAAAATTAATCAAACAGAATAATAAGAAAATATGATTTCATTAAAATTGTAATTCATTTAACCACATTGCATAGTTAAGATACAAACAATTCGGACCTTTCCCGGCCTTGAAAAGTCCACTTTTATTCAGATATTAAGTAAACAGTTGTCAAAATTTTTTTTTCTTCTGGTATTAGAATAAGTTATTAATGTCGTTTCATGCGAAAATGATTTTTTAAGAAGTCTTGACCTCTGTGTGGTCCTTTTTTTTTTTGGCAGGACGAACGGAGGGGAAAAATTTTTTCATGTGTTTTGTTTGTGATTTGGGGGGGAGATCGACTCGCTTTTTCGTCGTGATTTACGGGAGTTTTAAAATAATAAATAACAACAAAAGGAAGATTGAATAAGAAGTCTGGAGCACGCCTAATAAGGATAAAACATCCGTCCGTAATAAAGCGAGTTCAATTACTGACAATAAGAAGAACAAGAGTCAAGAAGTGGCCAGGAAGTTTTGAATTACTATCGCGCGTGCCGTCGTCCTCACTCATTTATTCAATCATACGCATCCGTTAAAATTTTGATTGCTCTTTATTTTATACATTAACTAACAACATTTTTTTTTCTTTTGGAAAAACTTGCACTATGTATTTTTTTTTTTTTTTCGGCATGTGATTAGAAGGGAAACAAATTGAAGGTCAGCCATGTTTATAAAAAAAGTAGATTTGCCCTGAATTTGACATGGGGAAATATTTCACGGACATTTTTAATTGATTTTTAAGGGAACTGCAAATTAGCAAAACGGTTAATGTAAACAAATTGCGACGCCACCTTGAAAGCTACGATCTGATGATTCGACTCGTTGCCGTGCTTTGAGAGAGAAAAAAAATGGACTGCTCTAAAATGGTAAATTGGTTCAGTTTGAGTCACGTGATTAAAAATGCGATGAGTGATCACGTGATGAGCGAATTATTTATCATTTCAACAGTGCTCGTAAAACCCTGCGAGAAAGTTAATAACGGATTTTACTTTTTATGAACACATTTATATATTCTACTGAGGCAATATTCAAGCAAGTTGGGAGGGATGGAGGAGGGACCCCCTCCCTCCTCCATCGGGGGGGGGGGGGGGTTCAAAATGCTTATTCGTGTTAAAGGACTTAGAGGGGGTCGTTAAATTCTTAGGAGTAAACACAAAGTAATAGATTTTCAGAGAGCATTAGGGCCTTCAATAAAAGGAAAAGGGGGGTTTGGGGGTTTTAAAGAATTTATTTTTGCCAACAGTGCAAGAGGGTCGAAAATTCCCAAAATCATGTTTACGTCAGAATGGCCCCTTATTGTCAATTTCTCTTTAAATTAACAGTGTTACTTAGTCTGATGGCTTTCTGTTCCCGCATACTATAGGCTAAGGACGAATTTGAAAGCCATCACAATAAAATATCGTTTCTTGCGCAAAATACACAAATAGCCGACATCTTGGTTTTTTAAGATTCTTCTAATTTACCGCGGCCATCAAGCCGATTTGCTTCGTTCATGCCGGTCTTAGTCGTTGATTTTGAGCGGTCTCCGGTCTAAAAAACCTCAGGGTTGTCCTCTTCCTCTACGGAACTAAGGGGTCGTCCTTAAATTCCGTAAGCCGTTACTCTGTTTGATTTTTACCTCCTGACTCCGAAGTGTCTTAGAACAACGTGTAAACACAAACTCAGATAACATTGATCGATGATGATTTCACATTTCGAGAAATTCTTCAAAATGTTTAAATGTCCAAAATTGCTGAAAACGTACCTACATAATACTGAATGGTCCTTGTGGGTTTCTCGTTTATAGTCCGATTGGCCATAATGAAGTAAATTGCTCAATGCTCTTCCTCAAAGGTGGTACTGCTCAGGTACAGTAGGTATCATAGCAATCAGCTAGACTTTAGACCATCCCTGAAGTAATGCTACCAGCGGTTCCGGGGACGGTTCAGTAAACAGAGGTGGTTTTTCAGTCAGTGCGAGTCTGACACTACCGCAGAGAAAATCCTGCGGTGTCCATAACGGATTTTTCCACCTTGACACAAAAAAAAAAAGACTTTAGACCACAGCAGAAAGGCTAAGTTGCAGCAGCAATGTGGCTTCTGTACTACCATGCAGAGGGTTCTACGGACCTTTAGACAAGGAGATGGCATACATTTATACCTTCAGAACAACGCTTCACACGGTATTCATCCCCGAAGAACAAGAAAAATCTGAAAAGAAAAAGAAGCAAGATTTCAATTTTTTTTTCGCTAATTTAAGACAACAATGTCTCAGTCCTTTCAATTCATTTATTCCCATTCAAACACAAGGGGGAGGTCTTCGTAATCTTTTTTTTTAATCGATACCATCGGTACCATCTTATACCCCGAGGACACCACGAGTTTTCTCTTTTTTTTTTTTTTTCATTTTGCTTCATAAATTCGTCTAGGGTTAAAATCGTCGACTATAAAGATCGATCACCGATCTCCCGTCCTTCAAGACCGGAATTCCACATCCCGAAAAATCTAAAAATCAATAAATATAAATTTTTTAACTTAATTGTAAAACAAAAAAGAAGAGGAAAAAAAAATTAATAATAACCGGGTTTGAATGGTTTATGCTTCTTGAATGTGCCCTGATGAGGTATTTTATGTCGAATCAATCAATCAGTGATTTAAGCGTCCTACTGTGTCACCTTCGGGCAAAAAGTGCTATAATTATTCATATTAGTAATTGAATGCCTTTCTTTCTTGATATCAGATTAGTAAACCTATAACTTCTTTTTTTTTTTTTTGTTTGAAGCTGCCGTTTATAATTTTTTCCCCCGGTATTCGATTTTACACGAAGATAACTCCATCTCTCTCTCAATTTTTTTTCCATCCATAAACAATAGATCGTACACTGGCAGTTTTTTAATGCTTCCGAATCTTAATTTTTTTTCATTGCAGGGGGTAAAAAAATTTTATAATTAATCATTTATCGGCTTAAAGCTCGGTTCGTAATAAAAAAAAAAAAGAATAAAAAAACTTCGAGTTGTTGTGGACAAAAGATTCTTAAACGAAGGGACACATACATAAAGAATCCCTTTTCGAAATTATAATGATTAAGAAACTCAGCATAAATGAGGACATGATTGATGGCATGAATCATTGCCCATGGGACCTTTCAACTTGTTATTTAATCATAATTAATTATCATACAAGCTAATTACTGATTGTTACGGCCAGTATTTACATTAAAAAAATGACTTAGAATTTCTGATCCCCCCCGTTCATTAGCCCCCAAGGATAAAACTTTTTTTTAAGTGTGAGACGACATCATCATCATCATTTACTCAGGTGTAACCGGGGATTCCATTGCTCCGAAGATTGACTCCGCAGGAAGTATAATGACACATCATTCAAAAAAAACAAAATTATGATTAACAAAATGTTTCACGGAATAACTAAATACGACTATTATTTTATATTATGCGCATGCTCTTTTACATATTAAACTCCGGGGCAAATTGCAAATGTATGAAACATGATACCGAGGAAAGGAAAAAAAAATATGTATAATTAATTACAGAGTTTAAAAATGTTTTGTTTAACAAATGGTTTTAACAAAGTTTATTGTGGTAGTCTTTTATTTTTTTCGAGAAGTGCGATTTTTCTTGTTATGCCTAGAAGGAAAAGTGTGCGGCTGGCGGCGGAGTAAAGATACACGCAACAACAAGCTTTTACAGGGTATGGAGCCCTACCGCTGCAACGACGACGGGTTTCCGTTCGGACCTATCCTGAGTCGCTACTCGCCAGTCCGGCATAGAGACCCTTAATTAGAAGAGATCCAACAGAAGAGCGTCGGAGTGGTGACGTGTCCATGTAGCGACGGTTTGGCTATCAATGACGTTAAGCAGCATTGATGCGGGCCAGCTTCTGGAAGGGTGACCGCACCGACACTCTGGCAGGATGGCGGGAACTTACAAATGCAGTCATCTTAACCTCACTGTACGAGTTCGTTGTCGCATGCCAGGAAAGAAAAAGTCGTTAATAGAATACAAATAGACCTGCGCGAGCAGTTAGTAGAATACAGAAAAAGACCTGCGTAAGCAGTTAATCAAATATAAAAAAAAAAGCAGAAAATGAGACCTCGAAATTTGGAGGCATATGACCATGCTTATCGATTTTTCCTTCTGTCTGTTTATGTTTTTAATTGTTTTCCGATAGCAGTTTTTATTCAACTGTCTTTTGCAAAACTAATGCGCGTTATCATCTATCTACCCAACAAATGGCTCTATAGCACCTTGGTCTCCCGAAGAACACCTTTCCACTGCTCTCTATCCTTCGCCTTAATCTTCCAACTTCGTATATTGAATTCCTGGAGATCTTCGACTACGTCATCAATCCACCTTTTTCTCGGTGCTCCTTCAGAACTTTTTCCCATCGGGGATTCCTTTATATAGTTTCTTCACTCTCCTGTTTCAGTCCATTCTCCCTAACCATCGTAATCTCCCTTGCTTTATGGCCGATATTATGTCTGGACTTTTATGTAGTGCTTTAATTTCTTCGTTAGTTCTGATCTTCATCTTTATCCTTATCCTCATCCTCATCTAATGCACATTATCATATGCCTCCAAAATTTCCCGTCCACTTTTTCTGGTCTCTAGTCCGGCAACCCTAGACTGACGGAGTCCGCGGATACCTAATCCTCCAATCTTCTTCTTCTTCTTCTTATGGTGCTGTATTTGTGTCCAGGCATAGGCGACCATCAATGAGACTTTTATATTCGTCTCTATCGGGGGCAATTCTGAAATCTCCCCCTCCTCCAATCCTCCAATCCTCCAATCTTAGTCGATCTTTATTCCTAGAAGAATAAAGATAACTGGACATTTTAAGTTATAGGGAAGGGAAGAGAATCGGAAAGTTATAAGGGATAAGAGATAAGGGAAGAGAGTCGGTGGTCTCTCATTAAAAACTTTCTCCTCCTAGACAATATCCACAAAATAACTTCAAACACTTTGCTATACCCACAGCGGTATGTATAAATCTGTTCTACTTAAACGATATCGGAAGCGGCCCAACGAGGTCCAAACCGTCGCCCATCCTTGGCTTGAAACTTCGACAGTAAGAAGCCAAGGACAAGGACAAGGACGGAATGCCGGCTGCCTGCTAATCCACAGAATGGCTTCCACGCTCCTTCAAAATTTACCATCATTTTCTTTCAGATTCCCTTCTTCATTCCGATCATTCCAGTTTCAATTTATCAACCTTACCCATGAATCAAAAGTTAACGTTTTCAAGACCGCCCTTTGTAAATCATTGATTGTTCTTTAAAAAACGGAGTGCAACTTGTAGAATAATTCCCTATTCATTATTTCTTTCAAGATATTCATTTTATCACGAAAACATTTTTATTTTCTTTCTTCTTCTTTTAAAAAGATACCGTTAGTAAAACGTTTCTTTCTTATTATACACCATTTTTTTCCCCTCTCTTTTCACGACGTTAAAATAGTAGTAAAACATAATAATATTACAAGAGCAGCAAGGCAATCAGACTGTAATGAAAATGAAAATGAATAATACAAGCGTGTGCCTAAAGACACCCCGGAGTGACTGATGATTTCCGTAGTCCGCACTTCTTTTGCTTCGGGGCGTCCATGATTCTTTAATTACCAAACAACCAATTAAAAAACAGGATCTCTTAAATTCACTCCATCAAACGTGTATCGATGGAAAATATGAATGAAATTTTTTACAATTTACATGCTGGGCTTACGGAAGAAGAATCAGGAAAAAAAAAAAGTGCGACAGTTTTATTTTTATTTTTTTTAAAAAGTACTTAATGACGGTTGTTGGCCCCGCGATATTTAAATTTGGCAATGACCATTTTTAATTACAAGTACGTACTTGTAAATGTTTTGTTTTCTTTATTTATTTTTTTCAAGTCCTACACTAAAACAAAATGAGAGATTATATTCCCGTTTAATATTTTCACTGCCTTTTGTGAATTCAATTATAAGAACAAGTGATTTATTAAAAAATTAATTGTAAGAAATTAAATTTTTCATTCATTTTCTGTTTTTTCGAAAAAGGAGATGGCGGATCTTATTTACCAAAGAGAAAATATAAAAAAAAAATGAGATCGGTGAACCGATCAAAGTGCTTTATCGACGAATTATGAAATGTATATTATAAATAATATACATAACGGTTAGATTTTTGATCAGAGGTCCACCAAAGCCACTGTACGGGCATACGGAATCTGAATTTTGGAAAAATAATTTTAAATTCGGAATCCTGTACCCCGAAAATATTCTCAAAAATACGGTTAGATTTTTGATCAGAGATCCACCAAAGCCGCATTACGGGCATAAGGGATTCGAATTTCGGAAAAATTATTTCAGATTCGGAATCCTCTACCCCGAAAATATTCTCAAAAATGCGGTTAGATTTTTGATCAGAGGTCAACCAAAGCCGCAATACTGGCATAAGGGATTCGAATTTTGGAAAAATTATTTCAGATTCGGAATCCTCTACCCCGAAATATTTTCAAAAATACGGTTAGTTTTTTGTTAGCTCCCACGAGAAACCCGCCCATCAGCATCCAAATCGCTTTGTTGACGTAATCGATGACGTCATATCGTGACGTTTCAAAAGTCGACATATCGGTTTTTAGGCCTATACCCATACTTTTAGCCTGCTCACCGTTTCTGAACCACTCAACAGAATTTAACCAATTTCAATGGTAGCGTATCTGGATGAATATCTACTGCAGTACGAAAATAGGACTCAATTGGTAGCTGCGTTCGCGATTTATAGTCAAAAAAGATCTTGAAATTGTTGAAAATTTAACATTTTCACTCACTGCTTCCGAATCCCTGGATCGATTTAACTCAAAAACTAATCAGCACCTACATTTCATTAGAAGTTGCTACCCACCAAAAATCATCGAAATCCGTTCTTTCGTTTTTCTGTTTTTCCTCCGACAGACACTTTTTTTTCCACATATATTCATATATTCATACACACATACACACATACACACACAAATACGCACATTGCCATACACTGTGACGACCGGAGTTCCAGAACCGTATAAGTCCAAAATTTTACCCGGCCAAGGTCACGCCCTTTGCACGTGCTCGGGTCGTGATCAGCGCGTGATCACTCTGGCGACCAGGGTATTGGTCGCCAGAGTGCACAGGTCGCGAAAGTGATAAGGGAATTTGCACAATCGGTCGCCAAAGTGACGAAAATGTACGCGCATCCACACATACACACACACGGCCACCATCCAAATTTTGCTTTTTTCGGCATCAGGGGACTTCAAAACGTGTAAAAATATCAAAAACTAAAAATCTGAAATTTGTGCTAAAAACAATGCTTTATTCTCCCTGCGGTCGATAAAGCAAAAAAAGTTAGATGTTAAGGATGAGGAATCGCTTTCCTTAACAAAAAGTGTGATGTAATTTTTGGATCCTTTAATGTAAAATTTTGTAACGGAATTTAAATTCTTAAAGAGCTGAATTTTTTAAAACATTTTTTCTTAAGTCTACAATTTTTCCCTGTCCTCAGACTCACTCCAAAGTAATGCAAACGGAAATCAAACGGTTTTGCTTTATTATTAAAAAGCCGCGGAAAGAAAAAAAAAAAAAAAATCGTAGGAGAAAAAAAAATTAATTTCCACATGATCCATCATGATTTCATGCAAAACTTTTTTTTTTTTTTTTTTTTTTTGTTTATCCACGGACCGACATTTATATATTCCATTTATCGAAACGTGCGACTCGCCCGGAGGAATTTTACTTAAAAAAAAAAAAAAAACTTTTAAGGACCGTTGTACTGATCCAACTCAACTATAAGAATCCCCGCAACAAATGAAAAATTTAACAACAAATGGTGTTAAAATTAAAAAGTAAAATCAATAAATCAAATCAATGATGAAAAAAGATAATAATTTAAAGAACAAGTATTTTAAATTTAGAATAATGCATTTGATTTTTTGACCTCAGCCTCGTACATCAATACAAAATTATTCAATAAACCGAATGCATTGGCCTCGTTAGTGGTCCGGTAATTTCCATATTGTTCTTTTACTAATTGGTATGTTCCGTCTCCAAAAAAAAAAAAAAAAAAAAAAAAAAAAAAAAAAACTCTAACTCAATCCATCAAAATTTAATTATAACGTTTAGTGTATGCGCATCTTTACGACATTTTAAGGAAAATTTAAAGTGTTTACCTAGAAATTTCTTCTGTCGCATTTTTTAACATTATTTTTTTTTGTCAAATCATAATAAATTTAATAATGATTTAATACATTAAAATATAATTAAAGCCCACGTATGTTAATATAGAGTGCTAACGTACTATAATATTGCTTAATATATAGTGACTTTTATTACAAAAAATTAAATCAATCAATGAAGATAAAAAAAAAAATATCCCATCTCTTACTTTTAGAAGATTTCTTTTTTCTTAAGAGATGCCCGCGAATTACCGTTGACGTTTTTTTCTTTTCTTTTTTTTTAAAAATAAAAAAATTATTAATGCGTTTTTATTTACATTAAAATTTGATTTAAGAATTTGTTTTCGCTTTATTGCGTTAAAGGGAGGGGAAAAATGACTTCTTTTATGGAAAAATTATTGACAGGTTTATATCACCTCACAAATCAAAAACTTATGAAAAAAAAAAAGTAAAGAAAAAAGGATTTTTTTTGATATGTACTCCTTTTTGATATGTAAAAAATGTAAATTAAGTTTATTAAATTGATGGGATTAATGGTAAAATTTACTGCAATTTAATTTTTAAATGAAACTAAGAAAAAAAAAACATTAAATCGTATGTCGGAATTTTTTAAATCCGTTAAAGTTAAAGTCATGTTTGAGTGCAAAATCGAAGACTTGAACTATATTTTGTTGGGCAGTATTGCTTTGTCTCCACTGGCCAATTAATCGAAGGGTACAATTAATTGTACCACCGGAAAAAATCTGTTCAATTTATCGATAGGTCGATATTTTTTTTATACAAATATCGATATACTATATCGACAACTTTTTTCGACTTATCGGCAACACTAGAACTTATTATGCTTTGTTCCTTAATGTCGTTTTATTGCTATGTTTTGGTTTCTAACTCCAAACCCGGAGAAAAAAAGAAAACGCACTTCGGATTCGTGATCTACGCAAAATTTCCAATAAGAATAGACTATTTTTCGACAAAAGAAAAGACAGATTTTTTTTTTTTTTTGTTTTAACGGGAATTTCCCGACATTTAAGCACATGGCGACACCCTTTTCCGTTATTTTAAAACTCTGAAAAAATTCAGAGTGTTTAGGTGCACCAAAAGGAACAAATTTTGAGGGTGGACAAATTTGTATTCGAAAATTTTTTTTTCTGGAACATCCCGCTTATTTCGGCGGAAACGGGCTTTTCTATATCTGGCCCAGCCACAAAAGTTAAAAAAATAATTTCAAGATAACCAAAATGACCTAAAATAATGTAGATTCATCGCCTTTGATCCAATTTTCGGAGAAAATTTATTATGGGTCGTTATAATTTGCAGGCCCGCGCGAGTAATTACAGGCTACCCATTTCCGATCGGAAATCAGTACAGGCCAGACCGGATTCGGATCCTGCCAACAGTGTCAACCTTCCTGACCAATCCTTGCGCATGAGCTTTCGCATATGAGCTTTCATTGATGAACTTTTCACTGACACCCTTACAGGCGGACGAGAAGAGAACAAATTTTCGAGCGAGTGTGACGACGGAATTCGATTCCTCATTAAAAAAAAAGAGTTCAAATGAATAATTTTGCACCGAGCTTTCACACAGGAAAGCTCGAAGTTAAAACTGGTGACTTTTCCTGACAAGTTCGTGAACTGATCGCTTTTCCTGACCAGTTCTCGAACCTTCCTTTTTGGAAAATATATTTCAAACTCCCAGGCCAAGTGCTCCGCATGATTTTTTTGCACAGGCCAACCTGGATTCGAATTCCTCGTAAAAAAAAAAAAGAGACTAAAAAAATAATTTTCAACCGAGCTTTCCCACCGGAAAGCTAGAGCTGATACGGTGATATCAAGGGAAAAAAAACTCATCCGAAAAACGCGAGCTAGGTTCCTGACCGACAAAACGCTGAATGAGCGATCGGTCAGGGGCCTAGTCTCATAAGTAGGGCGCGAAACGTTTTTGTTCGAGTAGTTTTGTAAGAGTCAGAGAAATATATGAGTGTTCGCGCGAATCAGACGTTTTCTTTCAAGAACCTCCCTTATATAAGTGGTGGCAGCTAAGTGAAACAAACCCGCGCACGTTCAAAAAAAAAAAAAAAAAAAAGCCGGTCAGTTTTTGAAAAATGTAAAGAAAAATAAAAAACTTTTCGGCGGGCTACAAATTGACGACCATGGCGGAAATCAGACAGGCATTCGCGACACTAGTCAACCAGATCGAAGCATTCAGACAAGAGGAGCAAATAAGGAGTACACAATACAGGCAAGATAAATTAAATTTGGAAAAATGGCAAAAAAATACCGAAAATCAGTTAAATGAATTAAAATACATGATTGATATGACGATGAATCAGGTTTTTCAATGTTTTCAATACGTATCGGACATGTTTCACAAAAGCAATTCAATGATTCGGCGCAAGCAACAAAATCAAACGACCCTTTCGAGAACCCCAAATCCAAACAATGCAAGTAGGAATAACCTCCATCCTTCCGGTCAGGGCGAAACGATACCTACAAGTCAACCAAATCAAAAATCAACGAAGAAGGTTCCAGCTACGGCTACGACGACCAAAATCGAAAACTCTACAGAAAATGAATTACCCAAGCAAACTTCAGGAGCAAATCAAACTAAGGAGGTTCAAGTTGAAAATAAAAAAGCTGACGCGGTCCGAAAGCATACCACAAAGCAGAGTAAAAAGGTCGCCAGGGAAACGAAATCTGAAACTACGAGTCAAAATTCCGAAACTAAAACAAAAATGTCGAATAAAATGAAAACGGAAAGCGAAAACTACATCAACGCTTTCTATGCCTACGCAGATAAGCAATTAGGGTTAGGGTTCCAAAAAGCTCGACGTGACGAACTCATATGCCAGGAAATGAAAGCATAAAACCAGGAAACTCAGAATCGAAGAAAAAATACGGAAAGGGAAATCAATCTCAAGCAAACACCGGCCAAAACACAGGTTTTAAGCTACCAAGACAAAACTATCATCGAAAGTTGTGACGAAAGTGCAGAAGAAATCGAGGACGAAGGTACATTCGAAAGTAACGACGAAAGTGCAGAAGAAACTGACGATGATGGGAATTCAGCCCAATATGATCTTAGAGCAAGCGTTCTTAGAAAATTTAAAGAAATGAGGAAGGGACTTCAAGCTTGTCGACGGGAGCGAATCACGAAGGGAGGAAAAATGAAAACGGAATGTTTAGGCGCACTGGAAGAAATAAAGATCGACTTGTGGTGTATGGACGTCAGTAGCGAATGTATGGACATCGGTAGCGAACTTCAAGCATTAAAGGATGACATTGAAGAAGAATTAAAGAACGAGCTTGCAGCATGGGCACCCAAAACAGAGATCGTTGGCAGACGAAAACAACGGCAAATGTGTCAAAGAAAAAATTCAGTGATAACAGTGATAAGTTCCAAATAAATTCAAAAAAGAAAAAGTAGTGGTGAATGGGAAAAAAAAGGAAGAAAAATGCAATAAATAAGTGATGTGATGAGTAAGAAAAAAAAGTAGGTTAGAAAAAATTTAATATGGGAATGGGGAAACAGAGAATAAATCAGCAAATCAGCAAAAAAAAAAAAAATTCCTACACGTGATGAATCATCATAACACACTCAAAACCATAGGTAGTCAAAAAAAAAAAAAAAAAAAAAAAAAGAATTAATGTTAATATCGAAAATTTTGCAAAGTGATAGCTATAAATATGCAGAGGGCATGTCTCAAAACAGAGACTTTTATAGCTAAAACTGAGGCAAAATTTTCTACATGCTAAAAGTACAGCTCATCTTTCAAAAAAAAAAAAAAAAATAATCAAATTTGGTCGAAGTCAGCAAATACAGAATCATAAAGAAACGCAAAGATATTAGTATTACTGTTTCAAAATGTAGTTAAGATTATTATCTGATTATATTATCCCAAAAGAATTGCAAAACTAAGGTTTCTCGGATGAGTTTTGGGGGGAAGATATGATACGGTGATATCAAGGGAAAAAAAACTCATCCGAAAAACGCGAGCTAGGTTCCTGACCGACAAAACCGGGCCTAGTCTCATAAGTAGAGCGCGAAACGTTTTTGTTCGAGTAGTTTTGTAAGAGTCAGAGAAATATATGAGTGATCGCGCGGATCGGACGTTTTCTTTCAAGAACCTCCCTTATATCAGAGCTTTTGCAACAAAAAATTTCATGTGCACAGGCCCAGTATTACACTCGGATTTTCTCTACAGGTCAGACCGGATTTGGATTCCTTGTAAAAAAGTGACCCTAAACTTATTTTCAACCGAGCTTTCCCACCGGAAAGCTAGAACTTTTGCAAAAAAAAAATGTATGTGCACAGGCCGAGTACTACACTCGGTTTTTCTCTACAGGCCAGAACGGCTTCCAATTGCTCGGAAAAAACTGAGCCTAAAAAAATTTTACTTACGCTAAGCTTTCACACCTGGAAGGTTGAGCATTCGCAAAAAAAAGTTCCATGCCTACAGGCCGGGTATTATCCTCGGTTTTTCCCTACAGGTCATACCGGAGAAAAAAACCGAGGGTAATATTCGGCCGGTATTTGTTTTCGCAAAAGCTCTAGCTTTCCGGTGTCAAGCTTGGGGTAAAAAATATTTTTTAGGCTCAGTTTTTTACAAGGAATCCGAATCCGGTCTGGCCTGTAGAGAAAAGCCGAGTGTAACACTCGGCCTGTGCACGTGAAATGTTTTTTTTTTGCAAAAGCTCTAGCTTTTTGGTGTGAAAGCTCTCTTTAAAATTATTTTTTTAGGCTCTTTTTTTTACGAGGAACCCGTATCCGGGTTGGCTTGTACAGAAAACGCAAGTGGAACACTCTGCCTGGGTGCTTGAAATATATTTCCCAAAAGCTCGAGCTTTCCGGTGTGAAAGCTCGGTGTAAAATTAATAATTTGTACTCTTTTTTTATGAGGAATCGAATTCCGTCGTCACTCGCGCGAAAATTCGCTCTCTTCTCTTCGGCCTGTAAGGGTGCCTGTAAAAAGCTCATCAATGAAAGCTCATATGCGAAAGCTCATGAGCAAGGATTGGTCAGGAAGGTTGGCAGGTTCCGAATCCGGTCTGGCCTGTATTGATTTCTGATCGGGAATGGGTAGCCTGTAATTACTCGCGCGGGCCTGCAAATTATAACGACCCGAGTGGGGAGACTTTTAGGTTAAAGAATAATATTTTATATATATTTATATATATAAAACCGTGAAACTCTCAAAGATCGTCGAATCGCGTCCATCTCTGTTGCTTCAACTTTTTTATTTTTCTCCGTAAGTCTCCAAGTCTCCGCTTCGTACAACAATATGCTTTTTATCATGCTGTTGTATATACGGTACTTTTTCCCTTCTCGATTTTCCTACTCCATAAAATCTCGTTGAGACATTCAATCGCTTTCCTCGCCGATAGGATTCTTCCCTGGATTTCTTCTTCATCGGTACCCGTAGAGTTAAACACAACACCCGAGATATTTGTAACTCTGACACGCCGATATTTCCCAGTTGTCTTCCAGTTGTAAATTTCCAGGGTCGGCTCCGATACACAAATATTTTGTTTCCTCCAGATTGACTGAGCGATTCCATTTTTCGTATTCCTCGATAAGTTTTCGGACCATATATTCCATATCGTCCTTATCGTTCGTTGTTACAGCTTGTCATCGGCAAACTGCAACGTATACAGAAAGGAGCTATTTAGCTGAATACCCATTGATGCGCACTTTCTCTTCCACGAAGACAGCGTGCCTCAACCAACTTTTTATTCGACAAAAATGATGACAAAAACTGAGTTCAGGGCTTTGTTAGGAAATATGTCAACTACCAAAATCCACTAAAATCAAAATCTTACCTGATCGTTCCTCAATTTTCTCTAACCCTTTATTTCCTGGGCCTTCTGCCAGAGACATTCACTCTTATTCCAAGCATCTAAAAAAAAAAAAAAAATTAAAACTTCATTTTCTAATCTTCATTGGTCCTACCCTAACTATTAAAGAGAGCATTTCACGCTTTATTTGAACTGAACGTTTATGAAAATTTATGTGCCATTTAATGAATCCAGTTGTAAAAAAGAAAGGGGGAGGGGGATACCTTTAACCGCTTTATATCGTCCCACTTGAATATTTTGGGTTATATATACTCCAGGTTACCGTAGAACGAAAAAAAATAATTAATGATGTAATCGTAGAAAAAGGCGTGAAACTTTTCTCACTGTGTTACACGCAAGAGTAATGTTAATATAATTACTGGTAGAAAAGTAAACTAAAATCAAATGAGACCTAGAGGGGGAATTTCGTATAATTAACTCCTCAGAGCACATCGGGCGTGAAAGCATCAATCACAATTCATTCATTTAAACATTAATCAACGATTTTTTTTTATTACTTACTATTATTTCTATTTTTTGTTGTTGTTGTTGTTGTTGTTGTAAATGTAATTTATACAAAAAAATTATCTGCGCATTTTTTTTTCCGAGGAGAAGAAAAAAAAAATTAAAATATATAACAGTTTACATTTTTTTAATAACTTCGATCAACATATTTTAATTATTATTAATGATCTAATTTAAATATTTTCTAACGATGCCGGTTGTCATAATTGACTGGAAACAACAATTAATTTAACGCCGAAAACGAAATAAAAACATACAAAATAATGAAAAAAGTCTGTTTTCGGGTGTGATGGGTTTAGAAAAAAAAAAAAAAAAAACAATTAATATTTCTTTTTTCTACTCCTATCGCATCGCGTTGTAGAGAATAATAATTTGATAGTTTTTAATATAAAATTTTATATATGGTATATCTTGTTCCCTTTTTTAAACAAGTTCATAAATATTTCCTTAATGTTAAAAGAAAAATAAGTTTGGCACTAAATAGGCAGGGCCGAAACAACAACAAAAAAAAAAAATAAATAAATAAACCGAAATAAAATGCAACGAATCTACTTTTAATAAAATCATAAATTACATAACGTCAAACCTTTAAAAAAGTCAAAATTAATTATTGTTTTATATGGATTTGATACCGTAGACCAGAAGCTCCGTGTCATAAGAAGAAAAGAGTGTGTAATATCACTTTAGGAAATAAAAAAAAATGAAATCAAGCGACAAAAATAGGATTGGCTGTAAACGGAACGAAAATAATAAAAAAAATACGCCTCGATCAAAATTCCGCTTCTTTTTTTTTTTTTTTTTTTTTTTTTTTTTTTACACTCTCCAAAAACTAGTTAAAGGTACAGATGAAATAATAAAAATTTTTAGTGAATAAATTGAATTACGGCAAGATAATTATAAGAATCGAAATCATACGAAAACAAGTTAAGTCCAACTCATTTTTAAAAGTGACAAGACTGACAGCCAGGAACGGTATGTCACCGAAGGGAACATTCCGAAATAATTTAACACTCACATAATTGATGAAATTACTATCCTGTCAGCCGGGTTGAGAAAATCAAAAAAGGAAAAAAAAAAAAAAAAAAAAAAAAAAACTGGTGGCCTTGGATCGGACAGAATCGGCTTTATCGGGATGATTATTTTTCCTGATTTTCTTCATTTATAAAGGTATAATATATGTTTACAATGAAATGTCAAAATAGGAAAAATTGACTCCCGAAAAAGAACAAAAGCCACTAGTTTTTTTTTCTCCTGGAGAAAAAGTTCCTAATTATTAATAGAGGAACGTTTCGGGAATTTCCGGGATCCAGGATTTTTTTCCCGAATCATTTTCCGGGAACCTTTTTTTTTAAATCGTCCGGAATTCCACTTCCCGGGAATGGAATTTTTCTCCTTTTCGAGAATTATCGACTCCCGAAAACGACGAGTTTTTTCCCGGTAATGGGAATTATATGAATTTTATTAATTTTTTGATCACTTTCATCACATAAAATTTTCAATATTTTAGAAAAAAAGTTATAAAAATCAGAGTTTTTTTTTACATACATACAATTTTCTTTTTTTGCCCAAAGGGGGCCCTTTAAAGAACATGGGAAAATTTCTTTCTAAACGGTTCCGCTTATTTATGAACTTAAATCCCCAAAAAATAAGGAAATAAGGGTTATTTTCCTTTTTTTCGTATTCTAAATAAATTTCCGGCATTCCCGGGAATTAAAATAAGAATTTCTCGATTCCCGAGATTGAAAAAGCTAAGCAAAACTGGAATTTCCGTTCCCGGGATTTTTTAAATCTTCAAAAGCGGGAATTCCCGATTTCCGGGAATGGAAAAAAGGGAATTTCTAATTATTAATTTATTCTCTAAAATATGTCCATAAAAATTTCCCATTAAAAATTTTTCCTAGGAAAGTTTCCCGGCTACAGTTTTTACCTAAGTATTTCCGCTCAGAAGATTTTTCCCAGGAGATTTCTTATCTGGAATATATCATTGAAAATGTCTCCTCAGAAATTTGTCCTAAAAATTTCCCTGCCAAATTTTTTTTTGGCAATTTCAACTTATAATTTTCGCTTCAAAATTCTCCTTCCCTAACTTTCACTTGATAATAAATTGGACAATTAATTACATCATGTCCAGAATTGACATTTGGTTGTTCTGGAACTAACAATGTCTGTTCCGGAACTGACTTTTTTATACCTGTTAATACCGGAACAGGAGGTGCATGTTCCGGAATCTGGCAGCGCTGAATTTAAAATTGCTAGTTCTGTAATTGGCAATTGGTTTCTTGCCAGTTCCGGAACTAGCAATTTTTTCCTGCCAGTTCTGGAACTAACCATTTTTTTTAACGGAACTTAGCGGTTCCAGAACTGGCAGGAAAAAATTTCTAGTTCCGGAACTGGCAAGAAACCAATTGCCAGTTACAGAACCAGCAATTTTTAATTCAGAGATGCCAATCCCGGAACAAGCACTTCCAGTTCCGGAATTAACAGTTATAAAATTGTCAGTTTCGAAACTGGCATTGTTAGTTCCAGAACAAGCACTATCAGTTCCGGAGCTAACAGTGCTAAAATTCTTAATTCCGGAACAAACAACGACACAACTGGCAAATAGTTTTGACGCTTCAGGGCTTCCGTAAAAAACTACAGTACCAGAAGTACATTCGTATCTCCTTTCTACGAGTTTGGACCAGAAAAATGACCACACAACACTCGCGGATCCAGGATTTTTTTTTTTTCGGGAACGGGAAACGAGGGACGAACCTCCAAAATGTTGGGTCTTCATAAATAAATTTTCGAAACTTTTTCCTGAACTCTAAAAATGGCTAAGCAGCTGTTTTTCACCATGATCTTCAACATTTTCGGTCTCCCACAAGTGCGCTTGAAACATCTCAATTAGGTACTTTAAAAATTTCCCTGTTCTGGGGAACAAAAAATACGTATATTTTGGGACATATTTTAATGGCCCCCACAAAGGGGCCATTAAAATATTACGTCAGCACGTCAATTTTCTTTATGCTTTTCCGTATGAGATACGTAACTTTTAACTATATTTTTGTGATCTGCATAAAAATCCGAATAGGAAACAACCATTTTCAGATAAAATTAAAATTTTTGATTTTTCGGTCTTAACGAAAATTTCGAAATTTTTGGGCCCCTCCCCCCCAGGGTCGCGACACACCCACAGACAGACAGATTTCCCCAGGACCGAGCTCCAAAACGTAACCCTACGTCAAAAAAAATTTTTTTTGGCAGAAATGAATCATAGCGCATCTGATCAATATATCATATTTTTTTATTAATAAGCAACCCCATTTCCCCCGGTGTTAAACTTGAACTATTATAAAAATATTAAAAAAGCGGACTCCCCCAGAATGCGTTTATGGCCTCAAAAAAAAAAAAAAAAATTTTTTTATTGTTTGAAAAAGAAAAACATAAATGGAATGGCGTGAGCCAGTCGGGAGTCCTGTTTTCATTCCGGTTTTCCATGCAGATCTCATAAGACTATTTTGTCCTTTTTTTTTTTTTTTTTTTTTTTTTTTTTTTTTTTTCAATGATTAGTCATTGAGAGGAGCATAATCGTTTTCGTCGATAAAGACGTCAATGGTGAAAGAAAAGAATAAGATGAAAAGGACGAAGGAGAAGAAAATTAAATTATATTATTTGAATGACACAACAAGATATAATTGTTCGCGAGTTTATATCGCAGTTTATCACGTAAACGGTTTTTTTTAAAGCAGGTACTTTTAAATGACAATTTAATTAAAATGTATGATATTTTGTTTAAAATGTCAGGACAGGGGACAGGAATTTTTTTTTTTTTTCGAAAGAAAAAAAAAATTTAAAGCGTGGTTATGGCGCTTCCTATCGAGTGTTATAGCTTGGCGAATACATTTTATGGCTGATCTGTTGGGGGTTTTGGGCGAAATAAAAAATTTTTTTGCTTGATTTAAAAAAAAAAAAATATTCTTATTGTTTATTATTCCTGAACCACTATAAAATATAAAATTAATATTAAATAAACGACGTATTTTATGGGGAAAATTAGAGCGCAAAAAACTGGAAACCAGTCGATTCAGATCGTGTTTTCGTGGTAGAAATCGGAAGAATTTTTATAAAATCATTTTTGATTGTAATGTTTAGGGTGGCCTTTATTTTACGAATTTCGGTGAACGCATCCATTAATTTTTTTATAGTAACCGGAAAAAGGTTAAGGTTCTAGTTCGTTTACATAACCGGCCGGTTAGCCGGGCGGTGTACACATTTTAACGATAAAAAAATACGTAAAAAATTTTTTTTTGAATCCAATATTTTATACATGAAAACGGGGTCTAGCTGCACCGAAATTGTACCCAAAACGTTTCGTTATGTTCAGAGATAAATTTCCATGATATTAAATGCATGAACAACAGTTAATAGTTCTTATATTTGATAATATTTAATTGTTTTCGCAGAAAAAAAAATGTTTATTTCCGAGAGATTAGTGCAGCGCTCTAGCGGTGGAACCACGAACTATTTCAACAACAAAATGAAAAATGGCGTTTTATTTTTTTATTTCGAAAACATTAAAAAAGATTATCAAATTTAGGCACCGTAAAGCCATTTTCATACGTTTTCAATAACGAATCTTTACCTTTTAAACATAACAAAGCGTTTTGGCACGGTTTCGGTGCGATCGATCTCATTTTTATGTGTAAAATACCGAATAATAAAAAAAAATATTAAGCTTTTTTTTATTGTTAAAAAATTTTCACCGCCCGGCTGACCGGCCGGTTATGTAAAGGAACTAGAACCTTTACGATATATAATAATAAAAAAATTAAATTAAAAGTTTTGATAAAAATTCGATTAAAATTTTTGATAAAAATTAAATTAAAATTTTTGATAAAATTGAATTAAAATTTTTGATATAAATTGAATTAAAATTTTGGATGAAAATAAAATTAAAATTTTGGATGAAAATTAAATTAAAATTTTTGATAAAAATTAAATTAAAGTTTTTGACGAAAATTAAATTAAAATGTTTGATAAAAGTTAAATTAAAGTGTCTCCATTCGCGATTTATCCGATGATCGGATATATTCGAACGTCTGCTTTATCCGAGCACCGGAAGTACTAAGTCTCTTTTTTGCTTCTCCTTGGTTGTTTTTGAGTGGACATTTCCGTGGCATAATTAATGAAAAACAATTTTCTTTAAAATTGTTCGTAAAATCTTCGGAATTGGAACAATAACCAAGATAGCATTTAATATTCCGTTGAATATTCCAAATAATCCCCAAATTAGTTCTTATGTCCTTCCATAAAAATTCTTAGAATATTGTAATATTCTGTGACATTCTTGGGCTATTCCTTTATTATTCCAGTGGAATTTTAAATCTAGAAAACATTCTGAAAAACCCTTGAATGTTGGAATATGCAATGAATGTTCGAAGAATATTCAAAATTTTGGAATTTTTTCATTATATTCTGAGGGCTTTTATGGGCGGACATAAGGTCATTTCTGGAACATTCCATGGAACATTAGGAATATTTGAAGAATGTACTATGAATATAAAATGCTATCTGGGAAATCACTATTTTTAATGTCCCGCACGCAAAAAATAAAAACAAAATACCAAATACGCCATCGTTATTTTCAAGTTCGAGTTTTTTCCTAGTGTTCGAAAGTACAGTACTTCCGGTGGCCGGATAATCCGATCATCGGATAAATCGCTATGGAGACACGACTAAAATTAAATTAAGATTTTCGATAAAAATTTAATTAAAATTTTGAATGAAAATAAAATTAAAATTTTTGATAAAAATTAAATTAAAATTCTTGATAAAAATTCAATTAAAATTTTTGATAAAAATTCAATTAAAATTTTTGATAAAAATTAAATTAAAATTTTTGATAAAAATGGTCTTGTCTCCATTAGTTACTTAAATGGATGATCGAATTAAAGCAATCGTATATTTAAATCAAGCACCGGAAGTACTGTATGTTCCCTTTTCTTTCGGAAGATCTAAAACTTTTTGCATGAGCCATAATCTCTTCTTCAAATAGTTTCTCAGTTATTAAGTACTTACATACTTAGCTCTTTTTTCACTGGGTCGTTATAATTTACTAAAATTAATTTACAAAAACATAAACAAAACCCCAGAGTTCTCCATTTTGAACTAATTTTTGAATTTGGAACGGTACAGTACTTCCGGTGCTTCATTTAAATGAACGATTCTTTAATTCGATCCTCTATTTAAATCACAAGTGGAGACAAGCTAAATTAAATTAAAATTTTGATAAAAAATTTTTGTCAAAAAAATTCGAATTTTTTTTAGCAACATTAGGACAGTACCCCAAATACGTAATCCTACGCAGGGATATGCCCCCATTATCCCAGTCTAATTTTTTTTTTAAAGGTTTGCATCTTTCCAATTCCGGAAATTATAATTTTTCTCTGAAAATAGAAGAAAAATTATTAATGATGTCGGAGTGAAAATAACTGATGACCTCAATAAAGTCCCAAATAAATCTTTTAATACACTTTACCAGATAGGCTTGGTTAGCCCAACCTACTGATCGTTCTTTCCATATCGGTTTTAATGACTGAACATTATTCTTCCGTTCCTTATTTTAACATTGCACTCTTGAAATTAAAGGAAGATTTTTTTTTTTTTTTTTTAATAGAAAAAAAAATCCTTTTAGAAAAAGTTCGAAAGTTCAAACAAACAATAGCAAAGATGAAAAACTGTTATGGTTTGCTACTTCCTTTAGCACTTGAAAAGATACCAAACATGGCGAGGTGAAGGAAAAAAAAAACGAAAAAAAAAAAAATTCTTGGTAGTTTGTAGTAGTAGAAGAAAAAAAAAAAAAGAATCAATATTTTTTTAGACAACAACAACCGAAACTACCACTCGTTAAAAAGTTATTTTAATTAGTTATTATACGCTTTCATTAAAAATATTTTTTTATGTAATCTCTTTCCCTTTTACCTTCTTATTAATGTTATTTAGTTTTTTATTAAGTGACGGTGATGATGATCATTATTATTAAATTCGGTGTTACATTTCTTTATCGTTCAAGTGTAATTTTCGCGGTTAATGGATTAAAAAACATGGGTAAATGGGTCATTTTTCAAATGAATAAGAAAAACGTTGAGTGGTATAGATGACTTTTTTTTTTACTTCACTTATTTAAGGGCGATGATTTGAGGTTAAGCACAATTTAATCGACACACAAAAAAAAAGTAATGAAACAATAAATAAAATCCGATCATCTTTTTTGTGCGACAGCCGAATACTTATTGCCTATGTCAGAACTATTTTGATTATTTTCAACCCCCTCCCCCCTTATTTTGAGATTCAAAGTCAATATAAGGCTAAGATTAGTAAATATGAATTTTTTTCTTCTAAAACCTTCAATAAAACACAAACTTGGCTCTGCAGCGAAAACAAGTAACGTTACAGTGCTGAAAATCAAAGGGTAAGTTACCCTTACCCTATAGTATCATACACCAAAGTTTAACCGAAATCGGTGTCTTGGCCCAAACCAAAATGACTCTTTTGAGAGAGAGAGAGAGAAAAAAAAAGCTCAAAAATTTCAATAGAATATTTAAATTCCTCGGTCATACCTAACGGCCACAAATCAATTTTCAGTCCAAACGATACCCATCACATATTTCTTCTTCAGCAACGTGAACTACCACATTATTCTTAATCATAAAAAGCCAAAAATAAAAATTACTCCCATTTCTTTGTTTCATCATTACATCCATCACATTTTATCCTCTGTCGCTACTGTCATAAAAAAAAAAAAAAAAAAAAAAAAAAAAAACCAACATTCCACAATAATACTAATGATGTGTTATATCGATCCTTAAAAGAAGAATCTACTTTATCTTATTAAAAAAAAAAAAAAAAAAAATACTCGGGCCTCGGACATTAACCATAAGCACGAGAGCGCAGATCTCCTTATCCTTCACTGTCACAAAAAATTCCGCAGTCAAGAATTTTTTTTTTTTTTTTTTTTTTTTTTTAACGTTGGACTACGTTTAAGGGCGCACCATGATGGTTTTGTCGTGTCCGGTTGTCCGATTGTTCTGGTGTATTGGACACCAAACATTAAAAAAAATAAATTTAAAAAAAATAAAAAATTTTGGATAAATTCTTCAATAAAATTTTATAAAAAATCCTTGATGATCCTTAAAAACTTTGTAAAATTTTCAATGATTTATACTAAAATTTTTTACAAAATATCGTAAATTTTTGACTAATTTTAAGAAAAAAGGGAAAATTTTTAGAAAATGTTGTAGATTTTGATGATTTTTGATAAAATTTTAATGAAAAAGGGGGCCACTAGGAGTAATATTAGGGCTTGGAGAATTCATAGGGATGATTAACATTTTTTGAAACGAACATTTCAATGATTTTTTTCAAACATGTTTGATGTTTCAATCCAACATGTAAATATCAGAAAAAAATGTTCTGGAAACTTTAATATAAATTTTATTAAAAATTTTAAATGAGATCATTAAGGATTTTTGATAAGATTTTATTGAAAAAAAATTATCTAAGGTAAAGGAAGGGAAGTGTGACCGCCTGAAAAGTGTGACTTTTACTTTTGTGCGATGTATTTATTCGTACAAAACCGGATTTCCAACACATATGTTTATATGATGAAGTCACACTTTTCAGACGGTCACACTTCCTTACCTTTGCGGCATAATTTATCTAAAATTTTCAAATACAATTTGTATTAAAATTTCCAGACAAAATTTTAAGTGATATCATCAAGGATGAATCGATAAACCCATCTTGAAAAAATGTATTTAGGGTGAAGGTAGGTGAGTGTGACCGTCTGAAAAGTCTGATTTTTACATTTGTGTGACGTATTTATTCGCACAAAAATGAATTTCCTACACACATGTTTATAGAGTAAAGGCACACTTTTCAGAAGGTCATACTTCCCTACCTTTACCTTAATAGTTCATCTAAAATTTTAAGTGAGATCGTCAAGGATTATCGATAAACCTTTATTGAAAAAATTTATCCAAGGTAAACGTAGGGAAGTGTGACCGTCTGAAAAGTGTGACTTTTACTTTTGTGTGATGTATTTATTCGCACAAAAACGAATTTCCTACACACAGATTTACATAGTAAAGTCACACTTTTCAGACGGTCATACTTCCCTACCTTTACCGTAATATAGTGCAGTAATAATAGTTTACCTATTTTTTTTTTTATTTATTAATTAGCTTTTTTGCTATATAACAAAATTTAAAAAAAAACTAACAAAAATATAAAATATCAACAATAAACCATTACTATTTTCAATAAAATTTATATTAAAATTTCCAGTAAAAATTTTAAGTGAGATCATTAAGGATTATCGATAAACCTTTGTTGAAAAAATTTATCTAATGTAAAGGTAAGCAAGTGTGACCGTCTGAAAAGTGTGACTTTTATATTTGTGAGATGTATTTATTAGCACAAAACCAGATTTCCTATACACATGTTTATATAGTAAGGTCACACTTTTTAGACGGTCACACTTCCTTACCCTTACCTTAACAACTTATCCAAAATTTTCAATAAAAATAAAAAAATTTCCAGTAAAAATTTTAAGTGAGATCATCAAAGATTATCGATAAACCTTTATTGACAAAATTTATTTAAGGTAAAGCTAGGGAAGTGTGACCGTCTGAAAAGTGTGACTTACTTTTGTGTGATGTATTTATCGCACAAAAGCGAATTTCCTACACACATTTTTATATATTCAAGTCACACTTTTCAGACGGTCACACTTCCCTACCTTTACCTTAATAATTTATTTTAAATTTTTAATAAGATTTATATTAAAATTTCCAGTAAAAAGTTTAAGTGAGATCATCAAGAATTATCGATAAACCTTTATTGAAAAAATTTATCTAAGGTAAAAGTAGGAAAGTGTGACCGTCTGAAAAGTGTAACTTTTACATTTGTGTGATGTATATATTAGCACAAAAACGAATTTCCTACACACATGTTTATATAGTAAAGTCACATTTTTCAGACGTTCACACTTCCCTATCTTTACCTTAATAGTCGATCTAAAATTTATATTAAAATTTCCAGTAAAAATTTTAAGTAAAATCATCAACGATTATCCATAAGGCTTTATTGAAAAAATTTACCTAAGGTAAAGGTAGGGAAGTGTGACCGTCTGAAAAAGTGCGGCTTTTACTTCTGTGTGATGTATTTATTCGCACAAAATGAATTTCCTACACACGTTTATATATTTAAGTCACACTTTTCAGACGGTCACACTTCCGTACCCTTACCTTAATAGTTTATCTAAAATTTTCAATCAATTAAAATTTCTAGTAAAAATTTTAAGTGAGATCATCAATGATTATCGATAAACCTTATTGACAAAATTTATTTAAGGTAAAGGTAGGGAAGTGTGACCGTCTGAAAAGTGTGACTTTTACATTTGTGTGATGTATCTATTAGCATAAAAACGAATTTCCTACACACATGTTTATATAGTAAAGTCACATTTTTCAGGCGTTCACACTTCCCTATCTTTACCTTAATAGTCGATCTAAAATTTATATTAAAATTTCCAGTAAAAATTTTAAGTGAGATCATCAACGATTATCCATAAGGCTTTATTGAAAAAATTTACCTAAGGTAAAGGTAGGGAAGTGTGACCGTCTGAAAAAGTGCGACTTTTACTTCTGTGTGATGTATTTATTCGCACAAAATGAATTTCCTACACACGTTTATATATTTAAGTCACACTTTTCAGACGGTCACACTTCCGTACCCTTACCTTAATAGTTTATCTAAAATTTTCAATCAATTAAAATTTCTAGTAAAAATTTTAAGTGAGATCATCAATGACTATCGATAAACCTTTATTGACAAAATTTATTTAAGGTAAAGTTAGGGAAGTGTGACCGTCTGAAAAGTGTGACTTTTACATTTGTTTGATGTATTTATTCGCACAAAAACGGATTTCCTACACATAAGTTTATATATTTAAGTCACACTTTTCAGACGGTCACACTTCCCTAACTTTACCGTAATAATTTATCTCGAATTTTTCATGAAAATTTCTTGGGACATGAATTTTTTCGGTTCTTATAACTTTTCGGTAAAAATTCTTTAAATGTTATTATATTTTAGGTTGTAGATTTAAAAAATGATGTCAATTTTTGTGTGAGAACAAATCCTTGCCAATTTCTTTCCTTCGCCATCAAAAACTAGGGTTGACGAAGATACCTTTTCCGAAATACAAAACGGTGCATATTTGTGCAGTAAATGTAAAAAAAAAAAAAAAAAAAAAAAAAAAACAGGCAGGGAACATGAAGCATATCCTTTACCTGTTTTTTTTAAACTAATTGATAGCCCTTTCTTGATTTTGGATCGAAAATGGCACTTTAACAAGTTTTAACAAGAGAAGAAAAAAAAAAAAAATTTTCTCAGGTCGGAGCCGGTATAACCTTGTTCACGTGCTCTCTCGGAATTCCTCTTAATTAATATTCACTCATTGAACATATTTAAAAGCCACTTATTAAAATAATGGAAATCTTATTTAATGTGAAACATATATATAGAAGCCAGGTTGGATTACATTAAAGATAAATTGAATTTATCCACAACAATGAACATGCTAAATGGGATTAGTTCACCAACATCACCGGCAACTCTCCGGTATTGAATGTCGCCTTGAATCGCACTTTTTCCTTTCTGAGATCTTTATTTTCCGTCTTTAATAATACGCTCCATGCGGCTTAGAAAAAAAAAAATCTTGTTTGTTGAAAGGTTCGGTCATTCCTATAGCCTCGTGCTGTGAATACTAAACATTTTTGATTTAAAATTAAAACCAAAGCAGTAAAAAAATTAATGAGTTTAAGATAGTAATTCTTATATATACCGATCCATTGTATTAAAAAAAAAAAAAAAAAAGCTCAGTGGCGTAAATAACCTTCACGCTTTGGGTGATTGTCCACCCGTGTTTTTTTACACTAAACTAAGCAATGACAAACACGATTAAGGGACTTTTAATTTTTTTTTTTTTTCTTCTTCCATCTTCTTCCTTCTTTTTAACATTTGTTCCTTTCTATCTACTACAAACACGAATAGATTATAAACATAATCTTATGAGTCGATCACAAGTCAAACACGTTTTGTACTAGATTTATTCTTCCTAGGTATAATGATCACTTTTTTTTTTTTCCAGGTCTAATTAAATGTTTGACCAGCCTCAAACCTGATGTAGTTCGATTGATGTCTTGTCTGATAAATCAAACAAAAATTTGACGCCTCCAGGAGGATATTGGGTGCTTGCTTCACACCATCAATAACGCTTAATTGGAGTTTTTTTTTTTTTTTTTCCTATCCGAAGTTATTCCCGATCGCTCCGGATGAAATATTATTTTATTCCCTGACTTAAAAAAAATAAAGTTCGGACTCTTAAAAAAAAAAAAAAATAAAGATATTTCGAAATGAGTGATGATAATAAAGTTAACTTAATGCATAATGGGACATGTTTATTTAATGCAAAAAAAAAAAGGGAAAAAATCGTAGCTCGAAAATCTCAAAATTTATGTCGAAAGTTTGTTAAACGCATCAATTATCTATTTAAGTATCTTTTTTTTTTTTACACTTTGATCGGTTAATTTTTTTACCTTGAATTTCGAATCTAGTTTTTTTTTTAATGCGGTTTGAAACAAAAAAAAATGATTGATGCCACTTTTGATGCTGAGAAAGAAATATGCTTTCGAACTTACTTAAATTTTTTTTTCTTTTTTAAATGGAGGCCTAAGTAGCCAAGGAAAGAGAAGCTCAATTTTTTTTTATGAGCACAATTTAATTGTGTAATGTTGACTTCCAAAGCAGAAAAAAACATTTTTATTTAACCAAGAAGGGAGTACAACAGCTTTAAGGCAGCTTAACATATATTATATATTAATATTATATATTATATATTATATATTATAATTATATATTATATATTATATATTATATATATATTATATATTAATATTATATATATATATTATATTATATATTATATATTATATATTATATATTATATATTATTATATATATTATATATTATATATTATATATTATATTATTATTATATATTATATAATGGGAGCTTTCCAAAGGGGGGTGTATTTCGTATTTCGAGTTTTTCTAATTCCACGACTTCCATTTGATTAAATAGCAGGTCGTGGAATTAGAAAAACACGAAATACAAAATACACCCTCCTTTGGAAAGCTCCCATTATATATGATATATTATATATTATATTATTTATACAAGCCTTAAGGGAGTACAACAGGATTCTTTAGGCCGTATTCTCCTGGAGGGTGAATCTAAGGCTCCTGTAGAGACTGCAGTCCCGGATTATTTTTCCCGTTCTGGAATTGGAAATTTTCAAGCCCCACTCCCAATTTGAGCTTTTTTTTGCACCGCTGACTTCACGGACCCGGTTTTTTTTTTTTCATTCAAACTCACAATTCAAATCCGATCATCCCCTCTGAACATTACTTTGCTTCTAAAATAGCTTAACCAACGTTTAAATCGGTCCAATGAATGAGTTACGTATTTGATATTGCACGGAGCGTTTAATACGTAGAGCAAGTATGACGTCAAATTCGTCTCCTTGCCTTTTTTGATTCAAATGGATTATAAAGGGAAATCGATTTTCATCGAACGCGTATGAGACTTCCTACGCGATAGTATCCCTCCCTCAAAAAGAAAGGTTTGTTGTTTCCCTGTGACTTAAATTAGACCACGATTTTCCCCCCGGAATCGTCATAATCACGAAAGTTTAGTTGCTGAAAATGGCGAAGGGAGTAAACGAGCCGAAAATCGGTTGTTGTTCTTGTACGGACATTACCTTCTCGTGTTTCGACAGGATTGATCTGGAGGCTCCAAATCCATCAAGTCCGATCAAGCTTTCATTTGTGAGACGTCTGGTTTGAAATGTTAAAGCCCATTCATTAGAGGAAAGTGTGTTTTGATTGCCGTCCGTTATGAATCCGTTCTCAATCTGCAAAAATTTCCATTTTCAATGTAAATTTCTCATTTAAATTTAATTTTTTTAAAATGATTTCTTACTCACATCTTTTTTTGCGATTCCATTCTTATTTGGACGCCGATCCGTTGCACATGAGAAAGGTCGTCGACAGGTCGTAACCTGTGTCCGATCTCCTACACGACAAGATGAAAATGGCATGATCGTTGTAAATCTGAAAAGAGAAAAGAAAAATTTTTTTTTAATTTTTAAGGGTGTGAATATTGATTCGCCTGGAAAAAATACTTAAATAAGAACCGTCTTTCGCCCATTCTTCGCTAATTAAAAAAAAAAAAAAAAGATAATTATAAATTGAGAGTAGGCTTCAGCGAACACTGGATGGAATGTCTGTTTGTCTAACACTCGATATACGCTGAAAAAAATCCAAATTTTAGGTATCTGACGAACGTCCTGGAACAGGGTGTCCACCAATTTCATCCAAATCATTTCTGAAATTCAAGGTTTTTTCAAGGTTTTCAAAACTCATTTTTAGAAAAAATAAAGGCTTTTTTAAGTACATGCTCTACTTTATAGAAAGGTAAAATTAAGGTAAAAAGTAACGGTCTCTTAAGCTAACGTGAAAAATAACGTTTTTTAAAGGATGTGGGTAACTAAGGCCGATTTTTGGGCCCCCTAGAAAAAAAAAATTTTTTCGCCTAAAACTTCATCTGAGACGCCCTTAACATACTGACACCGGTCGCACAAAGTTGCGCGCATGCGTTCCGGAGATATAGCCAGTGGTCAAGTTCGCCATTGTGCGCACGTCGGACGAAAAACTTCTAATGACAAAAAACGCAGGTAACGCGAGGCCCACGCAGTAAAAAATATTATGTAAATGTTTTTAGGAGTCCACATAAATTTTTTTTGTTGTTTTTCTCCAAAAGGTAAACATAAACAGAAACAACATAAAAAATTTATGTGGACTCCTAAAAACATATTTACATAATATTTTTTACTGTGCAACCAT
Source organism: Liposcelis bostrychophila (assembly GCA_037577465.1). NCBI lineage: Eukaryota > Metazoa > Arthropoda > Insecta > Psocodea > Liposcelididae > Liposcelis > Liposcelis bostrychophila. The sequence goes on from CM075209.1 coordinate 10,406,813, forward strand.
GCGAGCTTTCCAATGGTTCCGTCCGAAGTGCGCACATAGCCTAAAATTGCACTCAAAAAATGGAATATGCCATTATCTGGCGAAGTCGGTGAAAGTCCCTAAATTCCTTTCAATATGTGTTGTGTAGGAGTAAAAGCTTTCTTAATTTACAAGTTTCAGTTTGCGCACATGTGGCGGCCATAGTTAAATCCGATGTGCAAATTTTTAACTTCGATTTTTCAGTATTGTTCGGTCTGAAGGAGGCAAATTTTTCACTAGAATTAACTATTTAATGTTAAAACCGATCGATTGGACCCTTTTCCGGCATCGAATATTCTCAGTTTTACTTCGAAATGATTTTTTTAAAATTCGATTATTTCTTTCAAACTACTTGTTTTACTCCGCGTTTTTTAAAATTGTTCTAGAACATGGAAAGAAACAAGTAGTTTTGAAAGAAATAATCGAATTTTAAAAAAATCATTTCGAAGTAAAACTGAGAATATTCGATGTCGGAAAAGGGTCCAATCGATCGGTTTTAACATTAAATAGTTAATTCTAGTGAAAAATTTGCCTCCTTCAGACCGAACAATACTGAAAAATCGAAGTTAAAAATTTGCACATCGGATTTAACTATGGCCGCCACATGTGCGCAAACTGAAACTTGTAAATTAAGAAAGCTTTTACTCCTATACAACACATATTGAAAGGAATTTAGGGACTTTCACCGACTTCGCCAGATAATGGCATATTCTATTTTTTGAGTGCAATTTTAGGCTATGTGCGCACTTCGGACGGAACCATTGGAAAGCTCGCATGGTTGGGCCTCGCGTTACCTGCGTTTTTTGTCATTAGAAGTTTTTCGTCCGACGTGCGCACAATGGCGAACTTGACCACTGGCTATATCTCCGGAACGCATGCGCGCAACTTTGTGCGACCGGTGTCAGTATGTTAAGGGCGTCTCAGATGAAGTTTTAGGCGAAAAAATTTTTTTTTTCTAGGGGGCCCAAAAATCGGCCTTAGCTACCCACATCCTTTAAAAAAGAAATTCCAGAATGGGTCTGGTTTTAATAAAAAGAAAAAAAAAATTATAGTTGAGAAAATTGGCTTCCAGAAAAACTATAAGTTGTAAATTCGGCAGGCACGGACTGGGAACTTTTGAGGGCGCCTGCTGTCTTGCAGGGCCCTCCTTTCTTCATATTAATTTTTTTTAGAATGTCCAACAAAAAATGATCTCGAAATTTAGGTCATTTTTAGGTTTATAGGGTTCCATTTGTTAGGAAATTTAGGTACGAAAATTATTCGATGTAGGCAAAATAAAAAAAGGCACCCAGAAGGATAAAAATTTATTTTGCTTGAACTCAATTGATTTTTTTTACCATCCCAAAAATTAAAAGCGAAAGGGGGCATCTTATTTTTCTTAAAACTCTACGAGCTTTTGAGATTAAATTAATTTTTTATCATTTTTTGGGGTTTTCTAAGAACTACTTAAGTATTTTAATTAAAATAAATATAGGAAAAATTTGTAAAAAATTCAACGTAAATGTAAAAATTTAAGCCATTTTGATAGTAAAAACGTATTTTTTTCCCCCCATTTATTAGCAGAAGTTCAAATGACAAAAATTATTAAATTAAAAAAAGAAAAAAAAAACGATTTATAGGATTATTTTTACTATTTTGCTAATTTAAAAAAAAAAAAAAAATTTAATTTTTTTGTTTTGTAACAGCGAAGGCGCCTTTTTTTTTTTTTCAAAAAGATGCACCGGGAACATTCCGGTAGCTCGGGGAGCCAGCCCTTCTCTGAAATTCAGAGGTATTCAGTGAAAATTATGTTTAAAATTCAAGGTTTTTTAAGATTTTCGAGGTTTCCAAGGTTTCAATTTCAAATTCAAGGCTAATTCAAGGTTTTAAAGGTTTTCAAGGTCAGTAGACACCTGCTGGAAATTCTAGTGCAAGTTTCAACTTGACTGAATTAAATTTTTGAAGCCGGAAAATTATTTCGAAAAAAATTGACGGTCGAAATACGAACCGATGGACAACAAAACCTAGGGTTCTTATGAGGGTAGTTTTTTGTAAGAGGGGGGGGGGGGGAAGTGGGGGTCCGTGAACCCCCCTGATTTTGTTCCAGTAGTGCCTATATAACAGCTGGTTGGTTTTTTTTTTTTTTTTTTTTTTTTCTTCTCATTTTTAACCTTACACTGTTATTTTTTTTTGTTTTGTTTTATTTTATTTTACTTTGTTATTTTACTTTTAATCTTGTTTGGTTTTTTTTTTTTTTTTTTGATCTCTCTGGAACAAAATTCTGTTGATCAATATAATATCTTAATAATATCTTAATAACACTATTTCACAAAAAAATTGAGGTCGATCGGTCACCATTAAGAGGTAACTCAGTAACCCAAAAATTTACAATAAGCCTATATAAGAGCCTATCAAATGGAAATTTTGTTTGACATCAAAGACCATCGATTCCAATCAAAAATTTGGTCAGATTACAAATTTGAAGTGGAAAATTAGTTTAGTTGTTGAACTACAGACCGGATTTAAAAGCTCTGAAAAACCTTGTTACGTTTTTCCCTAAAAACCTTTAGGTTTGGACTTCAAATTCGTAATCTAAGTAAAAATTTCCGATAGGAATCGATGATCTTTTACGCCAAAAATGTTTTCATTTTTTGCCCTTATATGGTCTCTTTGGAAATTTTTGGGCCCCTGGGCACCTCGACCTCAAATTTTTTGTGGAATAATCTTATAGGCATTGGAACAAAATCAGGAGGGTTCATCAAAAAAATTTAAAAGTCTGTTTCAAAGAACCACCCAAGTTCGTATTTACTCGAAAAAAGCTGAAACTAGTACCAAAAATACAAGAGCTAGTACTAGTACAAAAACTAGTACCAAAAATAAGTTCGTTGGATCCGATCCCAAAAATTTGGATTTATTTTATCCCCGTAAATCGAGTATTAGAAAAAACGGCAAATCCTTCCGGTATTCACTAAAGCCTATACTCCTTAAAATGTCGAGGAAAAAAAACTAAGAAATTTGAATAAAAAGTTAATAATTATTACACAAAGTATTTGCCCAATGGAGGCGGCTCTCGCCGGAGGCTGTTCCCGTGCGCAAAGCCCAAACCGACTAAGAAGCAATCAATAGCTTTAACCTTATTTATTGCCTCAATTTTTTTTTTTTTTTTTTTTTCATAAATTTTATAGGCCCGAAGCAGTAAGGATCTAGTTTTTTGCATTGTTGCATTTTTAATAGGAAGAGAGCACCACGCGCATTAAAACTGTCCCTGACGATTATAAAAATCATCCCGGGTCATCTTAATTTGAATAACTTAATTTAAATGTGACCACTTAACTTTTTTTTTTTTTAATGGAAAACTGAGAGTCTTGTTCCAACAAGTTAAGGTGATGACATGATTTATATTATTTTCAAAAGAGAGAGAAACACGGAGCTGATTGCATTTAAAATCCGAATCCGACAAAGAAAATTTCGATTCCTTTAACATAATTTCTTTGTTAAATCAATTCCCTTTCGCCCGATAACAAAAAAAAAAGATCTGGTTAATTAAGATATTTTAATTAATTTATTACGTTGCGCATTTTTCTTAATTCCTTCAAAACGATCCTCTTTTTTTTCGTGATTTTCTTGTGGACACAAAGATCGTTCACGCAATATAATTTAAATATTAAATGATGGATGCTAAATGGATAGATCTCCATCATTGTCAACGCTTTTTCCCATCTTCTGACTTAAATTGATCGATTTATAGTGTTTTCATTCACGATTTATCTGTTTGTTTCATCGTTTTACAATTTTTTTTTTTTTTTTTTTGGATGACCTTCGGATTTACACCAAAAAATTGAAGCCACTTGACCGGTTTAAATTAAAGTCATCGCTCTGATTTAGATGTTCAAATATTACGAATAATTTTTAGCGTCAGTTTTAATGTGATAAAATAAATTTCTTTTTTTATTAAACAGACACCTTTGAGGGAATATTTTTATAAAATGTGATTTAAGATCGCGGTCGGGCTTAGAGAGGAGAAGAAAAAAAAAAAAAAAAAACGTTGACAAGTATCGCCCGGTTCGTAATGGACTACTTAATTACCTTCTGAAATAAGGTTTCGAAAGCCTGAAATGATAATCGAAATCGACTTCTTCCTTTAAGCCAGTTTTAACATTTAAAAAAAAAAATAAATAAATAAAATAAGATTAGAATTTTAAAAGAGGAAAAATTAAATTAAGAATATGAACGAACGATACCATTTTTAGGGATTGTTTTCGAAGGAGACATAAACCTATATAGGGTGTTCCATATTTTGGCAATTTTCGAATTTCAAATCGCTTACCCCCAAAAATGGCTCTCCTCGGTGTCCTGATAAGCCAGAATTTTTTTAAGTTTTTTACTCGACGGGAAAGACTTGAGCTTAAAGTTTTGAAAATTGCCATAAGAAAAAAAAAATCGACAATTTTTTTTTTTTTTTTTTTTGCGAAAAAATTTGGTTTTTTATCTGAAATTTTCGTAAATCACGAATCTGAAGTCCGTTTTTTCATATCTGGTCCGATTTTTCAGCTAAAGACCAAAGTACGAGTGAAACTGAGGACTTGCTAAGTTTTGTCACTTTACCACGTTTTTTTGTCATATTTGGCTTTTAGCTCAAAAACCGGACGCCGTAAGCCGAAATCTAGCACCGTTTTCGCAGTAGCTTAAACTTGTCCCACGTGCGGCCCACTCCACATAGACTAGGGTGGCCCAAAAAAAATTGACCATCTCTGAATTTCGTTCCCTAGCAAAAAATGAGTTCTTTAGGGTCTTGGAACACTTGTGATTTTTTTCCAGATTTTTAAAAATATTTTTAGAGCTGACGCCCGAATTTTTTATGTTTTGCTTTTCGCCCTTTTACTTTATCAAATTTCAAAAATTTGAGAAACTAATTTATGGTTCTTGACCCGTAGAATCCGAAAATGACCATAAAAATTACGTACGGTTGCGGCAAAAACCCGATATCTCCACACCAATTACCAATTTTAATCATTATTATTCATTATCAATTTTAGCAATTACCATTGCCAAAAAATCAGTTGCTGTGATAAAATCAGCCACGTTGGTAGATTTATTTAGAAAAAAGCGTTGAATTTCTAAAGATGTGATATCAAAAAAAAAAGGAGCACACATGGCCAAGTTTGGATGTGGGAAATTCCTGAACTTGACCGGCGCACACCGTGCACCTAATTCTTTGTGTATATAATTTCTGAAACGTATGAAGAATCTGTTGTGAAAAATAAATCTATAGGAATTCTCCTGGAAAATAAGTGGAACTTTTAAGAACTTTATTTCCAAGATTGACATGTGAAAAAAAAAATTAGTTACTAAATAAATTTCTGCATGAAGTTTTAAATTTGTTCAGCTTATTCGAGACCAATTTTTTAAAGCTGTCGTGGTTTTTGGTAAAAACTGACAATTAACCAACTCGATTTAATATATGCTTTTTACACTTCTAAGGTGTAAACATTATTTTATTGATTTTTACTTTCCTTTACACTTTGTTTTTTCGAGATTTTCGTTCCTGTTCTTTAATCAAAAGCGACGTCACAGTCCATTATTTGTATGTTATTTATTAACTCCACGCTGTGACCGATATCTTTATTTTAAAGGATGATTATATTATTATTATTATTATTATTACATTTCGGTCTGAGTAAACGATTCAGTTTTGCTGTCGGATAATTATACCACCGATGGAGAGCTTAATTAATCGATAAGAAAAAAAGAAACGGAAAAAAAAAGACTACAGACGATGACCCGATCCAAAAAAGAAAAGGGACCAAAGAGTCATCCCATCATTCTACCACTCAATTAACTCTTCAAAATCTAATTACATTTTTAAATAGCTTTAGTTTTTGACTCATTGATTGTTTAATGAGTTAGCCTAAATTAGTTTTTTTTACCCCCCTTTCTTCTTAAGATTCCGAAAAGGAAAAAAAAAAAATCTTTACGGATTCCCAACAAATCACAATATCAAACCACCTGGATCAATTGTTTTCTTTTTTGTTTGATGATGACTAAAAGCCGAAACAACTTATTATGACGTAAAAAAAGTTGAAGTAAATGATCTACATTATTACTTAGAGTTAATAATGGCTGGGATGTTAATGATACTAAGCTTGCAGGGCAATTATAATTTTATGCTAGTCAACCATTAATTGATCCTTTTACGACGGCCCAATAAATCAGCAGGTTATAAAAACGAAATAACCCCTTCTTTTTTTTTTACTGAAGAAAAAACACCATTAAAAATTGTGCTTGAACATTTTATTTCACGCATTTTTTTTTTTTTTTTTTTTTTTTTTTTTTTTTTTTTTTTAGTGTTGAGTGACACATGCAGGTTTCTATTTTTTTTTTATAATGGCGACTCAATCGCATAATATAAATTGTGCCAAGTGATAGCTTAGTAAATGTTATTACTCGGATAAACCGTCTGGTCTTTCTTTAAGCATCTGCTGGTGGCCCTGCGACTTGTAGCAAGGATTAAGATATCTCATATATTATGGAAATGTCAACGAGAAAATATTGTGAAAAAATAAGGAGTGGTTACGTCATTGTGTTGGAGGTAAAGCAAATGTTCTTTTTTTAATGTTTCAGGAAAAGAATATATGGCTTATGTATGATTGTCTAGACGGTGTCTACGTCTAAGAGAATACGTTTAAAAAAAAAAAAAAGTTCCAGCGTGTCGGGATGAAGTGCATATTCCTTGTTTTTCCACAATAATATATCTGTGTGCTTTTAAAAAACCAGAGTTTTGGTCCAGAGTATTATTATGGGGGATTTTTTGCTGCTGAAGTCAGTAGGGAAAATCCGTTTTTCTCTACCATACCGAGGGGTTACTTAGGGGTTACTTTATATTTTTTCGCGTTTTTTTGCTAATACTTGTATAAATACTGAGGAGATTTTCAATCTGCCTTCACAAACATGAAGGGAGATCCTTCAGCTTTCAAACGATACCCTTTTTTAATCGTTATACTTTTTCTAATGTAATCTATGACTTAATTTTCCGAACGCCCTCGACGATCTCAAAGTTACTTTGGACATCCTTGTTCCTTAGGGTGGCCCAAAAAAAATCGACCATCTCTGATTTTTGTTCCCCAGCTAAAAATGGGTGAGTGCAAATAAATTGAAAACTGTTTCTCTGATTCTGGACGAGGTGCTAGCAAAATTTTTATCCTTAATATCTCGCTAATTTACTGATCAACAAGATTTATTTTTCACAACCAATTCTTCATATATATACACGAAGATTAGGTGCACGGTGTGCGCCAGTCAAGTTCAGAAATTTCCCATAGCCAAACTTGGCCATGTGTGCACCTTTTTTTTTTTTATATCACATTTTCAAAAATTCAAAGCTTTTTTCTAAGTGAACCAATCAACGTGGCTGATTTTATCACAGGAACTGATTTTCGACAAAGATATGATTTACTATAAGAAATATGCAGAAGGGAACTGAATTCGATTTTTCAAATTGCCAAAAATAAATTGAAAACTGTTTTACTGATTCTGGTCGAGATATTGGCCAACAGTGTTAGCAAAATTTTCATTCTTAATATCTCGCCGATTTACTTATTAACGAGATTTATTTTTCACAACCGATTCTTCATACGTCTCAGAAATTATATACGCGAGAATTTTGCACGGTGCACGGTGTGCGCCAGTCAAGTTCAGGAGCTTCCTCCCATGGCCAAACTTGGCCATGTAATCAGTCACACTAGAGTCAATTTTACACGAGAAAGATGAAGATGAAGTCCATTTTTAAATTTGACAAACGAAACCAAAAGAAATAAAATTAAGTAACTTGACTTTTCCTGGCTAAGATCTCGGCCAGCGGAACCTGCTAAAAATTTTAAGTTTGAGTATTTCTTCGGAAACACTGCTTTAGAGTATTTGCAAAAAATGCTCTTAAAATCGGATTTTGAAAGTTAGAAAGTGAAATATTTCTGAGTCTTGATGCATTTTTAAAAATAGTTGAGTCAAAGGTCAAACTTACAATTCAAAACAAAGTCTAGGATATGTCTATAATTTCAAATTGTTTTGGATCGTTGCACAAATCTAGGCTTGCACCCTGTAACCAGGCGTTAGGTAATTATTACTAACGCTTAGTAATAATACGGAGCTTAGTAAATAGGGACCCAACTTAACGATGAATAATAGGTACCAAGCTTTTTCTTTCCGTACAAAAAAAAAGCTCACCTACTGCTTTCAAGACATTTCATCTTGGTGTAAAACTTTTCCGACTACAGACTAGTCTGCCTTGTGCTTCTGTTAAAACCATAACAATCGTTACGGCATGGGCAAAAAAGAAAAACAGAAAAAACTTCGAAATTTCTAATGGTTTTGAAATATGGAAATGTTTCAAACCGTAACATAACGGAGGCGTCCTATATTACCATTATTTCACTTCCTATTTATTAAATTCAATGTCTGGCTCATTTAAAAGTGACGGGTAGATATCTTTACAAACACTGTTAACTCCAGCAAATTAAATGTAAATCAGTTTCCCAAATTGTTCCAGCCAAAGGCCGTGTAATTTCAAACAAAAAATAACCTATTCAAATAAATCATGGATACAGATCCCCGCAATACAGTGGATATGGGGAATTTTTTTTTTTTTTTCTTTTCAGGACCTCGAGCACAAATTAAACAACTATTTAAAATAAAAAAAGGATTGAGTTTTTAATATTCTTTTCCCTCCAAAAGAAGAAAAAAATTCTTATTGGCACATGATGCATTACGTCGGTTCAAAATCCGATCAATCAATATCTTTTTAAAGTAATTTGCATCCATTAATAAGTTGTTTAATTTTTAAAATTTAAAAAGTCAATTTTTTGTCTTTTTCGATTTTATATCTATGATAAATGTACCGATAATTACAGCGTAATTATTACGGAGTAAATATTTGAATTTTAAAAATGGTGTGGAGATTTAAAATAAAAAAAAATAATAATTTTCGTTTGAAAATTTTTGAAATACTTACACGTTTCTTCTTCCTTGATAAAAAATGATTAAGAGAAAACCTTGATCTACAGTTAGCGCTGGTCATTTTATGCACTTTATCAGGAAGATAGTTCACCGTTCTTCCTAGAAAAAAAAAGAATTAAATATTATTTCTGCAAAAAACGTAATTAATTTATTTAATGCACCATTCAAACATTAAAACGTAGAAAATCTGATGACAATATAATAACAGAGAGTCATAATGCGTAGAGGTGCAGCTAAAAATCATAATGTTATTTTAATGATGTAAGTCGAATGCACAAATTTTTCAAATTTAATTTTTCCTCTTAAAAAAAAAATTGGATGTTCTGTTATTACGTGTGTGCCCAGGTCAAGTTGCTCATGTCTGGGCTTCGACTTTTTGATTGAAAAAAAAAAAAAAAAAAAAATGAAGTGTTACAGAAGCATAAGAAGTTTCAAAAAAAAAAAAGCGGTACAAAGGTAGCTGACGGGCAAATAAACTAATAAAATAATAAAAATAAATCAAAAGTAAATCGAAAATCTCGACGGACAATCACAGGCACGAGCTGCCGGCATTGTCTAATCTTGCTCGAGATCAGTAGTGATGCCTCACCTACTAATTCAGTGTTGGATTGTCCACATGCTTCACATTTCACGCATATTTTTTTTTATTGGTAATAAATAATAGAAGTCAAGTACTCTGTCGGTAATGGAATCCCTTTTTAAAAAAAAAAATTAAACATACCGAAACGTGATAGAGGTCGAAAAACTATTCGAAAATCTTACAGCATGATTCAGTTTGTTTTAATACCTCTACAATCAAGTTAGGACTCGCTCGAGTTTCTTGTAAGAAAAGTATTGTGAATTTTTGAAGTCGCACCCCTGGTAAGTCTGCAGCTAGCAAAAGATGGTCTTACGGAGATAAAACTTTTTTTTCATCACTTAAAGAGGAAAACCAAACATTTTGGATTTTCATAACGACTGATAGCGCAATCGCTTCGTTTTATCATTTGTAAAAATTTTTTCCTTTTCGAAATTTTTCTAAAATGGCGTCTTGAGGTTCCGCAAGAGGGCCAAAGTTTTGAAAAATTCCATAAGGGATGAAAATTTGACTTTTGGATTTTTGTGAAAAAAGTATCGTTCCCTATCGGATTTTTAACGTAGATTTCAAAAATAAAATCGGTTTGCGTCTAACTATTTTTTTTCTTGAGATATCGTAAAAAAAAATGTTATAAAAATATTGAAATTTCAGATTTTCGCCATTTTTATGCCATTTCTGGCCTGTATCCATTTTTGGTTAACCAATTACCATATTTGGCAATCGACTGTTAAAAAGAATGTCTTGGGTCATCCTTGATTAAAAAAAATATTTTCCGTGATTTTCAGGCGTGGACTGCAAAAACACAAAGGTTTTCTTTCTTTTTCTTCAGCTAAACTATAACATAAAATTTTTTTCTCCAACATCAAATTTACAACCTGCATCTCGGATATATCTTTATAATGCTCAGGTCTCCCCAACACCTGGTTAAATTTACGACTACCATTTTTATTAGAAAGTAGAAAAATAAAAAATAAAAATTATTCAGTAAAAAAAAAAAAAACTATTATAATTTTCTTTTTAAACAAGGATAAAACTTGAGCGTTTGAAATTGATTAATCTCATCAAATTCATTATCCAACAAGAATTAAATTAGCGAAGCGTTGATTTGATGTTTAATCGATTAAAATAGACACATCCCTATATTTTTTAAACGTTAAAAATGAATTATTAACGAATTGCGCTTTCGACACCATCATCCAAATGACAAATGGTGGCGTTACAGGCAGCCCGAGCGCGATGACTCTCTTTATATTCCATATTTATAACAAAAATTATCTCCAAATTTTTCTCTCATCTCGACGAATTTTGATAACGTGAGACGAGTCTCGTCTTGCAACAAATTTTAATTCGATCGATTACGCCCTCTTTAAATATTTTTCCGGTTAAATGATCAGAGCAGATCATCGTGCATTTCGAGATGTATATTTTTTTCAGTTCGTCGGAATGGGTTGGAATAGCATTCAGTTTTTTTTTTTTTTGTCTTTTCTCCAAACAGGATTTTTGGGATTAGGCGGTTATTAAAGAAAGTTTCTTCAGGTTTTGATTTCGATACGCGCGGCATTTTCGTCTATATCTAGTCCACATTTATGAATTCGAAGAATCGCAAAAGAGGAGACGCCCAGGCGCAAGAGGGATGAAAACGAACATCCGCATCATGTTTTTAGACGGTGACAGCAACATGAAAAATTCCGGACAATTACAACGAAAAAAAAAAGTAAAGCACGGCAATGTGTCCTTCGTAGAAAAAAAAATGATCGTGAACGTTTGGGCCGTCATTAGCATTCATTTGTAAAACTTCGTTATGAAATCTTTAGTGACACCACAATAGCAAGGAGGGGGGTAAGGGGGGGAAGGATAAGCAAAGGAAAAAAAAAAAATACACGCATTCATCGACAAATTGCCTCTATTCTGAATATCCGAAGAATCATATCATCGATCTAAAGCCATTCGAACACTTTTTTTATATACATATATATATTTTTTTTATTTTGATAACGACGACTAACAATCTGGTACCTAATTTAATGTCGAAATATTGTCATGTCACTGCAATAATAATGTCAGTACAGGATGCATAATTTTTAATTTGTTTCCTTTTCGGATCCGTTTTAAAACAGTTTTTTTTTTTCTTTCCCCGGCCCATATAGTTTCATTTACTTTTCATAAATAATGCAATTTAGCCCCCCGTCGGGCCGAAAACTTGTATACAACGAATCGACAGCTCATGACGTACGATATGTCTACATGCACGAGCAATCGCCCAATGTTGCACTCGATCACGCTATCTCATCATTTCAAACTAATTCCCGACGTTGATAGTCTCGACCCGGAGGTATATTATTGACTGGTGCACACCTTCCATCTTCGAAAATTAGGCCCTTTTTTTTTTTTGTTTTTAATTGTTTATTTTCGGGACTTGATGAACTGGAAAACTTGTTTTAGAAATTCATCAGTTCGAAATCAATAAGGTGTAGCATTCTCGACTTTTGACTTTTTCCGGTTAATTTAATGAGGGACCGCGGGACCCCCGGTAACATGAAATCGTGATTCCGCCACTGAAAACAAGATGAGATATCGCTATTTAATTACAGGGATCCTTGACAGTCCTCTGTATTGTTTGCCGCGGTGGTAAAGAAATGAATACGTCATATGTCGATGTGCCTTTTTCAAAATTTGACAATGGTATCGTTTTTTTTTTTTTTTTTTTTTTTTTTTTTTCTTATTCAAACATAAAAGCCGCGTTTGACTTCATTTAAAAAAACATATTATAATCCTATCAATATCAATTGGAGGCGCTTAGGACGAGGGTGTTATTAAAAGGCGGAATATCAAACCCTGTGCCCGATTTTCAATAGTGGGTTCTAAAATGTTTTTTTAATTTTTTTTTTAATAGCAATAAAGTTTAATTACAAAAGCCGTGTCATCGGAGAAACTAGGCCCGTTTGAGTTAAAGTCTAATTCTAAGTTAACAGTTTTTGCAGGGAGGATTTTCAGCATAGGACTAGTTAAAGGTCATAGGATTTGAAAAAGCTTCGCTCTGAAAAACTTTGTTAGTCATCAGTGGATGGCGAACCGAACCGAACCCGTGTTTTTGTCTCAAAACAGCCGCACATTGGTCGCTAGTGAAGAGAAAAGCGGACATAATTCCCACCTCAAGCGTAGGTAAAAGCTATAAGAAAGACCTGGGCGTCAAAAAAGGACTTAGAAAATTTCGGCCTGAAAGACCAGAATCTCATTTTAAAAGACAAAAGTTTCGGTCTGCGCCAGACTGAAGTTTTAGCTTGAAAAATATAAGTCTCATTCAGAAAGACAAATAAGTCTCAATTTGAAAGATTAAAGTTGACTAAAAATTTCAGCCTTGGAATACCAAAGATCGGACCGAAAGTTTGGCTTTTGAAATTGGGACTTTTGCTTTTTAGAACGAGTTTGGTCTTTCAGACCCATTTTCGTCTGAAAGTTTTGTCTTTTAGGCTGAAACTTCCAGTCTTAAACATTCCTCTTTGCAGTTGAGACTTTTGTTTTTCAAAATGTGACTCTGGCTTTTTAAGACGGAACTTCGGTTTGTCAAACCGAAAATTTTATCTTAGAGATGAAACTTTCGGACGTAAACTTTGGCTTCTAAAATGGAGACTTTTGTACGGAAGCTCTGAAGGGTCAAGTTTTCTTTGTTCTTTTGGTTTTCTTTTTCTTTGTTCTTTGGGTTTTCTTTGTTTTTTTTGTTCCGGGACTGACAAGCTTTTGGAACTTGATAGGTTGTTATTTTGTTCTGGAACAGACATTGCTTGTTCCGGAACAAGCGATGTCTGTTTCGGAACTGATACGTCTGTTTGTTTGTTCCGGAACTGATACGTTTTCAGAACTTGACATGTTGTTGGTTTGTTCTGGAACAGACATTGCTTGTTCCGAACAAGCAATGTCTGTTCCAGAACGGACAATGAATTTAAAATTGTCAGTTCCGGAACAGACAATGAATAGAACATTGCCTGTTCCTGAACAGGCAATTTACTTATTATGCTCGGTTTGTTCCGGGACAGCAATTTACTTATAAAATGTTGTTTGTTCCGGAACAGACAACATTTAATAAGTAAATTGCCTGTTCTGGAACAAACAACTTTTAATAAGTAAATTGCCTGTTCCAGAACGGACAATTTTAAATTCATTGTCCGTTCCGGAACAAGCAATGTCGGTTCTGGAACAAACCGAGCATAATAAGTAAATTGCCTGTTCTGGAACAGACAATGTTCTATTGGTTGTCTGTACCGGAACTGACAATTTTAAATTCATAGTACGTTCCGGAACAAGCATGTCTGTTCTGGAACAAACATAGCATGTTCTGGAACAGACAATGTTCCATTGGTTATCTGTTCCGGAACTAACAATTTTAAATTCATTGTCTGTTCAGGAACTAACAACGCTTGATAAGTATATTGCCTGTTCCGGAACAAACATTGCTTGTTCCGGAACAGACAATTATTTTGTCGCTTGTCAGTTCCGGAACACACGATCAATATAAAATTGTCTGTTCCGGAATAAGCAATGTTTGTTCCGGAACAGGCAATTTACTTATTAAACGTTGTTTGTTCCGGAAATGACAGTGCTTGATCCGGAACAAGAAATGAACCAAAACGTGTCAGTTCCGGAACTGACAATGCTTGTTCCGTAAAAAAACAATAAAAAAAACCGTAGATACTTTATCTTTTAGGGCTTCCGCAATTTTGTATTTTGAAATGAGACTTTTAGTCTTCCAGGCATCTTGCCGTCCTAAACTTTGATCTTTCAAACCAAGGCATTTGTCGGTAGCTTAGTGGTAGAGAACCCGCCTGGCAAGCGGAAGACGTGGGTTCGATTCCTACTTGGCCCATGTCCCGTCGAAAATTTTTTCTCTCAGTGATGTTGTTAAATCCATAAAAGTAAAAGATTTCAGAGGTTTTGGCTTTCATAAAAGACGATCAACTTTTCCTCTCGTGAGGTTTTTGTGTTTTAAAATGAAACCGAACTTCGGGTCTGCCAGTCTTCGGTCTGAGCCCAAAACTTTAGACTTTCAAATTGAGACTTTGGACTTTTAGAATGAGACTTTGATCCAGGGGTCCGAATCCAGTGCCGATGCAGATTCCATATTATTTATTTAACTCCCGATTCCGATTCTGACACCGACCACCGATGCCGGTGCCAGTTCCAACAATTTCGCGATGGCGGTGCAGACGGCGATTTCGGATTTCAAAACAAAATTCGAGAATCGGCATCGGCCAAGATTTCCAAGTTTTGGACCCGTGACTTTCGTCTTTTGATCTAAAACGATCAGAAAACACGATCTTTTTGCACAGTTCTACATCGACGCTGAATTTAAATGAATTAAAAAACGTGCGACAAGGCAAAAAACTCGCTAATGTTCTTAATTAATTTTTCCACGAAAAAAAAAAAAAAAGCGAAAATTCCTATCCGCATCTCCGCGCAATCATCAATCACGATACCACAAAAACAACTGATAAATCCCGAAAGGTAGACTCCTTTTCTCTCTCTCTCTCTTTTATCTTCTACAAGTTTACTTGTCAGTGAACAGTTGCTCACCCATGAATTAGAAGATCCAGATCTCTCAAGGAAAAGTCGACAATTAGTTTATCGACATGTTTAGAGCTACGCTTTTAACCCAAAGTTTATTACCCGCGAAAAGACTTGTCGCAACCTATTCTTAATTTTTTATTCCATCCCATTCGTTCTTTCTGATACGGAAACTAGAATGGTGAAATTGTATTTAAACATATCATATAATGGAAAATATATGTTAACCGAAAGGCTTGTTAAAAACTCGAATATATATTTTTATCAACATTTTATATATAATTTAGCACGTATTTAAAATGTCAGATACGCGTTCTGTATTTATCTTCTTCATTCTTTTTTTTTTTTTTGTTTAAAACTCTTCTTGGAGATTTTTTTAGTCATTTATTTTTCAAAAATTGACAGCAAGTCAATTCCTCCTTTCGATTCAATTAAAAGTATGATTTTCCGAAAGGAAAAAGAACCTTGAAAAAAAAAAAATTTTTTTTCTTTTTAAACGGCTTAATTTGAATCTTAAAGTTCATCCGTACGATATTAATTAAATTTTTTTGTATGCGTTAACTAACAAGGGCGGTCAAATGTAGTGAATGAATCTTAATCATGGAAGAGCATCTGATCGATTTATCGAATTGACAGGTAATTAACTGGGAAAAATGTATCCGTCATTCGACATGTCCTCATTTACGACAATTAAAAACATTTTTTTTTTTGTTGTGTTATGAAGATGCAGTTTGGTATTAATTTTTTTTTTTCGGCGTGAGTTAATGCAAGTTGAAAATGAACATCTTCAATAACTTACTTACATATACTAAAGTAAAGCGGTATGCTTGCTGGATTTCATGTTTTTCGATAAGATATCAACCGGACACGTTTTTCTTAAGGTTTTAGGATGTACCTTGTAAAATCTTGAATGATTTTAGTCTTTTTTTTTTTGTTACTTAATATTTTAAAATGAGGAGTTTAAGTTATTTAATTAGGAGTAGTTTCATGTGAATCCGTACCTACCAACTTGTTTTGGGGACGAGTTATAAGTAGGAGGAAAAGCTGAACATCCGAATCGGTTTGTTTGAAATCGATCTCAAAGTCAACGCCGCTTTGAGGCCAGGGGAAAAATGAAAAAACAAGAAAACGTAAGCAGAGTAAAGGAAAAAACATTGAACCGCTTGCTATGGTCGCGTACCACAGAGGCAAAGCGACCGGAAGAAAAAAAGAAATGGAGATAGAAAAGAATCAAAAAATATGAAATAAGTTGGGGTTCAAGTTCTCCACTCAACAATTTTTTTCTGAATTTTCTGGCATTCCTAACCCGTACCTAAAAGTGATGCAAAAAGTGTGTAAAAGTTTTGCAAAATAAATGCAAAAAAAAGTTATGTAAACAGTGTATTATTTTGTATCATTTATACAAAAATTTGGAAATTCAAAATTTTTGTTAAATTTATGCTTATATTTTTAAGCACTAAAATTCGAACATGCATAATTTTTACAAAATTTATGCATAATTTTTTTATGCATAAAAATCTGCACAAGCAAAATTTTTGCATTATTGATGTGTACCGTTTTTTTAAACCCTGGAAAACCCTAAACCAGGATATATTATGCTTATTCAAGTTTTTTTCCATTTAATACATAAATATTTATGCATTTATGCATAACAATTTATGCATAATTATGATGGGGGATAAAAAAATTTTTTTTTAAAGTTCTCTGTATATAATTATGCATTATATATATCTCTATATATAATTTATGCATTTCTTATGTAAGCTTATGTCCAATTTTTGGTAAAAATACATGATTAAAATTTATGCATATTTTTAAGTATTCGAATTCAAATATGCATAATTTTTTAAGCATAAAAATCTGCACATGCATCATTTTTGCATAATTGATGTGCATAATTTTTTTAAATCCTAAAGCAGGATATATTATGCTTCTCCAGGTTTATTCCATTTTATACATAACTAATTATGCATTTATGCATAACAATTCATGCATAATTATGTTGGGGAATAAAAAACATTTTTTCTAAAAAGTTCTCTATATAAAATTTATGAATTTTTTATGTAAGCTTATGTCCAATTTTTTGTATAATTTATACATATGATTATAATTTATGCATATTTTTTTAAGCATAAAAATTCAAATAAACATGATTTTTTAATTAGAAAAATCTGCTTAAGCATAATTTTTGCATAATTGATGTGTATAATTTTTTTCAATCATTAAGCAGGATATAATATTATGCTTATTTAACTTTTTCCATTTTATGCATAATTTTTTATGCATTTATGCATTTATGCATTTATGCATAATAATTTATGCCTAATTATATTGGAGGATAAAAAAATTTTTAATAAAAAAAAGTTAAGTTATCTATAAATAATTTATGCATTTTTTATGCGTAAGCTTTCGTCCAATTTTTTGTATAATTTATGCACCACTTTTTCCCACGGGCAGAACCAAACTTATTGCAGGCGCTATCTATTTATTTAGCCTAATTGATTTGTTTTATAGAACCAGAAGCGGAAAAAAACAGATGCATAAATGATGTAAAAATCATGTATAAATATCCAAAAAATTGGAAACACATAAAAAATGCATTAATTATGTATAAACTACTTAGTTTTTTTTACCGGAAAATTTTTTTCACTCTCCAAAAATGCATAAATTATGCATAAATAAGTATGCATAAAATGGAAAAAAGTTGAATAAGCATAATATTTGCAAATTATCCATCTTTATAACACAAAAAAGAAATGATACGCATAAATTATGCAAAAATGATGCATGTTCCGATTTCAATGCTTAAAACGAATATGCACAAATTTAGTAAAAATTATGCATGTTCAAAGTTTTGTGTAAATGATACAAAAATAATACAGCTTTTATATAAATATTTTGCATTTATTTTTCGCAAAAAAAATTATAAGGTAAAGGTAGGAAAGTGTGACCGTTTAAAAAGTGTGACTTTACATATAAACATGTGTGTAGGAAATCAGTTTTTGTGCGAATAAATACACCATTACCTATGAGTATTTATATGATTTAAAATGTAAAAGTCACACTTTTCAGACGGTCACACTTCCACCTTTACCTTAGATAAATTTTTCAGTAAAGTTTTATCGACAATCCTTGATGATCTCACTTAAAATTTTTACTGGAAATTTTAATTTTTTAATTGATTTTAGAGAAACTATTAAGGTAAAGGTAGAGAAGTGTGACCGTCTGAAAAGTGTGACTTTACATATAAACACGTGTGTAGGAAATCCGTTTCGATGCGAATAAATACACCATTATCAATGAGTATTTATATGATTTAAAATGTAAAAGTCACACTTTTCAGACGGTCACACTTCCCTACCTTACCTTTTCTACCCTACCTTACCTACTTCCTTACTCTTTTTGGACCACTTTTTCTTAAGGGCGGAAGTATTTGCAAATAAGTAGAAAATTTAAAACAATAAAAGGATACTGCACCAGACAAGAACAAAAAAAAGAAAGATGATGAATATGAAAAACAACGGAAATAGAATTAAACAAAAATAAAGACAAACGTGCGAGTCGGAAAGAAAAAGACAAAGGCATACAGAGACACAAAATTATTTTTTAAAAAAAAATTAAAAAAATAAATTTCCCGAACAACCATGAACGTTCCACCCAAAGCTAAGCACAGTCGTACGTTACTCCAGACATACACATTCAAAATGAGATAATTGTTTTTTTTTTTTCTCTCGATTCCCTTTCCTTTCACATGAAAGTCAAATTTCCGAACATTGCGCCGGTTTACTCTTTTCAAAAAGAAATTTCCAGTGAAACATAATGCCGACATTGAAGATGACACATTAATCAACTTTCAAGACAGAATCAAAATAGAATGACGTTTCAGTATGGGAATTTACCTTCAACAAGATCAGGTACAAAGGAGGGGCCGCCGTCTTATTGCGTTAGAGCCCGTTTGTTCGATGCCTTTGAACCCTTTAAAAAGATGTATTTATTACAAATTAATCGATACGGCTGATCTAATTAGTTATCAAAAAATCAGTTAGCGTTTGTTAATGAACCGTGTCAATCAAGACCCCTGGTTCTTCTTCTTTTTTTTTCTGGGAACAGGGGCGGATGTTAAAATAATTGATGAGGTAACAATGTTAAGTTCACTTTTTTTTTGAACGAAAAAAAAAAATTGATAAGAACCCGGAGAACGCGTGTCATTGAAAAATTTTAAGATAAAATCTGTAAAAGTAAATGACTGGTTATCTGCCGTATAATGTAATGAGGCAGGCAATAATAGTGCCAGGAAAAAAAAAAAAGTTTGATACTTTATGGCTTACACGTTTAAAACGATGCAAATAACATTTGTTTTTAGATAATTTTAAACAAACTATTTAAAAAAAAAAAATTATTGACCATAATCATTTTTAACACGAAAATAATTTTTCCCCGTTTCGGAAATATTTTATTTAATTAATTTCGAGAACGTGTGACTTTATTTTTTACCTTTAAATTACACGTCAATTAGGTGTTCCGAATGTTATTCCCTTAAACGGATTTCGGAAGAAATTTAGAGCACCGGCTTCTCTTTCCGAATTTATTACCCTAGCTCCGGAAATTCTTTAATCTTGTCTCCTTTTTAAACAAAAAAAGGAGAAAATTAAGGAATTAAGATACGAATCATAGGACGATTAAGGTCTTCCGTTAAAAAATGCCGTTTATAAAATCCAACAACGTATTGGCTTTAAAATTGAATTTATGATATAGTGCGGGGCTCCCTCCCTAATTTGGGCATTTAAAAAGCAGAAGACACGGGAGAAAAAAAAAAAAAATATGCGAATGATAAAAAATTTAAACGAATTTTTAATTTCTTCACATACAAAATCCATTAGCCAGACACGAATTGTGTCGCAATTAATTGGTCCTGGATGGTTGGTGAGCTCTCTGGCGGGGTCCGGTAGCTAGTTACTAATAACTGTTTCAATATAAACACGGCCTTTCTGTGCTACGTGTGATACGTGCCTAGGCCCTGATAATTATTTAAAACTGCTTCTGGAGTTGGCTTTTTGAATGAGCATAACTTGTTTCATTTATGATTGGTGTCCAGTTAAAAATATCATCAATTTTCACTCTTTTTTGTCTTCTTTTTTTTTTATTGACTAAATATCTTAATTATTTAACACGTTTACGTAATCCTTATTCTTATGTTTTTATTTTTTTTCTATTTTCAGGGGAGCCCGGCTGTAAGATGAGGAGAAGGAGACTTCATCAAAATTCGGTAAGTGCGGAATATGTTTCTGTCCGTGTCTGGCAGGTTGTTTATATTTTCATTTTACGAGGGTATAGCAGCAATTTTCAACTTAGGGGCTAGGGTGGATCGAAAAAGACGAATTTTTAAATTTGAAAATGCCACAGCGCGTAAAAGTTGAGTTTTAACCTCCATACTAATCCTAATTTTTTTTTTTTTTTTTCAGATTTTTTGAAGGCCGATTTCAGCTGCCCCCAGAAGACTAAAGTTTTTCAAAGTCTCATAAAGGCCGAAAAAATTAAAGCCGTACTTTGGTGCGAAAGAGTTCATTTCATATCGAAAATTTTTCGGAAATTTCAAAAATAAAGTCAAGAAGCACGGAGTGCACCCAGCCAAGTTATATAAAAATTTTAAAGAATAAACTTGGCTGCCTTTTTCACACGATGCGTATTTGCTGGGATCAGCTATACAGTAATTAGAGCCATTTTTTCTACAGTATATGAGCCGAAAGAGGTATATGGAGTTTATTAACAGCCGTTTTGTGCTCATAAATAAAAAATGGCACCAGTTACTGTAAAACTGATCCAAACGAAAACGCATCGTGTAAAAAAGGGAGCCAAGTTTATTCTTTTAAAATTTTTATGTAACTTGGCTGGGTGCACTCCATGCACCTTGACTTTATTTTTGAAATTTCCGGAAAAATTCCGACAGGATATGTACTCTTTCGCACCAATCTTAATTTTTCGGCCCTTATGAGACTTTGAAAAAGCTTTAGGCCTCTGGGAGCAGCAGAAATCGGCCTCCAAAAAATCTAAAAAAAAAAAAAATTAGGGTTAATATGGAGGCTAAAATGCAAATATTCCGCGCTGTGGTATTTTCAAATTCAAAAATTCGTGTCTTTCGATCCACCTTAGTAGAGGCCCGTGCGAAATAGTGATGCAGAAAATGTAAACAAATTTTTGCAATATAAATGCAAGCAAAAAATTTACACAAAAAAATTGATTATTTTTGTATTATTTATATAAAAATTTGGACATGCATTATTTTTTTACAAGTTTATCCATATTTTTATCAAGGTTTATGCATATTTTTTTAAGCATTAAAATTCAAATATGCATAATTTTCACGAAACTTATGCATAATTTTTCAAAGTTTATGCATATTTCTTTAAGCATTAAAATTCAAATATGCATATTTTCTAAAAAATTTATGCATCATTTTTTTTTAAAGTTTATGCATATTTTTTTAAGCATTAAAATCCATATATGCATAATATTTACAAAATTTATGTTCAATTTTTTTAACCATAAAAATCTGCATAAGCATAATTTTTGCATTATTTATGCATTTAATTTTTTTTTTAAATCTTGAAGCAGCAAAATCTCAATTTATTACGGTTCTTTAACTTTTTTTCAATTTCATGCATACATATTTATGCATAATTTATCCATAATTATATTGGAGGATAAAAACAAATTTTTCCAGTAAAAAATTTCAAGTTCTTTACACGTAATTTATGTATTTTTTTTTATGTCCAATTTTTAGTATAATTTATACATGATCTACATGTCATTTATGCATCTCTTTTTCGTAATGGGGGGGGGGGGGGGAGGTTTGCTTACGGGAAAAAATCTTATCAATACAGGGCTGAGCGGCAGTAAAAAAAAAATCGTATCACATCCGAGACTTGAACCCAGACCGACTCCTCAATCATTCAATTCGAAGTCGGAGACTTTACCATTGTGCTACAGGCCCCCACAGCGGTAAAATTTTTGAAAAAAAAAAAAAATAAAAATAAAAATAAAAAAAAAAATAAAAAAAAAATCTCTATAAACTAATCATCAGTGATCAAAATACCTGCTTCGAACTGGAATTGTTAAATTGTCGGCATTTGATCAATACCAACTTTAATAACAAGTCCACACTGACCCCCCTAAAAAAGTGAAAAATCGATATACCATATTTCTTAACAACAATAGTCGAATCCAAATCGAACAATAAAACATAAGTTGTTGAAGTCGATTTCTTAAAAAATATGCTCCAATATGCATTTTGTATTGGGTGAGTAATGACAGAAATAATTAATAACGGATCTCCCGGAGTGAATACTCGTATTTGGTACACCATGAAGAAAAAAAAAAATAAATAAAATAAAAAAAATTCGTGCTTTGGTTACACAGACAGGTGCTGAGCTTGTTTTTTCCGTTCTCCAAACAGGATAAAAAATTCTTCCACGTTTTTCGAAAAAAAAAAATAGGATCGGCCTAAATTAATTTATTTGAGTTATTTTATACGAAGCTAACTTATTAATCAACGTTTAATGTTATAAATAAATAAAATAATCAATGTTATTTTTCATTTTTATTCAAGAAAGAAAGAAAAAAAAAAAAGAGGGAAAAACAACGGAAGCATTTTTGGCTAAAATTATTTAAAGTCAGGTTTCATTATTTATTAACGTTTTTTTTATTTTTTTTTATTTTTCGGATCATATTTTATTGTTTGCTTTCGGCTTTATTTAACAAATTAAATCGCGAAAGGGTTGGGATTGGCCCGGTTGTAACTTAGACTTAAATTTTATTTTTCTTTAAATGAGACACGGATCGCGCCAGACTAAATAGAATCGAATACTTTATGTAACATTTAAAAAAGAGAAAAAAAAAAAAGATGCATTTTCATGGTTAGGAAAAAAAAATTTAAATTGAATACTTCATTCGAAAGTTACGATTGGTGTATTTCAGAGCATTTATCATTCGTAATATCCCATCGTCGTAAACATCCCGCGTCAGATTATGGAGTAATCATAACTTGAAAAGCTTTTTTTTTTTTTTTTTACACAATGATAACAAAGTAGTAATGTTTAAAGTGTTAAATTTTTATTGGTTAATAAATAATGCACACGTTTCGCGTGATCTTTTTTTTTTCATCTCCCCCTTTGTAATTAATTAGTGGTTTTCTTTTTTTTTTTTCTTTTTGCGCCAAGGAAGTAATTTATGCACTTTTGCAGAGGAAAACGCAGTCTATCTAGAAGATATTTATGGCATCGATACTTATGGCTTGTAGTAAAACTGGGTGGTAAGAAAAAGTGTTGGGAAAATAGAAATAAAGTAGTAAAAAAACATGATAAGTGGTTATGTTTAAAAAATAGCTAAAGCTAAAAAAAAAAAAAAAAAAGTACTTCCATGTATTATTTAATTGCTAGGGTTAAACTGATTTTGGGGTTGAGAGCTCAAAATGTGAGTAATACAATTATGAAAGTTATATTAGGAATTTGAGAACTGGCAGTGTATTTCAAAGAAAGAAAGAAAAAATAAAAGTTTTTTTCTCGAGAGGTTGCTCGCTCTTTAACCTTATAACGACGGAAGCCTGTTTTGGAAAATCACCCCCGTCGACGGAAATTTCTCTTTCGAAGTTTCATTCATATAAATAAACCTTAAGCTCTTAAACAAAAGAAAATAACATTAATTTTAAAGCGTCCTTAGTTAAGTGAAGCATGCAACCTGCGTTACGCCTAAATTGAACATTTAATATATTGAAAAAATTTTCAAAAAATCAGACTAGAATATAGGGGAGATACCCCTACGTAGGACTACGTCCTTGTACGTCGAAAAATTCGAATTTTTTGATAAAAATATAATTTTTTTTTTCCTGGCACGAAAAAAAATTAAAATTTTTGATGAAACAGGTCAAAAGTTTAAAAAAAAATAGTCAAAATTTTTATTAAAGTCTTCAATATTAAATTTTTATTATTAAAAAAAGCTCCTGCATATTCGGGCTTTTGCACGTTTGCTTTCCCGACTTTTTTTTGTAAATTTAATTAAATTAAGGGGTGGCTTTAATCGATTTAAGATGGTCAAATTCGAACTCTGCGGTGTCGTAAACATACTTTGGCACCGTTTATGGAGACAATAATTGACTTCAAATCGACTTTTTTTTTACAAAAAATTGATATTTTTGGCGAAAAAAAGGATTCCGCTAGTTAGGTTAAGGCTAAGTTTTTAGGCACAAAATAGCGGTGATCCACCCCTAAACGTGATCGAAAAAATCTAAAAAAATTGCCGGTACCTTTTGTTTTTAGACTATAAGAAAAGGGAAAATCGTATGAAGAACAAAGCCGCGAAAAGTATGGTAAATTTGAACCATACGTGTTCATTTTAATATCTGCTTGTCATCGAAAAAAATTATAAAATAATTCAAAATAAAATAAAATAAAACAAAATAAAGTACTTTTCCACTCTTTTATCCCGATTTACTGAACCCAGAATTTGCAGAATCCTGAATCGGGATTCTGCAAGTTTCGGGGTTCTGAATTTCGGGGGTTTGTTAGGGTCCCGAACATTTCATTTAAAATTTCTAAGTTCATGTTTTTGTTTATGTAGTCTAATTTTAATATTTTAAAACAAAATGTCTTAAAAAATCGGCGAAAATTAAAAAAAAAAAGTTAAATAAAATTTCAACTTTAAGTCCTTATTTTAGCAACTTAGTTTCTTGTAAAAGTTAAGTTTCTTGAAAATTTACAAGACTAAGCCCTAGGTTTCGTTCATGTCTAATTTTAAAATAAAATTTTAACTATAAATCTTACGTAATTTTTTTAGAAAACTTCTTGTAAATTTTTTAGAAACTTCTATTTAAAAAAACGGAAAAAATTTAAAAAAAAAGTTAAATAAAATTTACAAGAAATTTTTTAAGTCCTTGCTTTCGTTCATGTCGTCTAATTTTACTAAGAAAAAAGGCCAAAAAGCTGAAAATAAAAAAATAGAAGAATAATAAATTACTAATTTTTGGTGCGAACAGACCGATAGCCGGACATACAGATTTCCCCAGGACCGAACCCTAAAACGTAGTCTTACGTCAAAAAAAAAAAAAAAAAAAGGCCATATACCACAAAAATTTAAAAGTCGAATTTTCATCCCTTACGGGATTTTCCAAAACTTTAACCCTCTTGCGCCCCACCAAAACGCCGTTTAAAAAAACAATTTCGAAAGGGAAAAAATTTTTACAAATGGTAAGCCACATCGATTGCGCTAGGCATTTTGAAATTCCAAAATTTTTGATTGTCGACCCCATCCCCCTAGCAGACAGATTCCAACAAACAATAAATTTTTAGGGCTTCCGTAATACTAGGCATACCATTTTTTTTAAAAAGCAAAATGTATTCGGTTTAAGGATATTTCCCACCAATCATGAATTTTACTAGATCCCAATTCAGTCTGTCGACTGACAAAAAATTATTTTTAAGGGAGGAAGGCAATAATGCGCTCTATTTGCACATCTTTTCATCTGCCATGTTAACAAGACCGGGCATGAATGTCCATTTTTTTAAAATGAATACAAACATGATGTGCTGCCGTTACGCTCTTTTAATTCAATAATATCGCATTTCGCTTGGGGTTTCACACTTCCTTTCACATTCCCTACCATTTTTTTTTCTTTTCATGAACCAAACAATAGCATTCAGCTAGACCCAGCCCCACACGATAAGCACGGTCCGTTGATTACCAATCAAAAATCAATCTAATTTTTTCTTCAATGGCCGCTTTCTTTACATCCCAAAAAAATCGGTCTTTTTTTCTTTTTTGTTTTCAAGGGATAATTTTAAAATTTATGATTTCTGTTCTAATTAATTTCCAGAGCAACACCGAAAAACCACCTTGGGGGGAGAATCGAACAAGATAATAGCTCCAAATATAATTGGTTTCTTTATTCTTCGGCTTGGTAGCTAATTACTACTGAAAGAATTATTGCGCCTTCAAGATCAAATTTTTTTTTTTTACCATCGCGCGGTTGCATATTTAATATAATTAAATGATGGAAACCCGTGACAAAAAACACGAGCATATAATCTTTCATTTTAAAAAACAAAAAAAAAAAAAAATAATCATAATGATAATAAAAATGGGCACTCCCCCGTTTCACTTTTGACTAAAAGGTATATCAGGTCCCATCTTCAAGCTACTGGTTTCAATGTTACGACGTTGATAAATTTTTAAATAAAGCACGTCCAGAGATAAATAAAAAGATATTAACTTGAATCTAAATAGTTTCTATTCGAGAATCAATCATTCCTCCTTGCCGGTTTTTTTTTCTATGATGCTTTACTTTGTTATTTCAAAGGTACACCTTTATTCCATATTTCAAACACTATCCCTTTTTTTTATTTTATTTTATTTTACTTTATTTTAAAAAAAATAAAAAAAGAAGAAGAACCGACCGTATTTTTCGTTAAGGGGAACAGAAAAATTTATGTTTCCAGCGAGAGATGAAATAATTATCGAAAAGATGGATAATTTTTTTTTTTCCTTATCTTGTACAAAAATAATAATAAAAGAGCCTTCGATATAATATCATATTGTAAATACACATAAAAATACCTGTTTGATATTCATACCTTAAGGCGAATTATATGAATGGATATTAAAAATAAAAGTATGAATAAATCCAACTGGCAAGTGTAAATTGACCTAATTTAGCTTGGCTAAAAAAAATAAAAAATAAAAAAATTGTGATGCCATCACGTTTGTCCTTTTATGCGACTGATAAATAAA
The DNA here is from genome assembly GCA_037577465.1 of Liposcelis bostrychophila. Taxonomy (NCBI): domain Eukaryota; kingdom Metazoa; phylum Arthropoda; class Insecta; order Psocodea; family Liposcelididae; genus Liposcelis; species Liposcelis bostrychophila. The sequence continues at coordinate 10,433,733 of CM075209.1, forward strand.
ACGTGAAGTCAGGTTTTTTTTAAAAGTTGCATGAAGTGCAAAAATGAGATTTTTCTTTGTTTCATTTTTCTCGATAAAAGAGATTACAATTTTTTTTCCTTTAATTTCATTTTTTCAAACATTTTATTTGTTTACATTTGGTCTTTCCACTGGAAATTTTTCCCCATTCATTTGTGCTTAAATTTTCGCTATGCGCTTCGATTTTCTTGTTTGTGCAGTTCTTCCTTTTTTTGTTTATCATCTTGTCTATTTACACGACGGCCCAATCCCATGTATCAAGGTCTAAAGCGAGGGGTTGCTCGCACATACCCATCGCTGAAATTGGCACGCTGTTTTTTCTTATGACCACGTGAATAATACCACTATAACTTATCAGAGATAAGAGCTTTCAGATTATACTTTAAGACCGTGCCGTGCATGAATATTTGTCTACATTCTATCTGCTGCCACGACTTTATTATTCGTTGTTGACATTTTTGTGTTCCGCCACGACTTTCTTGCTTTTTAAAATATCTGTTCGCTGCCACAAATTTTCTTGCTGATTTTTTTTACTTCTGCCACGACTTTTTTCTTTGTCGACACTTCTGTCCGCTGCCACAAACTTTTTTCTTTTTGACATTCTTGTCTTCTACCACGACTTTCTTCTTTGTCGACATTTGTCTTCCGCCACGATTTTTTTCTTCCTTGACATTTCTGCCCGCTGCCACAAATTTTTCGTTGTTGATATTTCCGTCTTCTGCCACGACTTTTTTCTCCGTTGACATTTCTGTCCGCTACTACAAATTTCTTTGTTGCTGGCATTTTTGTCTTCTGTCACGACTTTCTTCCTTGTTAACATTCCTGTCCACTGCCACAAATTTTTTGGTTGTTGACATTTCTGTCTTCTGCCACGGTTATTTTCTTTGTTAACATTTCTGTCCGCTGTCACAAATTTTTAGGTTGCTGACATTTCTGTCTTCTGCCACGGTTATTTTCTTTGTTAACATTTCTGTCCGCTGCCACAAATTTTTCGTTGGTGACATTTTCGTTTTCTACTATGACTTTCTTCTCTGTTGACATTTCTGTCCGCTTCCACAAATGTCTTTGTTGTTGAAGTTTTCGTCTTCTGCCACGACTTTCTTGTTTAACATTTCTTTCCGCTGCCACGATTTTGTTGTGGCAGCTTCTTGGGTTTAATAAAAATCGAATGCAACTATAAACGTTGATAGTTTGTTCCAATCCCGCCATTTTCATAAAATCTATACTGGGAGTGCCATTATCTACAAAAAATTTCTGTTGCTGACAAATTCGTCTTCCGCCACAAATTTCTTCTTTGTAATATTTCTGCCCCCTGCCACAATTTTTTTGGTTTTTGACATTTTCGTCTTCTGCCACAATTATTTTCTTTGTTGACATTTCTGTACGTTGCCACAAATTTTTTTCTTGTTGACATTTTTGTCTTCTGACACGATTTTTTTCTTGACATTTCTGTCCTATTCCACAAATTTTTCGTTGTTGACATTTTCGTCTTCTACCCCGAATTTCTTCTTTCCTAACATTTCTGTTCGCTTCCACAATTTTCTTTCTTTCTTTTTTTTTTTTTTTTTTTTTGACAAATTTTTTCTTCTGCCATGACTTTTATTTTTGTTTACATTTTCGCCCAGAGCCACGATTTTAAAATCTCACTGTGGCCCGTTTCCAAGGACGTCGTTTTCGATCACCGTGATATATAAACGCGATTAAGTTATTTCAATTGACGAATGTATAAATCAAAACGGTCAATGTCATAAAACAATATAAAAACGGACGAGGGGGAAAAAAAATATATATAAAAAAAATAAAAATAAAAGGACGAGCGTAAGGCAAGGTTCCCAAGCTTATGGTGAACACAATTCGGGTCATGGGTCACCCTAAGTTTTATTACGATGCCCCGAGCTTGGTCTAGAGTACCTATTAGATGATTAACTATATGAGATCTATAATTGTTAATCGTGTGTTTCACAAAAATATCATGCTTTATATGGTCTACTATAATATAACTATAAAATTACAAAAGAAAATTGTGTCTCGTCATGAACGGGGCACGGATTGCACTTGACCAAAAATTGCTTCCTTAAAACGTTTCCGAGAAGCGTTAAAAATTTTAATCGATAATTAAATTGCCAAATGGAACCCACCCATATGCAATTAGATTAAAAACCCGATAGCTCTTTTTTTTTTTTTTTTTTTTAAAGCTTCCTTAAATAATTTTTTTTTCCGGAAAAAAAGTGTAAATTATTATAGTGTGCGATCAAAATAATAACAATATTTTACTACTTACTGTGGAGCTACAGCCGACGGTTGTAGTATCTGCTGGTCCAAATGATACACCTACGAGGTAGCTTCTTGGAATCCAGAGGTCATATTCTGGAAAATACATATTATTAAATATTAATTTTGATGCATTTTTTTTTTTTTTAAGACTTACGTATCGATTTTTTCGGGGCTTGGAATCATCTTATTTTTGTGCGGTATAGCCTGGAGACAATGATTAGGATGAAGAAAAAAAAAGAAAAAAAAAGCGAGACGAATAAAAGAGGGGACCGCGCGTCTCGTTCTACCCACACTTCCAGGCTTTTTGGACAGCACTCGAACAAGTTAATCACAGGCACGAATGACCATTTATTTCATAACCGGCCGGAGTACTAAACTGTGATTTAAATGGACATTCGAACAAGACATTCGATATGGTGGTGCCTTTAAAAGAAGAGAAAAAAAAAAAAAATAATAAAAATAAAATTAGTGACGCAATTAAAAAAAATTAAGTACGAAGATTTCGATTTTTAGAAATTGTGGAATTTGACGAGAGACTTTTTTAAAGGAGACTTATAACCGTGGGAGTCAAAAAAACGAAGGGATGCCAGTTTCAAATATTGTGGCAGAAGAATAAAAAATAAGAAAGTGGCAGCAAACAATATGTGAGCAAGAGAAAAAAAGTGGCAGAGAATGATATGTAAACAAAAGAAAAATGTGGCAACAAATGAAATGTAAATAAGAAAAAAGTGGCAACAGATGAAGTAAACAAAATAAAACGTGGCATCGAATGATATGTAAACAAAAGAAAAACATGGCAGCAAATAATATGTAAAAAACAAATGTGGCAACAAATGATATGTAAATAAGAAAAAAGGGGCGAATGAAGTGAACAAAATAAAACGTGGCATCGAATGATATGTAAACAAAAAAATGGCAGCATATGATACGTCAATAAGAAAAAAATGGCAAGAGATGAGATAAACAAAAGAAAAACGTGGCAGTAAATAATATGTAAACCAAAAAACGTGGCAGCATATGATATGTAAATAAGAAAAAAGTGGCAACAAATGAATAATATGTCAACGAATAGATGAAACGCCGAAGATGAGGTAAACAAAAGAAAAACGTGGCAGCAAAATATATGTAAACAAAGAAAATGAAGGCAGCAAATGATATGTAAACCAAAAAGCGTGATAGCATCTGATATGTAAATAAGAAAAAGTGGCAATGGATAATATGTAAACAAAAGAAAAACGTGGCAGAAGAAGCAGCTGAAGAGCGATGGCAATGTTACTGCCAAATCGAGTAATACAACAAAAAAATACGTGGCAGTAGAAATGGCTATAAAATCTTTCTGACAAGATCTTTCAAAACGGTCATTAAAATCACAAAATAAATAAAATAAAATAAAATAAAATAAAATTCTGTTGACACGTTTTTCTGCAAGCTGGAAACGTGGCAGCAAATAAAATATATAAAATCAAAGTAAGAAAGCAATCTGACGTAAAAAAACTTTAAAAGTTGAGAAAAAAAAACGTGCCAGCAGAAAAAAAATACGAAATTGCGGCAGAAAAAATTAAAACCGTGGAAGTCATAAAACCCAAGTAGCACAAGAGGGATTCAGGTCTTCTAGACATCAAGAAATGTTCTGTAGACACGCTAATGTCCCTCTAGGCACCATCTTCAAGACAAAGACTTCTTTTAGAGTTCTGAAAGATATCTTTGTCTTGAAGATCGTGCCAAGAGGGACATTAGCGTGTCTACAGAACATTTCTAGATGTCTAAAAGATCTGAATCCCTCTTGTGCTGCTTGGGAAAAGAAAGGGATGCCAGTTCAAAATATCGTGGCAGAAGAATAAATAACAAGGAAGTGGCAGCAAATGATATGTAAACAAAAAAAAACGTGGCAAAAAATGATATGCAAAAAAAAAGTGGCAGCGTATGATATGTAAATAAGAAAAAAGTGGCAACAGATAAAATACACAAAAGAAAAACGTGGCAGCAGAAGTAGTTGGTGAGCGGTGGCAATGTCGCTACAAAATTTAATAAAACATAACAAAAAAAAGTGGCAGCGGAAATGCCCATAAAATCTCTTAAAAAGAACTTTAAAGTTGAGAAAAAAAAACGTGTCAGCAGAAGAAAAAAAAAATACGAAATCTCCGCGGAAAAATAAATAAAAAAGAAACGATTATCGCATGAGAAAAAAAGATTTTAGCCCACTCGCCAAATTAATAATTTTTTTTTCATTAACGTTATAATCAGAAATAATTAATCCTTGTGTATATTAATGGTTTACATTTTTATTATTGATATGACAAAAAACGAAACATTACCATTCATTTGAACAATTACAACTTACATTTATAAAATACGTTTTTTTTTTCTTCTTGGTTTTTTTCACCCTTGGCTATATTTTGCAATTAAGGTTTCTTTTTTTCTTCCTCTTTTCTTAAATGAAAGAAAAATTAAGTCGAAACTCGTTTCTTTAATTCGGAAATGACTTTTTTGAAGCGTTCTCACATACTATCACTCATGGAAAGAGAGTAGAATAGCTATGGGCCTAAAATTACACGATGACAAGGACCACCGGACGAGAGATAATTTATTTTCTGTATACTTTGCAGGATTCATATCTTCGGTCATTACGGGATAATCTAAATGTTTTTCTTCAAACTTTTATTAAAAAATAAAAAAAAAAATTATCCCTCCGATTTAAATATAAATCGCCGCAGTATTTTTTCACAAAACGAAAAAAAAAAAGTGATTGTAATGTCATCGTTGCAGTGAATGATAAGTTACCCGGATGTATTTAATTCGTTTATCTTACAGGTTTTTACGTCTGGATTTATGACCATTTATCAATTTATATGGTGTTAAGATTTTGTTCAATATGGAAAAATTTCCATATTGAACATATATCTACCGGGCGGGATATTTATACGAAAAAATAAGTAATAATAATATATGGACGCGAAATCGTTTTATTTATTTTCTTAAATTTCGGAAAATAAGGATATGAGATAGCTTATCTGTTTTCAACTTAAGCAGGATAGAGACTTAATCTTTTTACAAAAAAAAAGTTATGATAGGGGTTTCCCGGATATTGCTCTGGTTTATCTGAGCTGCAGTTAATTAATATATTTTTGTGCAGCATTTCATTTTCTCTCGTGTCTTTTTTGAAAGGGACGTGTTAATGAATCCGAAGTGCACTTAAGACATAAGGGGCTACATTCCGAACGTGTTATTAACATGTCTTTACAAATAATTTTTTTTTTTTTTTTTCAAAATTAAATTTAAATCAATTTAAGAAGACCAAGTAAAAAAAAAAAATATATATAATGCATACAGTCAACAGTGTTTTTTTTTAAAAGAAAAAAAGTTGTCTTAGTAAACCTCCTATTGTATTACAAAATTACAACTATTTGTTTCTTATTTTAGAATAATTAATTCTAATTAAAACCTCTTCATAATGTTTTTTTAATGACAAAACGAATTTTCGGACCGGGTATTTTAAATAATATTATTATTCTTTTAGCTCTCTCCTTTTGTAAATATGAAAAAGAAAAAGTCCCGTTGACACGTTTTAAAAAGTTTAAACTAACGGGTCTATCAGACTAGGGATTGAAAACCGAACAGAACCGAAACCGGGTCTTTTGTTTAAGAGAAACCGAAAAGAACGCTCGATAGAAACAAAAAAAAAAAAAAAATCTGATTATTTTTAAACTTTAAAAAAAAAAAAAAAAACGAACCAAACCGAACCAAAAAACGGAATCGACCTAAAATCAGTTTTTCCTTTTAAAAAAAATTTCGATTTTCTACTGAACACCAGAGCCAAAATTAAGGTTTTAACAAAAAAAGAAAAAAAAACCTGAACTCAAGACACCGAACAGTACCAATTCAAGAAAAAAAGCAAACCGAAACCAAACCAAATGGAACCAAACCGGTTCCTTTTTGCGCCAAAAATAAAACAGTACTTAGATGCCGGACGGTTTCTTTCCGTAAAAAAAAAAAAAAAACAGAACTTAGATCGAACCGTGCCGATTTAAGAGAAAAACCAAACCGGAACCGAGACCAAACCAAACAAACCAAATGGAACCAAAACCGGGTTTTCAGTAAAAGAAAAAAACCGTATTGAGACTACCGATTAAAAAAAAAAAAAAAAACCGAACAAAACAACAGAACCCCAACAGAACCGAACCAAAATCGGATTTTTTTAACCAAAAAACGGAACTACAACCAAATCAATGGAACCAACACCGGGTTTCTTTGAGAAAAAAAACCATTACTTAGATGAAGCCGCACCAATTCAAGAAAGAAACCGAACCGGAACCGAACCCAAACCAAATTGACCAAACCGGTTCCTTTTTGCGCCAAAAATAAACAAGTACTTAAATGGAACTGTACCAATTCAAGAGAAAAAAACTGTATTGAGACTACCGAAATAAAAAGAAAAACCCAACCAGAAACCAAGCCAAACCAAACCGAATCAAAATCAGTTTTTTTAAAACCAAAAAAAACGGAATTAAGACCAAACCAAATGGAACCAAAACCGGCTTTTCAGTTAAAAAAAACCGTATCGAGACTACCGAATTTAAAAAAAAACCAACCCGGAGCCAAACCAAAATCGGTTTTCTTTGACCAAAAAAATAAAATCGAGACCAAAACCAAATGGAACCAAAACCGGGTTTTCAGTAAAAGAAAAAAAACCGTATCGAGACTACCGAATTAATAAAAAAACCAACCCGAAACCAAACCAACCCGAACCAAAATCGGTATTTTTTAAGCCGAAAAAAACGGGATCGAGACCAAACCAAATGGAACCAAAACCGGGTTTTCAGTTAAAGAAAAAAACCGTATCGAGACTACCGAGTTTTAAAAAAAAAAAACCAACCCGGAACCAAACCAAAATAAGTTTTATTTACCAAAAAAATGAACCCGAGACCAAAACCAAATGGAACCAAAACCGAGTTTTCAGTCAGGAAAAAACAGTATTAACACTATTGAGTTAAAAAAAACCAACCGGAAACTAAACCAAACCAATCCAAACCAAACCGAACCAAAATCAGTTTTTTTAAACCAAAAAAAACGGGATCGAAACCAAACCAAATGGAACCGAAACCCGGTTTTCAGTAAAAGAAAAAAACCGTATCAAGGCTACCAAATTTTTTAAAAAAATCAACCCGGAACGAAACCAAACGGAACCAAAATGGGGGTTTTTCACCAAAAAAAAAAGGAACAGAGACCCAGTCGTATTGAAGAAAAAAAAACGAACCGAAGCCGAAGCCGGACCATGTTAGTTACCAAACCAGAACCGAACCGAATCTGAAACAGGTTTTTTGCTACTGCAAAAAAAGAAACCAAACCAAACCGAACTCTTTATTTTTTGGAGCGGTTTGCAATCCATGTCTATCTTTTTTTTTTTTTTTTTTTTAATCTTTTTCTTCTCTCTCGCGTAAAAAAAAATGGGAGAAGCCACCGGTAGCTCAAGACTATCATTATTACTTCTATCAGCTAAGGAGCGAAATAAGTGTTTTCTAATTCCTTAAATGCTCCGGTCTTTAATGTCGATTACGATATAATAATACACGATCATTACACCCGTTTTTTTCTCCTAACTGACTCATTTAATTTTTTTTTTCTTCGTTTTTTTTTTTTTAAACTTGAGCATGCCATCCCATAAAAATTTTTGTAGAATTCCGATAAACATCCACGTGACACCTAATTTAACGACGACGACGTAAAAAAAAAAGAAAAAGACGTATGATAAAAATACCATTATTAGCCTAATATCAGATCTTGGTATCAGCTTTAAACAATGGAAGTACTCGAAATAAAAAATGTTTAAAACGTATAATTTTAAAATTTTACAACTCAGCATTAAAAAATAACCCCGTGATTATCGAGTTGATGTCTTTATTTCACCATAAAAATATACCCGTTTTTTTTTGATCGGATGATTTTTTTTTTTTCGTTTTTGGAATTGCAAAATACGGAAGCATTTAAAACGGAAGATTTTTTTTTTTTAATGCAGGCATTAATTTTTTAATTGAGGATTTTAAATGACAGTAAGATTTTTTTTTCGACGACTTTTGTACATTTTTTAAAGGAAGAATGTAGTAGCTGATAACGATTGATTAGGCATTTCAAGAATCACCTAACACGGCGATTAATCTAGACATCATCTTATTTTACATAAATCGTTGTCCCAGAATTATATTGTGTTAACTGCATTTTACTCTACAGAAGTAGAACGTAGAATTTTTTTTTTTCCAGGTGCAATCGTGTTTTTCTGAGGCCAAAAAATTTCAAATAAAGCAATAATAGAGATATGTCAGTGGGCTTCCGCCAGAGAGCAACAGGTGCAGATTGCATTCCGTATTGTTTCTATTTTCCTGCAGCCATTTTTTCTGCTTCCACAATTTTTCAAAATCATTGTTTACATTTTGTCTAACACCACGACAAACACACATCTAATCGCAAAAAAAGCGTAACAAGAATAATTTTGCTTACACGATTTTTCAAATTCATTGTTTACGTTTTGTCTAACACCACGACAAAAACATCAAATTCTAAAAAATCGTAACAACCGTATTTCTGCTTACACGATTTTTCAAGATCGTTGTTTACATTTTGTCTTACACCACGACAAACAAACATCAGATCGCAAAACAAACGTAACCACCGTATTTCTGCTTCCACGACTTTTCAAAAATTATTGTTTACAATTTTGTCTACTACCACGACAGACAAACATCAAATTGCCAAACAAAGGTAACCACCGTATTTCTGCTTCCCCGACATTTCAAAATCATTGTTTACATATTGTCTAACACCACGACAAACACACATCAAACAGCAAAAAAAAAAAAAAAAAAAAAAAAAAAACGTAACGACCGTATCATTCAAAACGAAAAGGAATTCGGATTCTATGTTTTTTTGGGCCTCCGCCAATAAAATTAAATTCAGAAATGATTTCAGGAAAGACTAAAATAAATAATAAAAAAAAATGGTTTCTCAGAATAAAAAAATGTATGGAACGCCGCTGAACTTTTAAAACAAATTAGCGCAAGAAAAATGATCGAGGGGGGAAAAAGCGATCGTTATTCGGCGGTTCCTTCCAACTGATTTATATCGAGCGATATATGAGATAAATGTTCCTTATTGTAATTTGTGCATTCCACGAATTTTTCCTCTTGTCTTTCATGAATGGCGCTCTGGGAGATACGCGCTCTTTTAAAACATTGGCGACCTTTTTTTACAATTTCGGGAAATAATTTTTTTTAACGTTTTTTTTTATTTCATTAAGAGATAGAGACGTGGCAATATTTCACTTGATAAAATGATCGCTCTGTAATAATCAGGTGAAGAGGCACTAATTAGTACATGTCTATCTTAATGATGGGGAACTAAGACAGATAAACAACAGGCTACATCACCGATCACTGTCAGGGATCTTAGAAGAAAAAAAAATTCGAAATGTTTCATTTGTTCTTCAACATTCAAATATATATTTTTTTTTTAAACTCCGCTCGGGTCGAAAATTGAAAATAAATAAAAAATGGACGTTATAATTTTTTTTTTAACACGCATACAAGTTCCCCTTGCGGGAGGTTGCACATGACTTGTAGGAGCAGAAAAGAAAAAAAAAAAAAAAAACAAGGATGTCGATGGATGAGTAAGGGAATATTTAAGAAAAAAAAATGTTTGAAAAAAAAAATTTAACCCTTTTAAAAGCTTAAATAAAAGTTCTTTGCATTTCAGTATTAATATTGTAGACATGGAGTCATGGCAGGATGTTATTATGGTCAGTGAAATGGTTCCATGTTTCATTAGTGTAAATTTGAATGACATGCTCTGCCCCAAAGCTGTTTGAAACATTATAATTATTATTTTATTATCATAATGCCGACCGCAGACATCTTCTCTTCCTGATTTTTTAAAGTATTTGTCGCTTAATTTTCCAAAAATAAAAAAAAAAAAAACAGTATTTTACTTTTCCAGCAAAGGCTCGAATTTTTAGTAATTTAGGCTTTTCTGATTGCAATTGACATTTTATTTAGCAACACGACCTCACTAAGACAAGTTTAAACATGTTTAAAACAAAATTAAACCTAACGCAAATTAAATGGAGAGATTTTTATAAATTCTGACGATTTCTTTCAAAGCCAGATAAAGAGTCAAAAATAATACATTTTGTCGATTGTTTACACTCTGTCTAGTGCCACGTCTTTTAATTTTTGAATAAACCACCCACGGCCGTATAGACAGGTTTGGAAGCTCCTAAACCTTATACATGGGAGATCTTGTCCCGATTAACAATACGCAACAGTCGTGGCAGCAGGCTAATCGTATTTTACTTTTTACGGGGGAACGAAGACAAATCTCAAAACAAAAAATATTAAGAACTTTTCAGGAAAAAATGCCGAAAATTCCTTAATATTTTTTGTTTAGAGATTTGTCTTCGTTTTCCGGAAAAAGTAAAAATACGATTAGTCTGCTGCCACGATGATGATTCCTTTTGACTATTCAGGAAAAAATTCCAAAAATTCCTGTTTCGAGATTTGTCTTCGTTTACCCGTAAAAAGTGAAATACGATTTGTCTGCTGCCACGACTAATGATTCCTCTTAACGGAAAAATGAAGACAAATCTTAAAAAAAGAAAAGCTAAAAAATTTTCGCACTTTTTTCCTGATGATTTCTTAGCTTTTCTTTTTCAAGGTTTGTCTTAATTTTTCCGTAAAATAAAAAACACGATTTATCTGCTGCCACGATGATGCATACTCTAAAATACGCGAAAATTAGTTCTTCCTTTCTACCACCGTAAGCGCTACTTGTACGAGAGACGCTTTTTGATTGGTCGTTGAGATTTGTAAACAACGATGGCGGCGACTTTTTCTTGTTGTTCGCCACGAGAGTCCTAGTGGGAGGGTATTCTTCTACCCATAAGTCTACCATTAAAAATTTTAGAGTCGCCGCTGAATGCGATCCATTAAGCCTTAACGGTAAAAAAAAAATAGCTTAGCGGCTTAAAGTGAAATCCCTGACAATTCAACTCTTCTTTAGCATTTCAAATTTTCCCACAGAGACATTAATATGATGTCACGGTCTAGAAGGAATAAACCAGTACACAGAAAAATTAGCTGACATTAGTGATAGACACATTCAATGTTTTCGTGTTTTTTTTGAGTCGATAAAAAAAGCTTGCCAAAAAATAAAACTCTGCTGCACCGAGGAGATATTTTACATTGTTTACATTTATCAAGATGTTGCAATTTTCGGCATGAATACCCTCAGAGGCTGACAAGCCTTTTTAGCTGAATTTTTTTCGTTTAAAAAAACCGGGATTGGAAATAGAATTGGCTTCGTAATTAAAAAAAAAAAATTTACAGGTTAGCATCGGCATCTGTTTTGCATTGCTGCCTTTTATTATGTTTGTATCTTACGTGTAAATATTCACTTAGTCTGTAAAAAGCCGCCTTTTTTTAATTACCCTGTTCACACGGTATCGCACTAATCTTGTCGGGTCTTGTTTCAGGAAATTTTACGGTAGCGGAATTCCTTTTTTTTTTTTTTTTACAATTTATTTGCATGCATAACTTATTAAAGCATAAACATCTGGAAATACATAATTTATGCATATAATTTTTTTAAATTAAAAACCAGGGTTTTTGCAAATATTATGCTTCTTTAACTTTTTTCTCCATTTTATGCATACTTGTTTATGCAAAATTCATTTAAGCATAAATATCTAGAAATGAATGTTTCATGCATAATTTATGCATATAATTTTTTTAAATCATAAAGCAGGAATTTGCAAACATTAGGATTCTTAAATTTTTTTTTCAATTTTATGCATACTCACTTATGCATAATTTTTTTTTTTTTTAATCAAAAAGCAGGAAAATTTTCAAATATTATGATTCTTAAATTTGTTTTTTATTTTAGGCATACTTATTTAAGCATAATTCATTTAAGCATGAAAATCTGGAAATGCATAATTTTTGCATAATTTATGCATATAATTCTTTTAAATTATAAACCAGGGATTTTTGGAAATATTATGCTTCTTTAACTTTATTCTCCATTTTATGCATACTTATTTATGCATAATTTATCTAAGCATAAATATCTGGAAATGCATAATTTTTGCATAATTTATGCATATAATTGTTTTAAATTATAAACCAGGGTTTTTTACAAAAATTATGCTTCATCAACTTTTTTCTCCATTTTATGCATACTTATTTATGCATAATTTATTTAAGCATAAATATCTGGAAATGAATGTTATGCATAATTTATGCATATAATTGTTTTAAATTATAAACCAGGGTTTTTTACAAAAATTATGCTTCATCAACTTTTTTCTCCATTTTATGCATACTTATTTATGCATAATTTATTTAAGCATAAATATCTGGAAATGAATGTTATGCATAATTTATGCATATTTTTTTAAAATTATAAAGCAGAAAAATTTTCAAATATTATGATTCTTAAATTTGTTTTTTATTTTAGGCATACTTATTTACGCATAATTTATTTAAGCATAAACATCTGGAAAATGCATAATTTTTGCATAATTTATGCATATAATTCTTTTAAATTATAAACCAGGGATTTTTGGAAATATTATGCTTCTTTAACTTTATTCTTTATTTTATGCATACTTATTTATGCATCATTTATTTAAGCATAAATATCTGGAAATGAATATTTTATGCATAATTTATGCATATTTTTTTAAAATCATAAAGCAGAAAAATTTTCAAATATTATGATTCTTAATTTTTTTTTCCATTTTATGCATACTTATTTATGCATAATTCATTTAAGCATGAAAATCTGGAAATGCATAATTTTTGCATAGTTTATGTATACATATTTATTAAATGATAAAGCAGGAAAATTTGCAAATATTATGATTCTTAAATTTTTTTTTTCCTATTTTATGCATACTTATTTATGCATAATTCATTTCAGCATAAATTTCTGGAAATGCATAATTTTTGCATATAATTTTTTTAAATCAAAGCAGAAAAATGAGCAAATATTATGCTTTTTAAAAAATTTTTTCTATTTTATGCATAAGTTATGCATAATTGTGGGAGATTGAAAAAAAATTTCCCAGTAAAAAAGTTATGTTTTTTACATATAATTTATGCATTTCTTTTCCGTACGGGCTGTAAGCATTTTTTTTTTTTTTTTTTTTTTTTGCAAACATTTTTTTTTGCTGCCAGACCGTCTGGAGAACCAGATACCTGTCATTCATAAAATATTTTCGTTGACAACTCATTTCTCGGTATTTCGTTAAGAAAAAAAAAAAAAATTTTTTTCCCCCTTTGTCCTTTTTAACCGCGATAAAACAAGATAAGAAGCAGACTGCTTGTCCACGGCATTGTTTTTAATTTCTCAAGTCAACTGAATGAGCATTTCCGATGAAAAATTCGGTTACCGAGAATCAGGTACAATTCAAGTGACATGAGCCATTTTGCGGTCAAATTCACTTAACCGGGAACATGACGTACCGATATTAGAATATCAAATTACTATTGACATCAGTTTTCGGTATCGGTAAAACTTTATCAGGGGAGGGGAGGGGGAGGGAAGGGAGGAACGAAACGGGGAGGGAAAAAAAATTCGTTTCTTTTGTCGGTGCAATTAACGGCTTTCAAATCGATTACAAGAATATTTGAAATATATTACTTCTTTCCGGCTAGAAAAATTTGAATTTATGTGACTTCATGTTTTTTTCTTCTATTTTTTTTTTTTCGCTATTAAAAAAAAAATAAAAAAAAAAAAAAAAAAAATTAGACAAGAAAGCATCTAAGGTTTTTTCTGAGCTGGCATCGAATCCACTCATCTTCAATCGATTTAAATATTTATTACAAGTAAAAAAAAAAAAAGCGATCGTATAACCAACCTATCATTTAAATTCCTCCTCAGAATCGTAAACCCGAATTGTACCCCATTCAGCAGCAATAAATTTTCATCGGATAATGTGATCTTTGAAGACATTACCTTCGCAACGAGTTGACATCTTTAAAATTTAAAACCAGTTTCACTAAACCAATTTATGCTCACTAAAAATTCATAATGTTCATTATTACTCCGTGAGTAATAATTGCCAGATATAGTTTTTTTTTTTTGCTATAAACATTTTTACCGCGGTTTATCTATGTTTTTTTTTTTTCTCCCCAACGTCTTTAGCACGGAGGTCGTCGGCGCCATGTTCATGCATATTTTAAACGGACCAATTGACATAGATCATCCGGTAAGAAAATTATCAAGCTTACGGTTAAGTTAATCGTGGGTGATAAAAACAAAAAAAAAAAAAAGTCACCCATACAGTTACCGATATGTGCAAGATTTTTTTTTTCTTCTTTAATTCATGTTTAAATGTATATTCTTTTTCCTTTTAAAAAAATGGAAGTGAAGTCATTTTGAAAAAAAAAAAAAAATTGAATCAAAACAAATCTAATTTTTTTTTGTTTAAAAAAAAGTGGGTGGCCTTGTATCAAGGCAAATTTTTTTTTCTTTCAAGTTTTTTCTTCTGCGAAAATTGGTTTTTATTATAAAAATTGCGCGATAAATTTTCAAAAGGCTTTCAAACATGTCACTAGAGGATATGCAAAAAAAAAAAAAAAAAACTTGTGTGGAAAATCAAAGAAAATCTTAGTTCAGAATTTTGGAATAATAAACAGGGATCCGAAGCCGGTGAAAATTGGTTGGAGCCGGAGTCTGGATCGGCACCGGAAGAGCAAAATTTTTGGCGCAGGTGCTGGTGCCGTTGCCGTTGCCGATTCCATCGTCGGTGCCAGCACCACCAACTTTGTTAATTTTTTTTTCTTATTGAAAAAAAAATTGAAAAAAAATTGAAACAATCTTTTTGAAATTGAAAAAAAAAATTGACACGATCTTTTTGAAGTTAAATGCCACTTCTCCATTATGGCTCAAAATTTATTTTCTAGAATTAATTTTCAAAATTTCCGGAAGAACTGTGCTTTAGTTATTCTAGAAATTTTCGACCATGGATTACGAATAAAAAAAACGCAATGTAGCAAAAATGGCCGTCTCCATTTTTAAATCTTAAGTTAGAAATCCATAGAATAACTAAAGCACAGTACTTCCGGAAAAATTTTGAAAATTAATTCTAGGAAATTAATTTTGAGCCATAATGGAGAAGCGGCAAAAGAACAACAAACAATTTTTTTGGAAATTAAAAAAAAATCGAAACTATTTTTTTGAAATTCAAAAAAAATTTGTTAAAGTAGCCACATCTTAATATAGTGTCAGTTAATACAATCGGCCGCCTAATATGATCAAAACTCGTGGCCTTTCTCAGTTATATTCATCACTGCCATCGGGTCATAATAAGAAGACCGGTTCCAGCACCGACACCAGCTTCAGCTTCGGCTTCGGCATCGGCTTCGGCTTCGGCTTCGGACTTTTGATAACAGACCAGCCAAGCAGCCTAAGCAAAAAAATAAAATAAAATAAAATAAAATAAAAAATAAAAAAAGGCTAAGGGCTCCGTTTCACAGCAAGCCGCAAACCGCAGCTTTTTTATTATTTTTTTTTATTTTTTTCCGAACCTTAATTTTTATACTAAAAACTTGGCAATGGGGTAAAGTGATATAAAAATGAAGTAAAATAATAGTTTTTTCGTTCATATAGACATGATTCGGCATGTAAATAACATTATTTAATGATATATTTTAAAAAAATATCGAATTTTATTTTTGTTTTTGTTTACGGAGCCATTCTAAATTTTTTCCCCTGTAAACAAAAATAAAATTCCATATTTTTTAAAAAAATATATCATTAATCTCATTTGCATGCCGAATCATGTCTATATGAACGAAAAAACTATGATTTTACTTAATTTTTATATCACTTTACCCCGTTGCCATATTTTTAGTATAATAATTAAGGTTCGGAAAAAAATAAAAATAAATAAAAAAAAAGCTGGGGTCTGCGGCTTGCTGTGAAACGGAGCCCTAACCGTAAAAAAAAAAAATTGGAATGCTTTTAATGGGCCTAGCTTTAATTATAATAATGGGACGTTTTCCCTGAATTACAAATGTGGATTTTACCACATACAGCATATTTTGCACATATACGTACCACATAGCACGGATTTTACCGCACTTTTTATTTTATTTTAAACAGTATAAAAACCGAATTCTTTCGAAAAAAAACAGAAAAAAAAGCCTTGTACAAAGAGAAAATTCAAAGAAAAAGGAGTCAGGTGTGAACTCGAACACAGTACCATTTCATGTTCCTGAGGCACATTCTTTTCCTTGAATTTCCACTTAAAACATAGTTTTTTTCAAACGACACCGTGTTCGAGTCTCCGCTTAAAGCACATTTTTTCTTTTTTAAGTTTTTAATTTTTCCAACAAACCAAAAACTGCTTTAAGGAAGGGGGGGGGGGGGGGGGTGTAATTCTCTCAGTTGGGGTTATCGGCATGTGGATCAGTTTCTACAGTGGGATTTAAACAAAAAATAATTAGTATGTATATTGTAAAATATTCTCATTTGTATTTTTTGTTTGAAAAGATTTTTTGTTACGAAAAAAAAAATAAAATAATCAATTACTGGTATGTCTACATTATGTTTAGCTTATGAAGGTACATAAAGTTGATGTCACAACAAAAGCTCAAATCTTGAAAAGTTCAAAAAATTCTCGTTTCGCTCGAGCGGCAAACGTCGAGGTGTTATTTTACCCATAATGCTGTAGTCAATGAAAGTTTCTTTTCTTTACAAGTGGCACGCCTGCAGAGGAATTTTTGACAATATTACCAACATTGCTTTTTAGGTTGACACGCTTTCTTTGCATCAAAAAGAAAATATTTTTGTTGCTGATGACGTCAGAGGCATGATATTTGTGAAATATCACATGATAAATCACATCATATGATATAATGAGGCATTTCTGGTTTGTTATGAAGCTAATATCTTCGAAGCAGAAGACACCGAAGATTTTTCTTCAAAAGACACTAAAAGGTATTTTTTATTACGAATCAATGCTAAATTATTCAGAAAAACTAGAGAAAATGATTTGTTAAATTGTAAACAAAGTCTTCTGTAAACAGGTTTAACATTGTTTTGCCTTATGCGGGAAATGTCATTTTCTGTTCCGATCGCATGCGCGGAAAATTGGCTCTTTATAATTCGTTATAAATAGTTATCAAATTTTATAATCGGCCAAAACGTTATACAGTTATAAAATTTTATAACGCACTTTTTCTTGGGTAAGGTTCATTGCTTATTTCTAATTTGTCGACTGTCAAGTTCGAACGTGACAATGACAGGTTCAAACTAGTTCAAACCTGAAATTGTCAAGCTCCAACCAGGCATTGGCAAGTTCAAACGACACTTGCAAGTTTGAACTTAGCATTGTCAGGTTCAAACCTGTCATTCTCATGTTCTAACTTGACACTGTCAAGTTTTAACTCGAAAAAAGTTAATATTGAACCTGGCATCGTCAGGCTCGATTCATATCAGCATAAATCATTTAATCTCAATGTCGTGGCATCAGACAAGCTAAATAAAATGTATCGAAGCAGGAAAAAGCAAGAAGAAATATAAATAAAAAACTAAAAAAAAAAAAGCAAAAGGTCACTAAAACTCATTATTAGTATTATGAATAACTTTACTAATTTTAGAAGTATAAAAATGCCGCACGGCCTTAAAATAGATTTCCCTGAAAAACAAAAACAAAAAAAAATCCGTCATTTTTAAAAATAATGGAGGAAAAAATACTCAAGCTGGAAAAAAATCGCCTCTCAAAAAAGAATATCAAAATATTTTTTTTTATTTTTTTCCTTCCGAAAATCGACTCTTCTTCCACCCACGAAGGATATATCAACTTGTATCTTTTACCTGAAACAACGGAAATCTACGAATTTTCCCGAAGTCAAAAGAAGGGTAATTAAAATTTCCCAGAACGAAAAATATAAAATTCATCGTTTCATTTTATTATTAATTCTTTTTTTATTTTTTTCAGATACAAGATTCTTTTCGCGACGGGCGGGTAAACAGTTAAAAATAAAGACAAAGAAAAAAAAATTAAAATCCGGTTCAGAAATATCCAGGAAAAAAAGGAAAACAAATGACAAATATAGTCGGATCGAAATGCACCTGAACTGATACGTAGCTTTTAAAGAAGAAAATGAAAGAAAAATAAAAAAAAATAAATAAATAAAAAAACTTGATCAACCTACTTAGGGGCAAGAATCACAAGCGAAGAGAAGGCCTACGCACCCTCGTGGGCAGGAAAAACTGGCAGAGAGCCGGCGATGACGACGCTATGACGTCACGCACACATGATCGGCGCGTTGGCGTCGCCAGTAGGCTAACGGTAGGTAGAAGCTAAAAATATTAGAAAACCAAGTCATTTAGTGTTTAGTCAGTGGGGAGAGTTGATTTATTTAAAATTTCGCGAATTGTTTAGCCATTGTGTTTTTACTATAGAGGGGAGATATGCTTTTTTTTTTTTTTTTTCTGTATTTTTTTTTTATCTAGTTTCTCGGGGACAGCATGAGGCGTTTCATTCATGATTTTGAAATCAGTCGAATGATGATAACAAATCGAAATCGATGTTCGGTTTTGTGAAAAGAAAATGCGCGCGTGATAAAAAAAAATTTCGCGAGTGCTAAAAAAATTATTCGGGAGAATAAAAATTTTCCGCGAAAGGATACGATTATTATTTTTTTTTTTTTTTTAGTGTTTGTGCAGTGAAATTAAAATATTTGTAAATATTTTTTTTTTAATAATTTTTTTTTAAATAATTTTTTTATTTTATTATTATTTTTTTTAAATGAAGAATTGTGTGATTGTGATAATAAAATTCTGAGGGGAAAAAAGTGATGGCAGTTAATTGTAAACACGGATTTTTTTTTCATTGCCGAAAATCAATTAGAACATCACAATATGCTTTTAAGTATGAGAAGGACGGAAGAACCGGATAAAAAAAGAGTGAAAATCGAAGAAGAGGATTATTACAGGGATTTACAACAACAACATCAACAACAACAACTTTCGGGATGGAAAGAGAGGAAGCCACAGGGTGACGTGGACGAAAGCATTTTAGAAAGATTAAGCGAATGCAGCGTGACTTCGGATAACAACAAAAACGAAAAGGAAACACAAAAACCGAGTAAGAAAAGGAGCTTCGTCCGTCAATTCGGTGTGAGAGAGGAGAACGAGTACGTGGACATAACACAAGTCCAACAGCTGCTATTAGATTCGGCGACGACATCGGGGAAAAGTGCCAGCAGCAAAAATAGAACCTCTGAATCACAATTTAAAGAGTGCCAACAGCAATTTACACAAGAGCAACTAACGAGTCGCTCTTTATCATTCTCCGAAAGTAATAAAGCCCCGATTCGAACTGTTTTACGTCCTCACTCTCAACCCTCTTGCTCCTCCCTTGATTACTACAAACCCCAGGGCGGATATTTCCCGTATTACCAGCAAGCGGGGAGACAAATCGAATATTTCGGAAAGAACCAACCGCAACCGCAACGAATGTTAGCTGAAGGATTACCGACTCCTCCGCATTTGCAACCCCCAACCCCATCCACCGGTGGTCATTCTCCAAATGTGGAAGAGCTTTTCGCCCTTTGGTTCGGGACACCTTCCGGCAATGCAGGTTGGTTTTTTTTTTTTTTAATAGCCCCACCGCCAATTTTTTTTTTTTTTTTTTTTTTTATTACTTACCCATTGATCACGAAGGAACAGTAGTCGACGAGCATTTCTGTAACAATTTAAATAAATTAAAAAATTTCACGGTCATAAATTAACGAGATAATGAGTCTTTTTTTTCGAACTGAAAGGCAATAATTGCCATTACTTTACCTCTTGTTTAATTTCCAAAATGGCGAACGATAACCATTTTCAGCTACCAGTTTTGGTTATCCTCACCCCAGTCGATTAGATTCTTTTTTTAATGTTCCTCGACTCAATGTCTCCATTATGAAATCTGAAAAAAAAAAAAAAAAAAAAAAATTAGTACCGTGGTTTACCGGTTAAGTATCCTTCCTCTCCGGACACCCTTGGATTGAAGAATTTCTATTCACAAATAGCAGGTGTCCGGCTAATATCGATGTATATTTCAAAATGATGATATGGCAGGTCTTGGGGGAAAAATGTTAAAAAATCAGTGATGAAAAAAAAAAAAAAAGATTTTTTTTTCAAGAGGAAGCTTTAGTGAATATCGGAAGGAATGGCTGTTGTGTCTAATACTCAATTTACGGGGAAAAAATCCAAACTTTAGGGTAAAAGTGAAGATGTTGGGGCAAAATTATAAAAAAATTATATATATATTATATGTATTTCATATATATTTTTCCCCCAATATCTTTACCTCTACCAATTTTAGTTACCTAACGAACTCTTGACTTATCCTTGCACTTTCAGTACAAGTTTCAACTTGCTCCAAGTCAACACGAACCCGGAAAACGAAATCTACCCAAGAAAAAGTGGGTTGTAAAATTGAGTTATTAAAAACTTAAACTTAGTTATAAAATTTTATAACCTGCCAAAAAAAAAAAAAACATCTAATTATAATTCGTTATAAAATTTTATAACACATTATTTTCAGTTTCTTTCTAAGTTTTTTTATATTCTTCTAACGCTTCCCGAGTTTTTCTATTTCTGTTTTTCTTTAATTTTGAGCCTTTGTCAAATTAAAAATACAAGAAATAAACCGAAAATTCGGAAAATCTGAAAAACATAAGTCAAAATAATTGGCAACTTAAGAACCATATTGTCCCTTTTAAAAATCAGTTGAAAAGTGGTGTAGTGGACAAAGGCGGCTGGTAAATCGACCACAAGGCTCGGGTTCTATTCCAAAATTTTGTAATTTTGTTATCCTTTCTTTTCTCATGAAAAATGTTTAAAAAAGAGCCTATAAAGTCCTCATATGCTAATTATAGTGCAATCCAAGCTAGTGATGGCGATAATTTTAAAAATATCGATATTCCGATTATTGATATTTTAAAAATTTCGATTACGATATATCGAATATCGAAAACTTGGAATATCGAAAAAAAAATCGATATTTTTTTCCTCGATATATCGATATTTCGATATATCGATAAATTATCTTTATCACAAGTAAGATATTTAGCATATTTATATATCAAAACGAACCAAATATTTGGAGTTTTTGAAAATCATCGTGAAAACAGACAATTTTCACGAGGATTTTATGTCATTATTATTGGTTTTCATATGCCAGTTTGCCTACAGAATCGGAGAGAAAAAAAATTTCGATATTTACTTTATCGTCGAAAAAAATATCGATATATCGAATATCGAAAACTTGGGATATCGAAAAAAATATCCATATTTTTTTATCCGATATATCGATAAATTATCGCCATCACTAATCCAAGCATAAAATCAATATATTGCTCGGTTAAAAATTTTAGTTATAAAAATTTATAAATAGTTATAAAATTTTATAATCGGCCAAAACCGTTATAGAGTTATAAAATTTTATAACGCACTTTTTCTTCGGTCAAGTTTTTCAACTGCTTTACAATTATTTTCCGATCACAAATACGTTTCAGACAAGTTAAAACTTGCACCGAAAGTTCCAAAATACACCAAACGCGTTTGTTAAAATAATTAAAATTTGGATTTTTTTTCACCGCAAATCTAGAATTAAGACAAAACCAGGCATTCCTTTCTGTGTTAAAATAAAGCTTCCTCTCAATCATTTTAAGGTTCGTATGTGGAGTTTTGACGTGTATAAGAGGCATGGTAACAGTTTTCTATTATTTTTGAATGCCCTGTACAACAGATAAAGACCTTTTCCTTTAGAATAAAATATCTCTTACGATTAAGCGTCTTCGAAAAAGAAGATACGACTTAGGGCTTTTCGCGGAAACCTAATCCAACTTAAATTCTTGGAATTTGATCTTAATTTCCAAATTATCCGAATAAAAAAACTTATAACCAAGTCAGGTTCAATCTTGAGCAAAAAAAAAAAAAAAAAAAAAAAAAAAAAATTAACGACAAAATTTTTTTGAAAACGAAAAACCAATTAATTTAAAAAAATATCATTTTTGGTGTTTTTCTTACACTTTTAGACAATTTCCAACTAGTAGGAAAATTCAAAGAACCCCGCACAAAATAATAGGAATTTGACTGCCGGATGTTTATATTTAAAAACAAACAAAAGAATAACAAAAACAAATGGAATTTTATCCGATAGCCAAATACCTATTATTTTGTGCTGGGTTCTTCATTGCCTTACAATTATCTTCTTTCTTTTTTTTTCCGGGAAAGAATTTGGACCAAAAGCAGTACACCCTAAGCAAAAGTTAAGGATTGCTCAAAAATAATTGAAATCCTGCCCAAAAATAATTTAAATTCTGGCCTTCAATAATTTAAATATTGCCCGAAAAAAATTTAAATACTGCCCTAAAATAATTTAAATTCTGCCTAAAAATAATTTAAATTCTGCCCAAAAATAATTTAAATTCTGCCCAAAAATAATTTAAATACTGCCCAAAATTATTCAAATACTGATCGAAATAAATTAATTACTGACTATTTAAATAAATTTACAGCCCAAAATTACTGAAAAATTTAATTTAAAAGTACTGAAAAAGAAATTAAAAATTACTGGCCAACCAAATCAATTTACTGACCAAAAAAATAGAAGCCAAAAGTTAAACTGCGGCTCTTTATAATTTTAATTTTTTTTCAACAATTTTTGAAACAAAAAATAAAGTCAAGGTATCCTTCAATAATTTTTTCTTTTCCCCCCGATTTCAAGAACATTTTTTCTTGTTTGTTCCTGTTCGTTCGTTAAATGTCTGGTGTTTACCCAGACAGCATTTTTAATCCACTGAACATCCTGTAAATTGTCTAACAGAAGATATCCACAGGATATCCTAATCCATAGGATGTCCAAAGGGCGCTTTTTGGATTAGTGCTGACATAGATAAATACAATGGGCGTCCTAGGGACTGGATAGACTTTGCTATTTGGGAATCTATGAATCAAATGAAACTATGAAAGGAGCTAGACTCTTAGAACTCTAGATTCATACTCAAGCTGTAAAGCACGAATCCTGAAACCTATCGATCACGTCAAATACAAACACTCCAAATAGTTAGCTCCTAGTTATCTCCTCTTTTTCCGGTTGCAGTTTTCTTTGCCATGACCTATAACAATAAGAATACTACGGCAACATCACGAATTACTATAAAACCTGCTACTAGCTTTACATTCTAAATGACCAGGTACATCTACCAAGAGATGGTGATGATATACGTTTTTCGGTTTGATGATTGAAAATGGTTCTCATCTTCTATCTATCCACCTATCCAATGGCTCTTTGGTCCATGAAGGACCTTCTTCTTTTTAGTCCTTTACTCGATTACGAGCGTGGTGATGTCTCACATATACTGCTGTGCGTGCGCTCACAGGCATATGGGACCTACAATTTAGCGCCGGTTCCGAACGGCTATATTTGAGAGATTTACGAGGCAATTACCACTCGGTGGTTTGCCATTGCCTACCGAGGGGTGGTGATCATTGATTTTCTGACTAGCGCACTAGTTTTGGAGGGATGGACACAACACAAGACAACACAAGCACAAGACGGTCTTGTTTAGTTCTTGTGTATTGCTCAAGATCTTGCAACATAAGGCAGTGAAGCTCTAAGTTAATATTTTTTTCTTCTCCCACTTTTTTTGTAATGGCGGTGAAGAAAAAAGTAAACAAAAAAATATAAACAAAGCCATATAATTATTTGGCGAAAGGAATTGTGTCCATTGCCAAGGTAATTGTCCAATTTACATCAAATCATATTGCAAACATGACATTTTCCAAAACTTTTTGCATGGTAAAACGTTATGTTTCACATGTAATCAGAAAATATAGGAAAATCTTGAACAATTCTCAAGCCAAGGCAAGATCTTGTTTTTCATTTGTTTTCAACGCAAAACCACAACACAACACAAGAAATCTTGTGTTGTCGTCCATCCCTAGTTTGACTTGAGAAAAATTTCTAGCTGTGAACTAGAATAGAAGCACGACGCCTCTCAGCTCGTGACTGAGAGTCGAGTGCGCTATGAACTAGGCTACGGCTCACCTTGGCCTCCCCTTAATCTTCCAACTTCGTATATTTAATTCCTTGAGGTTTTCTACTACATCATCAATCCCCCTTTTCCTCGGTGCTCCTACAGATCTTTTCCCATCGAGGATTCCTTTATATATTTTCTTCGCTGTCCTGTTTTCGTCAATTCTCTCTAGGTGACCTAACCATTGTAATCTCCCTTGCTTTATGACCGATATTATGTCCGGACTTTTACTTAGTGCTTTAATTTCTTCGCTAGTTCTGATCCTCCACTCCCCGTTTTCTATTATGGCTCCAAAAATGTTCCTTAAGATTTTCCTTTTCCAAGTCATTAAATCTTTCTCCTCCTTTAGACTTAATGCGCATACTTCAGAACCGTAGGTGACAACTGGTGGTTCCCATCTTCTGCCACATATTATTGAAGCGAAATGTCCAAGGGCTGGGCTGGATATTGATGGATGGATCACAAAGAAAATTTTATTCAATTTTCCAGAGAGTTAAATTTTAAAGTTAAATGTGTTCCTCCATATAAAAAGGGTGCGATTGGCAGTTGTCTCAAAGATCAAGTCCACTAAAAAAATGTCACCGGAATAATTCCCTTCCACCTGCAACAATATTGAACAAATAATAGTTATAATCAGGTTCGGCCTTTTCAGTTTCTTTTACAAGGGGTAGCCGCTGGATTTTTTTTTTTTTTTTAATAAACATCAACTTCATTGTCCGCATTCAGGTTTAAGTTTCTTTCTATTTTTATCAAAAACCATTCTTCAGTCACCGAACGTCACCATTAATCATATTTTACTATTATTATCCAGCATATAGATATACACACGATCAGTAGTATATTGAAATCAATGATAGAGGCTTACATACGACTGGTTCCTAAATAGTAACAATAATGTAAAACGAAAAGGGCCGGACGGGTGGAGCCTGTTTTTTTTTTAATGATAATAATTATGACCCCCCCAATGAATATAACCAAATATAGAGAGTCGATCTTGATACCGCAAAATCCCAACTCGAACGCGATAGGTGTGTCCCCTACGAGGACCATGTTTGCTTTTGGAAAATTTTTCGAAATTTCGGGGAGGAAACCAAAAACGCCAAAAAAAAAAAAAAAAAAAAAAAACGAAAAACCCTTTCGAAATTGGGGCCGAAGACAAAAGAAATCGATTTTTATGTCCTGCGATGAAATTGCATAAGATAATGATGGTGTCACTTAAAGAAAAAAAAAAACAGGATCGTAGGTTATCAATTATGAAGAAGCGAAACTCCTCTGAATGACCATATAAAGAAATAAACGTATCATAGTACTGCCCCTGTACGCGATTTTAACGTAAGTCCATTTTTGTAAACAATGGGTGTCGTTTATTTTTAACTTATGTAAACAGTAGTTCTATTCCATTGTTTTTAAAAATGGACTTACGTTGAAATCGCGTACAGGGGCAGAGTAGTTGGTTGAAAAATTACGAATCAGCCACTTAATCGAATTATTCATTTTGTGAATTCTCCGAAGCGGGGAGAATTCCATTTCGAAGAAAAACCTGGACGATTCCTGAATAATTTTTTGCAAACATCCGAATCTGACCTTCTCGGTCGCGTTTTTTTTTTTTTTAAATTGACGGATTGGTTGGAAATTTCCTAAACAAACTCCGTCGCAAAAAAAAAAAAAAAAAATAAATAAATAAATAAATAAAATATAAAATAAAATAATTTTCCCTTAAAAAAAAAAAAAAAAAAATTTCCTCGAGAGCTTTTCATCCTCTTTCCTCCTTTTGCTTAAATTAAAAATAAACTCTTCGTTCTTATTATTTCTTTCTTAAAAAGAAGTTGGTCATTAATTCAATCCGAATCTGAAGAATCCTTCAATGTTGTAATAAGGTATAACGCTTTTAACAACCAACGCATCAATGACGTCACATTGTTACACCCATGGACCGGTTTCATTCATTTTCATTGATAATCTTTTCGTAGTAGGCCTCGGTTCTTCTTGATGGTAGACGAAATTAAGTCCCCAACCTGGCGTTTTCTGCTCAACTATGGTAGGAGTGGTCACCTCGCTTTGTTTTTTTTTTTTCCTTCAATCAGCGACATTTAAAATTATTTTTAAAAAAAATAAAAGGATTGAGTCTATTGTTTACCATGTGTATTATTCTCCACGGTTCACGCCCTTGGAATTAAAGAAAAAAAAAAAATAAAGAAAAAAAAAGTTTTTTTTTTGTTTGTCGTTTTCAGCGATGCTGGCAACCCCGAGGCGCCGGTGCGAATGAAAACGGCCCCTGTTGAATACTCACATTGCGATTCGATGGATGTTTGTTTGTTGGAACTGTTTGCCTTCAACTCGAGTTTTGTTTGGTTTACACGGGAAGATGCCTTTATGATAGGTTGATTGTCAGTTTCGATATTGAAGATCTGTAAATAAATGAAAAATATTTCAATTATTAAAAAATAAAAAATAATGATTCATATTAAATATCGGTATGTATCATACGAAATACGTTTGGAATGTTCTGTCATACAATTATCGGTAGGAAAAATTTCCCCAGTCTGGATTTCAGGTTTTGGGCCCCGGAAAATTGAGATGGGTTTTTAAGGTATAAGCATTGCCTCCGGCAACACAAAAACAAAAACAACTTTCGACATTTACTGGTAAAAAGTCAGTTAATCATCGCTTCGGTGTATCCTGGACTTTTTAGCGCAAGTTTCAACAAGTTTCAACTTGTCTACAATATATTAAAGGCTAAAAAAATATTTCGAAAAAATTTAAAGTAGAAAAATATTGATTTCGTTTTCCTGATTCATTCATATTTACTTAGAGCAAGTTGAAACATGTTCGAGTAACATGTTGCACGATGAGACATGCTGCAGTAACATGTTGCACGATGAGACATGTTGCAGCTACATGTTGCACGATAGGGTGGGCCGAAAAAAGCGAATTTTTGAATTTGAAAACGCCTGATATGGGAATCGATGCCTTTTTATAATACTATTAACCCCAATTTTTTTCAGATTTTTTGAAGGTCATCTTGAGGTCGCGCAATGACCTTGAAGTTTTTGAAAAGCCCATATAAGGGCAAAAAATAAGAATTTTTTTTTTGCTAAAAAAAGTATCGCTCCCTATCGGAAATTTTGTGTAGATTACGAATATGAAGTCCAAAATTCATTTTTGTGTACAGTTTTTAAGGTAAAAGAAAAAGCAGCCTAAAGCATTTTCAGTGTATAAAAAATAGGCGTTTAGCTCAAAAACCGAACTCTTAAAATGATTTTGGACTTCATATTCGTAATCTACGCAAAATTTCCGATAGGAAGCGATACTTTTTTCAGCAAAAACAAATTCTTATTTTTTGCCCTTAAATGGGCTTTTCAAAAACTTCAAGGTCATTGCGCGACCTCAAGATGACCTTCAAAAAATCTGAAAAAAATTGGGGTTAATAGTATTATAAAAAGTCATCGATTCCCATATCAGGCGTTTTCAAATTCAAAAATTCGCTTTTTTCGGCCCACCCTAATGTTGCAGCATCATGTTACATGATGAGATATGTGGCTGTAACATGTTTCACGCTGAAACTTGCTGCAACGTTAGAAGCATGTTGCCAACAAGTTGCAGCGTAAAAAAATGTAGGCAACATTTTTATTTTTCATTTTTAATGTTGCGCAACAAGTTGGCAACATGTTTCTAAGCGCCAGCATGTTACTGCAACATGTTTCATCGTGAATCATTAATCATCATTCAATCATTCTTTCTGGTTTGGGACGTTTAATTGACCGAAGGGTTTTACGTGTTAATCACAAGTTGTTCGGCGGACTCTGGAGTCGATTCCGGCCCTACTGGTGGTTCTGGATCCACCGATGGATCTGTGTAATCTGGTGGTTCAGTGTTAGGTTATGTTTAATCATCAATTATTAAATATATACATATATATATTCTTTATTAGTAAAAGGTTCAACTTGTTCCAACATTCAGACAAGTTAAAACTTGCACTAACAATTCCAAAACACGTCCAAACAAGTCCAAATCTTAGCATGGACCTCCCCCAAATTTCGTCAGAGCTTCCTATTTTCAACAGTTTCCGTCCAATTTTTCAAAATTTTTATTTCCTTAAGAGGGATCATCATCGTGGCAGCAGACTAATCGTATATTACCTAATACGGAAAAACAAAGACAAACTCCTGAAACAAAAAATGTTAAGGAATTTTCAGGAAAAAATTACGAAAATTCCTTAATGTTTTTTGTTTTGAGATTTGTTTTCGTTTTTCTGTAAAAAGTAAAATACAATTAGTCTGCTGCCACGACTAAAGATTTCTCGTCGACCGTCTGATGTAGCTTAGAGGTGGAGCACTCTCCATGATAGTGAGAGACCGGGTGTTCGATTCCCGCCTGGGTCAATTATTTCACTCTTAATTTTTTTCGATTTTCGTCCAGTTGAGACCCGCTGTCGTCTTAAACGTCGTCATAATAAATGGCGACTGGTCTGCCTCGTCCTCTTGGTTGCAATTTCACATGATGCCGTTATCCCTTTAAAATGCGAAGTATTTTTAACCGGACAAACAAAACGAGCACATCTTAAAGAGACTTTTCCCACGCAAAACAAAACAAAAAGAAAACGGTCAACGAAAGGATCTTTCTCAAACTACGAGAATTTTCCCTTGACAAATCAATGAAAATACGTGTGAATAGAAATCGCATTTCAAAACAAATTCAAGTCGTCGATGGCTTTTCATCGAAGCCGTTTTTTGTATGGTGGGTGTGATCACATGTGACCGTACTTGGTAATGTTATAAGTAACTTTATTGCATCTAAACCATTGTTACTTATCATTTAACGGCCAGGCCATTGATAGATAGATCGATCCTCCATTAAAAGAAATTCCATTTTTTTTTTTCTGGAATTAATTAAAAAGGAAATAATCTTTCTCAAGCAGGAAAATCATTTACGAAAGATTTTCTCGGATGCATGTGGGTTGTTTTTCTTAATATCCGATTTTAAAATAAATCCTTCTTAAATGATCATTCAAATCGATTATCTTGAGTATTTTTTTTTTTTTTTTTCATCTTGTAACGAATTATCCCCGAAAATAACCTAACAAGATTAATTCTAGGTAAAAGTTCATTATTCCATTCAAACAATGACTTTGCGATTATTCTTCAAAATTAATATTTGGCTTCGGTCATTTTTTTCCCCCTTTGTAAATGACTCTTTAATTAATTATTATTTAACGAGTTTTCAATCAGTAAAAAAAAAAAAAAAAAAAAAAAAAAAATTAGCGTACCTGAAAAATTGAAGTAATCGATTTTCTTTTCTTTTTTTTTTTGATCGTTGTAAATTTTTTAAATAATGCTACGTTCGATGCTCCCATCTTCCGGGAAAATTCCGAAGCTTCTGCTTACTCCCGGCAGCTGGGATGGCGTCAGCATTCAAATGACCTTTTACGAAAAAAAAAACCGAAAACAAAGACCAAAAATATATTAGCCTAGTCTCCGGAGATTTTTGTCACTGAATCAAACTTCCTTGTTTTCCCCAATTTTTTTTTTCTTTTTTTAAAATTTTGCATCAGGTCTCATCCCCCCTTCCCCCCTCGGCCGCTCAAAAACGGTTGCGTCATATTAAACACCTTGATAAATAATTTAAAATCAGTCCCTATTTATAAATCATAAAAAAAAGGAAAAAGGTTTTTTTTTAAATTTTATTTTCATTCATTTTAATATTCCGTCCTTCCCTCGGACGGAAATAACTCGTCCTTTTCTCTCGGAAACCCGGGGAGCTTTTGAACAATTAGTGTACGCAAAAGAGAGATAAAGATAGTCCAGGATTAAAGTTTATCAGTATATAAATGTGAGAAGAAAATTCATGAATGAAATGATGACGTCAAAGGAAAGAGCCTTGGAGTTGCGCCGAGTTCGAGATGTAATCGATATATCGATTTTCGTGTCCTGCCTTCCTCAACAATTTTTCGTTCTTCTCCGATTCCATTCCGTTAGTTTTATACAGGG
The DNA here is from genome assembly GCA_037577465.1 of Liposcelis bostrychophila. Lineage (NCBI taxonomy): Eukaryota > Metazoa > Arthropoda > Insecta > Psocodea > Liposcelididae > Liposcelis > Liposcelis bostrychophila. Next base: position 10,464,103 of record CM075209.1, read on the forward strand.
TTTGGTTTTCCACATCGGAAAAAAACATGTTTTAATATTTTTTACGTTGCTGCATTCGTTTTTTAATTTTTTTTTTTTTACTCTTCAGCTTTCATTTGGAATTAAATCCTGCAGATAATATTTTTTAAATCCTCTTTTATTTTGGAAATCGTCAGAAAAGTTTTTTCCTAAAATTGAAGTAGAGAAAACAGGTCTGCAAAATGATTTCCCCTGAAGAAAAATATGAAGCATTATAAGAAGCAAAAATATCGTGCAAGTAGCTGGTCTTTCGATTTTAGACGCTTTATTGTTTTCCAGTGCCTAATCTGCTTTCTTTCAACTAAATGTACACTGCCTGTATGCTTTAGTCTGTCTGTGTTGTACGCGTTTACGCTTGTCTTTTGCATCCAATCTCTCTCTGCTGTACTTTTTCTGGATACTGCAGTCCCGGACCTCTTTTTCAATCCCGGGATTTCGGGATTAACGTGGGAGTCCTATGATTTGCTACTGAAATGCCAAAAAATAGTACCTGTTCGGTTTATAAGGTCAAAATTTCACGTTAAAAATGTTACGGTAACATGTTGCAGCGTTAGAAACATGTTGCTCAACATGTTGCAGCGTTAGAAACATGTTGCTCAACATGCTGCAGCGTTAGAAACATGTCTCTCAACATGTTGCAGCATAGAAACATGTGGATCAACATGTTGGAGCATAGGAACATGTTGCTCAACGTGTTGTAGCATAGAAACATGTTGCTCAACGTGTTGTAGCATAGAAACATGTTGCTCAACATGTTGTGGCGCAGAAACATGTCTCTCAACACGTTGCAGCATAGAAACATGTTGCTCAACATGTTGCAGCGTTAGAAACATGTTGCTCAACATGCTGCAGCGCTAGAAACATGTTGCTCAACATGTTGCAGCGTTAGAAACATGTTCCTCAACATTATGCAGCGTTAGAAACATTTTGCTCAACATGTTGCAGCGTTAGAAGCGTATTCGCATCGCCATGATTCGATCATAAAATAAAACGATCTTTATGTTCGGTTTGAAAAAATAAAATCGGAAACGTGAATTTCGTTCGTTTTGTAATTGAAACATGTCAATCAATCAGGGCGGCACTCTCGGTGCTCATCAATCATATACCCTCCATATCTGTACCTTTTAAAAAAACAATCGACGTGTAAGGTCAGAAACTGTTCAGACAATAAAGGTTCACACAGTTCCAATATGGGGGTCATTTATGTTAATAAGTTTTGATAGCATTTTTATTACCTCAAATTAAAGGGTTGACTTTAAAAACAAATAGAAAATAAATCTTGAATCCTACCGTCCTGAGGAATGCTACGGTTACAAAAAAAAAAAAAAAAAAGATTCTCCCCCTTCAGTTTTTTTACCTGAAAACGTGCTTTACCCTTATAATAAAGATCTTTCTTCACCTTTTATAATTTTTTTGAATTCGATATCATTAATCGAGCACGTGTTGTGAAAATAAAAAAATGAATTAATCAAATAGGCGAAAAATAAAACTACTTATTTGTAACAGTCGGCGGCGGTTCCTCTTCAGAAAAAAAAAAAAAATACGAACATTTTTTTTAATGTCACAGGATCGGGTCTAGTTTTTTTTTATTTTGACAAAAATGCGGTAAGGTATGCACCGATCATGTGCCTGATATCAAAACTTATGACAAGTACTATTCATTTTTTACCCTAGGTACGAGAGAAAAGAAATTATAATTTTATTTAAAAAAAAAAACCTTTGAGGATCATTATCCCGAGAGACTGGAATCTGATTATCTTCAGAAAGCTTCTTTTTTTTTGGTTCACCGACCTCTTACGATACACATTTTTTTAACTTTAAGTTCGATATCGTATTTATTTATTTATTTATTTTAAAGGTAAGGATTCATTAAAAATTTAAAGGTTTTTTTTTTTCTTCTTTTTTTTTTTTTTTAAAGCCAGCCATTAATAATTTTAACCAAAAGATGTAATAAAAATAAATCCATAGATATAACGCTTAAGGGATTTTTTGTAGTTAGTGCAATATTATACAGGTATACGTATAGGAAAAAGTAACGCATATGCTAAGATAAAAATATGATCATTAATTTTTTTTTTTACTTATTTATTTGGAGAAAATGTGAATTATTTTCGAATGCAGATGATTCTTTTCCCTAAGGGTTGTATTACTTATAAAGAAGGCTGTAAGAATTCGTTTGAAAAAACTCTAAAAAATTGTGAAATTATTTTTAAAAAAAGGCGTCAATTTTTAGTCTTTTGAGATTTAACTTTAGACGGGCCGGAGGACCTTTTGTTGCTTTTTAAAGATATTTGTTTGGCGATTGAGGAAGAAGAACTGAATTCGAATTTCGGAATGTCTAGGAACCGAAACCTGGATAGAAATATTTAAAATTATGGCAATTAAAACCCGAACTAGACCTATTTAAGTCTAAACTTGAACCTAAAACCTATGTTAAAAAAAAAAAAAAAACGGTTGCTATTTTTTTAGCAAAATTAAAGCGGATGAAAAATGTTAAAATATCCCCTAAAACACCAGTAATATTACCCTTTATAGCAAAAGTAGGACGCATGTTCAAGTGTTTCTTCAACAAAATGCATGTTGGTACTTCGGTCGAAATTCACGCTAAAACATGTTGCAGTAACATGTTGCTTAACTTGTTTCAGCGTCAGAAATATGTTGCTCCACTTGTTTCAGCGTTAAAAATATGTTGTTCAAATTGTTTCACCGTTAAAAACATGTTGTTCAAATTGTTTCAGCGTTAGAACATGTTTCTCGACTTGTTTCAGCGTTAGAAACATGTTGTTCAAATGTTTCACCGTTAGAAACATGTTGTTCAAATTGTTTCAGCGCTAGAAACATGTTTCTCAACTTGTTTCAGCGTTAGAAATATGTTGCTCCACTTGCTTCAGCGTTAGAAACATGTTGTTCAAATCGTTTCAGCGTTAGAAACATTTTGTTCAAATTGTTTCAGTTTCAGAACATGTTTCTCAACTTGTTTCAGCATTAAAAATATGTTTCTCGACTTGTTTCAGCGTTAGAAACATGTTGTTCAAATTGTTTCAGCGCTAGAAACATGTTTCTCAACTTGTTTCAGCGTTAGAAATATGTTGCTCCACTTGCTTCAGCGTTAGAAACATGTTGTTCAAATCGTTTCAGCGTTAGAAGCATTTTGTTCAAATTGTTTCAGTTTCAGAACATGTTTCTCAACTTGTTTCAGCATTAAAAACATGTTTCTCGACTTGTTTCAGCGTTAGAAACATGTTGTTCAAATTGTTTCAGCGTTAGAAACATGTTGTTCAAATCGTTTCAGCGTTAGAAACATGCTGTTCAAATTGTTTCACCGTTAGAAACATGTTGTTCAAATCGTTTCAGTTTCAGAACATGTTTCTCAACTTGTTTCAGCATTAAAAACATGTTTCTCGACTTGTTTCAGCGTTAGAAACATGTTGTTCAAATGTTTCAGCGTTAGAAACATGTTGTTCAAATTGTTTCAGCGTTAGAAACATGTTGTTCAAATCGTTTCAGCGTTACAAACATTTTCAAATTGTTTCAGCGCTAGAAACATGTTTCTCAACTTGTTTCAGCGATAGAAACATGTTGTTCAAATTGCTTCAGTTTCAGAACATGTTTCTCAACTGGTCTCAGCGTTAGAAACATGTTGCCAAGAATGAAAAATGAAAACATAAAGACATGTTTTCATTTTTCAGAGTTCTGACTCAACATGTTGAAGGGTAAAAAAATGTTGCGCACCTTTGAAAAATGAAAAATAAAAATTCGCAAATGTTGCGCGACATGTTTCTAGCGTTGAAACAAGTTGAGCAACATGTTACCGTGATGTGTTGGCAAAAATCGGAGGCAAGTGCTAATTGCAAGTCGACCATTTATCATTTACACTTAAAGGGAGATTTCAATGTATACAAGCGCTGCTTGGGAAGCTGAGACTAAATTTTTTGGATCACCATATCAATTTGGTGCAAAACTACACCAGGCGATCCAGTCTTTCATTTCTATCTCCCAGACCGAACGGACCTGTAACCTTATTTGTGGGAGTATCTCCGACTTTCGCATTAAAATCCCCCATTACGGCAATAATTTCAGAATTTTTAACGTACGAAAAGGCCTCAGTAACCTGTTCATAGAACTCGTCCTCTATTTCATTATCGTCTGTATCAGCAGTAGAAGCATACACCTGAGATATTTTATATTGACAGGGTCATAAAGCTGTAGGAACATAACTCGCTCTGAAAACAATACGTGGTTCTTCACTGACTATCTTCTAAGATAATTATCAAGCTATTTCGATGAACGTTTTTTGGAGAACGACAGTAATAAATCGTACATCCACCCGACAGATTCGGGCCATCGGATTTCCCAAGAAGTTGGATATTCATCCGTTTCATCTCTTGCGTGAGATAACGCAATTTACCCCCTTCATAAAGGGTCCTAAAATTCCACGTCGCTATCCTGTACGCATTCATCATTTTGAGCCTTGGGATTCTAAGCGCCCTTGCTCCATGTAACTGACGTCCATACTCGGGGCCGTTTCTTGACTTTGTCATCATGATGGCTGTTCTAAGGAGAAAAATTAGATGCGGTGGTATACCTCTAGCCTTCTACAAATCGTAGTACTACAACCGCCCTCAACAAAACAAAAAGATTGCCCTTAACGCTTGCAGAAATCCCGGTTACTGCTCCCTTCCGCTACCTCATACTCCTCCTGAGAAGGGTGCTCATCTTTAAAGAGGTAGAAGCGCGAATCTCTACTGGACAAGTAACCACGAATCTCCGGTTACCCCGATTTTGTTACCAATGACAGTGAATTCCCTGCTGCAACACTTTCCATGAGTCCTCCACGACGGCGCTGTCACTCACCAACCATTTCCAAGCCCTTCAGATAGCCTAACGACGCCATCACTAGGAGCGCAGCACTCAGCGTTTACAATCCTGTAAATAATTTTTTTTTTTTTTTTTTTGACACCACCTCCTGCAATGACTGCAAAGAACGAATTTATTACTTCACTCTTCGATAAAATTATTTTAACCTCCAACCCGTAAGGCCAAACAATCGTATGAATGCCGTCGAGTGTGCTGAATTACATTTGTTAACATTTTTTTTTTCCTTTAACCTCTCATAGTTCCAGACCCCCTTCTCAATTAAAAAAAACTTACACAAAAGACGAATGATCAAGCATTTAAAACGATATTCCTTCAAGTCCAACGTTATATTATTATTCATTAATCCCTTGCACCGTTTTATTTAAATTCCTAAACGGTGTTGAGGTAGTGAGTGTTGTAATGAATGCCAATCAAATTGTAACTCTAATCATTATGGTCTCTTGCGAGCAGCTCTTCGACTATGTGAAAATTATCTTTCCGTGCTTGCAATTGATTAGTTCTTTCTTAATTGTAAAAACGACGTGTTATTAAAGTAATAAATAGCCTCGTATTTCACTCCACGTAATAATTTTTTTTTTTCTCCCTCTTTCTTCCAGATGTCCGATCAGAAAGAAAAACAAGTAGGTTATCATGACATCACACTGACTTGCAATATTAAGTAAAATGAGTCTTTCTTTAAAAAAAAAAAAAAAAAAAAAAAAAAAAGTTGAAATTAATTAAATATTCCTCCCGATTGCTTATCGAGATTTTTTTTCTTCTTCTAAACGCTTTCGTTCGAATTAAAACAACAACTTTTCAATTGTCCGTAATCCGTATTGATCTGTCGCTTGAGTCAAATTGAAATTGGATTATCTTATCTCGTGCCGTTTCGCATTGCTTATTAAATCGTTTATTAAGTAAAGATGACATTTTTTTTTCCTCTCTTTCGTGTGAGTAGAGACATAATATGAATGAGAAAAATAATCGCGCCCGGACAAAAAAAAATCGGGTTTACGTTAAAAATTTTGCTACAAAATAACGTGGAAATGATAAGAAAACTTTTTGCAACAGGTAAACTGATCTGCATGAATTAAAAATTGGCATTGGCCATTAATTGATTCATGTGAGTGCTGAAGCAGGAAAAATGTTTTGACAAAACTCTGTCTTGCAACAGTGCAGGAAAAATGTTTTAAACAAGTTCTGTCTTGCAACAAAACAGAATTATTTTTTCGTTGCAAACAAAAGCACAAACATTAGATTATAAAATACCTACGATGTTCCTACCGTCATTAAAACTTTTTGCAAAATTATTAGAGGTTGGGGAGTTTATTAAGCACCCCCTGACGTTAGTCGGGGAAACTTTCCAAAGCTGGAAACTTCCGGTTTGTTTTAAATTCTTTCTTTCAAAACTTATTTATAAAATCAAAAAAATGTGCAAAAGCAGCCTCTCTACGAAAGCTGCTTGAGGAGTGAAGTGAAACTTCTTGAACGTCAAAAGCCATGCGGATAAAGGAAAATACAAAAATTATTATTAATTAAGTGTTATTAATTTAAGTAATATTAATTTTTGCGCGTTTTTGCTCCAAAAAATCGAATTTTTTGACACAAAAAACTTAAAAATTTCGGTAAAAATGTCATTTTTTTTCTAGCACGGAAAAATCTTAAAATTTTCTGCTTTTTTGCTTTTTTCTTTTTCTGTTTTTTCTTTTTTTTTGCTTTTTCTGCTTTTTCTTTCATTTACTTTACCTGCTTTTTCTTTCATTTACTTTACCTGCTTTTTCTTTTTTTGCTTTTTGCTTCTTCTGCTTTTTCTGCTTTTGCTTTTTTTGCTTTTGGCTTCTGCTTTTTCTTTTTTTTTTTTTTGCTTTTTCTGTTTTTTCTTTTTTTGCTTTTGGCATCTTCTGCTTTTTCTTTCTTTTGCTTTTTCTGCTTTTGCTTTTTTGCTTTTGGCTTCTGCTTTTTCTTTTTTTTTTGCTTTTTCTGCTTTTGCTTTTTTTGTTTTTGGCTCCTGCTTTTTCTTTTTTTTGCTTTTTCTGCTTTTTCTTTTTTTGCTTTTGGCTTCTTCTGTTTTTTCTTTTTTTTGCTTTTTCTGCTTTTGCTTTTTTTGCTTTTGGCTTCTTCTGCTTTTTCTTTTTTTTTTTGCTTTTTCTGCTTTTTCTTTCTTTTACTTTACCTGCTTTTTCTTTCTTTTGCTTTTTCTTTCTTTAATATGTTAAAATCCCATGTTTACACCCCGCCTGTTTCTTCATTCATTCAATTTTACTCTGTGTCGATCCTAAAGAAGTTTCACTTCAAAAAAAAAAGTCTCTTTTACATACGACGGTCTCGTTAAATTAACCCAGAAAGGAAAAAAAAAAGAGTAAAAGGCAGAAGTAAACAAAGATGAAGAGCCGCGATAAAATATATAAATTAATATTATAAAATAATTTGTGTAAACACTTAGAGATATGCGTGCTGCGATATAGGAAATTATAGGTATGGTCCTGAACTCGATACCTGATGGCTGATAGTGGAGGTTGGCATTATTAGAACCTGATACTTTGACTCTATGGTGGTTCCGAATTCATAGGCGGTCGGGTTCTATTGGTCAATATCTACGTCTTGTCTTCATTCATTTGATCGTTAATTACAACGGTCGAGTAAATCTTGACAATTTATTTACGATTTACGTCTTTATTATATTTGTCACGAGGAAATGTTTGGCAGTAGAAATTCTTTTTTTTTTTTTTTTTTTTCTTCTTCTCTCTCTTTTAAATTAACATAATGATATGGAACAATAATAATAGTAATAACGATTCCAGATTTAAATATTTAAGACGAGTTCATTTAAATTTAGGAGAGAAAAATTGAGTTATTTTCTAGTATGAAATATACGAAAGGGAAGTGTTTTAAAAAAAAAGTGTCAATAACGTTTCCATGAAAAAGTAACATGCCAATAAAATATGAGATACTAATCTACAACGCTTTTATAATGAGAGCGACAATAATAAACTCAGCGGGGAAGGGGCGGAAACTGTAAAGACAAGGAGTAAATGAATTTGATGGAATTAAAAAAAAAAAATTATGAATAGGATATTTTAATGCCGAAGAAAAAAATGATTAAAACAAGACAAACCCTAAAATCCGGGATAAGACTAAAGTGAAGGAAACTTTCTCTCTGGTTGGGTGAGATAAGCCGAAATTGTCCCATAAGCTAAACATAACATCATTTCTGGATTCAGTTGCCCAATAAGCAAAGAAATATTAATATTTATAAAATATTTTTTAAAACATTTTTCAATATTTCTTAAAACATTTTTCAATATATTTTAAAACATTTTTCAATATTTTTTAAAACATTTTACAATATTTTTTAAAACATTTTACAATATTTTTTAAAACATTTTTCAATATTTTTTAAAACATTTTTCAATATTTTTTAAAACATTTTTCAATATTTCTTAAAACATTTTTCAATATTTTTTAAAACATTTTTCAATATTTTTTAAAACATTTTTCAATATATTTTAAAACATTTTTCAATATTTTTTAAAACATTTTTCAATATTTTATAAAACATTTTTCAATATATTTTAAAACATTTTTCAATATATTTTAAAACATTTTTCAATACTTTTTAAAACATTTGTGTTTTGTGTATGAAAACCTCCCACTTATACATTCCGGATAGTATGTTTTGTTTTACAAACCTTTTGTAAACAAATAAGTTTTCGAATCAAAACAAACTATCCGGATTGTACAAGTGGGAGGGTTTCATATGCACGTACACAATTTTCAATATTTTTTAAAACATTTTTTAAAATATTTTTTAATATTTTTAAAATGTTTTTCAATATTTCTTAAATACTGTTAAATATTGAAAAATGTTTTTCAATATTTTTTTAACGTTTATATATGCAATATGTTTTAACAATATTTTTAAAAATAATATTTTTCAACTTTTTTTAAAAAATATTTTTCAATTTTTAAAAATAATATTTTTCAATTTTTAAAGAAAATATTTTATAAATATTAGTTTTTTTGCTCATTAGGTATCATTGTTGTTCTTGGTGTTCTAATGGAAGAAAGCGCTTCTTCGTCTTTTCTGAAGCCCTTCTAAAATATCGACAGTTTATGGACATTTACGTCGTCTGCTTACCGGCATAGTTTTGGATTCGTTTACTAAAAATTTTAAAATTGAGAACTGAATACGCCACTTACATTCCATTCTCATTTTAAGACCCGTATCAAATCAATTCAAAGCTTTAACGTTAAGCAGAGGACGGTTTTAGCGGAAGTTTTTCCCCCGTGAAAATCCTCACAGACTATGCTCGGCTGAGAAATCCGCAATATGAATGATAATGCCTGCAATTAAAATTTTGCGGTTCAGAGTTTTTGAGGTTTATTTTATGTAAATGTTGCGTTATAGGAGAACGTGGATATTTTATTAAAACGACAGGTTGAGGTTTTTAGCTGTAACAGCAGAGCCGATTCTTTGGTACGTTTGTTTCCAGAAACAGGGCTAAAGCACTCAAAGGCCTCCAAGAGGTCTTAAAAAACTTGACTCGCCAATGCACTTTTTTTCGGAATCGGAAGATCCGGGGTTGAAGCCCTCGACTTGACTTCGTTCAGTACAATTTTTTTTTTTTTTTTAAATCTTTTTCTTCTGACATTTATTTCAAAATATCAGAACAGTCTTTTTTTCTTTTAATTTATAGAAGGGACTAAATACATTTTTTTTTAATTTTAAAAAGCGCAAAAATGTTCTTTTTTTTTTTTTTTTACTGATTGACAAAAGCGTAAGGTCGAGATTTAATGCTATAACATGTTGTAGCATAGAAACATGTCTCTCAACATGTTGCAGCATAGAAACATGTGGATCAACATGTTGGAGCATAGGAACATGTTGCTCAACGTGTTGTAGCATAGAAACATGTTGCTCAACGTGTTGTAGCATAGAAACATGATGCTCAACATGTTGTGGCGCAGAAACATGTCTCTCAACACGTTGCAGCATAGAAACAAGTTGACCAACAGGTTGCAACATAGAAACATGTCTCTCAACATGTTGTAGCATAGAAACATGTTGCTCAACATGTTGTAGCATAGGAACATATTGATCAACATGTTGTAGCATAGAAACAGGTTGATCAACGTGTTCAAGCATGGAAACATGTTGCTCGACATGTTGTAGCATAGAAACATGTTGCTCAACGGGTTGTAGCATAAAAACATGTTGCTCATGTTGTAGCATAGAAACATGTCGGCAACATTTATAAATTTTCCATTTTTCGTTTCTCAGTGTTGCGCAACAAGCTTTTACGCTTCAACATGTTGAGCAACATGTTGGCAACATGTTTTATAGTGAAATTTCGGCCTAAATTCGATATTCCTAATGAACAGAGGTGCCCTTGTTCGATAATCAGGGTCGCAAGACAGAATTTGGTCACACCACTTTTCCTGCTTTGTCGCAAGGCAGGCATTGTTCAAAGCCTTTTTGCTGAAAATAAAACTTGATCAAAACATCTTTCGAGAAGACAGAACTGTTGCAAAGCGGAACTCGGTCAAAACAGTTTTCCTGTTTTATTGCAAAACGGAACTTGGTCAAAATGTTTTTCCTGTTTTGTCGCAAGACTTGGTCAAAACATTTCTCCTGTTTCGTTAAAAGACGACAATTGGTTAAAACAGTTTTCCTGCCTTGTCGCAAGGCAGACATTGTTGAAAACATTTTTCCAGAAGACACAACTTGGTCAAAACATTTTTCCTGTTTTGTTGCAAAACGGTCAAAATGTTTATCCTGTTTCGTCGCAAGATGGAAATTGGTCAAAACATTTTTCATGTTTTGTTGAAAGAGGAAGATTGGTTAAAATATTTTTCCTGTTTCGTCGCAAGGCAAAACTTGATCAAGACATTTTTCCTGTTTTGTCGCCAGACGAAAATCGGTCCAAATATTTTTTCTGCTTTGTTGCAAGACAGAACTTGATCAAAACATTTTTCCACAAAACAGAACTTGGTCAAGACATTTTTCCTGTTTTGTCGCAAGACGAAAATTGGTCATAGCCTTTCCTACTTTTTTGTTGCAAGATAGAACTTGCAGAAAGCATTTCCTATTCTTGAGTGCAGGGGCGTTTAAACAAAGGAAAAACGTACGTTTGCAAAACGTTTTTACAATGCCGTCACCTGGGAGGGCTGCATCCCACAAAACTGAAAATACAGTATAACCTGTCTAAAACGGACACTGTATATCCAAGAAAACTGTCTTAATCGGAAAAACGTTTTGGTCCCGGCAACAAAGACAGGGGTTTATAAAACCGACCCACAAAGAAACAGAAAGATAAAACCGGGCCCTTCCCATGGAAAAATTAATGTAGAAAATTTTAAAAAATCGTTTTTTAACCTTTTTTTACCTTCGTTCTTCCCGACCCCAGCAAAAAGGGACTCTAAAACTCACCAACTGACTGACACCATTTAACAGAAGGACCAGAACTCCCCTAGTTTTGCTGACTGATTTCATGACGTCATCACCCGGAAGAGCTGGAACCGCTTCACTGCGATCCCGTATTTCGCAATACGTTGCGATTCATACGCAATACGTTCCTCATTGTTCGGAAAGAGAAAATAAAAACCCATAAAATTCATTCATTCAACAAAATAAAAGCACACGGTGATATAAGAGATTTTATGCAACTGATTTTAATAAATCCAATATCAACTGTCGCTAATTGAATAGATAACAGATTTCAACAGAGGGAGGTTTTTTTTTTTTTTTTTTTTTTGTCGTAATATCCGGGCTCCGCGGAACAGATTATTCGCGAAACTCATATAAAAGCGGCAATTAATATACAGTATATATATTTTTTGCTAAATTTTTTTTCTTCTCTATTTTTAACCATTTTGTCAACCCGAATAAGGACGGCAAAATTATGCAATGAAAATCGGTGATACCATACCTTGCAAATTTTTTTTCTTATTTTTTTCTCAACAACATTTAACTTTAGGTACAATTACAGAGGCGTCTTACTCGTTATAATTACCTATCTTTCAAAGGGTAATTTATATATTAATAAGCGATCTCCGGCCAAGAAAAATAAAAATACCATATTTAACGTCTCATACTAAGGCTGGCGTAATTGAACGTTGCTTAAAAGTGTTTGTTCAAAAAAAAAAAATTTTTTTTTCCGGGGAAAACAAAAAAAAAGTCATTAGCACCAAACCGAAAAAAAAAGTAGTCGGTATCGACCAGTTTCAAAAAAAAAAAAATTTTTTTCCGGGGAAAACAAAAAAAAAGTCATTAGCACCAAACCGAAAAAAAAAGTAGTCGGTATCGACCAGTTTCAAAAAAAAAAAATTCCGTACCCTATCAGCGTACCATCGAGCATAGAAAAAAAAAAAAGAAGTAACAAATAAGTTAAAAGTCGCCTGTGGCTTTAAAAACTTGGTTATTATTTCATAGACTATCAAGGTTGTCAATCATAACGTCTTAGATTAAAAAAAATAAAAAATAAAAATCTTTTTTAAATTGTTTTTATTCATTGTTTATCCATTCGAGATTTCACCGAGAAAAATTCTTTTTTATGCTGTATAACGATAGAAGTCTTTTTTTTTTTTTTTTTTTTTTTTTTTTTAGTTCTTCTTTTCAGCTCGGATGCACGTTCCTGAGCGTTTCACGTATGAATGAAAAATTTTTAAATATCGCCGAAACGTCAAAGAACGGTGTTATCAAAAGAGTTTCGCATAACAAAAAAAAAAAAAAATTGATATAAGAGACACTTTTGTCACCCGGCTGTTTTGAGCCTCACTTGGCATTTCATTTTAATTGAGGGTTTCAAATGGATTTTTATTTAATTTTTCGCATCATCCCCCTCCCCCGCAATTTTTTTTTACGAAGGGAAAAACTGAACATATGAATGAACGACAAAAAAAAAAAAAAAATTCTCCGAAAATGAAATATTGCAAAATGACGTCACAGTTTTACATCACGGGGAAGGAATATTTTTAAACGTTTGTTTACATCACATGGAAAACGTTTTCGAGAGCACGTATGTTTATACTTGAGAGGAAAACAGGAAAAATCGACTCACTCACTGTGTGCCGTTGAATTTCCTTTTCGGCATAAAGGTTTTAATTTCGTTGGTTGAAAGCGTGTGATTTGAATGACTGGGGTCAAAAAGGCAAGAAAATAGTAACCTGGCCGCAAAAGGCTTTTTTTTTTTTTTCTTTTTTTTTTTCCGGAAAATTAGAATTTTTGTCATGTTAATTCCAAACTTCATTGTTCTAGGGCCGTCTTAGTCATCAAGTCCCTATGTCCTTCCGTAAATATCAGATAAATATCGTACAAATATTTCAAGGATAATGACGTATATTAATACTCAAAGATCCCGTCAACATCATATAAATATTTCAAAGAAATTTCGTTAATATTTAATTTACATATTTAAAGGAATCGTTATAATATTTAATGTTATAAAAAGTTAAACAAAAAATGCCAGAAAATTAGATTTTCATTGCAATATTTTATGAATACTAAGTGTATATTACTAATATTCGCGATCAGGGGCGTAACAACTTTTTGGGGGCCCGGATGCGAGTTTTCAGTTCGGCCCCCCTCCCCTCCTCAAATTTTTTTTTTCTTAGCGGGATGGATGTTTTAAAAACATTTCGATTTTTTTAAGTCGTTTAAAAAAAATTTTACTTTACCGTTGTGATGTTTTATTGAAAATGGAACAATGAGGCCTAATTACGTATTTTTGTAAATGAAACTAACGCTAAATCAAATCTTACCTATTTATAATTTTTTTTAACCACGGAGAAATAAAACTATTTTTTCTGTAAAGCCCTTTGGGGGCCCTTGGCACCCCGGGGCCCGTACGCAAGATATGCGTCGCGGACCCGGTTGTTACGCCCCTGTTCGCGATATTTACGGGACAATTCAAAATATTCTCAAATATTTAATGCTAACTGGAATACCCTTGCAGGGGTCCGAAGCTTGAAAATTTTGGTTGAGGCCGATGACCATCGGCATCGGATTTTTTTTAATATCCGAAATCGGCATCGGCATCGGAATCAGACACATGATTTTAAAAATCGTCTAGAATGGCTCTATAATTTTTTTTTCACTAAAATCGGAATTAGAGGCGGCATCGGATATAATCGATGCCTGGTGGTGTCGGCACCGGCATCGGGTGTCGGTGCCGGAATCAGAATCGGGAGTTAAATAAAAAATATGGATTCGGCATCGGCATCGACCCGAGATTTCATTCGACCGAGGCCGGAACTGGCACCGGCACCGGCACCGGATTCGGACCTCTACCCTTACAAATTTTTTAAAAAGAAAAAAAATAGATGTTTTAACAAAAACAAAAACAAAAAAAAAAAAAAAAAAAAATAGGGGCCGCAGCTGCTGGAGGTATCCGATAGGGATATCCTCAAACCCGGAAAAGTGCTACCAGGGATTGTGGAGCTCTCGGCTCAAAGGTTAAAGCCTTTGTATGATCGGATCTAGAATTTTTTTTGAGGGGGGACCCCCTCTTTCTAAGAATACGGGAAAAAATTTTCTGGGGGGGTGCTGACCATATTCAGGCCATGAAATTTTCAAAATTTTGGGGTTGGGGGTTATTCTGCTTCAGCCTCCCCCCCTTCTAGATCCGCCCATAAGCCCTTGCTGTTAAGTAGAGATTCTTCCCGGGAAACATTTTTTAACAAGTCGGGAATCTCGCTTCCAGGGAACGGAATTTGTCTCATTTTCGAGAATTCCCGATTCCCGGGATCAACAAGTTTTTTCCGGGAACGGGAATAATATCAATTTTATCCTGATCCCGGGTTTTTTCCCTAAAAATTTCCCGGGAACTTTTTTTTTAACTACTCGGGAATCTCGCTTCCCGGGAATGGAATTTTTCTCATTTTCGAGAAATCACGATTCCCGGAACGGAAATAATATCAATTTTATCAACTTTTTTGACCATTTATCACATAAAATTTTGAATATTTTAGAAAAAAGTTATAAATATCAAAAAAATTTTTTCGACGTTGCTCTGCTTATTTTCGTACTTACTCCCCGAAAATACGGAAATCAGGGTTATTTTATTTCCTTTTCGCCTTCTAAATAAATTCTCGGCTTTCCCGAGATTCCCGGGAATTTAAGTGTCAATTTCTCAATTCCCGAGAAATGAAAAGCTAACCAAAAAGGGGAATTCTTATTCCCGGGATTGATATATTTTTCAAAAACGGGAATTCCCGATTCCCGGGAATGAAAAAACGTCGGGAATTTGGAATCTCTACTCTTAAGGAAAGCTACCAGGAGACTGCTGGTATGAGGCACTCTTGCTTTGGAAATAAAGAAATTTTTTTGGAATCGGAAGAAAACCACTAAGGGTGCTCAACGGTATAAAACCAGCGACAGGAAAGGGGAAACAACAAATTAAAGGGATTTTTTTTTCCTTTCCAATGCGTGTCTTTAGTAGACACTAAAACCCCTGTTCTCAATCCTGAGAACTAAATTAGCCCCATTAGACAATTAGCAGAAGAAATGTATACATATACAATCGCATATGCTTAGCTTATGGGTATATATATACCACATCAAAATATACGTATATTTTCCATCCCTAGCCATAATTATTAACTTACTTGAATATTCACGTAGCATGAATTTTTCTACAACTTTCGAACGAATTTCCCAAAATCGTAAACTTCTTGCAAGTCACTTCTTGTAGACCGCTGAAAAAAAAAGAAAGAAAAAAAAATTAAAGACTTCAAACAAAAGTTCACATTTTTATTTTTAAATAAATAATAACCACTTGCGAAACTGTCATTAGTGGGCTTTTGTTTACTAAATTTAAGAACTTGGTCGGCTCCGTGTCGGTTGGCATTGTTGTTCTTTTTTCTATTTTATTTTTTTGAGCTTTACTTCACGAAGGATGACCGTGACCGTTTGTTTTTCCCGAGCTTAAACTCTCTAATTATTATTCATTGGTTTTTGGGGGGTTTCAACATAACATTTTAAAAACATTTTAAAATTTTCCACTCCAACGACAACATCATTCGTACATTATCCCTTAAATAAAAAAATCCTCTCTTTAAATGGAATTTCCAAAATAGCTCTGGATATTTAACCGTTAAAAAAAAAACGGGGGGGAAAAAAATAAGCCCTATCGATTCGGATCGAAATACACGTTGGTGACGTAAAACGGTTTCGAATATAAAACGAAAGTGTAATTTTCCCTCCACCTCCTTCGGCTCCTCCTCGGCCCACGTATATTGAACGTCGGATTCAAAAATAACTAGCGATGATCTATTTTGGGAACCGTAACAGCCCAAAGCTTTGGCACGTGGCTTCTTCACTTACATTACACTAAACGAGACTGCCATATCCATTTTTTTTTTTTTTTTTGATACAGATGAGCATCATTTCTCGAAATAACTTAGGCACTTTTTTTTTCTCCTTTCGCATCCCGTGGCGACTCCCATCGAAAAAAAAAAAAATTACGGATAATTACAAAAAAAAAGGTAACCGTGAGAGATTGATAATTTTTTTTAACCTAAAAAATTTTCACAAAAAATAATTCTCAGTTTTAATTCAAGAAAAAAAAAAAAAAAAAAAAATCAACCCATAAAACCGAAATAAAAAGGGATCGGGATTCTGAGGTAAACAACAATCGGAAAATACAATTAAAAAGTTTTTCTCCTCCCCGTTTATATCGTTATACAAAATGTTGTCATTGGCAAGGTTTCCAAATTCCACGTAATATTTGTTTGGCTTTTTAGAATGACGTATATATGACAACATCAACCAAATATTTTTAGAATAGAAATTTTGAGTAATCTTTCTAAAACGGTATCTCTTGTGTTATGGTTTTCACAGCAATTAAAATCGAACTTTTTTTTTTTTTTTTTTTTTGGATCGGTCTCAAACAATTTCTCCGTATTTATAAAAGCGTCCTCAAGGCTGTTGTGACATTTGTCATGGATAAGGATGATAAATATAAATTTTATTATTATCCTTTTCGATTTCGGTCTAAAATAACGTTCTCAATATCGTATTTAAAATAAAAAATAAAAAAAATAAAAAATACGTGGAGACTAAGAAGCCAATGCACTTTAGTTATATTTTTAAAATAAACAAGTAAAAGCGTATGTTGCAAAAACATTTGACTGGGGCCGCATACTTCTCTCGTGTTTTGCAAATTAGACAAAATATTTTTTTCCTGAAGATTTTTTTTTTTTTTACAAAGTTCAATTAATGAAAAGATTTATGTTGGGTTTTTTTCCAAATTGTAAATTCGTATCTCAAGAGGCAAAAAGTCGAATTTGAAAGTTTTCACGTGACCGTTTCCTACGGGAAATAAATAAATGATGGCCATTTTGATATTTCTCAAATCAGGATTCAGAACTGCAGCTGGATGAGCGATCGCTGGATGACCTTAACAATATCCAATCAAAATCGATAATCATTAGAAATGGTCAGTTTTGATTGGTTATTGTTAAGGACAACCAGCGCTCCTTAGCGGAAAAGTTTGGCAGTCATTCGGAATTTTGCCTCTGACGTAAAAAAAAAAAAAAAAAGCTGAAAAGTCAATTCGCGTTTTCAATGCAAATATTAATTCGGAAATATATCATAGAGATTCGTCCCGAGAATCCCCGGGATTTTTTTCCCCAAAAAATTTCCCGGTAACATTTTTTTAAACTAGTCAGGAATCCTGTGTCCCGGGAACGGGATTTTTCTCATTTTCGAGAATTCCCGGGATCCCGGTTTTTTTTCCCCAAAAAATTTCCCGAAGACATTTTTCTAAACTAGTTAGAAATCCCGTTTCCCGGGAATGGGATTTTTCTCATTTTCGAGAATTCCCGGGATCCCGGGGTTTTATTACCGAAAAATTTCCCGGGAACATTTTTTTAACTAGTCGGGAATCCCGCTTCCCGGCAATGGAATTTTTCTCATTTTCGGGAATTCGCGATTCCCGAGGTGGACGAGTTTTTTCCGGGAACAGAAATAATATCAATTTTATCCTGATCCCGGGATACCGGTTTTTCTTCCCTAAAAATTTCTCGGGAACATTTTTTTAAAATAGTCGAGAATCCCGTTTTCCGGGAATGGAATTTTTCTCATTTTCGAGAATTTTAGATTCCCGGGATTGACAAGTTTATTCCCGGGAACAAAAATAATATCAATTTTATCCTGATCCCGGGTCCCAGTTTTTTTCCCTAAAAAATTCCCGGGAACATTTTTTTTAACTAGTCGGGAATCTCGCATCCCGGCAATGGAATTTCCCATTTTCGAGAATTCCCGATTCCCGGGATCGTCAAGTTTTTTTCCGGGAACGGGAATAATATCAATTTTGTTAAATTTTTGACCATTTATCACGTAAAATTATCAATATTTTAGAGAAAAGTTATAAAAATCAAAATTTTTTTTCGAAATTTCGACTCTGCTTATTTCCGAACTTACTCCCAAAAAATACGGAAATCAGGGTTATTTTCTATTCTTTTTGCTTTGTAAATAAATTCTCGGCTTTTCCGGGATTCCCGGGAATTTAAGCGTGAATTTCTTGACTCCCGAGAAATGAAAAGCTAACAAAAACGGGAATTCTCTTTCCCGGGATTGATATTTTTTTCAAAAAGGGGAATTCCCGATTCCCGGGAATGAAAAAAACGTCGGGAATTTGGAACCTTTAAATACGTCCCAAATTTTTACATTCTCATTTTTTTTTTCGGTTATTGTCCAAATTATACTTCCGTATTATTCTTATTACAAATAATCTGTTGTTCCTTGGCGAATTCGAGCCAATTCTTAAGCATTTAAAAATTTTTTCCTCTCAAAGTCTTTTTAAGTACTCCCATTTTATGAATTCTCTCGCAATTTGAAATTTATTTCGCTGAATGTTCTTTGCAAAGTCTTCGGCAGGCTCTTTCAAAAATTAATTTACAAATTCATAATGTAAAACAAGTTCTTCCTTACAAATTCTATCTCACGATCTAAAAAAAAAAATAAAAAATAAAAAAAAGATTAATTTGCCTATGCTTAGTGTCCAATCCTTGTGCTGTGTTCGACTAAATTTTTACGAAATAATTGGACAAATTCTAAACGGGCTCTCTATTACAAGTCTCTCTTGGTAAAAAAATTTATTTAAAAAATTTTTATGAAAAATTTTTTAACATTTTGGTAATTCTTACAAATTCTTAAAATTTTAAACGAATCCTGTTACGAATGCCTTTTTGCGAATTTTCGCTACGTAAAATTTTCTCCACAAAAAGTTCGAAAAAAAAAAAAAAAAAAAAAGTTCAATTAATTTGGCTATCTTCATAATCCAAAAAAATTTTAAAAAGCGACTGCTGTTATAATGTCACCTTATGTTTCCCTTATATTTTTTAAAATTCAATTTCAGCTTCCACTTCTATTAAAAAAATTAATTTTTTGTCTCATGGGTCTATAGTAAAAAAATGTGCTGCTTACGAAAAAAAAAAAAAAAAAAAAAAGGTCAGAGTATCGCTATCTCGCTGGCACTTTCCATTCTTCCTGGCGTAATCTTATTTCCTGTTAAAATCATAAAAAAAAAAAAATATGCAGTTAAGACAGCTTGCCTCTGGTCGGGCATGATAATCTTTAAAAAAAAAAAAAAAAACTAAGTGGCCGGAATTTATTTTTCTCTTTTATTTTTTTTGAATGAGAGGGAACTAAAATACGCACCCGAAAACAAAAAAAAAATGATAACTGTTACGTATGATACCGATAATCAATGAAAATGGGGAGCGAAAAAAAAAATGAAAAT
Source organism: Liposcelis bostrychophila (assembly GCA_037577465.1). NCBI lineage: Eukaryota > Metazoa > Arthropoda > Insecta > Psocodea > Liposcelididae > Liposcelis > Liposcelis bostrychophila. The sequence continues at coordinate 10,483,722 of CM075209.1, forward strand.
ATTGGAAGTCTTCGCACGGTTAAAACATTGGAGCACGGGATATATGGAGTCGTTACGTCATTTTGACGTCATAGAGAGGGGGTATGAGGGGAAAGGAGAAGCTCGCGCGCGCGCTCATTGGCTGACAAGCTTCATTGCGACTTCCAAATATGGGACAGACACTTCATTCATAAAAGTATTGTGGTGCGCGCTAGCGACCAGTTGTCGAGCAAACGCGAACCGCAACAGTCGTATACCGTGTGAGAGTGTGTGTCGTTGGTGAGAGAGTAAGATTCATAAAAACGTGTTAGTGACAGTGCAACCCTGACGGCCACCGGGTGTGTATTCTGGTTCCCCCTCCTCCCTCCCCCGGCCACTTGGACCTGTCATATCATCACCTCCCCCGACCCACTTCCTCGAGAAATCGCGTGCCAGACATCGGCGTCCACCACGAGCCCCCGACCGGAGGACGCATCACCTTCAGGAGGGGCTTCGAGCCCCTTTCTTCCCCACGATACCAATTCTTGTGGTTGTGTTGAAGGCGTGCCTGCAGCCACCTCACCGCCGACCATGACCATGGACGGTTTGGAAACGCTGCCGCCGCATCGACCGCATTCAGCCCTACTGCTGTCAGAATCCGCCGCCTTCAACGTCCTAAGCTTCGACACGTGCCTCTACAAGGGCACACCAAGCGGTCCGCCTGGCGGTAGTCCAGTGCCTGCGGCATCTGGCGAGTCGGCTACCTCCGAGCCAGCCGCACCGGAACCCCAACAGGGCGATCTCAACACTCCCGTAACTACCTCGGGGGACATTCCGTCTTTTTTCGGACCGTCAACCGTGGTTGAGCCACCCCCGATAACAGGTGAGGCTACGTTTTCAAAAAAAAAAAATAAAAATCACACCTGTGTCTGAGAGACGCCCCCGCGAAAATGACAGTGAGTACGTATGAATCGTGCGTGTGAGATCTCTCCGTTCGGATCCCTTATTTTCTTCGCAGCCATGAGCGGCGGCGATCTCGGACACAGCCATGCTTCCTCCACCGGTGATGGTCTGTCTTTTTTTTTTTCTTTGGTGTTCTTGATGTTTTCGAGTGAGAACGTTTTTTTTTTAACATCTGAAAAAATACCATAAACATAATTATAGAAATATTTTACATATTTATATTTAATTTTCAAGGAAAGCGTTCTCTCCCAAATATTTTGTTTTCATGTCACCTTAAAAAAAAAAAAAAAAATGAACAGCTGACCGGTATCGACATCACGTGCGCATAATTTTTTTTCTAAAGTCTAGAACGCTTGTTCGAAAACATACAGTCGCGTCCCCCTAAATAATACGGGAAAAAAAATTTCCTGGCTCCCTGTAGTCGTCATGGCAACGGGAAGCAAAATTAATACGGACGGGTTGTACTTTATCTTCTCGTTTTCGATTCCTCCCTTTCTTTTTCTCAAATAAAAAATATGAAAACAAAATATCTTTTTTTTTTTTTTTTTACAATTTAATCGTGACTTTTTCAGCCGTCGAGCTTTTTCGAACCCAGACATTTTTTTTTTTTTTTTTTAATGTGAAAAAAAATAAAAGAATCAATAAGACCATGACAATAAATGTTTTAACACATTGATGATGAATAGCCAAGAAAGAAACATGATGTCATACTAACATAAATCATAAGAAATGTTTGACTAAATGACTGTAGTTTGTCGAGAACACTTTATATCATACCTAATTATCCTGTGCCCGTAATAACAGTCCTTAAGTAAGTTTTTTTTTTTTTTTTTTTTTTTTCTCTCTCTTTTGGAGATCGTTATGATATTTCATTTTTTCTTCTTTTTAATTCCGAATGCGAAAATAAAAACATATTTTTCGTAACCGGCGATTAATCAATTTTTTTTCTCCCCGATGTATTCGTAATTAAAAAAAAATATTCCAAAGGGAAATAAGAGTTCGTTAGATTTTTGGGATTTGATAAATTGTAACATAATGCCAATATTAAGATTAAACGTTTATAACATCCACGGAATTAATAATATATTGGGATAAAATTTTAATGTTCACTATTCATAGCTCATCGCATAGCATGTGCTTCGTACAGCCCCGAGGTGGTCACGTCACGTTCTAAAAATACTCCATAATCCACAGTATATCATTTCATTCGTTCCACGGAAAAAATAAAACATTTTTTCGGTTTTTAAAAAAAAGGGATTCTTGTAAAAAAAAAATTAAGTTTGTAAAAAAGTTTTCCCTCTCGATCTAACGCGACGCAAGTTCAATGCAGAACATGTTGGAGCATGCTACGACAAGCATGAAACCCGCGCCCTGCTTGTTTCAACTTGCCCGGGAAAACGTTCGACCATCATGTTCGGTAGTGAATTTTGCTAACAACAAAACGGCTGATTTTGACTAAAGACCACAAACCCTTCCCTCCATATTATTTGTTTATTTATTTATTTTTTTTATTTTTATTTTTATTTTATTTTTATTTTTTTTTTTCGTGGAAAAAATTGAGGTTATAAAAAAAAACTTGCAAATTTTAAAACATTTCGAAATGTTATATTGACGCACCTTAACTTACGGGAAATTAATTTTTTTTATGATAAATGATTAATCAAAAAGAAAAAAAAAAATTTTTTTTTTGGGTCACACTATAATCTTTTATTACAGAATAATTTCTACCTAAAATGATTGTTCCAACCTTGTCTTAATATTCACGCGACAGGCTTTGATTGACCTATGGTCTTGATAGTTCATCACGCATTAATCGTAACAGATTTATTAGAAACAGGAACTGACCATCCTCATTTCTAATTTATGAAAAATCATTCTTTTAAATTTGATGAATGATTTTTTTTTTTTCTTTCGTGATTGTTGAGGCTCTGTGTACTTATCGCAGAATTGGTGAATTATGGTGTGGTGGCTTGCTTAATTTCTGTGCAATTTAGTTTTTTTTTTTTTTTTTTTTTTTTTTTTTGAGGGATTTCAATTACATGTAAACATCTAAGAGAGAAACAGGCAAAACAAACGTAAAAAAAAATTGAGGGAGAGTTAGAATGAGAAAGAGAGAGGGTGTCGAATAATCGGCAGAAATGAAGATGTTGGGGCAAAATTATATATAAAATATATATATTTGATACATTTTTTATATATATTTGATATATAATTTTGTCCCAACATCTTCACCTCTATCGAATAATTTGGACAGGAAACGAGGAGCGGAAATAATTCGTGGCAGAAAAACAGCAAAAAAATTAAGGGAGGGTTAACTTTTATTTAGCAAAAACTGATACAGATGTCAAAAAAGGGCGAAGAAAAACTAACTGGTGCCCCCGAAAATTCAATAATTCCTGGCAAGACTAGGCTACTTCCGCAAAACAGCTTTGTCTGGTTTAATATTGCTCTCATCTTGCTTTGCATTCCTGAAAAAAACCAGAAACGGAAAACCAAATTGGTTTCACCAGTAGACAAATTTTGTTTCCAAAACCAGAACCGTAGCCTTAATTCCAAATTCAACCAGAATTGAACCAAACACTTCGAACGAAAACCGAAGCTAATACTATGAGACCAAAACAACCTGATTTTTGTCGCAAAAACCATGCCTAAAACCAGAAAAATAATAAAAAAAACCAAACTGAAGAATTCAAACCTTAATTACTCTTTTTAAAAAATAAACCATAATTTGAACAAAAACCAATAAGCTTCCCTATTTCAGTACCAAAGCCTCAAAACGCCATGGCTTTCTAATGCTGCCTTCAACTGAAAACCAAAACCAAAACCAAAACCGAACCGAACCGATCCCACTCTTACATTAACATGGTTTTTCATCCATGAAAAAAATGAGAGCTCTTGCTTAGTCTTGCCGCAAATTTTTTGCCTTCTTGGGATCGCCAAAATTAAGAGAGAGGGTATCCAGTTCAGAAAAATTTTTCGAAGTTCTGATAACGTTTTTTGGTTTTTCTAAAAACTCAGGATTGCTTTAAAAAATTTTTAAAGCCCTTTCGACCACAAGCCAGCCCATTGATAAAACAAAAGCAAAATAATTTAGGATTTGGATCAAGAAGTGCAGGCATAGTTAAGAAACAGAAATTAGTTCAATAAATGAAGAAATAACGAGAGCAATTACAAAGTTTAATTAGAAAAAAAATGGGCGCGAAAGAGGTATTCCATCATGCGCACTGATGAATTTCTGTAAATTACAGAAAAGAGTTGAATCAGTCAAGAAAATAAGTGCGCATAATCGTGCGCCTCTGAACTTTCGTTCCCGTTTCTAATTTTTAAATTTATTGTATTTAAAAATTTTCAAATAGACAAAAATCGAAAGAATTTAGAGAACTGGAAGTACAGTAGAACTGGCCAAATCATAGGGAACCAAAAGGCAATAAACGCAGAAACGAACGGGAAAGGAAAAAGAGATACAGCCAGGAGGGCAGGTTTTAACACGAAAACTCGCGAGAAAAATAATGTCAGTAACTCATTCAAAGAGTAAATTTTCTCAAAATGTGAATCTAAAGAACAAATATACCACAAATATATCAAAATTATCACAAACATACCACAAACGTAATGTATATTTAACCATAAAAACAATAAAAATTATCGGCCTCGTCCATAATTATAAACTGAGAAAGAAAAAAAAAAACAAAAATTACAATAATAGTTAAATAATTAATAATTAATAAACAATGAAATTAACTTTAAGGAACTATTGAAAGAAGACATTAACACCCCTCGGATGTTTCTGTAAATATTCTGCCACCGAGTATATCACCTCATTTACCAACCATTTCTTCACCCTAGCACCAAATTCTTTATTTCCCCTTAAATCTTTTATTTGCCCCGGCAGTTTGTTAAAAAATAAAGCTCCAGCATACAACACGTCTTGCTTGGATTTTTCTAGTCGACATTTGGGAAGTCGAAGGTCCTGTGCAAGGTCCACATATATCAAAATCAAAACGAATGTACCACAAATATATCGAAATCACAAATGTACCACACAAATATATTAAAATCAAAACAAATGTACCGCAAATGTATCGAAATCACAAATGTACCACAAATATATCAAAATCGTCCCAAATGTACCACAAAATACAAAAAATCATATATATCACCTTTTTAAACGATTTCTTTAAAAAAAAATAATTTCTACTGATGCGGAATATTTTAAAACGGCTATTTATTTTTCACTTACCTCAACATTTTTAACTCTGGACATTTCCGAACCACGTACGTAGCTCATTTCATTTTTTCTTAAAAAAAAAACACCTGCAACAAAAAACAAAAATTTTTTTTCTTATTTTAGAGAATTTTTTTCCCATTCTTTCTTATTTTGTGTGGTTTTCTCACTCCGAAAGATCACACTTTAACAATTAACCCAAGTCATATAATCGGTTCTTTTTTTTTTAGGTTCATGAATAAAACATTTAATAAAATTCATGATGATTCTAAGAGGGAACATTACCTGAATATTGATTATAAAATCCACTATAAGTCCCGAGTTGTGTTAAAGCCAAAGGGATTGTCTAATGCACGGTGCATCCATATAACAAGCCGTCGAGGTTTTGATTGACATAACGCCTTTAGCAGTTTCATCTTTGCATCCGTCCCTAAATACAGCTTCATCAAAATCAGAAACTGCCCTATAAAAAAAAAAGAAAAAAACAAAAATCAAAATGGCTAAATCCGAGAAAATTAATGACCGAATAGGAGCGGCTTCATAATTTTTATATAGATTTTTTTTTACACCATCTTCATTTAAATGTTGCACTTTCACTTATATCAAAAAAAAATATATAATGATAGTGATTTTTAAGTCAAGATCACACCTCGGATAATTAAAGCCGAAGAAAGACGAAGAAGATAAATAATAAAAAAAAAAATATTTGAAGATTGTAATGCATCATTTGACATTCCATTTTTATAAGATTTAATAGAAGTGACATTTCATATAAAAATGACATGATGACATTCTTTAGGGGGGGCACTGAGGTGCAATAGTAATCATTTAAACGGCGTTTACTCACTAAAAAATTACTTTAGTAGCACAGGGTATATGCGTTTAGGAAAAGAAAAAAAAAATATATAAAGTTGAAGAGTCATTGCTAAATAGCAGTTAATATCTTATTCAGAGACGACTCCGAAAAATATTTTGATGGAAAAATAATTATTAAAAATGTCATAATCAAAGCTATGGAAATCGACTTACATAAAAAAAAAAAAATATTTTACGTAATGTTTTTAAAGTAAATCTTTTTTTTCGGGGGGGAAATCGGGAATGTTTTGGTCGTTAAGCCTGATTGAAATTTCCTGGATGAAGATGTTATGGGAACGACTTAATCACATTTTCGAAAAATAAAAACGTTCATTGTTTTATTCGTGTTTATTTTTTTATACGGCAAATTATAGTTTGTGAAAAGGAAATTATAATCAATCTTAATATAACAGAAATTATGTTGATTGGTAACTTTAGAAAAAAAAAAATTAAGGAGTTACATTTTGACGCAGAAAATTGAACGGGGATAGAAAAAAAATAGGGAATAAATTGTAGCGTCATTAGTTAAAACAGATTAGGGGTTGGGGCAGTGGATAAATTTTGAACCAAGACGTGCAGTAGTTTAGCTACTTTTATGTAAAAAAAGTAGCAACTGAATTGGGAAAAGAAAAGGGGGGCTGGGGAAAAATCTAAAAGTCGAATTTTCATCCCTTATGAAGTTTTCCGAACTTTGGCCCTCTTGCGCACCCTCAAGACGCCGTTTTAAAAAAATTTCGAAAAGGAAAAACTTTTTGCAATAGATAAACCACAGCGATTGCGCTATCAGGAATTTTGAAATTCCAAAATTTTTGATTTTCGACCCACCCTAGTATAGAAGTCTGCTAACTATCGTTCTACTGCATAATACAGAAAAATCTCTTACTAGTTAAAGCTCTAATTAGCTAAGTGATTAGCTACAGTAGCTCCTTAGCAGTAAAGTATAGCTAATTAACTTGCTTGCCAGCTAGCTCTGGAGCAATTGCTCTGCGACGGCTAATTTGCCAACTAAAATTCAGCCATTTAACACACTCATTTTCCAACCGTCTATAAATTCGTTACTCTCTTCTGATTTCGCCCCACCAAAAATCGATTTTAAAAGCGTCACACTAATCTTATTTTCCTTACGTACTAACCTTAAAAATAGAACCAACGCAACGCTGACGTTATTTTTTTTTCTCCACTCTCCTGATAAGGGCTGTATTATTCAAATCTGCAGAACGCACATGTTTCCGACAAAAAAAAAAAAAAAATTATCTCGAGAGCGGACGTCATTATCAAAATCGTCGGGAATTCCGCTCCTTCCTGAAAAACAAAAAGAAAAAAAAAAATTATCAAAATATTTTTGAATTCAAGAGCTCTTTTTTTTTTTTTTTTTTTTTTTTTTTTACGACTGTAGCAACAAACTTAAGAAAATAATAAATAAATTTCAGTGTTTCAAACAAAAAAAATGGATCGAATGACTGGCCAAATCGATTCGAAAAAAAATAATAAAAACACTTTATAAGAGGAACATGAAGTTTACCTCCTCATTAAAAACGAACAGGTGTGTTGTCACGTTGAATATTAAAACAGAGGGATGCATTCTTCTTCTTCTTCTTTTTTTTATTTAAGAATTTGCTTTCCTAGCTGAATTTATCAATTTAATACAAGGGTTTTTTTCATTATGTAATAATAATAATAATGATAATAATCATCCTAAAAGAGCTTCATTTTCCCTTGATTTAAATCAGAGAATTCTTCCGCTACGTTTCTCTCGTCATTTTGGCATGATGATAGTTAAAACGAAAAAAAAAAAAAAAAAAAAAAAAAAAGTTTCTTGTCAAAAAAAAAAAAAAAAAATAAGATTTATGCTCGGTTCGATATAAATTCGACCCTTGTTTAAGAGAAAGAAAGGGAAAAAAAAGTGACTAATACCATTCGGGCCGACTGAAATCGTAAAATAGGTGCCGACGACGCCGCTAGACAAAACAAGGACCGTACCTTGACTTCACGTGGTGACTTACTAGAAGTTCAAATATTTTTATGGGCTTGACCATGGGTAAAAAAAAGGGTTTGGCTTTTTGTAACCACATAATTTTCCTCTTTATAACCTTCGATGTCTCATATTTCATTTCATCTTAATCACTTTTTTTTTTGGGGGGGGTAATAGTCCACAATCGGTTTTAAATGAAAACGTTTGGCTAATGCCACGACCAAATTCGATATCGTAAACAGGAGAACTGATCGCAGTTAAAATTGAAATGAAAAGTTAAAAGGTGCGCAGTGGCTACTGTGCGGAAGACCCTTCGAAGTATTGAAGAAAGGGGGGTCGGAGTGGTGACTTGTCCATGTAGCGGTTTGGCTATCAATGAAGTTAAGCAGCATTGATGCGGGCCAGCTTCAGGATGGGTGACAGGACCGACCCTCTTTTCCTTTGGAGGGGATGGCGGGAACTTGCAAATGCAGTCATTTTAACCTCACTGTACGAGTTAGTTGTCGCATGCCAGAAAAGCAGAAAAAAACAGAAAAACAGACCTGCGTTACACAGTTAATTGACGAAAAAGACAAAAGACCTGCGATAAGCAGCTAAAGAAAAATAAATAAATAAAAAAAAGAGCTGAACCCCATCGCGGAAGTTGTGGAGCTTGAGAAAGGTAGTTGCATGTTTTAGGTAGAAAAGATACTTCAATACTTAGAACCTGAAAGAAATTCCAATAAGCACTCTGTGTAGGTCTACAGTATTTGATTGACAACTAGAACCTTTCATACAAGGGACTACGGTTACTTTCTCCACAGAAACTTCTGGCCGTTTCAGGTTTTTTTGGCCTGCTTGAGATCTAATTTTTTCCTATAGAGGGTACTACAGTTTAAAAGAAGTTTAAAGTCATCCTGACCTTCTGCAATGACCACTATTTCCAAACGGGACGTAACCAAAAGCGATTAACGTGTAGATGAAATAAGACGCAATTTCGAGTTGAATCGAAAATAAAGTTCCCGAAAAGGATCCTCTAATACTCGTGCATTTTCACCCCCGAGGAAATGCTAGAAACGTTCCCCCCATTCTGAACAGATTTAAAGGTACGACCCGATAACGGCTTCTCCTATCACAACCGCAAAATCGATATTCAAACTACCCAACTTAATTCAAATCGATTAGATCGCACTTCTCTAACTGAATTTGAAACTAAGTTTTAACCACTTAAATCGTAGCCAGACTTCATTTAGGATGATCCCAAAGCACGACAACGACGACGACGAAAAAAAAAATATCGTAGTAAAAGATTTGTTTACTCACAGCCACCTACATGCAAAATGCATCAGCTGTACTCCCACGAAACCGCCTTCTTCGACCCTCGGTCGTTGCCCATTACATATGCAATCAAAGGACCTACACTAAACTGACCTATTTCCTGATTCTTATGCATATTTTTTTTTCAAATATAAAACAGAATGCATTTCGTTCTTTTCAAACTTCAGGCCTCGGGATTTTTTTTTTAAACAATCCACATAGGAGTATCGTTTCAAATGATTAAATCAGCCTTCACTCGATTCATTATTCAAACTTGTCTTGACGTTCCGTTTTCGTTATCAATAACATGTCTAATTTCATTAGAAAAGCCGGTTACATCATATCGGATCGGGAGCCTTCGGGAAGATTCCTCACGCCCACCCTTCTGCCCTCCCCCCTCCCGATAAACATCCCTTGATACTCTTTGATATTAGAATCCGGCTTCGCGTTTAACATTGGGTATCCTTCCCCTTCACCCCTATTTCCGCTGGAAATTTTAGATGGATCCGATGACATTTAAAGCTTTAAATGGGAGAAGTGGGGGAGGAAGTTTATCTCGACATCTTGAGAGAGCTTTTTTTTTTCTTTTCCTTCTTGTAGCTTTTTTGAAAACGATGTTTCAATAGGGATTTTTTCCTCTATCTAGTTTTGTTGATCGACTGATCCGACGACTTGTTGGTATATAAACATCATCTTCGGATATATATAAACACATTCCATGCTCTTTTTTTTTCTCGTGTTGTTTTATCCTTTTCGAAGTCAACAAAAAGGTGAAAAAGGTTTTGTTTTGAGATTTGTGAATGCTGTAGTTTTGTTGCGAAAAGTCACAAGTATCTCCTGTTTGTGAAGCTGTAAGAATGGGAGAGGCGGGCGAGAAATCTAGGATTGTATTGTCTGCTGTAGCGGTCACGTCCCACACTTGGCAGAATGACCGCTGCTCTTAAAATTTTTTTGGTTGCTCTTTAAAAACGCTGTCACCAGAAATTATTCAATGGCAACCTGGTGAATGAGCTTCACGTCCAGAACCCCCCAGTTATGTTCAATGATCAAGTCCTCGATTTGCACGCATGATCAAATACAGAATTTAAATCCGCCTACCCGGCTCCCTTGGACATACTCCGCAAGTAAAAAGGGTTTAATTAATAGGACTTCATGTGAATACTTGTTTAAATTCTCAGAAAGTTACTTCCGGAAACGGAATAGCCGAATTAACTGGTGGAAAATTCGCGGCATTTTGTTCCTCAATTTCAAAGTGGAGAACGGAACCACTTGCAATGGTTCGGTTGAGGTACGGATCTCAGTAGGGGGGATACAGACTTTATAGCCCTTCAAATTCTACGTCAGCGCAATTTCGACAATTTTGGACCTTTCCTTCCCAGTCAGCGAAAAATAAGCCTTCTCAAAGATTTAACATTGTGTCAACATTTTGCACATACCCCCAAAGGTGCTGACAAATGGCTCCCTTCCAGAAACTTACAGAATCCTTAGAAGTCGATCTTACAATCCATCGTCAAACTACAGTCAATTAGTATTCTTCCCTTTTTATAGTTGACATAAATATTTATACTCTGCACAAAACCCGTAACAGAACAGAACGAACCTTAAGTAAAATTGAATTTTTAAGCAGAAAAAAAAAAGTCCAGCTATTCCAAAGGGAAAAATGAAACAGCGACCCTGATACATAAATCATTTAAAAATCTAAATTTAATCATTCCTTTTCGAAAAAAAAGTGACGTGACGTCACAGCAAAACGCTTAATCATTAGATCTGTTTTATATTGGAACTGGACGTAAATAAAAAGACTTTTTATAACGATTTACCAAGGGAAAAAAAAGTTATTTTCGGCATGTTGGTCATTAGTATGCGATACATTTTCTTATCTTGATATTTATACTTTAGCACGCGATCCTGTTACCGATTTTACTTTTTTTTTCCTTCAAAAAAATTTTTTTTTATTTTTTAATTTTTTTTTGCACAAAAAGAGATTAATATAAATTTTTCGCCCTGAAATTCTCGCGTATATGGAATCGTCTGAAACGCGGTTGCTACGGGATACAACCAACTCCAAAACCTTTTAAAAGGTCAAACCCACACTTCGAGATGTTGAAAAATAAATAAAAAATAAATCTTTCTTTTTTCTTTTCATGTTCCAGGTTCGTTAAATCCTGAAGAATTGTCGCTGGATCCTCCTGGAAGCGCGGGGCACAGCCTCAGTCCTCAGGGGATTAACCCCCCCGAACCTTCTGCTACACCTGTAGAAATTACCTCATTGAAACCGGAACCCAGCCTTTGCAGCAGCCCAACTGCAGAAGATTCCTGTAGCAACAGCAGCACTATGTTCCCCGGTCACGACTCTCAGGGTCAACAGGGAAAAATAAGCTATCGCGGTGTTTTCACCACAACCGGGGCCAGCCCTTTAAGCATTTCCTCCGGGCAGTTACCTGGATTAAGCCCGTCCCCGACTCCGGGAGGCATTAATCATTGGTTGTTACCTAGTCCGGATAAAACCTTGTTCCCACCGATATTCGGTTTGTTGGGTCAGCAGCAACCTGGTCAGAGTTCGCCGCAGCAGTATCATTCGACTGGGTCACCTTCGGCCCATTACGATGACCGATCTCAGCAGCACGAATTACTGGGATTGGGTCTTGAAAATTTAGGGATAAAGCAACCGCCGAGTTATTCGTCATGTTCTGTGCCAACCTCTTCGTCTGGTCTCTCGATGAGCGAAGTCCAACCGGACCTATCGTATACTCGAGTGTCGCAACCCCTCGGTTCCGGTTCGAAATATCAATGGCTAGATTCGCAAAGCGTAGATTACGGTAGCCAACTCCATGTACCTGGACCTTCCGGTGTTATACCGAAACAAGAACCTTACACAAGTGGAACTAGTTCAAGTGATCAGGGACAGGGTCAATTTTCAGTGCAACTAGCTGAATATAATCCTTCAACGAGTAAAGGTCACGAAATCCTTTCTCAGGTCTATCAGCAATCTCACATGCCGCTCAAACTAGTCCCAGTTAAACCTCGTAAATATCCTAACAGACCGAGCAAAACCCCGGTACACGAGAGACCGTACGCTTGTCCGGTCGAAAATTGTGATAGAAGGTTTTCGCGTTCGGACGAGTTAACGCGACACATACGGATTCACACGGGACAGAAGCCTTTCCAGTGTAGAATTTGCATGAGATCGTTTTCGCGATCTGATCATTTAACAACACACATTCGGACGCATACGGGTGAAAAACCGTTTTCGTGTGACGTCTGCGGTAGGAAATTCGCGCGGAGTGATGAAAAAAAGCGTCACGCAAAAGTCCACCTCAAACAGCGCCTTAAAAAGGAGAGCAAACTTGCGTCTCAGGCGACCCACGCGCAAACGCAGCATCATCAGTTACATCAGCATCATCACGCACATACGTCTGACGATAGTATGTCCATGCCGGTGGTTACAACGTCTCTCTAAGTCAAACTTTTTTTTTTTTTTTTTTTAATCATTTTTTCCTAGCTGTGATCTCGTGGATGACGAAAAAAGAAAAATCAGAGCTCATCTCAAAAAATTTTAAAAAATTAAAAAAAAAATAAATAAAAAATAAAAAAAAAAATTATTCGTTTTTTTGTGTGTGTAAGGTGTAGCTGCTACATGTTTAAAAAAAAAAAAAAACGACTTTTATGTTCAGACTGCAAAATTAGTCGTTTATTATTATTACTTTTTTTTATTAGCACCATGTGCTGACTTTTAAAAAAAATCCGACTGCCTTCAGTCAAATTAACAAGCTTTTAACTTTAGTTCTTAAAAAACAAAAAAAAAAACAAAATAAAATAAAAAATAAATAACAAAAAAGCTTTAATTAATTTTTTTTTAATGACAAATTTTGTTAGATTTTTTTTATATGTATAGATTTAGATTTTTTTTTAAATTTTTTTGACAAATTGTTGCCAAATTAACAAATTTTAACTGCAGACTCAAAACATTCCGTTAAAAAGTTTTTTTTTTTTTCTTTTTTTTTTTTCGAATATAAAATAGTGATTCGAGTTTTCACTCGATTTTGGCTAGTTGGTAATACTTGAGAAAAGAATTGTTGTTATTATTATGTTATTGTTATCAATTGCTTGAAAAGTGTTTTTTTTTTTTTTTTTTTTATTTTTTAATTTTTATTACATGTTACCTTACATGACCTTTTAGACTTTTTAAAGACCAGAATCACGCTCTCAACCACATTTTTGTTTCGCTGACTGAACCAAATTTTCTTTCTTTTTTTCCGATTTTGAAAAGGATCCGTTCAGCTTTGGCAAAAATGTGTTGGACTTGCGAAAAGTTTCGAAAAGTTTGTTAGAATGAACTATTTAAAAAAAATGTTATTTATACCAGAATTGCCTTAAATTTAAACAATTAAAAATTCTTTTTCATTATTATTTATTTAATTATTAAGTTACCATAAATCTTGTCTCATTTTTGACATTATTTAATTTCTTTTTTTTAATAATTTAAAAATTCATTTTCGATCATTTTATTTATTAATTTTTTTTTTTATTTTTTTTTTATAGTTCGCGTTGGTGCTAGTAGGATTGACTTGAGTAGGGAAAACGAATAGCATTTAAGTTTTGAATTGGTAATAAAAAGAAAACGTAATATGGAACTCAGATTTTGACAAAAAATAAAAAAGAGTTGGTTAGGAAAAATTAAGTTGTGCCATACTAAATTTTGTGTCAAAATCTGATTTGCGTCACTAAAAAATTTATAAGGCTTGTACTAAAATAACAAAATTGGAAAAAAAAGATTATTTTTGCGAATGAGGTTTTTTTTTCTTTCTTTCTGTACATAAAATTGTAAATAATTTTTAAAAAAATAATACTTAACTATCGTTGTGAAATATCAGTGCCAGAGAAGATGTCCTTCATACAGAATGAATTCTTTCTTTTAAAATAAATTTAAGGGAAACGAAAGAAATTTAAAAAAAAAAAAATCTCGATATATGGGCTGGACGTTTGTTTATTTGTTTTTGATTGCAGATTTAAAGTTTGTCAGGTTAAACTATGAAAATTATATTAATATTAGCGGAATGTTGCAAAATTGCAATGCAGAATTTGATTTAGGTATGTTTCTCAGGTGTAAAGATTATTTTTAAAGTTACCGAAAGTTCTGAGCTTCTGCCGGAATTTTTTTGTTTTTTAAAATACTTTATTTTGATAAGCACACGGTCACAAAGACAAAACAGGAAATTATTCTTTTTAGACCGGTAAAGAAGTGGAAGCAGAAGCACAGCACTTCCGGTAATTTTACAAAATGCTTTTAATTCTGCACTACTTAAGCAAAACCGAGAAACAAAAAAAATTCTTTATTGCATTTTTAACGGGATATGGATCTTTTTATAAGCAAATCACGATTAAAAGTTCGTGAAAAGTTCGATTTAACTTTTCAACTGATTTCCTATGTTTAGCTTATTAAGTTCACGAACTTTTAATCGTGATTTGCTTATAAAAAGATCCATATCCCGTTAAAAATGCAATAAAGATTATCAATTAGGATCGAAAATAAAATCAAAAAAAAATTCTTTACGTCGAGATAGAACTCGACCAACCCTAGAAAATTTTCAGCGTAAGAAGACCGTGTTACCGGTAAGATTACCATGCTAAGAACCGTCTTCTTACACTAAAGGAGAAAAATATCGACTCAGTCGAGTTCAGTGCAATTTTCGGAACTATAACTATAAAACTTAATTAAAATCGTTGTAAATTCGTTCAATTTTTGCATAAAAAAAATACTAATCAAATTTAACAAAAATTAGTCACTTACATCAAATTTACTAATTTCGATGTACAGTACAAAAATTATTTAACACTTTCAAAATAAAAATTTTTAAAAAAAATTGCATTAATTTGGTTAGTAAATTTATATTGATATAAAATGCAAAAGTAATTACAAATTTTTAAAAATTTGACATTACTAATTCCTCATTAATTTTTTTGATTAAAAAAATGTACAAAATTTGACTTGTATCAAATTATAAAAATCACTAAATTTATCATTTGTTCTAATAAATTTTTCTGCATAAAAAAATGAAATAAAAAAAATCGCAGCCCATATTGAGAGTATACATTTGATACGTACATTTTGTTATGACAAAAAAAAAAATTAAAATATTTATTAAGAATCTCGTACTTTTTTTGTGTGTAATCTCGCGAATGTCAATTCTAGAAGTTTAAAAAAAAAAATTTTATACGAAAAATAGTTCAAACGTACAACTAGAAATCAGCTTTAGGAAAAAAACAAAAAGGTTTTCATGTATGAAAGACATGAATTGATCTCAGATGAGTATTAATGACAGGGTCTCTTCGGATCATTTTTTTTTTTTTTTTTTTTTTTTTTTTTTTGCAATTGGCGCAACCTTGTTATCAATTTTTTGAGGAACGGATTTTCTTTACACCTCAAGGGAACTGAATTGACTGACTTGTGAGATTCGATGTAGCGAAAAAAAAAAATGTTTATGTGATGTAAAAAAATGACATCGAATCTTTTAATGTTTTTAAATGGTAGTATTATTGTTATTGCTAAAGACAAATTTTATTATGGTTATACAAAATTTTTGGAAAAAATAAAATTGGATATGAAAAGCTTTAAAATGAAAAAGAAAAGCATAAAATTAAAACCGATATTTTTGCTTAATTTTTTTAATGTTGCAATCCCGATTTATGAATTTTTAGTGCCATAATTTTTTTTTTTTTTAAGTACAAAATTGTGATTGATCATAATAAGTACTCAGTCATTAGTCAGTAATTAAAACTTACAGGTAGACTTTCTTTCTTTTTTTTTAAAAAAAAAAGGTATAATCGGCACATTCCTATCTGCTTCGCTAAAATTATTATGATCAATTTTTGTTTTATATTTAAAATCGGAGGCTTACAGTTATGAAAGAATTAAAAATTAAAAAAAAAAACTAATTAGTTAACTGACATTTTTCTTTTTTTCTGATCTTTTTATTTAAAAAAAAAATTGTAATAATAATTAAAAAAATGATGTGATAACTTTTCAAAAATTTCGTTTCATATTTTTATAATCTTTGTACAAAATAATTTAAAAAAAAGATTGTTTTTTAAAAAATATTCTTTCTTGCATTCAATCTGTATAGAGACTGGGAAAATTATAAGTTTTGTTAAGTTCTGCAAATTTTTTTTTTTCATTACTTAGTTATTTTATTTATTTATATTTATTTATGAAAATGACGTCTGAAAAAAAGTTAAGTGAAAAAACGCTTTATTTATAATGCTAGTTTACAGGTCAATTAGAGACTTAAAAAAAAAAAAAAAAAGTAAATATTTTGCTTAACAAAACTTATAATTACGCGATAAAGAAACCAAACTATAGACGAAACAAAAATTGTTATGAATGAAGGGCTTGTGGTGTAAAAAGTCTTAAGTGTCTCCGTCTCTTTCTAATAAATAATGTGTTGAGTCAATGTGATTCGGAAAAAAAAAATATTGTTAAAAAAGGAAAAAAAAAGAAAAAAAATTCATCACGATAAGAAAAAAAAATGTTAACTAAAAATGAAAAAGAAAAAAAAAAAAAAAAAAAAAAGAAAAAAAAAAAAAAAGAAAAAAAAAATAGAAAAAAATGAAAAAATCTTTAATATTAAACATTTATCTATTTATTTACCCTTTGACCTTTTACCACTTCGGTTTAAAAAAATTCGAGCGCGTAATCTAAATGGCGTCAGCGAAAGGATCTAATCAATCAGCAAATTTGATGCGTATGGAGTTTTGAACGCCACTGGAAAATTTTTGAAATCCGGTGCGAAAAAACGTGTGGAGAAACGCGAAGCGGAAATGCAAATAAATAAGGTGTACAGTAGTGAAAAAGCTAAAAATTCTACAGAATTTAACATCTTGGCAAGTTGTTATAAATTCCAACGTTTCCAAGCTTTGCGCAGTGGCGATATCGTAACCAATGAAGTTTTACTGAGGTGTGATTATTGCAAGTTAAATTCTAATTCTAATTCTAAATCTAATTCTAATTCTAAACTAAAAATTTCATCAAACGTAAGATCATTTTCATGAAAAAATAGTACAAAATTTGACGCTGATGTAAACTTTGAATGAGTTTAAGTTCAGCCAAGACTTTCTGGTTACCTGCCACTTTTCTAATACTTTTTTCCAAAAACCAAATTTCCTATTCTAATTTTTCTAATATTTTTTTTCCAAAAACCAAATTTCCTATTTCAACTTTTCTAATATTTTTTTTTCTAAAACCAAATTCCCTTTTTTAATTTTTTCCAATACTTTTTTTTCTAAAAAAAGGAAAAAATCTAATCAATCCTAAAAAATCTAAAAAATCGTTCCTAAAAAATCTTTTTCTCATAGCAGCCGGTATCCTCCCTGGTTTAGCAAAAAGCTTATTGCACTGATAAAAGCGAAGCACAGGGCCAGGCGATCCTTAAAGAAGGCTAATACAGTTGAGCATACAACCAGGGGGGATATCGACTGTAATGGCAGCTATGAAAATTTTAGTACCTATAGGAGGGAATTAAAAAAGGAGTTGAAAAAAGCCCGCTTTGTTCATGCGGCACATACTGAAGCGGTTATTAAAGCTGACCCTAAAAAATTCTGGTCTTACTTTAAAACCAATAAAAGCCAATCTTCTCAATCATTTGTTTTTAATAACCAATTTTACAGTAATCCCAAAGACATAGCGGATGAATTTGCTCGTCTTTTTCAAAGTATTTTTGTTGCCTCTGATACATCCAGTCTGCAACTTAGTAACAATCTTAACAATACATCCTGCATAAATTTAATCTCTGATGACGAATTGTTAGCAGCTTTCCAACACCTTAAAGACTCTTTTGTTTGCGGCCCTGACAATATACCTTCAGCTGTCTATAGAAATTGTGTGGATCCCCTACTCAGTCCCTTAAAACATATTCTTAATCTTTGCTTAATTAAAATGCAATTTCCTGATGAATGGAAAATGTCACGCATCAAGCCTATTTTTAAAAAGGGGATAAAGTTGTTGGTGAAAATTACCGAGCTATATCAATATTATCCGCTATATCCAAGATTTTTGAAATTATATTGTACAACCGCCTTTATCATATTTTCTCTAAATCAATAGCTCCTGAACAGCATGGTTTTGTAAAAGGGCGATCAACCACAACAAATTTAGTCTCTTTCTTGACCTTTGTCACCGCTGAACTGAAGAACAAAAACGAGGTTCACGTGATATACTTCGACTTCCTTAAAGCTTTTGACCGGGTGGATCATGTTTTGCTCATTGAAAAATTGTCATCCAACTTTGATCTTCCTCCTTATTTACTTATGTTACTTAGATCTTACCTAACTAATCGGAAAAGCTTTGTTTCATTCAATGATATTAATTCTTTCTGTTTTGATGTGCTGAGTGGAGTACCTCAGGGATCTCATCTTGGGCCCCTACTCTTCCTCATGTTCATAAATGATTTACCTACCACCCTAAATCTTGTTCTCTGCCTTCTTTTTGCAGACGATTTAAAAATTTTCAAGAGCATCACCTCCATTGAAGATATGCGTGTGTTGCAGAATAATATAAATAAAATTGTTGCCTGGTCGAAGTATAATTCCCTCCCTATTAACGAGGCTAAATGCCTTCTGATGGTCTTCTGTTCTGGAAAATCTCGGTTTGATAACGTCCATTATTTCATAGGTAATACTAAACTGTATCCGCAGGAAGAAGTCTGCGACTTGGGGGTGATTTTCGACTCTCAACTTTCATTTGATAATCACATTAGGTCAATGGTCTCTGAAGCAAACCGAACTTTAGGCTTTGTCATTCGCTCATGTCATTTATTTCGCGACATTAAAACCATGATTATTCTATATTACGCGCTCGTGAGATCGAAGCTTGAATATGCCTCCTCCGTTTGGCATGGTCGAACAGTGGCTCAAATCGAAAGTATTGAAAAAGTCCAAAAACGGTTCCTGCGATATATTTACTATCGTAAACATGGTGTTTATCCCCACTACGATCGGCATCCTGTTCGTACTAGGGACATGCAACAGGAATTCAACATATTATCTCTTCAACATAGGAGAGATCTTGCAGATGCAATATTACTGTACAGACTTTGTAATAACTTGGTTGAAAGTCCTTCCCTCCTCTCCTCACTCAATTTTCATATTCCTGGTCGAAGAACCAGGCAGCGAAAGCTATTCTCTCCATCATCTGTTTCACCATCTCGATTTTTACCTCCTATCGACCGTTTGCTTAACTTATACAACACCTTAACCGAACATATTGATATTGATCTCTTTTGCATGTCCCTGGGTACTTTTAAAAAATCCGTCACTGAATTCCTGAGAGAATTAAATAGCTCTGTAATAGCTTTGTAATTTTTTTTTTTTTTTTTTTTTCTTCTTTAAAAAAATGTAATTTTTTTTTTTTTTTTTTTTTCTTCGTTATAGGAACAAAACTGTAAAAGGGCTCAATCGCCTGTTGTTTTTGTCTCTTTAAAATAAAATAAAAAAAAAAAACCAAATTTCTTACTTTAATCTTTCTAATTTTTTTTTTCCAAAAACCAAATTTCCTATTTTAATTTTTCTAACTTTTTTTTCTAAAACCAAATTTTCTATTTTAATTTTTCTAATTTTTCTTTCTAAAACCAAATTTCTTATTTTAACTTTTATAATAGTTTTTTCCTACAACAGCATTTTCGTAAAACAAGAATTCCTAAGACAGTTTTAAAAAAAAAGGTGACTTGTTTTTAAAGTTGATATTTTAAGATTATATTTTAATCAGACATTTTGGTTTTGGTTTTTCTCAGAATTTTTTGGTTTTCTTTAGCAGTTTTATATATTTTTATAGAATTTTTTTATCCATTATTGCCAATAATTTTTTTAAAATAAAAGTCACAATTTTTTTTTTTTAGTTTTTTGAATTAGGAAAATTTTTTTAGGAATTTTAAAAATAATTTTTTTTTTTTTTGGAAAAACAAGAGGAAAATATAGTATTAGGAAAATTAATTTTAGGAAATTTTGCTTTAGGAAAAATGGTCGGTAACGAAGTCTTGGAACTATTCTTAGTAGTCTTGATTAAAACAGTGATAAGGTCCAATTAATTCCCAGTCCACACGACTAAATATATATCAAACTTTGTATTTTGAAAAAAAAAAAAAAAGTGTTATTCAACAACTACTGTCACATTTCCAGGAAATAAAAAAACGAGCAAAATAATGATTTTAAGTGGAAATTTGCTGCACCAATTTGGGACACAGTTCCTGTTCGTCCACAATGAATTCTCATTGGATCGCAAAGGTAAGTTTAAAAAAAAAATGGGTTTTCCCTTGTAAAATTTTCGACCTTTGACTTATTTATCTAGTCTCCTCTTTCTTTTTTTTTTTAATTCATGCTTGTTAAAAATTCAAAAAAGAAAAACTGGTCTAATCCACAATGGATGTATGTATAAAAATCACAATGGAAGGAGTGAGGGGATTTTTCATTGAATGAATTTATATTATGCAATTCTAAAGAAGGAAGGGGGTTGTCCTATGTCATTCATTAAAATCAAGAATGGTTCAGCCTACGCAATTAAACACCTCGACTTATGTTTCGTTTGTGTTAAGTTGACCTCTCGTAGTCTTTCACTCTGTTATCTTAATTCAAGTAGTATTTGTTTGTATATATTTTTTTTTCCTAAAAAAAATTGGGGCACGTCGAATTTTTTTTTTTCCTCTTTCATCAATGGTAAATAGTAGGGTATCCCTTCTTTTGGTCATTTTCAAATTTCAAAATTGCTTACCCCCAAAAATGGTTCTATTCTTGGTGTACAGATAAACCCGAATTTTTTTTTAAATTTTTTACTCGACGGGAAAGCGTGGCGACTTGAGCTTAAAGTGCCGAAAATTGCCACAAGAAAAAAAAAATCGACAATTTTTTTTTCCCGCGAAAAAATTTGGTTCTTATTGAAAATTTTCCTGCCAAAATAAGGGACACCGTATTAAATACTTCCCCTTAGAGCAATTGAAGAAAAAAAAATCGATTCTTCTAATAATGTTTTCAAAAAAATAAAAAAAAACATTTGAAAAACCGATATTTCGAACTGAGGGGTTCATCGATTTTTTCTCTGGACCACCATGTGGTATAATTACACGCTGGAGTGTTAATTTTTAAGTTACGACGTGAATTAGTGACAAAAAAAAAGAGTAATTAAAATGTGAAGACGTTATCCTGCGCCTTGAAACATGATAAATTTTCATATATCAAATCAATTACAACGTGTAATTATACATTTTGATTCATAAAGCAAAAAAAAAAAAAATATATGTATAAAAAAATAAACACGAATATTTAGCTTGCCTTGACTTTATTTCATTAAAATGACATCGCATGGTCTTATTTCATTCGATATAACATCTCAGTTAAAAAACAAAACAGAAAAAAAAAATTAAAAAGGATGCACCTGAATTTTCTGATGCAATTAGAATTTATTAACTATTCATTGACCAGGTTTTTCTTGGGTAATATTTAGGTTTTTATCTGATTTAGTTATCAAACTTTATATGAAAAAAAAAGTGGTTCGGATTCACAAGCGTCCAAATATATTTTCATTAATTAAACCTTTTTGTTTTTTTTTTCCTTTTCGTAAAATAAACAAAATAATTTTTACGTTAAGGTGCGATTTAAAGCGAGTTTTATGGAATCGAGGGTTCACTTTCTTGACAAATTCTTTATAACAAGTTTATTATTAAGACATTTGAAGTTGGAATAGGTTTTTTTTTCTAATACTGAGACATTAACCTGACTTTTTTTTTTTTTTCCGTGTTAAAGAGATGCTAATCAGGGAGACAAGATTTTAAAATAAGATTATTGATTTGGGTTTGATAGGATTATTGACGTTTCATTTGAAATGTGAAATGTATTAAGCAAATGAAAAAAAAAAAAAATTAAGAAATTGAGAAAGGATGATCAAACGTTTGATGAAATTTCTTTGAAAAAATCAAAGAATATTAGAAAAAAAAAATTTAAAGCTCACCATTTTAACTCGCAGATTCCTTCAATCGGGGACTGAGATTCTTCAGGATTCCTGTGACGCGAAAACGAACCGCGACAACGAACCGCGACAAACGAACAGCGACAAACGAACCGCGACAACGAACCGCGTAAACGAACTTTACTTCGCGAGCCATACTCATACCGAACCGAGGCCAACTGGTAGGCCGAAGAGTAGCGAACGGTGAAAACGACTTAAACGAACAGGCGAAAAAAAGCTTGTAGGCCTATTAGGTCCAAACGGAGCTTTCATCCTGGCATCTGAAAAAACAAATGAAAAAACAGAAATTAACAATGAACTCAGGACTCACGGCAGATATGGTTGATTAAAGTTTCTGTTAAAAGCCCCTCTGCTTCGCACTAAATTTCAAATGAACTTTTCCTCTGTGTAAGAGGAAACGTTTTTTTGGATTTTTTTTTTTTTTTTTTTTTTTTCAAAAAAACTCCTTACCCACTGCTTTCTCTGTGGGTTTTCTGTAAAATTAATAATTAATCGACAATAAATCGACTTGGACTTGCACATAAGTGGCCGGAAAAATCCAATTATAAATTTTTGGCGAAAACGTAAAACCTATATTTAGCTTAAGGGAGTATTATTACTTCATTAAAATATTAATTAATGGCACTAAAATTATATTTTTGATATTAATGTCAATAAATAAATTACGAACTATTTTGACATGACCAAAATTAAAAATTGTGAGATGACATTTTTATTATATGACCAATTTCTTCCTCCCATACTTAGCTTATGGAGCTAAGATAAAATCAACATTTCAAAAGCGAAATATGACAAAAAAATTTTATAAGCTATAAATTCCGATATCAATATAAATTCTGAGACTTGTTATCTTGATTTTACTGCATTTAATACTTCAGCCCCAAGAAAAAGTGCGTTATAAAATTTTATAGCTCTATAACGTTTTGGCCGATTATAAAATTTTATAACTATTTATAAATTTTTATAATTAAAATTTTTAACTGAGCAATATAATAATTTTATGCTTGAATTGCACTATATTTAGCATGTGGGGACTTTATAGGTTCTTTTATAAATATTTTTCATGAGGAAAAAAAGGAAAAAAAATGACAATTTTTTAAAATAGAACTCGAGCCTTGTGGTCGACTTACCAGCCGCCTTTATCCACTACACCACTTTTCAACTGATTTTTAAAAGCGGCAATATGGTTCTTAAGCGGCCAATTATTTTGACTTATAATATTTTCCAGGTTTTTCCGAATTTTCGATTTATTCCTTGTATTTTTAATTTGACAAAGGCTCAAAAATAAAGAAAAACAAATAGAAAAATTCGGGAAGCGTTAGAAGAAAATAAAAAAAACTTTAAAAAAAACTGAAAATAATGTTTGTTATAAAATTTTATAACGAATTATAATTAGATGTCTTTTTTGGCGGGTTATAAAATTTGTAACAAAGTTTAAGTTTTTAATAACTCAATTTTATGACACACTTTTTCTTGGGGCTATTAGTTTTTAGCGATTTTTGTAAGATTTCATTAAAAAAAAGTTTTTTCCATAAGATAAGCATAGGCGGCCAAGCCTAGCTTTACTAACTGCCTCTATGGATCATACAGTATCAAAATATTGCCGAAAAAGACCAAACAGCATCTACGCCCCTAATGCTTTAAAAAAAAAAACAGGCTTTTGACAGCAATTAGTTCAGCTATTAGTTTTTAGCGATTTTTGTAAGATTTCATTAAAAAAAAGTTTTTTCCATAAGATAAGCATAGGCGGCCAAGCCTAGCTTTACTAACTGCCTCTATGGATCATACAGTATCAAAATATTGCCGAAAAAGACCAAACAGCATCTACGCCCCTAATGCTTTAAAAAAAAAAACAGGCTTTTGACAGCAATTAGTTCAGCTATTAGTTTTTAGCGGTTTTTGTAAGATTATTTTAAAATATTTTTTTCTCATAAGCTAAGCATAGGCGACAAAATATTTATTTATTTATTTATTTATTTATTTATTTTGACAATGCGTTTTTGTTTAAAAAAACTTGCCAACCTTACAAAGAAAAAAAAAAATTTTACCTAAGCAATTCTGCCGTGGTAACCGAAATGGGCATATGTCCATCTTAAGTTGGCACTTGTTTTCTATTTTTAACTTATGTAAACAAAGATTCAATTCCAGAATGGACACACACCCATTTCGGTTACCATGGCAGAATTAACAATTTGGAATAAAATAATCGTTTAATTTAATTATAGAACGAAACGATAACTTAAAAATGAGCCTGTCCACGTCAAAACAGATCGGTCCGCGGGGTCATGTCAGGGATTCCGGATTTGGTTTCACTATTCGGTAGGGTATATGGAACAACTAAGAAAGCCACCTCCGTTTGGTTCTACCACGCTTTTTAACGGAGTTATGCAGGTTTGAAATTTTTGAAAATTTTTTTTAGCCAAAAAAAAATTAAATGGGTCGATTTGGTTTTTTTCGTCTCCCGCCCTTATTTTTCAACCGATTTAGGTCGGGGAGGTCTTAAAATGATCAAGATAAAGTACTGAATCGAGTGAACCTTACACCTTTTGACCGGGCCGCCATCTTGAAAAATGGCGGCCGGAAACCTGTTAAAAAAGTACCAAATCTTCAACTGCTTCTACAACCCCTTCCCCATAAAAAAAATTTAATTTTTTTTTCACTAAAAAATTCCTTTTTTTATAAGCTTTCGATTGGTTATAGGGAGAATTTTGGCCCGAACTTGCATGAGGGTCAAAAAAATTATTTTTTGATGATGCAACCAAAAATTTTGAATTTTTCGCGGTTTTTCCCCGGATATTTTACTGTTATTAGCATAATAGTCTGTGAAAACTTTAAATATTGGTTCGCAGTGCAAATATTAATGTTTTAGTACTTACAACAATTACTTTTACTGAGCCAGTGTCAATTTTGTATTTAATTTTACAATTTTATTTGCCATTTCTGATGTTATTAACGGTGAAAGGAAAATAATTAATTTAAAATAAGTATATTAGGGTGTAGAGAAAATAAAAAGTGTTTGGAATTTTGTTGCTCACCGAAAAAATAGTTTCATTGGGGGGTAAAAACCTCAAAAAAATTTTGAAACATTTTTTTTTTTACCAGCTGGAGGTCGCGCTTTGCGGAAAAAGGACCTAAGCCAAGAATTTTTTGAAAGCGTTCAATTAAGTTAATATTTAGCGCATTTTTCAGTAATCGATATTTGTAAAAGGGGTCGAATTATATGTTTTTGAGGTCGTAGAACACGAATTTCACCATCCCGATTTTCTCCGACCAATGCCTGAGTCGCTGTTACCACTTTTTTAGCGTTTGAACCTGATTTTTCGGGCTCAATTTTTATTTATGTCCAAATATGAAGCCCCCAAAATTTTTTTTTTCTTTTAAAGTTGCTTATACTTATGAAAAAGAGCTTGAGGAACACGAATTTCACTATCCCGATTTTCTCCGACCAACACCTGAGTAGGGGTACACAGTAATAAATATTATGTAAATATGTTTTTAGGAGTCCACATAAATTTTTTCTGTTGTTTTTCTCCAAAAGGTAAACATAAACAGAAACAACATAAAAAATTTATGTGGACTCCTAAAAACATATTTACATAATATTTTTTACTGTGTATAAGTAAGAATTTGGTTTTTTGAGCCAAAAACTAATTTTTTTGTAATAAATGGCGTCAACTCCTCACCAGTTCGAGTTAGAGGTCATGTTCTCGGACATTTTTTAGTCAGAACACTCTAATTAATAAGGTACTTTTGTGTTTCCGATCTATTTCCAAAATTTACTTACGGACGGAAAAATTTACCAGTAATTTTTTTGAAATTCCAAATTCTTTTCGTCCGTGAAAAAATTTTGGAAATTGATCCGAAACACAAAAGTACCTTATTAATTAGAGTGTTCTGACTAAAAAATGTCAGAGAACATGACCTCTAACTCGAACTGGTGAGGAGTTGACGCCATTTTTTTACAAAAAAATTAGTTTTTGGCTCAAAAAACCAAATCCTTACTTATACCCCTACTCAGGTGTTGGTCGGAGAAAATCGGGATGGTGAAATTCGTGTTCTACGACCTCAAAAACATATAATTCGACCCCTTTTACAAATATCGATTACTGAAAAATGCGCTAAATATTAACTTAATTGAACGCTTTCAAAAAATTCTTGGCTTAGGTCCTTTTTCCGCAAAGCGCGACCTCCAGCTGGTAAAAAAAAAATGTTTCAAAATTTTTTTGAGGTTTTTACCCCCCAATGAAACTATTTTTTCGGTGAGCAACAAAATTCCAAACACTTTTTATTTTCTCTACACCCTAATATACTTATTTTAAATTAATTATTTTCCTTTCACCGTTAATAACATCAGAAATGGCAAATAAAATTGTAAAATTAAATACAAAATTGACACTGGCTCAGTAAAAGTAATTGTTGTAAGTACTAAAACATTAATATTTGCACTGCGAACCAATATTTAAAGTTTTCACAGACTATTATGCTAATAACAGTAAAATATCCGGGGAAAAACCGCGAAAAATTCAAAATTTTTGGTTGCATCATCAAAAATAATTTTTTTGACCCTCATGCAAGTTCGGGCCAAAATTCTCCCTATAACCAATCGAAAGCTTATAAAAAAAGGAATTTTTTAGTGAAAAAAAAATTAAATTTTTTTTATGGGGAAGGGGTTGTAGAAGCAGTTGAAGATTTGGTACTTTTTTAACAGGTTTCCGGCCGCCATTTTTCAAGATGGCGGCCCGGTCAAAAGGTGTAAGGTTCACTCGATTCAGTACTTTATCTTGATCATTTTAAGACCTCCCCGACCTAAATCGGTTGAAAAATAAGGGCGGGAGACGAAAAAAACCAAATCGACCCATTTAATTTTTTTTTGGCTAAAAAAAATTTTCAAAAATTTCAAACCTGCATAACTCCGTTAAAAAGCGTGGTAGAACCAAACGGAGGTGGCTTTCTTAGTTGTTCCATATACCCTACCGAATAGTGAAACCAAATCCGGAATCCCTGACATGACCCCGCGGACCGATCTGTTTTGACGTGGACAGGCTCAAATGCTTAATGCGAAAATGAGAACAAAATCGAGAATGAAACCGAGAATGAAAGGGACAGGGAATCAGCTATTTTTATTAAGTATGCTTTTTAAACAGTTGTCAATTTCAGTGGATTTGTACGGAGCTGCCTCGATTATGCCAAAAATATTTGGCCGCCTATGCTTAGCTTATGGAAAAAACGTTTTTTAATGAAATCTTACAAAAATCACTAAAAACTAATAGCCCCAAGAAAAAGTGTGTTATAAAATTGAGTTATTAAAAACTTAAACTTTGTTACAAAATTTTATAACCCGCCAAAAAAGACATCTAATTATAATTCGTTATAAAATTTTATAACAAAAATTATTTTCAGTTTTTTTTTAAGTTTATTTTATTCTCTTTTAACGCTTCCCGAATTTTTTTATTTCTGTTTTACTTTATTTTTGAGTCTTTGTCAAATTAAAAATGCCAGAAATAAACCGAAAATTCGGGAAAATCTGGAAAATATAAGTCAAAATAATTGGCAGCTTAAGAACCATATTGCCGCTTTTAAAAATCAGTTGAAAAGTGGTGCAGTGGATAAAGGCGGCTGGTAATTCGACCACAAGCCTCGAGTTCTATTTTAAAAAATTGTGATTTTTTTTCCTCTTTTTCCTCATGAAAAATATTTAAAAAAGAGCCTATAGTGTGTGGTGCCTAGGCAGGCAGGAATCACTCTAGAGTGTGTGGTGCCTAGGCAGGACGCACTCTAGAGTGTGTGGTGCCTAGGCTGGAAGCACCCTAGAGTGTGTGGTGCTAGGGAGGAAGCACTCTTAGAGTGTGTGGTGCCTAGGCAGGACGCACTCTAGAGTGTGTGGTGCCTAGGCAGGAATCACTCTAGAGTGTGTGGTGCCTAGGCAGGACGCACTCTAGAGTGTGTGGTGCCTAGGCTGGAAGCACTCTAGAGTGTGTGGTGCCTAGGCAGGACGCACCCTAGAGTGTGTGGTGCTAGGGAGGAAGCACTCTAGAGTGTGTGGTGCCTAGGCAGGACGCACTCTAGGGTGTGTGGTGCCTAGGTAGCAATCACTCTAGAGTGTGTGGTGCCTAGGCAGGACGCACTCTAGAGTGTGTGGTGCCTAGGCTGGAAGCACTCTAGAGTGTGTGGTGCCTAGGCAGGACGCACTCTAGAGTGTGTGGTGCCTAGGTAGCAATCACTCTAGAGTGTGTGGTGCCTAGGCAGGAATCACTCTAGAGTGTGTGGTGCCTAGGCAGGACGCACTCTATAGTGTGTGGTGCCTAGGCAGGAATCACTCTAGAGTGTGTGGTGCCTAGGCAGGACGCACTCTAGAGTGTGTGGTGCCTAGGCTGGAAGCACTCTAGAGTGTGTGGTGCCTAGGCAGGACGCACCCTAGAGTGTGTGGTGCTAGGGAGGAAGCACTCTAGAGTGTGTGGTGCCTAGGCAGGACGCACTCTAGAGTGTGTGGTGCCTAGGCAGGAATCACTCTAGAGTGTGTGGTGCCTAGGCAGGAATCACTCTAGAGTGTGTGGTGCCTAGGCAGGACGCACTCTAGAGTGTGTGGTGCCTAGGCAGGAAGCACTCTAGAGTGTGTGGTGCCTAGGCAGGACGCACCCTAGAGTGTGTGGTGCTAGGGAGGAAGCACTCTAGAGTGTGTGGTGCCTAGGCAGGAATCACTGTAGAGTGTGTGGTGCCTAGGCAGGAAGCACTCTAGAGTGTGTCTAAAAAGTCCCCACATGCTAAATATAGTGCAATTCAAGCATAAAATTAATATATTGCTCAGTTAAAAATTTTAATTATAAAAATTTATAAATAGTTATACAATTTATAATCGGCCAAAAAGTTATAGAGTTATAGAATTTTATAACGCGCTTTTTCTTGGGTAACTGTATTCAAATTCTAAAAATTGCCAAATCAACGGACCCCGTATTCCTGATTGAGGTGATAACGCAACTAATGAGATTCGACGCTAACTCACTCCCTGTCCCTGACTGATTGCATCCAAAAAAACCAAATTTGATCCACTTCCTGTGGAGCTCTGGCGCACCCTATACCGAAAAAAAATGTAAGAAATAGAAGCGGATAAAAAAAGATTTTTAAAAAAAATTTATTAAAAGACGCAGAATGAAATTATAACAAGATGTAGAATCCGGGAATAAACATCAATCTCAGCACTCGAAATTCCAGGATTGGAATAAAAAGCAAAATGAAATAAAAAAAAATAAAAAAAGATTTTTTTTTCCCATGAAAGGACGCTAAAAGTTAATAGTATGACAAACTCACTGTAAACAATACAAGACATCAAAGGAATCCCCCATATGCTACAAACAAATAATAAAAAAAGTCTACAAATCTTCCAGTTATATATGCGCAAACACTAATTGCAAACAACCTCACATCTAAAAACTTGGGAACATGACGATTTTTATATATACGTATATACTTTTATTTACACAGTTAAATCAGAGGCACTCCTATTATCTACCTTTCATGTTACAACTTCGTTAGTAAAGGCTCCTCTCTTGTTTTCTTTTACAGTATTTTTATTGTTAACTTGCATTGCCTTATTCGGAGATTCCACCGTGATTTACTCAAGAAGACGGTGACTTTCTACATAAATCAACGTTTTTTTTTCCCGGAGGGATCGGGAGGAAATTATTTCCTTTTTTTTTTTTTTTTTTACAAGTGCGAGACACTTTAAATTGAATGGTCCCCTTAAAAAAGACGAATAACGTCAATCATATTTATATTTAAATTGGATTAATTCGATCGAGACACGTGCTAGCACCCACAATCTCTTTGACCATATGGTCGCGTTGAAAACCAGAAGTCACTCCGAGGCCGGAAACCATAGAGGTGCGGCTCTAAAAGAGTCCTTGAAATCCGTTGTCGTGAGGAGTCTGTACTGGACCGTCATCTTCGTCAAAACATTGTTTGTTTCGTTTGGACTTTTTGCCGATTTATCAAAAGATGTTTTTTTTTATTCTGCCCTTTATTTTTTAATTCTTTATTATTCATCCTTTTTATTTCCTATCTTTCATTTTAAAGATGTGACTAATTACGGTTTATTTAAAGAAGGAAAAAGGGAGCCCTTTTTATCTGATTTTAAAATGTAATACAAAAAAAATGGGAGTATGAAAACAAAATTTTTTTTTTTTTTTGAAAGAGAGCGAGAGCGTTTATAATTTATCATTTTCTTGTCGTCTCTAACTCGTTTAAAATTGATTCACACTTGAAAATTGAAAAATGTGGTTAATTAATTAATGCATAATGGTAGATAAAAATTCAGGAATATATAAAAAAAAAAAAAAAAAATTGACGATGACAACGTACTGAACGCGGAATTAATTAACGCGGGAAATTATCAGTAAAATGAAAATCCTTTTCTACCGTGTCGTGTCCTGTCTTGTCCTGTCCAATCTTATTTTGATTTTAAAATAGGAAATATATTGTATGCGGAGTTTCAAGATTTTTTTCCCAATGACTGAATTGATTTTCCGGGTAACGAAATCCGGAACGCGGTATTGCCCATATTAAAGGATAATAGCAAATTCCCGGGATTCGGGAAAATTCAACCGAAATTCTGATAATTCCCCGCTCGTTAATATAAAAAAAAAACCGGAAAAATCACAAGATTGGGGCTTAATTTTTTTTAAAAGAAGCCTTGAGCAGAAATCTGTACATGTTTTGGAAAAAAAGATTTAAAAAAAATAAATAAATAATGAAAACAGGAAAAAAAAATTGAAAACTCTGCTTCCATCAAAGCTAAGAGACAAGGAAAAAACTTAAAATGAAGAGTAGTAGGGTTTTCAATATTCGAATGATTTTCAAGAACCGGTTAACCGGCGAATAATTATTTTTTATTACCGGTAAATTTTCAAATTGCGATATTTTAGTTTTGAATCAATTTATTTATAAGCAGCAGGGGTCCGAAGCCGATACCGATGCCGATGTCGATGCCAGTGCCGGCCACGAGCTTTGATGATATTAAGCAGCCGATTGTATTAACCGGCACTACAATAGGCAGCGGTTACTGTAATATTTTTTTTTTCAAGTTTAAAAAAAAAAAAAAAAAAAATGACAAAATTGATGGTGGTGCTGGCAGCGAGATTCCCTACAATTTTTCCTAATCCACTATTCCTAAAAAAATAAATTCCTAATGCATTTTTCCTAATCCACTTTTCCTAAAAAATAGATTCCTAATCCATTTTTCCTGATCCCAAAAAAAATAAATTCCTAATCCATTTTTCCTAATTCTTTTTCCTAGAAAAATAAATTGTTAATCCATTTTTCCTGATCCACTTTTCCTTAAAAAAATAAATTGCTAATCAATTTTTCCTAAAAAAAAAAAAAAAAAAATAGATTCCTAATCCATTATTTCTGATCCCAAAAAAATTAATTCCTAATCCATTTTTCCTAATTCTTTTTCCTAGAAAAATAAATTGTTAATCCATTTTTCCTGATCCACTTTTCCTTCTTCTTCTTTCAAGTGCCGTCTCCGCGACGAAGATTGGCTATCATCTGGCATATTTTTACTTTTGAGACCGCCGCTCTAAAAAGACTCAAGGAATCAACACCAAACCAGTCTCTGAGATTCTTAAGCCATGAGGTTTTCCTACGGCCTTGCTTGCGCTTACCCTCGATTTTTCCCTCCATCACAAGCTGAAGGAGGCGGTACTTTTCATTTCGAATCACGTGGCCGAAATAATCGAGCTTCCGACGCTTGATCTCGTACAGCACCTCCAACTCCTTTCCCATACGAGCCAAGACGTCAGCATTTCTCACCCTGTCAGTCCACGAAATTTTAAGCATTCGACGGTATACCCACATCTCAAAAGCCTCCAACTTCTTTTCCAACGCCCTAGTTAAAGTCCATCCCTCGTGTCCATATAAAAGCACGGGAAAAACGTAACATCGGACGATACGGACCCTTGTTTGGAGACTCAAGTTGCGATTGCACAACAGGTTCCTCATTTTGAAGAAAGTTCCTCTGGCTTGCTCAATACGTGCTCGGACTTCCTGGTTACAATCCCAAGAATCATTTACGCAGCACCCAAGATATTTATACGAGTGGACCCGTTCAATTTCCTTTCCAGCGATAAAGATTCTCACGTCAACATTTTCCCTGCTGACAACCATAAACTTTGTTTTTCGCGAATTTATGGTTAAGCCGTACCGATTGCTCACTGCGTTAACATGGTCGAGCAAAGTTTGCAGATCTTCTGCACTGCCTGTCGGTAAGACCGTGTCGTCTGCATAACGCAAATTGTTGATTTCTTCGCCGTTGATCACGATTCCTAGATTTAGGCCGTCTAAAGCTTCCGAGAGGATCATCTCCGAGTACAAATTAAATAATAACGGAGACAATACACAGCCCTGCCGAACGCCACGCTGTATTTGGACTTCCTCCGATAACTCATTTTCGATCCGCACGCTTGCGCCCTGGTTCCAGTAAAGGTTGGCAATAAGTCTCACATCCCGACTGTCGAGTCCTATGCGCTGAAGGATTTCTAACATTTTCTGGTGTTGAACCCTGTCAAACGCCTTCTCATAGTCGATGAAACACAAAAAGACATCTTTGTTTACATCTCGGCATCGCTGCACGAGTACTTGTAAGGTAAACAAAGCGTCGCGTGTGCCAAAACCTCCACGAAACCCGAATTGAGTATCAGACATAAGTGCCTCGCACTTTCGAAAGACCCTTCCATGGACTATCTTCAGAAAGAGCTTTAATAGGTGGCTCATAAGGCTGATGGTTCGGTGTTCTTCACAACGCCTGGCGTTCGTTTTCTTTGGAAGAGGAATGAACGTGGATTTTAGCCAATCTTCAGGGAAATTTCCGCTCCGATAAATCTTATTGAAGAGGGATGTGAGGACATCTAGATCTTCATCGTCACTCAAAACCTTAAGCAATTCTGCACGAACTCCATCGGGTCCTACAGCTTTTCCCGGTTTCAGCTCTTTTATGACTTTAATCACCTCCGCTCTAAGAATATCCGGACCACTTTTCCTAAGAAAATAAATCCCTAAAAAAATAAATAGCTAATCAATTTTTACTAAAAAAATCGATTCCTAATCCATTTTTCTTAATCCGCTTTTCCTAAAAAAATAAATGCCTAATCCATTTTTCCTAAAAGTTTTGGTTCTTAAATTTTTTTTAACATTTTTTTCCTAGTTTTTAATTTTCCTAAAATGTTTTGATTCCTACAATAAAGTTTCATACAATGAATATTTTTCCTAATTTTTTTATGAAAAATTATAAGTTTTAATGTTTTTGATAATTCTGAACGTCAGAGTAGAACTCGACCAAGACATAAATTTCTCTCCTTATGAAGACTAAGAGACAAGAAAAAAATTAAAAATGAAGAGTAGTTTAATGCGTTCCCGGCCAATTTTCCTAATCCCTTCATCCTAAAAAAATAAATTCGTAATCCATTTTTCCTAAAAATTATGGTTCCCTACATTTTTCTCCTAACATCTTTTTTCTCCGAAACTACAATTTTCCTAAATTTTTTGATTCGATTCCTAAGATAAAATTTCCTAAAATAAATAATATTCCAAATTTTTTAAATCCCTAAAATTTCTCATAAAGAAATTAGGAAAAATATTCATTTTTCGAAATTTTATCTTGCGAATCAAAAAAATTTTAGGAACAAAAATTTCTAGGAAAAATGAATTAGGAATTTTTATTTCTTTTTTAGGAAAATCGGGTTAGAAAAAATGGAAGGGAACGGGCACCGATGCTGGAATCTGCTGCGGCTGCGGCATCAGCGGCAAAAATTTTGCCATTCCGGTGCCGGAACTGGCGCCAGCTTCACCACTTTTGGATATTTCGGCGCCGATGCCGGCATCGGCTCCAACCAATTTTTACCGGCTTCAAACCCCTGGTTTTTTATCAAATAACCGGCTAAAAGGTAGAACTGTTCGGTCATCGAATATTTGAACAATCAACCGGTTTAGGAACCCTATCGAGGAAAAATAAATGAAAAACCTTGAAAAGGGATAAGTATTCCAAACGGAGAAGGAGAAGGACCAAAGAAAAAATCCGAAAACGAGGAAAATCTGAAATATAATATCAACAAGGTATAGACACAAACGAATGCGAATCATGGATTTATGCTTTAGTACCTTCGTATTTTAAATTAAGCTCCTATATACAGGAAAAAAACCAAATTAAAAAAATACAGGGAAAACAGGAGTAAAAATTCATCCATTTGGAAAACAGAACAAAATGATTTTTTTTTATTTCGTTTTGTAAAATGCGAAGAATTCACGGATCAGTCAGTTGGTTCAAGGTCGCATCAGCGATAAGTGGTGGATGAGTGAAGTGTTTTTTTGGGGGGGAGGGGGAAGGAGGGGAGAGTGACTTACAAAAAAGGAAAAATACCGGATCGAATTTTATTGAATACTAGAATCATTCTTGAAGAAACGTTCCGTGACGGAAGAGGACAAATATTGCACATTTTGGTAAAAATAAAAGGTTAAAAAATAATTATTTTTTGATTCAAAAGAAGGGATATCCTTCTTTGGCTTCCAAAGCTCCGATTCAATGCAAAAACGTTTTTTTTTTTTTCATTTTATCGTTCATGAAAAAAAAAAACGTTTATTCTTCAAAAAATGTTCCGTGACGGGAGAGGACAAATAACGCACACCCTTGCCAATAAAAATTGCTTAAAAATAATTTTTTTTTTCCAAGAAGAAAGCCATTCTTCATTGATTGTTCAAAAATGTTCCGTGACGGGTGAGGACAAATATTGCACATTTTGGTAATAAAAAAAAGAGTAAAAAATAATTCTTTCTCCTTCAAAAGAAGGGATATTTGTCTTTTGTCTTTACCTTCCAAAACTCTTAATTCAATGCAAAAAAAAAATTTTGTTTTTCATTTGATCGTTCATGAGAAAAAACGTTTTATTCTTCGAAAAATGTTCCGTGATGGGAGAGGACAAATAACGCACACTCTTGCCAATAAGAATCGTTTAAAAATAATTATTTTTTCTTTACAAGAAGGAAGCCATTCTTCGTTGTTTGTTCAAAAATGTTCCGTGACGGGAGAGGACAAGTAACGCACACTCTTGCCAATAAAAAAAGCTTAAAAATATACTATTTCTTTTTCCCAAGAAGGAAAGTCATTCTTTAATTTCTTTTCTTTTTCTTTCAGTGGATTTTGATATTAGGTAGTATTGGCTAAAAATATAAAGGTACGTTTTTTTCAAAAACTAGACACTAGCAGCTGCGGCCAGCATGTTTCATCACTTCAAGACCTTTTTATGCCCAGTGGTCAAAAACCGATGCCAGCTAAAAGCTCAGGTCGGTGCCAAAGCAGGTGCCGGTGCTAGATGATTCGTTTTAAACTTAGTGCCAGCGCCGGTGCTGGCACCGGTCTTACAATTATGACCCGATGGCAATGCTCAATATAATTGAGAAAGACCCCGAGCTTTGATCATATTAAGCGGCCGATTGTATTAACCGGCACTACAATAAGCGGCGTTTACTGTAAAAATTTTTGTTTTAAGTAAAAAAAAAAAAAAAAAAAAAAAAAATTGACAAAATTGATGGCCGTGCAGGCACTGATGCTGGAATTGGCACCGGCACCAGAACCAGCGGCAAAAATTTTTCTATTCCGGTGGCGGCGCAGGCGCCAGCTCTAACACTTTGGATATTTCGGCGCTGATGGCGACGCCGGCTCCAACCAATTTTTACCGGCTTCGGACCCCTGAGGAAAATCTTAATCTCAAAAATATATGACTCAAAAAAAAAAAAAAAAAAAAAAAAAAAAAACCGTTAATCCAACAGTTCCAAAACCAAATTAAACACTTAAAAAATCTCGATTCTTCCGCTCGTAAATACACTTCACCAATCCACTTTCGCCCAAAAAAGTAAAAAAAAAAAAAAAGGAGTGTGGGGGAGCCCTAAAAAGATTATTTATGTAAAAATAATCGTTATTGACGGAATCGGAAAGACCTACGAAGCATTTAAGTTCAGTGCACCACAAAAACGGATAATAAAGATGAGAGAGAGAGGACATCGTCCGGGCAAAAGTGGGAAGACCTGTATCCAAGCTCTTCGCCTCTTAAAGGAAATCAAAACCATCATTTTCAAACATCATACCCGAATGGCTTCTCCGAGATCCCAGCGTTTCGAATACCATCAGTGCTGACAGGAAAAAGAAGATCAAGTCAGACAGATTGACATTTTGACCTCATGAATCAGCTCGGTGTTTGTGATTAATCAAAATACGATAATCGACCTGATCATTTTCTAAGGCCTTGATCTTTCAAGTCAAATTAGAATTTTAGGATTACGCACCGATTTCGACACTATCAATTTTAACAAAAAAAAAAAAAAAAAAAAAAAAAAAAAAAACAAGAATCTAATAAGGATTTATTTTTTGAAAGACAAAAGAGATTAATATTGTAACGATTGGAAATGTTTTTTCGGTAATATGCGCGTTTCAAATTACCGGTGTGTGGCATTCGATTTCAACTTGTTGAACGGTTTATTTTATTACTTTCCAATGACATTTACAAATGTCTTGTAGAAAAGAGATTCATCAACTTAAAAAAAAACCAAATGTTGTACCGTTAAATGGAGATTTTTCGTTCGATGTCCCCAAGCTCAGCTCCAAGCTCTTTTTTTTCGTTGTTTCTTTTTGTTTTGTTTGCTGGCTCGAAAAAAAAAATTTCAACAATAAATCAGAAGCGTAATCCTTGAGTTTGGATAAATTGAGATCGCTTGGTACGTGACTTACATAGTTTGGTAAAGGCCTAGTCACGTAAATTTGAACAAATGAAAAAAAGTAAAAAATAAAACTTTTCAAACAATTAAATAAAAAAATTAAATATTGAACATGTGGAAAAATATAAATTCTAAACTCGAGAAAAACGTTGTAGAGGGTAGCTACAAGAATATCCTTAGGAAAACTGCGCCCCTAGCATAGATGGGTAGTTCTTGAAAAAACGTACATTTTTAGTCTTAGGTAATATTGCCTAATACCTTATCAAACACACACTGAAAAAGAATTTTATACAGTGGATTTGCGTTTCAGAAGGTAAAGTATGATATACCTTTTTCAAAGAAAATAAAAAATTTTTAAACCTTTTAAATTAGCTAAAAAGTGAATTATTTATCCCCCCGTCACGTTTTGTTTTGTAAGCAGCTTCTCATTAAGGATGCAGCGAAAAAAAATTTTTTTTGTTGTGAATTCGAGTTCTGGAAGATAAAGAACGATATCCCTTTTTTAGAGAAAATTAATTATTTTTTAACTTTCTTTTATCATTAAAAAGTGCAACATTTGTCCTTTCCCGTCATGGTACGTTTTTTCAAGAATTACCCGGCTCATTCTTGAAAAAACGTTCCGTGACGGGAGGACAAATATTGCACATTTTGGTAATAAAAAAATCTTTAAAAAATAATTATTTCTCCTTCAAAAGATGGGATATCCGTCTTTATCTTCCCAGACTCCAATTCAGTGCAAAAAAAAATTTCTTTCATTTTATCGTTCACGAGAAAAAACGTTTATTCTTTAAGAAATGTTTCGTGACGGGAGGAGACAAATAACGGACACTCTTGCCAATAGAAATGGCTTAAAAATAATTATTTTTTCAAGAAAGGAAGCCATTCTTTAACTTCTAAAACTTAAATCCACAACAAAGAAAAATGTTTTTTGACAGTGGATTTGAGTTGATATTAGGTAGTATTGGCTAAAAATTAAAAGGTACGTTTTTTCAAGAACTAGCCATATCTCCCCGCCGTGCCTTCTATCCAGCTTCCGAAGCCTTTATCAAGAGTCTTAAGCGGGTAAAAATTGGTTGGAGCCGACGTCGGCATCGGCGCACGTCGAAATATTCAAAGTGCTGAAGCTGGCGCCAACGCTGGCACCGGAATCGCAAAATTTTTGCCGCTGGTGTCGAAGCCGATTCCAACATCGGTGCCAGCACCACCATCAATTTCATCCATTTTTTTTTTTTTTTTTTTTTTTTTTTCATTTTGCATCGATAAGAGAGTAAGAATTTTTAAGAAGCTTCCGACTTGTCCCGTCCGTTACATTTTTCAAAAAATTATGGTAGCCATGGAAACGAAAATTTTTTGAAGCGATTAAATTACAAACTCACGACACACCTACAAATTTTACGAAAAAAAAAGACTTTCTCCTGCTAGGTTGAAATTCAGCACAGAAATTGTCACAAACGATAATAAATTTCAATATGAGTTCCTTTTAAATGTCCCGTCCGTCACATATGGACTTGCTCTTTTTTATTTTAACTAGACACAAATAATCGATAACCATCAAATTCATCGGTAGCTACAGAATTATCCAAAGATGAATCAAGATTTAAATTAACTTTTTCCCTTTTCACCTAAACTTTCAAGGCCCCCAATGCATCCTCCTGGTTCCTTCAAAAGGGACCAACGTGACCAATTAAAAATATGTAAAAATAAAATCCTCCCCAACCCGAAGGCGTTGGTTACATTACTCGAAAATATTTGTTCGAAGAGTTTCAAAAATTTTTTCTCGATGAAAGTGTTTACACTTTTCGAACATGTGTTCGATAAGTTTCGATGATGTTCGACGATGTTTGATGATGTTTGATGATGTTTGACGTTATTTTTGAAGTTGTATTATATTTTTTACGTAATGGGAGGATACATATATCATCGGCAGAGTTCCCATATTAATTTAAGTCATTTTTTTCCTGCACGCGGTAGGAAAAAAAAAGACTGAAAAAAAGTTTGGGGGAAAAAAAAAGAAAAAAAAAAAATCCCGATTCATTTTGATTCAGAATAGGAATCGAAATCGGAATCTGTTGTATTTCAAAAGTTATTAGAATCAAAATCGGAAATCCGTGCTTTTGGCGTTGGTTACATTACTCAAAAATTTTTGTTCGAAGAGTTTCAAAAATTTTTTCTCGATGAAAGTGTTTACACTTTTCGAACATGTTCGTAAAGTTTCGATGATGTTCGAAATGTTTGATGATATTTGACGTTATTTTTGGGGTGGTATTATATTAATATGGGTATTTTCCCATTATCATGTGTAATATTCCCATTTTTTAATCATGTGTATTTTCCCATTATTTAAAAAATATAATACAACCCCAAAAATAACGTCAAACATCATCAAACATCATCAAACATATCGAACATCATCGAAACTTTTCGAACATATGTTCGAAAAGTGTAAACACTTTCATCGAGAAAAAATTTTTGAAACTCTTCGAACAAAAATTTTCGAGTAATGTAACCAACGCCGAAACGTTGGACAATTACGACAATATTTCATTAAAAAATATGTACAATATTTCACCTTGAGGTTAAAATTTATCCTGCTTTCGAGACTGGAAAAAGCATCATACAGGGAAGATTTTCCTCAAATAGTTCTCCAACCCCCCGTAATTAGAGGAGTTCAGTATAAAGTTTATGGTGGGATTTTAATCTGTTTTCCCAAATGCGGAAAAATCTGTTTCAAAAACGTTTTTCCTTTAAACTTTTCCTCTGATTTTACATTTAAAAAAAAGGAAAGTTTATTACCGTAATTGAAAATTAACAAAATAACAACGATAATTTTTTCAAAGAAAAAAAAAAAAAATAGAACCATTATTTTCCTTAGTGGGAATTTAAAACGGAACGGGAAAGGAGGAATTTAATAGTATATATCGTTACTAGAGAGTTATGGGTAAAATAACACCGAGACGAATTTGCCGCTCGAGCGAAGCGAGAGCGGCAATCGTCGAGGTGTTTTTTTACCCATAATTCTATATTGACGATAGATACTTTTCTTTATAAGTGGTACACCTGCAGAGGAATTTTTTGTAAACAAAAACAAATGAAATGAGAATTTAATGCAAAGTGTACCAACATTAATTCTTAGGTTGGCATACTTGCTTTGCATCAAAAACAGTTGGTGGTGACGTCAGAGGCATGTTATTTGTGAAATAACTCCCTAGGGCAGGATATTTTGGTGTTATTTAGGTCTGTTATAAACGAAATATCCCCGAGACAGACGACACTGTTACAACAAGACTAACATTCACGTATAAAGAAAAGAGTTTTTCAAAAAATTTTCCCCGTGTCTGGGAAAATCCTCCGCGCTTTGAAATACAACAAACAAACAAACGCACAACAACGGGAGTAATTCAATACTAGAATGCAAGCGGAATACATATCCTCCACCTTTTTTGGTAAATAAAGAAACAAAAAGAAACATGATACATATACGGAAAACAATTTTACGAAACATCAAATTCGTAAAACGTTATTGGATGAACTTTTTACCTTGTCTTAATAATGTAAAAAGGAAGATTAAGTTACTCAGTTCAAGACATTTCACTTTAAAAAAAAAAAAAAAACTTCATATCGAAAAATAAAGACGTACTAATATTTAAACCTAATAGACAATTAATGGCATTAATTTTAAATAATCAGTACGTTGGAAGGATTATAAAT
Source organism: Liposcelis bostrychophila (assembly GCA_037577465.1). NCBI lineage: Eukaryota > Metazoa > Arthropoda > Insecta > Psocodea > Liposcelididae > Liposcelis > Liposcelis bostrychophila. The sequence continues at coordinate 10,524,465 of CM075209.1, forward strand.
GAACGCACTATACAAAAAAATATATTCCCTTTTTTTCTTTCAAGATTAAACAAGTAAATTGACACATAAAGGAAGCGTATAGGTCCACCACAATTTTTTGTTTTCTAATGGTAATAACTCGTTCCTACTTTTTAAGCAATTTTTATTTTTGACACAAATAGTTAAATGCAATCTTTTTTTTTTTTTTTTTTTTCTTTTTAATTTATTGTTTAAAAACACGAGCGAGAAATGGAAAACTGCACATATGGGCATAAATCGTTTCAATCGTTTTCGAACTCTGACAACTCTATGAATAAGGCTCATTTTTTTTTTCAGGCCACCGTTGAATTATAAAAAAAATATATATACCGTATATATATTTCGTAATAAATTTCAAAAAATTGTAATATAATGATAGTGGAAGATAGTTTTTTTTTTGTTATAAGAGGGAAAAGGAAAACAAAAATAAGACTGGGATATGGGGGCATATCCCTACTTAGGACTACGTCTTTGGGGTACTGTCCTAATATTGTTAAAATTGTTAAAAAATTCGAATTTTTTGAAGAAAGTATAATTTTTTTTCCTGGTACGAAAAAAACGTAAAATGTTTGATAAAAAGGTCAAAAGTTAAAAAAAATTAGTTAAAATTTTAATTAAAGTCTTCGAAGTTAAAATTTTATTATTAAAACTATGCTTTAGCTAAGATATTTTTTAAAAAACGGCGAAAATTTAAAAAAAAGTTAAATAAAATTTCAAGAAATTTAAAAGTCCTTGTTTTCAATTTTTTTTTAACTTTTGACTTTTTTCAACTAAGCCATGTCCTCTTCCGTCACGGAACGTTTTTCCAATTTTACTTTACAATGGTGGGAGCAAAATGATAACTAAAAATTATAAAATTTTAACGCTGAAGAGCGAAAAATTTAAATAATTTTAAAACAAAATTTTAACTTCAAATTTCTTGTAAATTTTGTAGAAAATTTCTTGTAAATAACCAGTTCTTGAAGAAAACGTACCTTTTTATTTTTAGCCAATGTTACTTAATATCAACTCAAATCCACTGCAAAAAAAAATTTTTTTTTGCAGTGGATTTGAGGTTTAGAAGTTAAAGAATAGCTTCCCTTATTAAAAGAAAAAACAATTATTTATAAGCCATTTTTATTGGCAAGAGTGTGCGTGATTTGTCGTCTCCCGTCACGGAACATTTTTTGAAGAATCAACGTTTTTTTCTCATAAACGATAAAATGAAAAAAAAAATTTTTGCACTGAATTCGCTGTTCTTTTAAAGTAAAATTGGGTTATTCTTGAAAAAACGTTCCGTGACGGGAGAGGACAAATATTGCACATTTTGGTAATAAAAAAAAGGTAAAAAAATGATTATTTTACCTCCAAAAGAAGGGATATTCTTCTTTGCACTGAATGTGTAATATTTGTCCTCTCCCGTCACGGAACGTTTTTTCAAGAGTGACCCAATACTACTTACACATGTAGTTACCGATAATAATTTCAAAAACTTCAATTTCTGCCCGTTTTTAATGACTTGGGAATTCGAGAATAAAAACCGCTAAAAACACACTTTTAAGCTGGCTCAGGGCACTGGAAAACGGTCAAATGGAAATTTTTCAAACTTTTATCGATAACTACATATAAAAGAAAAAAGTATCCCTAGGTACCGAATTTCGGTACCTAGGGTCCTATGTCACCAGCGACAATGACATTAATTTTGAGGTCGCGGCGAGGATTCAGAGTGGCAATCGTTGTCTTTTTGCGCTAGGCCATCTCCTTCGTAGTAGAGTTTTATCTAGACGAGCAAAACTCCGCATTTATAATGCCATAATCCGCCCTGTAGTCACGTACGGTTGTGACACTTGGAGCCTTACCGTCCGCGCTCAAGAGAGGTTGCTGGTATTCGAAAATAAGGTCTTACGCCGAATTCTAGGCCCTAGAAAGGATCCAACTACTGGCAGGGTGCGCATGCGGTCAAATGACGAGATCCGAAGGCTCACTGGGCAACCTTTAATCACCAGTGTGATTAAGTCCCGAAGGCTCAAGTGGGCGGGACATGTCGCTCGCGCGCCTCCGTCAAGATATATCCGACAGGTCCTGGAGGGCAGACCGACGAGTCCCAGACCTCAAGGAAGACCACGGATCAGGTGGGAAAATAACGTGGCGGCAGATGCGAGAAGGTTGGGAGCGCCCGACTGGCGAGTTGCCTGCCAGAAGAGGCCCGATTGGAAGAAGGTTTATAGCGCGGCGATAGGGCTCCAAGTCCTGTAAAAGCCAGGTGTGTGTGTGTGTGTGTGTGTGTACATATAAAAGAAGCTACTGAACCTGTTGATCAAATTCTCATCTGCCTATTTTGCAGAAAAAAAATATGCTGTAAAAAATCGGAAAACCCCCATGTATTTTAAATGGGAAAATCGAAGTGCTTACAGGCACATATTAGAGTATAGATACAGAACTCAGATTTTGTACACAATATTTTTGATTTTTTTGGAGACTTTCGAGGAACTAGGGCCCCACAAAAATATTTTACTCCCCCTCATAACGGGGATCCTTGCATTCTCCTTAGCTTCCGAATATAAATTAATCTTTAGAAAAGTAAAAACCAAAAAAGGTGACCCATAACTCATGATTCAGAAGAAATGTATGCATATACCACCGACCAAAATATATTCATTTCGGATAAACAAAGAAAAACAATGATACAGACAGTATTACTTAGTATTTTTTTTTTCGTCGTCCATTCATATTTCATTTCACTTTGAATTTCTCCTACTGATTTTTTTTTTTTTAACTTAATGCTGTAAATCACCAAAGGCATTTGCTACCTATATAAGGAAGACGAATTAGCATTATTGAATCATTTATATTTTAGGTGTTGCCTTGTAAACACTGGTGTAAATGCGGTATTACACTATGACTTCTATTTATGAGCTCTTCTATTATGGAAATCTTTGTAAAAGGGAGGAAGGGGGGAAGAAGAGTTGACCAATAATTTATATAGGCCTCAAGTGATGCTTTCCCATTTTTCCGTTTTGACGTTGGACTGCGTCTAAGGGCTCAGTCCTGGGAAAATGTGTCGGGTCTATTCGCACTAAAAATTAATGTTTAATTATTTTAATGTTAAAATTTTAACTTTGAAAATTTTAAATAATATTTTGACATTTTTTTTAAACTTTTGGCTCTTTTTTAATAGTAAAATTAGACGACATGAACGAAAGCGAAGACTTGGAAAATTTCTTGTAAATTTTTTTTTTAAATTTTCGCTGTTCTTTTAAAGTAAAATTGAGTCATTCTTGAAAAAACGTTCCGTGACGGGAGAGGACAAATATTGCACATTTTGGTAATAAAAAAAAGGGTAAAAAAATAATTATTTTACCTTCAAAAGAAGGGATATTCTTCTTTGCCTTCCAAAACTTCAATTCAGTGCAAAAAAAAAAAAAATTTTTTTGTTCATGAAAAAAAAACATTCATTTTTCAAAAAATGTTCCGTGACGGGAGAGGACTAATAACGCCAATAAAAACGGCTTAAAGTAGTTATATTTTCTTTCTAAGAAGGGGAGCCAGTTTTAACTTCTAAAACTCGAATCCACTGCAAATTTTTTTTTTTTTTTGTTTGCAGTAGGGCAGTCTCCACTTGATGACGTTCACGGCATTCGCGTTGTCCGTCATCGCGGTTAACGTAATCGCACCGGAAGTACTTTGCAGGTTTTGCTCCCGTAAACGTTTGTGGCATAAAAAGAGTACCGTATATTTCATTAAGTATACAAAATTGGCTTACCCAGAATTTGTTTTGGAACAGATTTATTGTCTTCCCCATGCCCGAATTAAAATTTTTCTTTTTAAATCCGTAAAAACATCTTTCAAAACCGCCATTTTTAATGTTTGTAAATAGAAAAAAGCAGAAGATGATCAAAAAAATCGTGGTAAAAGATCCACAAAACTTCCGGTGCGATTACGTTCATCGAGAAGGCGGATAACGCGAATGCGGTGAACGTTATCAAGTGGAGACTGCCCTAGTGGATTTGAGCTGATATTAAGTAATATTGGCTAAAAATAAAAACGTCTGTTTTTTCAAGAACTACCCAACTGGCCCCATCGATCGAATTTTTATCTGCCTATTTAGGGGAAAAAACCGTAAAAATTGAAAAATTTTCATGTATTTTAAATGGGAAAATCGAAGTGCTTGCAGGCTCATATTAGAGTTACAGATACAGAACTCAGATTTTGCACACAATATTTTTTTGGAGACTTCTGAGGAAGGGGTCCCACAAAAATATTTTACTCCTCCTCATTACGGGCACCCTAGTGAGTGCGTTACATTTTTTAAACCAAAGCTATTTAAGCCAAATGCTAAGAAGTTTTGAGTTTATTTCGCAAATTTTTTTAAAGTGGATCGGCTATACTGTGCTCAAGGGCTACTCATCCTCCAAAAAAAAAGTACAAAGAAACGCAAAAGTACAAAGTAACGATGGAAATGCATTGGTTTATTGCAAGTGATGCAAATGGTGCAAATGCAAAGTATTACAAGTAGTGAAAGGGTATCGCATCCAAATCAAAAGGTAATGCTTTTTGTAATGCAGTGGTAATGCAAGCTCAGTAGTAATGCAGTTGTAATACAAAAAAATGCTTTCATTGCCCCCCCCCCTCCCTCCATCGTCATCAAATATCCTGGACCCCTTTCCCCCTAAAATGATGTCGCAATATTTCAATATCGGCCAATGTTCTCCAACAATAATCAGTTTTTTCGTTCAAATTAAAACTTGTGTTCCTTCATCCATCTCAGTTAATATTTCTCAATATTGATCCAAGTACGATCCAATTTAATATTTTCAATCAGGGTTCTTAGATTTCATTTTAAAATTTATTTCGAATTCTTTTAAAAAATTTAGCTTCTAGAAATTTTTTTAAAGCTTTTAAAAAAAAAGCAGGGGGTCCAAAGCCAATGCCAGCCACGGCCGGCTAAAAAATCAGGTCGGTGCCGAAACTGGTGCCAGTGCTAATTTCATAATTTATTCAAAACTTGGCGCCAGCGCCAGTGCCAGTTTATTGCCGGAACTAAAATATGCGGCGGTTACTGAAACAATTTTTTTTTAAGTAAAAAAAAAAAAAAAAAAAAAAAGATTGACAAAATTGATGTTGAGGCTGGCAACGATGCTGGAATCTGCTCCGGCAGCAGCACCAGCGACCGAAATTCTAATATTCCGGTGTCGGCGCTGGCGCCAGCTTCAGCACTTTGGATATTTCGGCGCCGATGCCAGCGTCGGCTCCAACCAATTTATACCGGCTTCGGATCCCTGAAGAAAAGTTTTAAACAAAACATTTTAATTAGTTTTTCTTATTTTGTGACTAATTTTCAAAATTTTCAAATATCTAAATTCTTACTTTTTTTTGGGGGGGTTTCATTTTTTTCATTGAACCTATCTTCCCCTCCCTTAACAAATTAAATCCTCCCATTTTTTAACCCACAAAAAGTATATTTACCTATATTATTTTCAAAAAAATCAAAAAGTTCATTTTTTATTAAAACCAAAGCAATCAAATTGGCATTAGTAAACACATAAAAAAATCGGTTGGATATTCAAAACCCTATTAAACATTTATGACTCTCAAAATAAGGAAAAAATAGCCTTATAATTAGTCTCCTCCAGCATAAATATCAAAAAATATTACAGTATTAAATTTCAGATTTAGCCTCAAATTCGAATGTTTAATAGCAAGAGCCTGTATTTCAAAAAAAAAAAAAAAAAAAAGTGACTTTATGAAAAATGCACAATTTCCACAGTTGCCAAACCAAACGAGAAAAAAGAAAAAAAATTTTCCTGCGCATCAGAAATCGAAGACATCCCTAATCGCAATAAAAATCGAACCGCCCGCGCCCACTGTTTGAACCGACCTGACATTGCAAAACAATCTAGGGTCATTAAAGATGAGTCTTTCTTCTTCTTTTTTTTTTTTTTTCCTCTTGCACCTATTTTCTTTTTACAACATAATCAATAAAATGACAAATAAAGATCAGCTCTTAAAGCCTTTATATAATAAACGTGACAACGTCGCAAAAAACCTGAAAAGAAGATAAGGTAGGCGAGTGAACCTTATTAGGAGCGCATCCTCACCACGCATTTGTGACGTCAGAGGCGCAGAAAAAAAAAAAAAGAAAAAAAAAAAAAACAAAACAAGAGCGTGTGCCGAGCCCCACCTTGATTGTATGACCCCCGGTGCCCCCAGCACCAACCCACTTCTTCAGGCTTCAACTTTTAATGAATTTCTTCACTTATCATGTGCTGTTTTAATGATGGATGTCGAACGAAAAAATCCATACGTGGTCTTCTCAAGTTCTGCAATCTTTTCTCTCTCCCGGGTGAATGAATCATGCGCGAACACTCAAAACGCCAACATCCGAGCCATAATCCCGCGGAAAGTTATCATCTTTAAAATTGTGCAAGTCTTTATGTATACATTTTTTTTTTTTTTTTTTTTTTTTTGGTGTTTTTATTGATTGATTAATGTATTGTTCTGGCGCCGCGAAGGCAGTACCGTGCGAAATTATAGAAAGCTAAAAAAATAAAAATAAATAAATAAAATTATTTCTAAAAGAAAATTCCACCACAACTTGTTATTCATATGACCTTACTTCGTACTTTATAAATTTCAAATTAACAAAAAACATATTTAACGTTTATAAGTATTATCTTCCGCGATTAAGAGAAGTAGCAATGAGTAAGCTAAGTTGGTTAGTTAATGGCTCCTTTTATATTATTCTTTGCGGCCCAGACAATAATCACTTAACCTTTTACTTAATATGGAACTGAAAATGTACAAAATTTATATTTGCTCATCAATCCACACGTTTAAAATAAAAAAATAAAAAATATATCTATATAATATGATATATTAAATTTTTTTTTCTACCTAAAATGAATTGGCAAATATTTTCCTTTTCCAGAATTGATATCCCCTTTCTTATTTATTTTATAATATGAACGTTGCGAAACGGAAAGTAAATAAAAACGTGTGGTGTTCGTCCAAAGTTTTGATTACAAGAATTAATGGTTTAGGATTAAGTAAATCAAAAACCGTAGGATGATCGAGATATACCTCCTAGCGCGAAACCAGTTGACAAATAACGCGCTCCGAACAAATTGGCACCGTTGCTTTTATTTTTTATACATCATGTTTGCTCAGCTATGAATTAAAAATTTCCTTTAATCGAGATGTAACTATTGTGATCGGTATGCAAACGTTTAATTAAAAACTTTTGAGTATGATAAATGATTTTAAATGAGCAAATTAAATGCTTTCAGTAGGCAAATCTATTCAATTGGTTCATTTTTTGTTGGGTTGTTTTTTTTAGATAGTAAACATAATATTATAAAAAACAGCTACAGATTGCTTTTTTAAATTAATTAAATCATTTGCTAAATTCTGTTAAATGGTAATTAAAATAGGGCACACAATATTTTGGTTATGTTTTTACTCTCCATCAACACTATCCCACAAACTTCGCTTTCCTTTATAATCTTAAATTTAATGTACACATTCCAACATATCTAAGTAATTATGCATCTTCCTTATTGAATTATTAGTAATTGTCATCTATCTTCTACAACCTTTGAAACTTAAATTAATTTCTGACTACTCACCAAAAGAAAATTTAGAATGCACTTGAACCATTCTACTATGCAACACTGTCTTCATCCCCTTCCATGTTCCATATTTCTCCAAAAGAATCACAACTGAATAATACAGCTGTTTTCAGAATAAGACGCTATGTTGACAACAGCCCAGGAAAACATCTCTCCTTGACTTTACTGAAACCAAAAAATAACACAAATTCCATTTTATTTGTCATTGAACTGCCAAAGGTCAGCTAGAAGATTGTCGACATAACCTCAAATTACTAGCCGTTATGATTGTGGTCTGAAACATTAAAAATCAGTTCAATACCTACCTCGAAATATTTTCAAAACCATTCCCTATCCAGGATGAACATAATAACAACTTATAAATATTAAAAACATTAATTATTTCATAAAATTCATTCGAAAATGAGAAGAGAAACATCACCGACACACCGAACGCTTCGTTCCCGGCAATCCACTGCTTCCATATAATTCGTTTGCGTCAATAGTGACGCCATAGTTAAAATCTTTCATAAGTTTTAAACGGTAAACAAGAAACATGGCGTCCAATAAGACCAGATATGGCGTATAGCTGATTTTTTAGGATCCTTGTATCGCGGGCAAAATGGCATATCACTCTTGTTTTTGATGTAATTCAAATATATAAGCTCCGTTTGTTTTTAAAATCTGCAAACTATTAAAATGAGTAAAATGAACGAAATAAGCCCGACATACCGAGCCCGATTCTTTTTGAAGAAAATAATCTGGGAAACCTTGGTATAATAAATGCAATTTCTGAAAGAACTTTAATGTGACGTCATTCGTTTTCTTTTTTGGACCAATGGGAATAAAGCGTCATCAGCATCTGCTTTATTCCCATTGCTCCGAAAAAGTCGACGTCATGACGTAGTTTATCGGAAATGTTTGTGCAGTAAAAAATTGGGAGAATAATATTTTTAATAATTATCAAAATTAGAATGAATAAGGTTTTGCTTTATTTCTGCGCGTGTTTGGTGATAATTTGTGATAATTGGTTGAGTCGAAGGAATCAGTGTTAGTGTTCATTATTGTTTAAATTGTTTTCATTCAGCCTGAAGAGAATTCACGGATATACATTCAAGATGGCTCTTCGGTCGAAGATGATGGAACGTTTATTATTTTGGAGTGGTGAGGATGGGAAAGGATAACTGTAAGTTGTAATATGTATTTTTAGCATGCTCTTTACTAGTTTCCGGTATATCAGTCAAAAGGTTTCGTATTGTGTAATTTCAATCATGTTAATGAAGTCAATGATCATATGTGTCATTTATAGGTGAGAGTATCTGTTTTATTCCTTAAAAATAACCTTTGTTGCTGAGTGGTAGTCAATATAGTTATCATTTTGCTTTCTTCAACAAAGTCAGGTGGTATCAACATTTATTGTCATGGCCACTTCTAAGGCGAGAAAATTGCATTTAGTTTTTTTTTAAATATTGACATTTAGGTAATTAAAGAAAGCAGAATTTGAAGTGCGATGGAACCTACCCAATTCGGCCAACTTTTATGCATTTTGCCCATTTAATGTAAGGTGAATATTTCTTTAAGTTGGTCAACCATTTAACTTTTGGAGTTTTCCGTTATTATGGCTTCTCTTTGGAGATGCGGATTGATGACAAATTAACAAAGGGGGTTGGGAGTATAAATCAAGTGATTCTAATGTAGGAAAGAAGTAGTGTTAAACATGATAGACTTCAAAAGCAGTAAAACAAGACAAACCAAAGGTAACTCATGAAAGATCATGGTCTTGGTTGTCAGTGAAAAAGTGAACTTGTGACAGTGAAACCGAGTTACAGTCTCTGTCAGATCAGATATTTCACTTAAACACTTTGTTTTGTATTTGTAATTCTCCCTTTAAGCTTTTAATTAAAACTTTTGAATTCGCAACAGTTCTGGACCCAAATGATTATTTAAATGTGCAATATTGTTTTTTGAGGGCATGGAGGTTATGTGCAGAAAATTAAACTGCATTGATTTTAAAATTCATTTCAAATATTTTATCATTGATGTTTGACGAGAATATATTCTGGAAAAAAAAGGGAATTAAAGTTCAAAAAGCTTTTTAAATGAATATTAATAGTAATTAATAGTTGATTTATGATTTTTTATAAATTCTAAAATTGACAAAAATAAAAATTGTCGTTCTTTACTTAGAAATTTTTTTTTTTTTTCTTTTTTGGTTTGAACAGAAAGCTATTTTATAAACGAAGGAATGAAAAATGAATAAAAATAATGAAAGGATTATGACGTCATATTTCAATTACATCCCTTGAGCTGTATTCGGAATCGTTTCGTTCAAAAATAGAATAAAACTCGTTACTTCATTCATAAAAACTCCGTTTTTTGTCAAAAAAAAAAAAAAGATTCATAAATTTCATCTCAAGCCGAAACGATTCATATAATTATTCCCGAAAATAAGGAAGTTCCCGTCGCACGAGTTCAAAGAAGAAAATACGTGACACGGGAGTATACGAAAGCCGAATGAGCAAGTCAGTTACAATTAGTCTAGAAGAACAAAGACAACGGGAGCGGAGGCAGCCTTATAAGAAAAATAGAGGTCCACCTCATTGAACAATATCTCTTTAAGATGAAAACTGACTTGGGCTGTCAACGCTTTTAATTTTGTTATCAAATTGCGCAAAATTGTTGTTGTTAAAGGGAAAAGGTAAAAAGGGGAAAATTTCCGAGGGAGAGATTTTGCAAAAAAAAAAAATAATGCTAGACGTTGTCTGATGCTTTTGCTTCCAGGAAGTATTTAATGCGTAAAAGGGGGAAAATCGTTTTTGATCTCATTATCAATTTAATGATTTTTTTTTGGACGCATTAGTCGGTCTTTTTTATTGAAAAATAAAATAATCTGACCTGATTTTTTTTTAAATTTTTCTTGTTTAAAAAAAATAATAACTTACGCACGTATAAAAACATCTGGAAAAATTTCATTGTCTGACGATGATAATATCTCTTCTTATTTCTAGGTCACATTTTTTTTATTGTTTCTTTTCTTTTTTTTCATTTGAAGTGTCATCTTAATGTTTTGTAAATGAGTGATCATTTGACAATCTTTTTGGGATTTTTTAATTAACTGAAATCCCGTGACATCTTTCCCGCATTTTTTTTTTTTTTTTTACCCTTTTGTACCGAGCCACGTGCACTTGAAAAAAGAATCCTTGGAAATATTTTTTTTTCAAAAATGATTAACTCGTGTTAAGGGGGGGAATAATAACAGTTTAACATGTTTAATTAGTTTCAGTTTGATAAATAAATTACACTTGATGTCTTTTGTTTAAAAATAAAAAAATTAAAGGATTCTCAGGTACGTTTAAAACGGTCTGCGTCGACAGTTTTTTTTTTCTTTAATTACACTAAAATATTTATGTTAAAAGCACGTCCAGAAAAATTTGCAAAATCATTTTTTTTTTTTTTTTTTTTAAAGTGAGACTTCTTATTGTGGAGGGGGGTGAATTGGTCGCGTAACGCGTTTCGCGGCTAAAAAATATTTAAAGGTTTAAATTTTTTAAATCTTATTAGCTACGCAGATAATTTTTAAACATTATTCGGCCGCATAACGCGTCACTCGTAACGCGGCTTAAATCAATTTTTAAAATTTAAAAAATTTTTAAAAGTTTAAATTTTTTTTAAGCTTATTTGTTACGGAGATAATTTTTAAACGTTGTTTGGCCGCGTAGCCGCGTTACGAGTTACGCGTTTAAAGGCTAAAAAATTTTTAAACAAAAGAGCTAAAAAATGTTTGAAAGACTAATAAAAAATTTTTAAAGGTTTAAATTTTTAAAAATTTATTTGTTACTCAGACAATTTTTAAACATTGTTTGTAACGCGTCACTTTTAATGCGGCTTAAATTAGTTTTTAAATTTTTAAATTTAAAGGCTAAAAAGTTTTAAAAGTTTAAATTTTTTAAAATTGATTTGTTTGGCAGATTTTCAAAGCATTTCCGTTAGGCAGATAATTTTCACAGCATTTGGTAACGCGTCACTCGTAACGGGGCTTAAATTATTTTTTAAAATTTAAAAAGAGTTTTAAAGACTAAAAAAGTTTTAAAGGTTTAAATTTTTTTAAATTTATTTGTTAAAGTTATTTGTTAAAGCACAATAGGATTACGATAAACAATTGAAGTTATTTGTTAAGCTTATGCAGAAAATTTTTAAACATTGTTCGGCCGCGTAACGCGTCACTCCTAATGCGGCTTAAATTAGTTTTTAAAATTTTAAAACTTTTAAAGGCTAAAAAAGTTTTAAAAGTTTAAACTTTTTAAAATTTATTTGTTAGGCAGATAATTTTTAACATTATTTGGCCGCATAACGCGTCACTCGTAACGCGGTTGAAATTATTTTTTAAAATTTAAAAAATTTTCAAAGGCTAAAAACGTTTTAAAGGTTTAAATTTTTTTTTAAATTTATTTGTTACGGAGATAACGTTTAAACATTGTTTGTCCGATTTCTTTTAATATCCAAGAAATTTTAGCGACAATGCGAGTCTGACTCGCACATCTTTTTTTTTTGGTTGTTGTTTGGAAACGGTTTAAAATTGCATAAACATTTTTTTAAGGCGTATTACTTAACGGATTTTTTTTTAAAGTATCCTTTTATTTTATTTTTTTTTTTTTAATTTTTATTTTCGGAAATTTCCTGTTCAAGCTCGATCATCAAACCGTTAATCAGGAATATTCAGGAAAATTCTACGATATTAATGTTCTCTTTTGCTAGGAACGGCACACTTTTACTTGGTATGCAAAGGGTTCAAAAATCGTGAAAGCGAAGATAAATAAAAAATAAAAAAAATGGTACTGGACCCATGGCTCGAGCTGGAGCAATAATTTTGCCTCAGGCACTTAATCAAGCCTCTCCTTCTTACTAGAGCTATGAATATTAAGTACTTGGCTTCAACATATACAACATGCTGGCTTACAAGCCATCTCTAATATATATTTCACTATCTCCATTTATCGTTTTTTAATTGAATTATTTTCGGATAATATTCTTGCCTAATTTTTTTTTCCTTACTCCCGACACCTACAATTTTTTTTCTTTTTTATTAAAAAAAATTTTTTTTTTTTGTGATGATCTTCAAATTTTTTTTCTTATATGCCGGCCACAAATTACAATCTGTGGTACTTGTCTTTGAAATAATTTCCAACCGTGTTTGAAATGAATCAAAAACATGTCGGTCGTCGATAACAATATTTCAATTTAATTTACAACATTGTCCGAATTGGATAAAGAACTGCGGGAGAACCAGGGGAATATATCGATATCAGATAATTATTGTAGAAATAAAAGGACAAGTTTGAATCTACTTTAAATAACGGACTGGCGCCGATTCTAGAGGAGTGGTTCACCTCTATCATTTAAATTAAAAAAAAAAAAAAAAACCATTGTATACCATGCAATGTTCGGGTATAAAATTTATTTTTGTAAGAAATTTTTTTGTTATTGTTTGCTTCTTAAAATTTTGACCTCCGGTCATTATGCTAAAAAAAAAAAAGAAATTTTTAATCTAATTTTCCTGACAAGTGCTCTGATGTACAGGATGATTAACCAATCAAGATAATCCCGAAATAAAAAAATAGATGGATTTAAGCCAAGTTCCTGGCGTCTTACAACTTTTTTTTTCACTTTTTTTTATTTCATTTTGCATGCGAAATTTACCATGCCATTCATGTTTGATTATTTTTTTTATCCGTCGTAATCGGCTTGATTAGCGCCATTTAAAACAGAAATTATTTTTTTTTTTTTAAAAAAAAGAGGAGTTAAAATTATTTTTGTCTGATTTAATTTTAAAATCCGTTAACGAGCTATTTTTCCGGAAATTTAATCGTTCTGCTGCCACGACGTCGTGGGTGTTAAGGGAAAGGAATTGTGATGGAAAGTGTTATGAGCAGAAAAATTTTGGAATTTAAGGTTTTTGAGGTAAAAAGTTTTTCGTAGTTTTGCAAGTTTAAAATGGACGAAATGAAAATTTTTGAGAAAGTACAAATTTGTGCAATTATATTTCTTTTTCTGGTGCCACGACACTTTTGGTAGGTTTTTTTAAGATTCTTCAAGGAAAACGCGTCGGCTTAGCCAAAATTTGCGCGATAACCAATAGGACGATCAAAAAAAAAATTGTTTCCGATTTTGTTCTTCACTAAAAAAATAGGGGGGAAATTTTGAAACACTTTTTTTCCAACGATTTAGGGGTGGCGCAGAGCAGAAAAAGGGCCTAAGTCAAAACTTTTTTCTTAGCATTTAATGAAACGAAAATTTCGAGCATTTTTCCGTAACTGAATATTACAAGAGTGGGCTTTGTAGGTATTTTTGACGATGTAGAAGACGAATTTCACCATCCCGATTTTCTCCGACCAACGCCAGAGTCGCTGTTAGCGTTTTTTTAGCGCTTAAACCCGATTTTTCGGGATTAATTTTTATTCATGTCCAAATTTGGAGCCCCCAAAATTTTTTTTCCCTCTTAAAGTTAGTTATACTTATGGAAAAAAGCCTGAGGAACACGAATTTCACTATCCCGATTTTCCCCGACCAACGCCTGAGTAGGTGTATAAGTAAAAATTTGGTTTTTTGGGGCAAAAATTGATTTTTTTGCCAAAAAATGGCGACAGCTCTTCACCAGTTCCATTTAGAGGTTATGTTCAATGACATTTTTTACTCAGGACACTCTAATTAATAAGAATCTTTCGTGTTTCGAATCGATTTCCGAAATTTTTTGACGGCCTCAAAATTCTATCCGTAATTTTTTTTTAAGTTTAAAATTTTTTCCGATCGCAAAACGATTTTGGAAATAGACGCAAACCGACTTAATTTTTGAAATCTACGTTAAAAATCCGATAGGAAACGGTACCTTTTTTTTACAAAAATCTGATAGTCGAATTTTCATCCCTTATGAAGTTTTCCAAAACTTTGACCCTCTTGCGCACCCTCAAGACGCCGTTTAAAAAAAATTTCGAAAAGGGAAAAAATTTTGCAATAGATAAACCGCAGCGATTGCTCTATCAGGCATTTTGAAAATCCAAAATTTTTGATTTTCGACCTACTCTATTTGACAATAATAACATTTTTTTGATTAATTCTTTTTCCTAATGCCACGACGATCCTTTTTTTTTTTTGGCGGCCCGACTCGATCTACAATTAAAAATCGTCGGAATTTACCAAAGCTTGCGTCTGGACTTTGAAATAGAAGACAAAAAAAAGTGAACATTTTTAACAGGTAGTTTGATTACTAGTTAGGCCATTTATGTCGAACTGGAATGTAAAAAGGTGGATCTTTTTTTTTTTTTTTTTTTACATTTTTATTTTAGCTCCGGGAATATTTAAGAATTAAAAAGTAAAAAAAATAGTAAGAGACCCCCAAGGAAAATTTAATAGTATTGTAAAGAAACCATTATATATTAAATGATAACAATTTATCTGTTTCATACCTCAATTATATAATGTATGTAATTAGTGAAACACCTCTTATATTCAGGCGTTCCTTTATACAACTTAGCATAACCACAAATCAGAGTGTATAGACAAGTTAAAAAAACGAAAAGAATGTTGTCACAATACCTCATGACTATTCGTTTTGTTAAAAGGGCATTAATTTAAAACCAACGGAAGTTGTGAATTTATCAAACGTTTCATTACGAGAAACGTAAATTTAAAAAAAAAAGATTGCGAATCGTTTTTTTTTTTGCTTTCGTTGTCAGCGAGGCCCGAAAAAAGGTTCAAAATAAAATTTATAAACAGATGACATTCTTAAAGTCATTTTAAACCATGGGAATATATCGGCAAAAGTACATTTTTACGTCTCAATTAAAACCATAAACGAGATTATCGAATTAAAAAAATATTAATCGAATTACTCGCTGCCGCTAATTAGCGAAGATCATGTCTATTTTTAGTACAGGAAAAAAATAAAAGAAAGCAGGAAATTATTATGTTTTATATACGTAAAAGTTTTTTCTTTACGAGGAAGGGGGAGAAAAAAAAAAAGCGTAATAATGTTTTCTCTAAAATGAAAATTATTTAATATTTATTCCTGGAACACCTGTTTACATTTTGATTCTCTCGTTTATTTCCTTCCCCCCCATTCCAGTTTCTCCAATGGAAATTAATGCAAACATTCGAAAAACGATCTTTAAAACATGTAAACAAGACTGAATCAAGGTGTGCTATTATATTGCAAATATACGTTGCAAGAAAAACGACAAGATTTTTTAATGTTTTTTTTTTTTTTTTGGAATGGACAAGTCTGCAAGATCGTAAAAAAAAGTCACAAAATAAACTGATACATTTTTTTTTAAATGTCGATGCACTCATGATTTTTTTCAAATTTTTTTTTATAATACGGATGGTCAAAGCGTAATCGATTACTTTTTTTTTCTTGAAAATTCCTTTAAGAGGAAGCGAAAGGTGACCGTCGGTTTTAGTGATGTCACCTTTTTTTTTCTCTCTCTCTCTTTCTTTACTTCAAATTAACATAAAAGTCAACTTGTCACAGTTAACTTCAAACAGTCATACCAGGTAACATTCGAAAATAAAACAGGATTTAAAAATGTTTGGACACTTTTTTTTTTTTTTTTTTTTTCTCGTGAAGAAGAATAGCGCGAATATTTACAGTTAATAGAAGATTGAAGATTGGTAAATTTCAATAAGGATTACCGTACACGATGCACCTGGGTATAATTCGGTTGACGCCTCTTATTGCCTGGAATCAGAAATTAAAAACGTTCCGAAGGAGATAAGAGTGAATGAAACTGAAGCAAGTTGCGACTTGCTCAAAAATCCCCATTGTTTACGATTTCGATTCTGCTGCCACGTCGAACCTTTTTCGGGGCCTTTTTTTAAAATCGCACACAGCGATTTGACGCTTTATTTCATCGTTTACATTTCGTTCTGTTGCCACGACGCTTGTTTTAAACTTGTCAAACCTACGTTCGTGTTGCCAGCTTCGTTTTTCATTTTAAAGGTGAAGAGTCTTTTCAAAGACTTATAATTCTATTGGAATTTGTATTATATGATTCAATTTAATTTCGTCAACACCCTTGAAATCGATGTATTGCAACCGGTTAACAAGGTTTTAAAATAAATAATAAAAATACCGTATAGGAGTTGCGCCGAATTTTTTTAATTTTTTTTTTTTTTTTTATAAACAAAAATGATAAATTATTTACCTTGAGGTGGCTTTAAAAAAAAATACAAATGTAGGCCTCGTTAGAAAAAATTGCTCATTCAAAAAAAAAAAAAATCCCGGATAGAGTTTTTGTCAAAAGGAAAACAAAAAATTCAACATAAATAAATGATTTCAAAAAGGTGGCTGTGTTTATGGTTCTTGAAGTGTTTTTTTGTCGTGACAAACTGGCATCACTTCAAAATCATCAAAACATTTTTCAACCATCTCCGCTCCATTTCATGCAATAATACAGATCGTTCAATGAAGTGATGTTTTTTTAACGGATTTTTTTATTCTTTAAAAAAAATGAGTGCCCTGTATATAAATATAAATTCGAGGGGTCAGGGGGTATATTTTTTAATAACAAATGCCCGACAGGACGCAAAGGATTTAAATTAGACGAATGAAATAAAATAAGAGAGATTTTAATTAATTTTAACAATGTATAAAAATAAAAGATATAAAGAAAAACAATTGCGATTCGTAATCATTTGCATAAAGTGTCAATTGTAAGCGCTAACAATGCAAAGCAAGATTTTTTTTTTTTTTTTAACTCATCTACCGCTTTGGAATTTATGGCAATGGATCGTTTCGACTCCACCAGAATCCTTAAAGGCAGGGATTTCCGATTTTTTTTTAACGTACAAAAAAAGAAATAAAAAAAAGAAATCGGCGTACGCGTTTAAAAGTAGTTTATAACAAATGGAAAAATGAGTGATTTAAATATTTAAATCATGTCTCAACTTATTTGGTGACATTTTAAATTTCTTGACAGTTGGTAGCATTGTATCGGACTCATTTGTCACTCAATCTGCACGAGTGAACATCTGAACATCAAAATAAATATATATTGAAAAAGACGTGTAACAATAAATAATGTTGATCTTTTTTTTCATTGATATAGATTTTGTTGCATCAACAAACGTCGATGAAGAAGATGGATATCATTTTCTTTTTTTATAGATAACTTTCGATTAAATAAAGTGGTATAAATATGTTGTAAATATCGTACAAGTTCTTTTGGTTTTTTTTTTGCTCGGCCCCCGGATTTTTTTTTTAGGTTTTGATGAAGAAATGCCACGCTTTTCATTTTATTCAAATATTTCCTTATCTATTTTATCTATTTGTGATACGAATTTTGTCCAACACCCATGAAAAAAATAGCGTCAAGGTACTTAGCAGCCATTCGTGTCAAATGTCGATCCCCTCCCGTACGAAAAAGTGATGCAAAATATGTGTAAAATTTTTGCAAAAAAAAAAAAAAAAAAAAAAAAAAAAAAAAAAAAAAAAAAAAAATGCAAAATAGTATTTTTCTTTACAGGTGTCGAAGGTAAATATTTCAAGTACGAGACCAAGTTTACGGCTCGAGGCGAAGCCGAGGGCCGTAATTGGTCGAGTCTTGAAATTTACCTTCGATACCTGCAAAGAAAAATATTTTTTATTCCGAGGAAAACACATTTTATGGTCTACTTTTCAGTCCAAGGAATGAAAAATTTATATTATGAATGTATTATTTTTTACGGTACCTTCTTTGTATAGTTTATAAAAAAATTTGGACATGCATATTTTTACAAAATTTATACATAATTTTTTTAAGCACTAAAATCTGATTGTGCATAATTTTTACAAAATTTATACATAATTTTTTTAAGCACTAAAATCTAAATGTGCATAATTTTTACAAAATTTATACATAATTTTTTTAGGCACTAAAATCTAAATATGCATAATTTTTGTTCAATTTATGCAAATAAATCATAATTCTGGAAAATTTGCAAATGTTATGCTTATTAAAATTGTTTTCCCTTTTATGCATACTTATTTATGCATAATTATATGATAAAAAAAATTCAAGTATAAAGATTTAAATTTTTTATACATAATATATGCATTTTTTATATAAGTTCCCATTTTGTAAAAAAAAATTTATACATGATTTTTATATTATTTATGCGTCTCTTTTTCGTACGGGCTCTTCACTTGCCACCAGAAATAAGAATTTCTAAGACCCTTGCCCCCGTACCAAAAAGAGATGCAACCATAAACCATAGAAAAATTATGCATATACTGTGGAAAAAATTGGGCCTTACATTAAAGTATATAAATTATGTATAAAGTATTTAACTTTTATTAACAAAAAATTGTTTATTTAAAAATAATTGTGTTTGGTGTGTAATTCTTGTGTTTGGTACAGGTTTCAACTTAATACAAGCCCAAAAAACAATGTCCCAAGTTTTTCAACCACAAATTTTTTTTAAATTCGCTGCGTCGGAGGTGAACTAACGTACCTCCATCGTAAATATGATTGGAGATTGCCTGTTTCGAGTGTTAATGTAAATCACGTGATCATGCGACTGCAAGTTAATACACGCTCATGTTGCCGTAAACTTGTGGTCACGTGACACTTCCACGAAACGTCGAAACAGATTAACTCCAATCATATTTACGATGGAGATACGTTCAATTACCTCCGACGTATGGAATTATTTTTTAGCCGAACTTACGTTTAAGACAAGTTGAAACTTGCGTTAAAAATTCTAGGAATTTAAGGCCTAAGAAGTCAAAATATTCCTTCGAGTATTCACCGAAGCTGTCTCTTACGGTTTCGACGTGGCACCAGAATGAAATGTAAACATCGAAATTTCTTAAGAGTACGTATCAGTCGTGTCAGCAGATAAATCGTATTTTTCATTTTACGGAAAAACGAAGACAAGGAAAAGCTAAAAAATCATTAGAAAAAAATTGCGAAGATTTCTTAGCATTTTTTTTTTTAAGGATTATCTTCGTTTTCCCGTGAAATGAAAAATGCAATTTATCTGCTGCCACGATGATGCGTACTCTGTGAACGGGATTATTTGTAATGGGGGGACATAATTCATTTAACGCATGTCACGACAAACGAAAATCGCCTGAGGGATGCAGACCGTCAGACGTCTTGGTTGGTTGTTTTTTTTTTTTTTTTAAATTAGCTGAATCAAAGGAAAAAAAATATAACTTATAAATCTCGGGATGTTTGCCTTGTAAAAAAAAAATTGACGGGTTTTTGCGGATTCTTTACAATTTATATACAAAACGCGGTCTCAGCCATATACTCTTAACCACATTTTTTTTAATCCGACGTTAAGATTTTAAACTTGACAGTTGTAACATGTCTTCTCTTGTACTGCAGTAAAAAAAAAAAAAAAACACAATTTTAAAGCTCTCGAAAGATTTTAACAACGTGAAGAAAAAATAAAAAAAAACCGGGGATAAAAAATTGAATCAATTAATTACGACTAAAGGCAATAATTTGATGTATTATATTTTCCATGCAGTATGAAAAATAACAATAAAAAAAAAACTTTGACCAAAGGCTAAAAAAAAGTCTAACGAATGATGAAGAATCGAAGCGAGGACAAGGATTTTATGCGTTTCTCCATGATAAATACATTTCGTGAGAAATCCATCATTTTTTTTTTTGGCGAAATAAAAAAAAGATATTTTGACAAAATACAAAAAAATTAATTAATTAAAATGATGGATTGTTATTGAATCAATCAAAAATAATTATAATTGTTTTTTTTTTCCTTAATAAATTCGTTTCAAAAGGATTAAGATAAAAAAAAAAAACTTTTTACATAAAAAGTAGTTTCGACGAACTTGTTGCTGAAAGGATTCAAAAAATTATTAATATATTCCGAGATTTAATTGTCAAGATTATTTTTTGAAATAAGTTAAGCATGGAAATTGTTTAATTTGGTGACATTGGGAATCATTGTCGAAGCAAGTGGACATTACTAATTTCAATCAGTTTTCTTTTTACAGGAACGACAACTTATAGATAATGGTCAATTAGACCAATCACATAAAGGGCTATATTAATTAGGTGTCCAACAAGGATTTCATATAAATAAACATATCGTGTACACTTTTTTCTTTAAAAAAAAAACTGGTTATGTAATCACACAGCGCTTTTATAATTTTCAATAATAATTTTCTCTTAATTAAGTTGTTGTGATCAGTGATTGTTTTGTCTTCAAAAGTGAATTAAAAAAAAAAAAATTAAGTATTCAATTGTTGATATGTAGTTTTCAGTCTTCAGTAATGTTTATCTTCCGCCGTCATTTATTTTTCTTCAATCATGTTCGTTCGTTTTTTTGTGATGGTTTTCTCTGGATCTTAAATGTAATACACGGTCATCAGTATTTGGGCCTAAAATTTTGTGTGGTAACCCACACTTAGTGTAGTTGGAAAATCCAAAGTGCGTAGTTCGAATTTTGTAATAAGGAGCGCAGCTGCAAAATTTTTCCGCCAGGTTCGCTGGATATCCTTAGCGGCGAACTTTAAAAACGGACCATTTTTTTGGTTTTGATTGGTATCGATTAAAGATCGCGCCCTGCGGAAACGCCCCCAGCGCCCCTAGCGGAAACGTTCTGCAGCTCCGATCCTCGTCGTGTGCGTAAGATGTGCTGATACCCATTCTTTTTCCGTTGTCAGAAAGAGTGGTGCCAAAAAAATCGATGTCCTCAAATTTCACGACATCTTGCTTGAAATATGCATTAGAAACCATCAAAAACACCCCCTGAGTTTTTTTTTTAGATTTTTAAACAATTGGCGCAAATCACCATGCATTTTCCATAAACTAAACACAGGATTTAACTAAAATTGAAATTTTCCATATGCTAAATATAGGATTTAACTAAAATTCAAATTTTCCATATTCTAAACTCAGGGTTTAATCAAAATTTTTAATTTTTCGTATGCTAAACACAGGATTTAACTAAAATCCAAATTTTCCATATTCTAAACACAGAATTTAACTAGAATCCATTTTCCATAAGCTTTTTTATTTTGTTATTTGTTTTATTTTATTTTGTTTTAATTATTGTACTTTGGTAAATAGGGTCGGGTCGCCTAAATGTAAACACCCCCGAAATGTCAACACCCCTTATTTTTTCCTAAGTAAAAAGCGTTTTCGGCCCAAAATATAAGGAAATGTGTTCTTTGTTTCATAATCTTCCTACAAAAGCCCAATTTCCCCCCGAAAAATGTTTACTGTTTTTCTTATAACGTTTTTAAAAAAATACGAATTTTTTTCTCGGTAAAACTCGTCTTGTGGATTTTTTTCAAAAGTTTATTTTGAAGGAAAGACACATTAAAAAATTCTGAAATCCCACTCATTTACTTACATGTTAATGAAGTTTATGTTACCGACTTACATTTCAAGGAATGTTAAAGATTTTAATGTTTTTTTTCTTAAATTTCCGCAAAAGATCGAAAATCAAAAAGATGTCGGAAATGTAAACACGCCATTTTGTCCATTTGATTGTTATGTAAATAAAAGAATTTTTCGGAATTTTTTTTTATTTTAAAAAAAATTGTAAAATTATTTCTGTGAGCATTGATTTATAAAAGTGGTATGTATTACTATTAGAGGGATGATTTAGCATTCTGGAGAGATAAATTTTGAACTGATTTCTCTTCACGGAGAGCCGTCTGGTGAGCGTTTACATGTAGGTTCATTTTTATGAAAAACAGGTAAAATCTAACCGAAATGTCAACGCTATTATATCAACCCTCTAAGCAAAATTTTATATTAGTACCTGTATTACATATTTACTTCATGTCTTGAAGAACACATTGGGCTGTTGAATCACTTTTTAAAACGTAATTTTTTGTAAGAAAAAAATATTTGAAAATGCCGTGTCCGAAATGGCGGAAAGTGTTTACATTTAGGCGACCCGACCCTAACTGTTTAATTGTTAAATTGATGTCAGTCAATAAATTTAAAAATTAAAATTAAAAATTGAGCTAAACATAGGATTTAACTAAAATTCAAATTTACCATATGTTAAACACAGGATTTAACTAAAATTTAAATTTTCCATATTCTAAACACAGACTTTAACTAAAATTTAAATTTTCCATATGCTAAAGATAAGGTTTAAATAAAATTCAAATTTTCCATATTCTTAACACAAGATTTAACTAAAATTTAAATTTTCCATATTCTAAACACAGGATTTAACTAAAATTTAAATTTTCCATGAGCTAAACATAGGATTTAACTAAAATCCAAATGTCACTATATGAGAACACCGAAATATTCGTGGAGGCGAAAGCCAAATACGCCCCTTTATTTTAATGCTAAGGGGTGAACTTTCAGTAATTTTTTCCAATTTTTTTTTACAGGGACAAGAGAGATATAACCAGGGCCATTTTCGGAATGGTTCAAAACGGTCGAAAAATTTTTTTATCAAAAAACGCTTAGTACCCCTTATAAACCATTACAAAATGAGGTCCTCGCCAAATTTTCAGGGATTTTTCTTCAAAATTGACGGAGAAAAAAAATAAAACGATTCTTGCCTAAAAATTAAAATTTTTACCGCTGAAAATCTTACAGCGATTTTCGCGACCTCTAAATATTTTTTTAAATGACTGAAAAAATTCAGGGGGTATTTTTAGAGGGTATATAATGCAAATTTCAGGCTGCAGAAGGATATAGATTTTTTTTTTTTGACCATCCTATTGTCAGCAAAAGTCAGTCCTTGAAATACCACTCACCCCCTGACGTAATCACTGACCCTCAGCAACGGAAAAATTGAAGTATCGCAAAAATTCGGTGAAGCATTCGGTGCATTCGAGTATTACGTATACGTAACGGCGGACGGAGGAGGGAGACTTTCTACGTACGTCATTGTTATAACGTTTTACATAGAGAACACGCAGGTCTTGCGTAAGAATTTATTATTATATATTTTCCGAAAAAAGTCTAAGTCGATTGAATGAAAGTACTATTTAGTATTTTGTAGAGGAAAAAAAAAAATGTAAAAAGATTAATTTGATTTGTAATTTTTGGTAGCTAGCGAGGTATCCTTTTCTAAATCCTTTTATATTTTTTGGTTTTGACGGAAATTTTGAAATTTTTTATCCCCGGGGACACGGCTAAACGGCGTCCAAAAAATTCAGGGAATCCTCTTTCATCAGTTACTATAAAAGAATTACGGGTTGCTTTCACCGAAATTCAAAAATTCATGTGACATTAGAATAAAAAAATGCGCATTGAATATTTTAGCTGTTTTGCCATAATTTCGAAGAAAAAAAAAAGAGAGCGGTGGTTTTAACCGTTGGAGGTCGGTCTTCATGCAAAAGTTGTAATCGGAAAATTACTTGAGAATTTATAAATGAACTGAAAGTCGCTTGCAAAATCAAAATTAATGGGATAAATCGTTACCGAAACCCACGAAGAAGAAGAAAAAAAACTGACCCTACTTCTGGCAATTTTTACCCGGTTTTTTTTAATTCTTTATTAAAGTCCCATTCAAAATAATATATTTCATTTTTCTGTATCTCATTATGTCATTCATTTCGAATTAGTGTATTTATAAATGTACCTAATTTATATTTTTGATGATGTTAATGAATGATATAAATAAAAAATAGAAAAAAATAAGTTAAATTTCTGGATTATTTGTCAAATTATATGATTATCAATCATCAGGCACGGCAACATTTGTTTTTAATAAAATAGAACCGGCAGTGCCACACGAACAACAAAATCACAAAAAAATTTCTCGTAAGATTTTTTTTTTTTAATTTTTAAGAAATGGCCTCTCACTAATAAAGGTCAAAGTCTGCATAAAACCTTTGGTTCAGCCATTAATAGCCTCTGAAGTTGAAGTCTGTCGATGGAGAAGACCGTGATATATTTTTTTTTTCCAGTCGTAAGTTGTTTACAGACCATTAAAACGAAGCCTTAGGTACTGTACAAGTTAAATGACAAATGAACGAAACAAAATGTTCATCATCAGAGAATAATATTGTTGTAATGAGGTGCCCTTATATTCCCTACATAAAAACGAGATAGTTCAATTTTTTTTTCCCCAGTATTTTTTTTTTTTTTTTTTTTTAATTTTGAAATTCGCCGTGTCATTTTTTTAAAGGAAAAGATAAAAAACAAATCAACGTGGCAGGTTATGGCAAATGATTATTCATTCATTGATTCTTGAATGTTTTAATGTGCTAGGACTGGTTGTTTATTAAAAAAAAAAAAAAAAAAAAAAAAAGAGGAAATGAGCGAAGAAAGATCTGAATGAGTCTTTACTTGACATACATCACCCCTGACCTCCAGCAATTGACTCATACACAATCCGTAATTGACTGACCACCCATTAATGAATTGTTCAACACACGAGGCTTTTAATCCTATATTTTTAGGTGCATCGCGAAAAAAAAGGGAGAAAAGAATAAAAAAAATAATTTTTTTTTCTGAATTTTGGTAGGCGGCTCGATTTTAAAAAGTTTATTTTTTTTTTGTACCGGTACTTAAATTAGTATAATAAAGATAAAAGAAGAAAAAAAAAAAAGTTTTTGTCTATCAATCGCTAACACGATAAATGGTTATAGATGTCATAAAAACGGGACAAATGAATGTATAAGGATAATAATATTCACACACAAAAACATTGCCCACAGACTTGATATTACCAATTATTCAAGGTACATTAAAAACTATAAATTCGAAATATTTGGGTGGCTTTATTCTCACATCTTTTTTTTTTTTTTTTTTTTTTTTTTCATACATAAAATTTTATCTTTCCGAGCATGGGACCTTATTTTGTGATCGTTTGAATGAGGAAGAGTTAAGAATGAGAAAGAAAAAAAACAATGGAAGCAAATAAGGGTTGAAATTTGAAAATCAACCAAAACGTTAATTTTCCAAATCCAGGGCCAGTACGAAAAATAACATTAAAAAAAAAAAACCGTTACTCCGAAATTAATTTTATGAGAAGTCCTTTAATAGGGGTCCGTTCAGATCAGGTCTGTAGCCAGGGAGTAAGCGAAGGGGACTGAGCTCCCCCCCCTCCTTCCCCTAACTTTGAATTTCTTGTCAGATAATGAATGTGCTGATATAAATTTTTCTAATCTTTTTAGCCCAAGAAAAAGTGTGTTATAAAAACTTAAACTACGTTATAAAATTTTATAACCCGCCAAAAAAGACATTTATTTATAATTTATTATAAAATTTTATAACAAACATTATTTTCAGTTTTTTCTAAGTTTTTTTTTATTTTCTTCTAACGCTTCCCGAATTTTTCTATTTCTGTTTTTCTTTATTTTTGAGCCTTTGTCAAATTCAAAATACAAGAAATAAACAGCAAATTCTGGAAAATATGATAAGTCAAAATAATTGGCAACTTAAGAACCGTATTGCCGCTTTTAGTAATCAGTTGAAAAGTGGTGTAGTGGATAAAGGCGGCTGGAAAGTCGACCACAAGGCTCGGGTTCTATTCCAAAAAATTGTAATTTTTTTTTCCTTTTTTTTCTCATGAAAAATGTTTAAAAAAGAGCCTATAAAGTCCCCATATGCTAAATATAGTGCCATTGAAGCATAAAATTAATATATTGCTCAGTTTAAAATTTTAATTATAAATTTATAAATAGTTATAAAATTTTATAATCGGGCAAAACGTTATAGAGTTATAAAATTTTATAACGCACTTTTTCTTGGGAGGTCCTTGACCAACCCGAAAGGCCTAAGGGGAAGGGGACGAGTTTTTCAAAAGGGGCTTCAAATGGCCCATTTTAACCCAGAGTAAAAACGTTTGCGTACTTTTTACACAATTTATATTTGAAAAACGGCCCACACATTTTTATTTGTAAATAATATCACAATCAAGAAATATTGCCTAGTAACGTGTGCCAAAATTAACATAAAAAGAGTTACATGTAACTCTACTTTTACTAATTACTTACTTACATACAAAGTGTGTGGACCAGGTTTGTTAAAAATACAAAAAATTTTTATTGTGTAAAAACACTGACAAATATTACGGCCAAAGGGTAAAAGCAGTGCTACTACATGAATGAATAAATGAATGAATGAATGAATGAATACTTACAAGAACTAGAGACCTTAGTAGGGTCTCTTTCGACAGCATTTCCAAAGGGTTTCCGTATGATATGCAACAACCCATGTGGAAATGGATACTATACTTGTCCAAAAATACACTATAACGATGATTTTATGGCATATTACACCATGGCTATAGTATATGAGGCCTTATTATACCATAATTTAGGTATATTATGCCATAAAATTGTCGTTATAGTGTATTTTTGGACAAGTATAGTATCCATTTCCACCTGGGAAGATTAAAGAAAAACGTGGGGCCCTCGGGGGACCTTATGGGGTCCCCCTAGAACCCTTAAGGGTTTTATCAAAATATACGATTTTGGTCTAGATATATTTTTGAAGCTGAAAAGTATCTTATTGAAGTGGCAATGTCCGTTTTTATCCACGTTTTACCTGAAAAATATTTGGCTTCAAGACCGCCGTGCAGCGACTGAACAAAGTTTGAAATGTTCCAATGGTAAAACCAAAATTATTATATGGATTTGATGATTTCGGGATTGATGGAACTTTGAATAAATTAAACTATTTCCTCTTCACCGACGTTTCGCTTTATATTTGTAAAGCTTTTTAACAAAATTATTATATTTGACAAATGATTATGTCAGCAATCGGAGTCGATACCCTCGCCGCTTACATATGAGTGACCTCTTGGTTGTGACCTTAAAATAAGACGTACTGTTCAATGAATGAAAACGGTTTCTATTAAAAGGCTCAGAGAAAAGGTCTAAGGTTTCGTTGTGGCAGCAGACCGAAAGGTAAATAATCTCGATTTTCATTAAATACTTAATTTCTAATCATCTTTTTTTGATCAAATATTCATGGCTAGGATCGAGATTAGCGCCTTTCATCTGTGCTGCGCTTTCTAAATTTATGAAGGAAAATCGAAAATAAACAATAAGTCTATATTAATTACAATTCTCTGCATGCAAATATGCCTTGCCTTTTGTATATAAATTCTGAGAAGGAAGAAGATTAGACATTGAGTAAATAAAAAGCACAGTTGTTTCGATGCTCTAATTAATGACTCTATCACTTTATCCAGTAAGAGCAAAACATATAATGTTTTGTAATATTTTTGTTTACTGTTTACTGCTTCCTTTTTTTTTTTTTTTCAAGATTTTACCGCAGTTTTTTCTCTGAATATTTTTTGTTGCTTAATGTTTTCCTTTGGAACAGTTAAATATATCTTTAAACTCTTCCACGTTTGGAGAGATAATAAATCCAAAAGAAAAAAAAATCCCGAAGAAAAATTAAGGAGAAAAAAAATAATATGGGTTATTTGAAAACAATTTCTTTTGCAAAGCAGTTTTATTTAAAAAGCGTTTTTAAAAGATTCGTAGAAAAGTCAAATCCGTTTTTTTTGAGGAGGGTAAAGATGTCTTGACATCCCCCAGCTGGGGCAAGAGGCAAAAGCTTAAGTTTCTGTACCTATGAAAGGAAAGCAAAAAAAAATATCCTTAAGGGGCAAAAGAACCTTCTGGGCACTTGCCTCAAAAGTTTAATACCAGACTCCCAAATGACGGCAACTGAAGATTCTTGAGAGAAAAAGCATAGATTTAAATGATTAAGAACAAAATTTGCTTTTTTAAAAAAATCCTGTCAATTCCTGTGCACTGTAAAAAATCTTGTGTAATTTTAACACTATAATTGAAAAACGGTCCACACGTTTTTATTTGTAAATAATAACACAAAAAATATTGCCTAGCAACATGTGTCAAAATTAACATAAAAAGAGCTACATACAGAATGTGTGGGCCGATTTTGTTAGAAATACACAAGATTTTGTTAAAAATAAACGAGTTTGTTAAAAATACACAAATGCGCCTACAAAATTTTTACTGTGTGTATTCACTTACTGAAGACTTTCTCGGTTCCTTCTTTGATCCCAATGCCAAAGTTTTTTATAGTGTAAATTCGAATAGGAGCATTAAAATATTACGTCAGCATGAAATTGATGGATTTTGACTTCCTCCTCCTTCCTTGCCAGCAAAACTCAGCGTCTTATGTACCCACCTTCAAAAATTATGTCAGTGATTTTCTGACTCGAAATGTGAAAAGGTTCATGAAGAATTTTTTTATAATAAACGTAAATTAATACAGACCGAGATAGTTCAGTGCGGACGGTGAGGGGTTCGAATTCACTCTTCCAGTGCCTCTGGTGCACAGTAAAAAATTTTGTATATTTTTAACATACTCTGTACGTTATTTTTTTTATGTTAATTTTTACATATTATTTATGTTGGTATTAGACGTTGCTATGGCAATCGATGTTAACTTTACAAATAGAAGTATGTGAACCGTTTTTGACCCAAAAAATGTGTCTACAAAATTTTTACTGTGTGTATTCACTTACTGAAGACTTTCTCGGTTCCCTCTTTGATCCCAATGCCGAATAACAAAAGAATTCCAAACGTAATATGACATATTACAAGAAAGTACAGTAATGATATATTGGTGGAAAATTAAAAAGTTTAAATTAACACGCAGTAAAAAATTTTGTATGTTTTTGACACATATTTCGTCCCAAAAACGTTTGTTCGTTTTTTACACATTATTGTGTCCAAAAATTTTGTACGTTTTTGACACATTTTTTTGTGTCATTTATTCATTAGGGCTTAATAGAATAAAATAAAATGACAACATCAGATTTGTGCAAACATCCTACCCTCTACCCCCCCCCCCCCCCCTACGGTGCTGACTTAATGCTTGAATTGTTCCTAAACAGTCTTACTAAAACGGAGTGCCTCAATTTAACGATTTAATATTCAAAAATTCATCGGAAGCTTTCCTTTTTATTTTTTTAAATAATTGAAATGTCTTTTAACGTAATTTCCCGAAAAAACAAAAAGTTAGTAAATACTACGAAAATATTTCTAAATATCGCCTTGACCTTTTTTCCTGTTTTTTGATAATGGAGAGCTTTTTTTTTTTTTTTTTTTTTTTTTTTTTTTGTTCTCTTGATCGAAAAACTTTTCAAATTTCATTCCCCCACTTTCTTTTAATACACCTTTTTTAAAAAAAAAGAAAAATTTACTTTATATAAAATTTATAGGATTTTGAAATGTCATTTCAAATTGGATCTAGAATACAATCCTTCAATAAGGGAAATTAACAAGTCTATAATAATAATAACAGCCCCCACGACAGGAATAAATCGAAAAAAAAAGGGGAGAACTTTTGAATTCATCGTATACCTGTTGCTTTGGAAGACGTCACTCGCATGATATTTTGACGTCAGTAAAAAAGAAAAAATGGAATTAAAAAAAGGGAAGCCCTTCGATTTTTTTTTTTTTTTTTTCCTTATTGTTTTGTTTGCATGTTTGTCGAATATTTTCCGACTAAGGGCTTTTTTATATGTATACATTATGCATGCACGGCATTTCCTTCAAAATTTCGATTTGGGGAATCGAATAAAGAAAAGTCAACGACCAGCGATAGTATTTTAGATTCCCGTACGAAAAAGTGATGCAAAGAGTGTATATTTTTGCAAAATAAATGCAAGAAATTTGTGTAAAAAATGTATTCTTTTTGTATTATTTACACAAAAATTTGGACATGCGTAATTTTTGCAAAGTTTATGAGTATTTTTGTAAGCGCCAAAATTTGAATATCATGATAATTTTTACAAAATTTATGCATAATTTTTTTAAGCATAAAAATCTGGATAAGCATAATTTTTTAAGCATGAAAATCTGGATATGCATAATTTTTTTAAGCACAAAAATTTGAATATGCATAATTTTTACAGAATTTATCCATAATTTTTTTAAGCATAAAAATCTCGAGAATCATCATTTTTTAATCATGAAAATGTGGACATACATAACTTTCGCAAAGTTCATGCATATTTTTTTATGCACCAAAATTTGAATAGCCTATCATAATAATTTTTACAAAATGTATGCATAATTTTTTTTAAGCATAAAAATTTGGATATGCATAATTTTTACAGAATTTATCCATAATATTTTCAAGAAGGAAAATCTGGAGAATCCTAATTTTTTAAGCATAAAAATCTGGACATGCATAACTTTCGCAAAGTTTATGCATATTTTTTTTATGCATAAAAATTTGAATAGCTTATTATAATAATTTTTACAAAATGTATGCATAATTTTTTTAAGCATGAAAATCTGGATAAGCATAATTTATGCAAAGTTTATAAATATTTTTTTTAAGCGCCAAATATTATATTAATTTTTTTCAAAATTTATGCATACTTTTTAAGCATGAAAATCTGGAATGCATAATTTTTTTAAACATAAAAATTTGAATATGCATAATTTTTACAGAATTTATCCATAATTTTTTCAAGCAGGAAAATCTGGATAAGCATAATTTTTTTTTAGATTGGAAATCTGGAGAAGCGTAATTTTTTAAGCATGAAATTCTGGACATGCACAAGTTTCGCATTATGCATATTTTTTATGCACCAAAATTTGAATAGCCTATCATAATAATTTTTGCAAAATGTATGCATAATTTTTTTAAGCATAAAACTCTGGATAAGCATAATTTTTTTATGAGCAAAAACTTGAATATGCATAATTTTTACAGAATTTATCCATCATTTTTTTAAGCATGAAAACCTGGATAAGCATAGTTTTTTTCAGTTTGAAAATCTGGATAAGGATAATTTTTTAAGCATGAAAATCTGGACATACATGATTTTTGCAAAGTTTATGCATATTTTTTTTATGCAACAAAATTTGAATAGCCTATCAATAATTTTTACAAAATTTATGCATATTTTTTTTAAGCATGAAAATCTGGATAGGCATAGGTATTGTGATCATGAAAATTTGGATAAACATAATTTTTTTAAACACAAAAATTTGAACATGCATAATTTTTACACAATTTATGCCTAATTTTTTTAAGCATGAAAATTCGGATTAGCATAATTTTTGCATAATTTATGCGTATAATTTCTTTTAATCATAAAGCAGAAAGTTCGCAAATATTTTGATTATTCATTTTCATGCATTCTTATTTATGCATAATTTATTAAAATTTATACTGAAGGATGCAAAAAAAAAACAAGAAAGCCTTCGGCATTCATGGCCTGCGGCGCACGATCCGCCTGCGGCGGAACGTGCAGGGGTCGCCCTTCGGACACCCGAACTCAGCTCGGCCTTCGGCCTCGCCTTCACCTCTCTTAAGCCGTAAACGGCTTCAGAACTTCGGCATCTCAAAATCCTAGAAAACAAAACCAAGGCAAAACATTTATTAGCCAGTCCGAGTAGGCACAGTCCGGGTGGGCACAAGCCGGCTGGGCACAGTCCGGATGGGTACAGTTCGGATAGGCACAGTCCGGGTAGGCTCAGTCCGGTTGGGCACAGTCCGGGTAAGCTCAACACGGATAAGCACAGTCCGGATAGGCTCTGTCCGGGTGGGCCTAGTCCGGGTGGGTACAGTCCGGGTAGGCTCAGTCCGGATGGGTACAGTCCGGGTAGGCTCAGTCCGGGTAAGCACAGTCCGGGTAGACTCAGTCCGGATGGGTACAGTCCGGGTAGGCTCAGTCCGGGTAAGCACAGTCCGGTAGGCTCAGTCCGGGTAACCACAGTCCGGGTGGGTCCAGTCCGGGTAGGCTCAGTCTGTGTAAGCACAGTCCGGTAGGCTCAGTCCGGGTGGGCCCAGTCCGTGTAAGCACAGTCCAGTAGGCTCAGTTCGGATGGGCCCTGTCCGGGTAAGCTCAGTCCGGGTGGGCCTAGTCCGGATAGGCTCAGTTTGGATGGGTACAGTCCGGGTGGGCACAATCCGTGTAAGCACAGTCCAGTAGGCTCAGTTCGGATGGGCCCTGTCCGGGTAGGCTCAGTCCGGATGGGTACAGTCCGGGTGGGCCCAGTCCGTGTAAGCACAGTCCAGTAGGCTCAGTTCGGATGGGCCCTGTCCGGGTAGGCTCAGTCCGGATAAGCACAGTCCGGGTAAGCACAGTCCTGGTAGGCTCAGTCCGGATGGGTACAGTCCGAGTGGGCATCATGGTGGGACATCATTAAACAAAACTGGCAAGTTTAAAAAATAAAAATAATAACAATGGTTGCTTATTTGAAGAATTAGAAGTCAGAAAAATCAAGATATCAAGTATGATCAAATTAAGTTTTGAAATTAACATTTTATATTGCAGTGAAACATAAACTGCAAAAAAAAAAAAAAAAAAAAAAAAAAAAAAAGGGGGTGTTGTGCTTCAGAGAATGAAATTACTGTTAAATTTTCTATTACAAGATCTGTAAGTCTGTAAGTCTCTCTTTCAAGTGTTCAATTTGTTTTTGCTTATAATTATAATTATTCTAAGCAGTGAAGGTTCAATAGAATATCAAAACTTTTGACTGGTCAAACAGGTAAATGTGATGATTCTGATAAGCGGTGAAGGTTCAATGCAGAATTAAAACTTTTGACTAGTCGAACAGATAACAGTGATGATTCTGATAAGCGGTAAAGGTTCAATGAGAAATTTAACCTTTTGAATAGTTGAAGAGGTGAAGAGTGATGATTCTCATAAAGCGGTGAAGGTTCAATAAAGAAATAAAACTTTTGAGTAGTCAAAGAGATGAGAGTGATGATTCTGATAAACGGTGAAGATTCAATGGGGATTTTTATGTTTTTGTTGTCTAAGGGCTAAGAAATTAATATTTTGGTTGCAATAGGACATCAGACATCACACATTAGAATGGATTTAAAAGCTTTGTTTTGGTTAACAAAAAGGCTGATTTTTTTTTTTAAAGAACGTGGGTTGATAAGGCCGATTTTTGGGCTGTTAAAAAAAAATTTTTTTCTTATGTTAAAAGGTAGTTTCATATGAGGTTAATAAGGGGTCATAAGTGGCACTGAGTTGCGCGCATGCTATGGCCATTTTTTTAAATTTATTCATTTTTCGCTGTTGTGAACATGACAGTCGGAAATCTTCCAGTGGCAGACAAATAGTAGCCATGAAGGCCAATTTACTGCACCATATTAAGGTTGCGACCGGCGTGTTCACACATGCTTAATTCGCATGGTTTTTAGGCCTCATGAAGAAGCCGTTGAATGGCCCTAATTTCCTTTTCACACGAGCTTTCTAATGTTGAAAGCTTACTTAATTCACCATTTCCAACTTAAGCACATATGTGCGCCATTGTAAAATGAAGGAAATTGAATTTCAGATGGCTGATTTATAATGTTTATACTCTGTTTTAACCGTATTTTTCATTAATATTACATGCCTAACGTTTAAATGGATCAGATGCATTATTGTGCGAATATATATTTTGATCTCATTAATCAGTAAAACATGAATAAAAGGTCCGCGATTTATTTATCAACTACTTGTTTTCGAGAACATTTTTAAAAAGTGGTCTTCCGAAAAGGCGCGAAAAAGTTTTTTTAAAAAAATGTTCTCGAAAACAAGTAGTTGATAAATAAATCGCGGACCTTTTATTCATGTTTTACTGATTAATGAGATCAAAATATATATTCGCACAATAATGCATCTGATCCATTTAAACGTTAGGCATGTAATATTAATGAAAAATACGGTTAAAACAGAGTATAAACATTATAAATCAGCCATCTGAAATTCAATTTCCTTCATTTTACAATGGCGCACATATGTGCTTAAGTTGGAAATGGTGAATTAAGTAAGCTTTCAACATTAGAAAGCTCGTGTGAAAAGGAAATTAGGGCCATTCAACGGCTTCTTCATGAGGCCTAAAAACCATGCGAATTAAGCATGTGTGAACACGCCGGTCGCAACCTTAATATGGTGCAGTAAATTGGCCTTCATGGCTACTATTTGTCTGCCACTGGAAGATTTCCGACTGTCATGTTCACAACAGCGAAAAATGAATAAATTTAAAAAAATGGCCATAGCATGCGCGCAACTCAGTGCCACTTATGACCCCTTATTAACCTCATATGAAACTACCTTTTAACATAAGAAAAAAATTTTTTTTTTAACAGCCCAAAAATCGGCTTTATCGACCCACGTTCTTTAATACTTCAGTTTTAGAAGAAACATTAATGATTTGGGTAAGGATTCACAGATGAAGAACCAGATATACATATAAAATCTTTATGTTTCTAAGCAAAGAAGGTCTGATTTCTTTTCTTATATTCTTGCCTAAGATTGGAAACATAATGGTTTCGGTAAGGATCAGAAACTATACATGGAAGTGTAGACTTGAAAGCTTTACGTTATTGGTAAATGGTGAAAATTTGACTTCTTACACTCTGGTTAAAGAAGGAAACTAATGATTTTGGAAAGCACTTAAGTTCTAAACAAACCACTGAAATTTTGGCCTGCTGAAACAATTTGAATCAATTTTTAAAAATAAAAATAACAGGATTTAAAAAAAAAAAAAATAAAAGAAATTTTTTTAAGGCATTAGATGTGAAAACATGATTTTCTTGTAAGCATACAAATATTAACACTTGAATGATTTTCTATTTGAAAATAAAACATAATTAATGATTTCAGAGCGAAGCAGGTTTTATATGGAGCATTAAAAGTTTTGTGGAGTTGAACCCTGAGAAAATAATTTACTTACAGATCATACCTAACCTAATCTTGACACAAGAATGTATTTACTGAATAAATGCCACCATTTTTTTGAACATTCATAATCAATTCACATTCACATTCTGAATACGATGCGAATCGTTTATTTTAAGTCATAACGAAAGCAGAACATAACGTAACATAACCGGTAACGGTGAATTAAATCGGTGCAAGCTAACGGCTTTGTTTACTTTTTAATTTCAAAATGGCGGACAAATATCTGATGTTCCGTAGTGGTATATGGAGAAAAATAAAAACCTAAATATCTTTGGATAGGGAGGGTCTTTTTCGTCGGGGTAAACTTCTTGCACATCCTTGACCCAAATGTCAACTTTTAAGCCAAATTTTGATGCGAAAAGACATTGCGGGAAGACGGTATGCCGCACACGACATGTACGGCGTGGGATGTCGATTTGTTTCGCCTCTAAATACATTGAAATAATTTTTCGCAAGACTGGACGAGCATTTAAATCGAAAGATAAACTCATTAAGATGAGGTTTAGAAGGTCCAATGCTTCCAAAATTTTATTAGGTTCATGTTTTTTAAATATGAAATGTAAATTCTGGCAAATAACGGCGCTAACAAAACCAATACTTCGGCCATTTTGAGATGCCGAAGTAAAAAATGTTGTAAAAGAAGTTAATTTGCTTATTTACAATTTATGCATTTCTGTGTATGTCCAATTTTTTTATATATATGATTTTTATATAATTTATGCATCTCTTTTTCCTACGGAAGTATATGGTCGCCATTTTGAAAAGCTACTCTTCCGGCACCTGCATCGGCATGAATAGCGGTTTTGCAACTTTAACATCAGCATCACTAAATCTGCAGTACCTCCCGCACATCCAATTTCAGTATCATTATTTTCATCATCATTATCGTCATCATCGTTTATAGCATCATCACCGTCATCATCTTCAATGAGCGATTATGTTTCCTCCGCAATGTTTATTGTCGTCTCTTTTATATATATATAATATATATATATAGGTTGATCTTTTCTTTCCTAGCCGGGTACTCGAAAATAAAACTGCGTCATATATTTTCGAAAAGATCCGGTTTTAGAACTTCCAGATTTAGAATTTTCATTGTATTTTGCGTTGCTGGTTCGCCGTCTCCAAGTAACCTTCGCGTCATTCGGGAAATGGTATGACGTCATCCTCATTTTTCACATTGTACAATATTATATAGCTATCGATTCTAAAGCGCTATCTTCGACTAAAATGTTTATTTATATGTTGTTTTTTTTTGATTGCCTTAAGAATGATTTATTATTTTTCTTTTTTGTCAGTTCTATTTTTGTCATTTTTTTTTTCTCGAAAAATTAGGGAAGAAGCCGTACGCGACGTACAAAACTTGTCGAATTTTTCTTTTTAACACCATTTTCATTTTCTCCCCATAAAACGGAATGCATATTTTTTTTTTTTTTTTTTTTTTTTTTTTTTACCCAGCGACCGAAAGGAAACATAAAATAACGCAGAAGGGAATAATTTGTATCACATTTCTTTAGCCTCTGACCTTTCATTTTTACTCTCCATTCATAAATCGCAGAGCGTTTTCGTCCGCAAGCGTTAGAGTATACGCCAAAGAAATAATTTTTAAGTTTTTTTTTTATTCAAACCCGGAGGGAACGGAAAAAACAAAAAAATTTTATTCTTTTTCTCCGGCTTTTTTTCTCGCAAGTTTCAAAATTAAAAATCTTTTTTTTTTTTTTTTTTTTTAGATTTAACCAGCGTATTTATTTTCTTCCGAGATGAATTTCATATATACTCTCGCTAACAAATGTTTCGATATTCGCCTACGGGCATTTTCCGAACGTACTGTATAAACTAATAAAGTGGTATTAGCCGGAGACGAATGTTTATAAATTATGGTTGTGGTTGTAATGACAGGAAAGCAAATGGAAATACTGGATCATTATACGTATTGCGGTTATCAGTTTGCGATTGTTTTTTTTTTTTTTTTTTTTTTTTTTATAAATGGAGTTCCTTTAAAAGCGAATAATAAGAAAAGTTGCTTGCCTTTTCTCCTTCATAACCGTAATAATTATTACTCCCGATGTGCGTTTAAGGATTTTAACCACGCGGTAATTTTCATTTTTCCTTAAACGTTTCTTATAATTTTTTTTTTTTTTTTTTTTTTTTTTTTTTTTTGTGGTTTTAGCGATTCGGTTCAAATCAGTGTTGGATTGTGTTTTCTATACGGAAATATTCGATTATGCCTTGAAATCTTCCGGGGAAGAAAATAAAAGAAAAAGGACAAAAATGAATGGCCTCAGTCCCTAATTTTTCGTAAATTGTTACTTTACTCTCATTTCATAATTGTAACGGAAGTTCGGAGCTTTTCGATTATACAAAATGTTGAGTATACCTCGAAACTGATCTTTGTCGTTTCCTTTCTGATTATTTATCTGCATATATTTACTCACCTTATTTTTAGACAATTATTACGCACAGTCCTGATTATTCTATGACGCAAAAAATCTCGATAAGATTACGGAGATTAATCTTAAAATCAAAATTTTATCGTGTTTACGATCAGATTTTAATACTCTGCTATTTAATATTCTTTGGTATTTACAGAACCTGGAGCGGAGTCCTGTCTCTTTTAGCAAGTGAACCTACATCCGGTTTGATCCCGACAACCAGGCTCAGACTAGTCAGCACTAGCCAGACTAACCAGCACCCAAAATGTCAATTTTTTTCGAAAAAATTGCCGCCCCTTCAAAAATGAAGTTATGGCAACGGGTATATTTTAAAATGAAAGCCAAGAAAACGGACTTTAATTATAACAACAGTTCCCATCCGCATCACTCCGTGTTATATTTTTGCTGATCTAGTAATTCCAAATATCGTAAGGCCATATATAGCCCCTTGGGGCTCCCTATCCTTTATTTCACTTTTATATATTTCTAAGATTTCTTTTTTGATACATTTATTGTTTTCGAATACCCTCCATATAGCCCTCGGCCCAATACCCCAATATATGCACCCTCCCCCCCCCCCCCCACCAATACTTCTCGTGTACCTTTCTAGTATTGACGAAAAAATTTGCACCGTTTAGTATGAAAGGGAAATCAAAAGAAAAATTTTTTAACCGCAGAATACAGTATTTGTACTTAGGGGCCGTCCATAAATTACGTTAGCATTATTTTGGCAATTTTTGACCCCCTCGCCCCCTCGTTAGCAGAAGTTAGCGTTTTGAAAACCCCCCACCCCCCCTAACGTGCTGACGTAATTTATGGACGGCCCCTAAGGATTCATAAATATTTTGTATATATATGTTCATAAATATTTATAAATATAAATATTTATGAACATTTACAAATATTTATAAATATTTATGAACATTTATGAACATCAACAAATATTTATATTTATAAATATTAAATATGAACATTCAGAATTAATATTTATAAATATTTATAAACATCAGCAAATATTTATATTTATAAATATTTATGAACATTTACAAATAATTATAAATGTTTATAAAAATTCGATTTTTAAAACTGAAGCCCACCGAAATGGGGGTAGCTGGGGGGGTATCTCAAAAATTTTGAAATTTTATTTTAAGTAATGTTCCGGAGTTAAATTTTTTTTCCCCCTAGGACGGCACCATACGGTGAAAATTTTCGCCATATTTTTTCCTCTCACAAAATAAAATTTTTGTTGGGTGGGAGCAGTATAACGTAAAGAATTTGATCCCCATTTTATGATTTTAACAAGAATCCACGCAAACATTTATTAATAAGTTTTTGCAAATTCTCGCCCTTAGCAACTTTGCAATTTCAAAAAATAACTTCCTGTAATCGGGAAATTTCCACTTCGGTATTCCTTACGGATTCTCCGATAATTTACAGAAAAAAAAATCGAATATTTCTATGTTTTTCGAAAAAAAAAATGTCATGTTTCCAATCGGGTTGCCCAGCAAAAGAAAAAAAAATGGAATCTATTTTCGGATGGTCGAACGCCTACTGTTTTGAAAATCCAGTTCAGGAATAGATTTTTCCACACGTGCCCTTACCCGATATAAAATATTTTTGGTTCTCCAAACCACAATTATACTTGATTGCCAAGGCCAAACTTTTATTTTAGAATCATAATATCGCATTCATATCACATCATGTCTCTCTCTCTCCCCCCTCCCCGGGTTTTTTCCTATTTTCTTTTTCTACGAAAATCCCTCGAGCCGTTTGAAAATGCAAGTGAAGCCCTATTTTCATTTCGAAAGCTGTAATAAATCAAAAAATAACGGAACTCAACTTTAGAAGACCGGACGGGGAACCAAGTTTCGAAACAAGGAAAAACGTTTTTTAACGTTTCTTCCCGTAACTACCCTTCTCAAGGGGCGACAGGTTGAGGCGCCCACGCTTTTTTATCCCGGTGACGTCAGCAACTGACGTCAGTTGCTGACGTCAGCTCGGAAAATTTGTAGTCATGGCAACGTTCGGGACGCTCGGTGACGTTGCTCGCTTTTCTTCGCTCGCGTTTCGAAAAAACCGGGACGGGCGATCCCAGAGGAACGGGGAAATGGGTTTTCTTACGTTCCCACGGGTTACCTATTTGGGATTTGTTTTTTAATAAAAATTGATGCGAGGGGAAATTTTTACGGAGGAACCAGTTTATTTTGAGTTCGGAAAATTTCATGAATGAAATTTTCCCGGGATGTATCTTTAAAATAAAGGAAAGGGCAAGGGTTTCCTAGTTGGGATTTTTTTGTTTTTTTCCTCGCTTTTTTATTTTTATTTTCTTGAAAATTTCTTTGAATCATTATTTTTTTTTTCTTTTTTTCTTCTTAATGAATAGGAAAGGGTTTAATGAAAACATTTTTCTTAGTGTTCCTTTTTATTTACTTTTATTTTCTAAAAAAGATTCGAAAAATGTAGGAAAAGCATATGGGGAAAAAAAAATCTGCTAGAAGAAAATGAAATATTTGTAAAAATAGAAAGTATTTTTTTTTTTAAATCGAAATTTGGAAATTTTTAATTGAAAAATCTCGGAAAATATTTTAATCGCGGTGCATAAAATATTGAGGATGGAATGGAGTGGTCCCTGGGAAAAGAGCTTTTGAAGGTCAATGACCTTGAGGTGTTAACTCCTCTTTAGTGACCTCAGTAGTAATTAAAATTCAGAAAAATCGGAAAAAAATGAATTTCCAAAATATTGGAAATTTAAAATCTGGTACACAACTAAAAAATATTGTGTATTTTTAATAAATCCGGTCCACACACTCTCTATGTAACTCTTTTTATATTTATTTTGACACGCATTTGTGTTAATTTTGCGACACGTTGTAGGCAATATTTGTTGATTGTGTTGTTTTTTTACACAAATAAAATGTGTGGACCGTTTTTCAAATATAAATTGTGTTAAAAGTACACAAAATTTTTTACTGTGCAGATGAGATAAGGGCCGTTCGTATGTTACATCATCATTTTAAAAAATTTTTTTTTTTAAGATATTTTCGTACGTGAGAGGTAAATAATAGGGTGGGCCGAAAAAAGCGAATTTTTGAATTTGAAAACGCCTGATATGGGAATCGATGCCTTTTTATAATACTATTAACCCCAATTTTTTTCAGATTTTTTGAAGGTCATCTTGAGGTCGCGCAATGACCTTGAAGTTTTTGAAAAGCCCATTTAAGGGCAAAAAATAAGA
This sequence comes from Liposcelis bostrychophila, assembly GCA_037577465.1. Lineage (NCBI taxonomy): Eukaryota > Metazoa > Arthropoda > Insecta > Psocodea > Liposcelididae > Liposcelis > Liposcelis bostrychophila. Next base: position 10,565,360 of record CM075209.1, read on the forward strand.
ATTTTTTTTTTGCTAAAAAAAGTATCGCTCCCTATCGGAAATTTTGTGTAGATTACGAATATGAAGTCCAAAATTCATTTTTGTGTACAGTTTTTAAGGTAAAAGAAAAAGCAGCCTAAAGCATTTTCAGTGTATAAAAAATAGGCGTAAAGCTCAAAAACCGAACTCTTAAAATGATTTTGGACTTCATATTCGTAATCTACGTAAAATTTCCGATAGGAAGCGATACTTTTTTCAGCAAAAAAAAATTCTTATTTTTTGCCCTTAAATGGGATTTTCAAAAACTTCAAGGTCATTGCGCGACCTCAAGATGACCTTCAAAAAATCTGAAAAAAATTGGGGTTAATAGTATTATAAAAAGGCATCGATTCCCATATCAGGCGTTTTCAAATTCAAAAATTCGCTTTTTTCGGCCCACCCTAGTAAATAAGCCCAACTTATCAAAATGGCCGACTGGCACTTATCAGTTTTTATTTTTGAATAAAAACCGGGAGAAAGGCTCCTGGATCCAATACGACTTTTACGTTGGCAACTGAAAGTTACTTACAGAGTATGTGTGGACCGGGTTTGTTAAAAATACACAAAAATATTAGAAATGTAAAAAGAAAATAATAATAAAATTTTATATTTTTCCAGGAAAAATTATTCCATGGTTTTTGAGCTGCAGGCCGGATTAAAAGCTCTGAAAACCTGGTTATGGCTTTTTGCGTGGGGTTCCAAATCAGTGCACCAAAACTAATTTTCGACTTCAAATTCGTAATCTACGCAAAATTTCCGATGGGAATCGATGGTTTTTTTATGCAAAAAAAAAAAAAAATTCATTTTCGGCCCTTAATTTTATGGAAATGTTCAGACCAATTTGACACCTCAAGATGCCTTTAAAAAAATCTGAAAAAATTCAAGGTCGATACTCTACCCATAAAGAAACTTTTCCCGATTATAAAAGTTTTGAAATTCCGAAAAAATTGATTTTCGAACCACCCTATTATTTATCTTTCACGTACAGAATTTAATGACTTCTCTTTATTCCCCCCCCCCCCCTTTTTCGTCATCAGAAAATTGATTTTTCATATGAACATTTAATGTTAGTATCATTTGGAGAACCCTTTCTCCTGTTGGAATTATGACGTAATATTTGAAAGGCTCCACAGACCCGAACGTTAGAGAAATTATAGGATGAATTATGGATTACCGTTTATGTAAACTTTTTAAAAGAAAACAATAGATTTAGGACATGCTGAAGAAGAAGCTCCAGCCAATACCGGAAGGAATGGCTGCTTGTCGTCTAATACTCGATATACGGGGGGAAAAATTCAAATTTTGTACAGTAAAACGTTTTGTATATTTTTAACAAACCCGGTCTACACTCTGTATGTAACTCTTTTTATGTTAATTTTGACACAAATTTATGTTAATTTTGACACACGTTGCTAGACAATATTTCTATGCGTTATTATTTACAAAAAAAAAATGTGTGGACCGTTTTTCAAACATAAATTTTGTCAAAAGTACACCTTTTTTACAGTGTGGATATCCAAAGAACTGTTATGCCTTTTCCTTGTATTTTCGGTACAAGTTTCTACTTGTTCAAAGTAAATATTAACCCAAAAAATAAAATCAAACGCTTTCGACCCTAAATTTTTTTTTAGAGTTATTTTACAGCCACACGTACATTTCAGACGAATTCAAAGTTACACTAAAATTTCCAGGGTGCACCAGAGAGATTAGATAGATTCCTAAAGTTTCGATTTTTTTTTTCTTTGTAAATCGAGTTTTAGGCGAAGTAGCTATTCCTTCCAGGAGTATTGGTAGCAGTAATTCTTGTAATGTTCAACCCCCTCTTTCTTGAAGAAAATGGACCCTCTCTGAAGAAAATTTAACCTTTTGCAGGGGCTTTTCGCGGAGGCTTTCTTGTTCTCGAATCAAACGTCTTGAGATGTAATACAAAAAAATTTCAATTTTAAAGGAACCCGCTGGGTGTAATATTTGTAATGATTTCCATCTTCTCATTACATTACAAATATTACATTCAGCGGAATTTTCTCATTACAAATATTACATCCAGCGGGATCCTTCCAGGTCCCAAAAATTCTTTGTGTGTGTGTGTATGTTTGTTTGTCTTTCTCCCCCTGCTGACATTTTACTTGAATCATTCCTAATTTTCGTTGTATCAAATGCTTAGATTTAAAAAAAAATCTTCCAGCGAGCTAATTAAAATGAAATACTGTTATTGAATTACAAAAGCTGTGCCTCTATCAGTTAATTAAAGGACCGAAAGCAGACTCACCGATTTTCAATAATTCAGGAGTGAAGGCAAACCCATGTTAATTTTTGTGGAAGACAATATTTTCGAATTTTAACTTAATGGAGAGTCTCCTAGTCTAGGGGGGGGGGGGTGGCTCTTAATCTCTTCCAAATCGCTCACGTGACCGGTAATATTTTATCCTTTTCATTTCATTTTCTTCTGTTACTGCTGTGTACCACTTCATTGTTATTCCGAATAAGCAAAGAAATATTAATTATAAAATATTTTTTTAAACATTTTCCAATATTTTTTAAAACAATTTTCAACATTTCTTAAAACACTTTTTAATATTTCTTAAAACATTTTTCAATATTTTGTAAAACGTTTATAAATATTTTGTAGAACGTTTTTATTTTATAAAATTTTTATAAAAAATATAATATAATTTAAATATAAATAATATAATAATATTATAATATAATATTATATTATAATATTATATATAATAATATAATAATATAATAATATAATAATATAATATTTAAATATAATTTAAATATAAATTTAATATTTTAACGTTTATATTTTATAAAACGTTTTTAAATATTTTGTAAAACATTTTTCAGTATTTTTTTAAGCATTTTCCAATATTTTTTAAAACAATTTTCAACATTTCTTAAAACACTTTTTAATACGTATATCTTAAAACATTTTTCAATATTTTGTAAAACTTTTTTAAATATTTTGTAAAACGTTTTTAAATATTTTGTAAAACGTTTTTAAATATTTTGTAAAACGTTTTTAAATATTTTGTAAAACGTTTTTAAATATTTTGTAAAGCATTTTTCAGTATTTTTTTAAGCATTTTCCAATATTTTTTAAAACAATTTTCAACATTTCTTAAAACACTTTTTAATACGTATATCTTAAAACATTTTTCAATATTTTGTAAAACGTTTTTAAATATTTTGTAAAACGTTTTTAAATATTTTGTAAAACATTTTTCAATATTGATTATTGATTATTGAGGGAACAAGAACCTAATAAATAATTTTTCAATATTTTTAAAACATTTTTCAATATTTTTTAAAACAAGAAATGAAAAAAATATTTTTAGAATGTTGACAAAGATTTTTAAAATATTTCTGTGGTTTTTTGCTTCAAAAAATATTTGCATAACATTTTTTAAAAAATTTTATAAACATTAATATTTCTTTAATTATTATGGCACACGTACCACTAAATGTGCCGCCAAACCTTAAATATATAAACCATATAACCCTGATTTTAAATGTTTTAGTTTCGACGGTAGCACGTAGGAAAATCACAGAATGCTAACACCCTGAAAAATCGGACACACCCGACTTCATTTTAAAAAAGTTTTAAAAAAAGAAAGTGAAAAGATTACAGTATTTCCGGTTCTCTAATTAATTATTAAATTTCCATTTAACTAACCAGTCGAAGGGACGAGTGGAGGAAAAAAAAAAAAAAGTTAAAAAATCGAAGAAAAATCGGGACAAAAAATGTTAAACCCTCCCCCCTCCACCAAAATTATTAAACGACATTAAAAACAATCCTTTTCATTAATGGAAACCGGTCCCGCCTACGCCCCTGTGGAATTCCCGGAAATCACAAGAAAAATATGTGATTGCAACCTCTCGAATTTCCACATTGCAATTTGTCAATCCCGAACCATTTTCCTGGAAAAGGGTGGAGATTTAACTGGAATTTTCTTTTTAATGCTTTCCCTACCCTCATCGGAGTATCTTTTTAAAATCGTCCGATGACATTTTTCGCGAAAAAAAAAAAAAAAAACTTTCATTCATTCGACAAAAACCTTGTTTCTTTTCTTTTTTTTTTTTAATTTATGAATGAAAAAAAAAAAAGCAAAATCGAGCCACCTACAGGTTTTTTCAGGTACTATGGAGTCCAAGGCTTCGCTTCGACACAAATCAAGACGAGGTCGAAAATATTGCATGTATCAAGAAAGAGAAAAAAAAAACCTGAATGAATCTATATATGCAAGAAAAAGATATGAATGAATAGGTTGGGCCTATATCCCCGGTCGTAAGTTAAAAATGTGCGCTTTAAAAATAGCAGAAAACTATTGCACTTTTACTGATCGGTTTAAATTTGTAAGAATCAAGTACCTCGAGATATGATAAACAAGTATCCGACATGTCAAACCTTAAGAAAACCAGTCACATTTAGAACAAGCATAAGTACTTGCGTGGGATTGCTTATATTTTATAGCAATCTTGCATATACTAATTAAATTGTTTGATGACCAGCCATCATTCAAATTATAGTCACAAGGTAGCTTTATCATTGACCAGAAGAAAGCGGATTACATCATAAGGAACTAAAAAAAAAAATCAAATAATAATAATAAATGAATTAAAAAATAATTAATGTATTTTTAAAAAAAGATTTAAAAATAAAAAAATTGGCTTCCTGCATGACAAATTATCCGAAATTTTTTGAAAATTGACCACACCCTGTATATGATTCACTGGAAAAGCAGCTTTTCTCATGTCGAAATCATAATCCGTTTGAAAAAGAAAACTCAAGAGATAACAAGAGATGAGTTCACCTTGTTTAGTTGTTCTCCTGTTCGACAGATGGCAGACGATGACAAGTCGATTCCCAATCATTATTTTTTCCTTTTTTTTTCGCACAAGATCTTTTTTTAAATTCAGCAACAGGTTTTTTTTTTTTTTTTTTCAGAGGCCGAATCATTAAAAATAGTCGGCATCCTTTTTTCTTTTTCTTTTTTTTTTTTTTCTGTATTCACTTATCTCCAGCTTTTTTTTTTTTTTTTTTTTTTTCTCCCTGCAAAAACAAAAAAAAGAAAAAAGAGTGTGTGCGCCATGGCTGAATTTTTCGTATCGCGAAGCTGGGTTCCGGGGTCTTTTCCTCGTTTCATTCATTCAACTCCGTTCGACCTTGACCCGTTCCAAAGCTCCCCTGACCTCGCTAAGTTAGAACGGTCCATGATCTCTGAACTTTACCGTATAACAAACACGTGCTTTTTGCATAGCTAACTTGTCCCTGTAATTCCGCTTTTCCGACGATGAAAAATGAAGATGGAATTAATTTTTTTTTTTTGATCGGTTCCCTTTTTAATTTTTTTTTCCTTTTTTTATTAAGTTTATTTCAAAAAAAGCTTAAGCTTTTTCCCTCTTATTTTAGAGAGGAGAAATACAGTTCGCTTGTTTAGAATGTATTAAAAAGAAGATTAATTCAAATTTCTCTTCTAATTTCTCCTCTAATTCAGATTTTTTCTTTTCGTTAATTCAAATTTTTGTTTGTTTGTTTGTTTGTTTGGGGATCAGGGATAAAGCATAAATGTTTGAGATGATTCTACCTGGATTTTTATCCTGCATCTAAAATGTATAAAAATTTTCCAGTAGTTTTTCCAATTTTTTTTCAAAATTCTCCAGAATAACCCGAAATCTCGAAAGTTTTATTTCAGCAGTTTTGGAATTTGTTTTTTTATGAAAATTGCGAATCCCGAACTTCTAGCTTTTTCCGGAAATCGGAATCTCTAATCCTTGTCCCGAAACCTTTTTTCAGCCCTGTAGTCAAGGAGGAGCCCCCCTCCTCCTTGAATCGAGTGCCCCATTCAGAACAACCTCTATATAAGACCACCTTTATTTAAAAATCACCATTATTTAAAACCACCTCTATTTAAAATCACCATTATTTAAAATAACCTCTATTTGAAATCACCTTTATTAAAAATCCCCTTTATTTAAAATCACCTCTATTTTAAACCACCTTTATTTAAAATTACCTTTATTTAAAATCATCTCCATTTAAAAGCACCTCTATTTAAAATCACCTCTATTTAAAATCATCTTTATTTAAAATCACCTCCATTTAAAATTACATATATTTAAAATTACCTCCATTTAAAATCACCTTTATTAAAAATCCCCTTTTTTAAAATCACCTTTTTTTTTTGAAAAAAAAATCACTGCGTACAGAGAGAGTTTTCCCTGAATCACTCAAAAAAAAAATCACTCAAAAAAAAAATCACCGCAAAAAAAAAAAAAAAAAAAGTTTTTTGTTTGAGTGCTGAATCTGAGTGCTGAAGCTGACTGTTGAGTGTTTGAATCACTGCGTACAGACAGAGTTTCACCTGTATTTAAAATCACCTTTATCTAAAATCACCTCTATTTAAAATCACTCAAAAAAAAAATCACTGCGTACGGACAGAGTTTCCCTTTTATATATATAGAAGAAGATCACCTCTATTTAAAACCACCTTTATTTAAAATCACCTCTATTTAAAATCATCTTTATTTAAAATCACCTCCATTTAAAATTACATTTATTTAAAATGACCTCCATTTAAAATCACCTTTATTTAAAATCACCTTTATTTAAAAGCACTTCTATTTTAAATCCCCTTCATTTAAAATCACCTCTATTTAAAATCACCTTTATTTAAAATCACCTCTATTTAAAATTACCTTTATTTAAAATCACCTTTATTTAAAATGACCTCCATTTAAAATTACCTTTATTTAAAATGACCTTTATTTAAAAAGACCTCTATTTTAAATCCCCTTCATTTAAAATCCCCTTTATTTAAAATCACCTCTATTTAAAATCTCCTTTATTTAAAATCACCTGTGCTTAACATCACCTTCATTTAAAATTACATTTATTTAAGACCAACTTTATTTAAAATCGCTTTTATTTAAAATCACCTGTATTTATGACCATCTGTATAAAAGACCACCTCTATACAAGATTACCTCTATGCAAGACCTCCATATAGATAAAAAATATTTCCGACACACTCCGTCTCTATACACCATAAAAAGTTACACGTCTTTTTAACGTCATAACACCATTTATAGCGTGTTTGATTTTTTAACGTATCAACCCTTTTCCATGTTTACAAAGTTTAAAAGTTAAAACCTTCGAGAAGGGGAATTTTTTAAAATTGGAAGAAGTGCAAGATTTTTTAAATTTGTTGGGTTCCTGAAAATGTGAGAGTTCAAAAAGCGACTAAGAAAACAATTATTGCCTTCCTAAAAGTTTGTCAAAATTCAAAAAGTAGCTAACAAGAATATAATTTTTTTAAAAGTAGGTGAAATAAGTATCACTCAAAAATTGAGATTGAGAAAATTTGAGAAAATACAAGATTTTTTAATTTTGTTAGTTATCTAGAATTTCGAAAAAATTCAGTGAAAGTGACTAACGAAAGCTTCATTTTTTAAAAAATGAGTAAAAAGTGGGTAACATAAGAAGTTTCACCCACGAAGTTTTTCTCGGAAATTTTCCTCACCTCCAAAATTTAAACGCTAGCAACGCCACTGATTTAGAAGCTTGTCTTTTGCGGCCACATTTTAAAAATCCTAAAAACTCTCTTTGAATCGATTAAAGTTAAAAATTAAAAGAAAAAAAAATCTTAACGTCGTTTCAGATGCCTTTCGTTTATTAAGAGATTTTATCGCCCCTTTTTCAAACGACTTCTGATTCTGAGAAAGATTTCCGTCTAAAGGTCATGACATCCGTCTTTATGACTTTTTCCGGGAAAAAGTTAAAAAAAGGATTTTCCCCCTTTCCGATTTTTTAAATATTTGCTGAAACCGGATTTTTTTTTTTCCTTTCTTTAGAATTTTTATTTTAATTTTTCCTCCTTGGAAAGAGCGAAGACGTCAAAAGCAAAATCTAAAATTAAACCTTTTTGAGGGGGGGTGTGGAATAGGAGAGGGGTGAAATGAAGTAAAAGCGGCAATATTTCGTCTTAATTGGTTTCATAGAAGCGTCATTCCTCCTTTGACTTCCTTTTAGTCTTTATCATCATTCTCTGAATTCAATTTATTCTCGATGCCTAAAGAAAACTAGCATCGGATGTATCAAAACTATTTTTAGAAACGGGGGGTGGGTTTGAGAAACTGTTTTTGCAAAATTATTAGATATATTTTTCAGAAAATATCTAATCAGTCTTTTACAATAAATATTAAAGTGACGTTAATTTAATTATAAATGATTAATTTAATTTATCACAATTTTATATTTTTAAGCATTTTTCGCTCCTGGCGATTTTCACCGGATTACTATTTTTTTCTGTGATGTGTTCCCGGAAAAAAAAAATTCAGGAATCCTCTTCGTTATCACTTTGGTTTTCGACTAGCAAAGGAATCGAAGGCTCGGATTCGGCTCTTTTCGCCAAATAATCCTTGTTCTCGTTCGATTCGGTCGTGTTAAAATCCGTTTGAATGTCCGGGGTGCTCCTCGATAAATTGTCCAAATTGTCGTTTTTCATGACGGGATCGTCGTTTTCCTTGAGGAGCTCCTCGTTTAAACAAACGGTGTTGATGTCCACCGTGCTGTTTGAAAACAATGCGGCGGGACCCAGGTTCGCGTCCATCTCCTTGGAATTTTTCTTCTTCGTCGGGGACAACGGGAGAGGAACGAAATCGATGGTTTGGGATCGATTTAAGAGTGGGTTCGGTGTTTTGTTTTGGTCCGAGGGGTAGGTTGGGCTTGTGGCTGTGTCACGTTGCGGGAATAATTCTTTGTTGATTCTACCGAACGCGTTGTTCTGGGTAGGGCTGTTGGCACGGCTCCAGTTTTGTAATCCAGATGCTTTATCTAGCCTGAAACGAGAGAGAGAACAAAAAAACATGTAAATCGGGTTTTTTTTAAAAATACGATTTTTCTTTAAGAATAAAAAAAGTGAAGATTTTTTTTGAGAATTTTTGCACAAAATTAGAACATGATTTTGATTATTGCTGTAGTTTTAACTTTTGTTTTCATTCATTTTCCATTCAGTTTTAGTTTTAACATTTAGGTGTAGTATTCAATTTGGTATTTATTTTAGTTTTAAGGAAGACTGGTCGGAGAATTTATAGGGGCCATTCAAATATTTTCAAAAACTTACAGTGGGAAGAGAGCTTTTCCGACCATTTTTCCGAATCATTTTTTCCCAAAAAAATAAATTCCTAACCCATTTTTCTTAAAAATTTTGGCTTCTAAAATTTTTTTTTTCTAACCATTTTTTTTTTCCTGATTTTCAATTTTTCTAAAATTTTTTGATTCCTAAAATAAAATTTCCTAAAATGAATATTTTTCCTAATTTTTTAAATCCCTAAGGAGATTTTAGGAAATTTAATTTTAGGGATTTTAAGAAATTTTATTTTAGGAACCAAAAAATTTTGGAAAAATTAAATATTGGGAAAAAAAATATAGTTAAGGAAAACAATTTTAGGAACCAAAATTTTTAGGAAAAATGGATTAGGAATTTATTTTTTTTTAGGAAAAATGGATTAGGAATTTATTTTTTTTTAGGAAAAATGGATTAGGAATTTATTTTTTTTTAGGAAAAATGGATTAGGAATTTATTTTTTTAGGAAAAATGGTAGAGAATAGAAAGAGAGGATCTGGAAAAATTTTATTTTTGGTTACAAGAAAAGTTGGTGGATTATCTTACGCAAGCGCAAAATATTCCATTTTAAAATGGTAAAGTCAAAATTTCTTTTATGGATAACCAGTAGACTGACCCTTATTTTACGAATTTTTAAATTTCGGTAAACGCACCCCCTAATTCTTTTAAAGTAACCGAAAGAATATTGCCTGATTTTTTTCAGATTTTTCGGACGTCTTTTAGCAGTGTCCCGGGGACCTAAAAATTTCCAAATTCGCGTAAAAACCGAAAAATCAAAAATTTTTAATTTATGTCATTCCTAAGCCGTGTCTCCATTAGCGATTTATCCGATGATCGGATTATCCGACCACCGGAAGTACTGTACTTTCGAACACTAGAAAAAAACTCGAACTTTAAAATAAAAATGGCGAATTCGTTATTTTGTTTTTATTTTTCGCGTGCGGGATATTAAAGAAATAGATTTATTGTTCCAAATCCGAAGATTCTACGCAAAAAATATCCCGCACGCAAAAAACATAAACAAAATACCGAATACGCCATTGTTATTTTCAAGTTCGAGTTTTTTCCTAGTGTTCGAAAGTACAGTACTTCCGGTGGTCGGATAATCCGATCATCGGATAAATCGCTAATGGAGACACGACTCTATTCAATTATTTTTGCACATCAAGAAAATGTAGTTATAAGTTATGTATTTCACATGGTTTTAAAGATAGAGGCCAAAATAATTTTTTTTTTTTTAAATATTTTTTAGCATTTTTTAAAACGCTTTTTTTCCTAAAATAATTTGATTCATACAAGGAAATTTCACTAGTCGGATATAGCTTTGGTGGCATATTTCTGTGGCGATGAGGCTAAGAGTTCGAATCTCGCTTCGAGGGCATATATTTTTTCCTTAAGTTTTTCAAGCAGAAACCATTTTCGTTTGTCAAATAGTTTAAAATTTGTGTTGTGGTAAAGCGAAAACTTTTAAGCCAAAATTAGTGAAAAAAATTAGCAAAATTAAAATAAGCTATAGCCAAAACTTTTTTGCTGCGAAATTCTTCATTTTTTTTTTTGGCTTTCAGAACAGTAATCGTTTGACAGAAATATTTTCTAGCTTTATTTTCGTAATCAGCATAAAAATTCGAATAGGAAACGACCATTTTTACATAAAAATAAAATTTTTGATTTTTCGGTCTTTACGAGAATTTTGAAATTTTTAGGTTCCTGTGGGCGTGGCTAAACAACGTCCAAAATCCTGAAAAAATGTTGGCAATCTTCTTTTGGTTACTATATAATAATACTAATAATCCATCCTCAGGATTTTCAAAATTTTCATTTAATTTAAAAAATAGCTTCCCTTTCCAATTTTCAGCCCAATATCTTAATTTTTATGTATTTATTTATTTATTTATTTATTTATTTATTTTTTTTTTTTGCCTAATATTTTAATTTTTAAATTTTATCAAATCTTTTGTTTTAAGGCATAGTCTTTTATCGGTTTATTCTATGTATTCCTGTACCTCAGAGCCAAGAGGCTAATTCGAAAAATCAAAATTTCCGGTATAGATTTACTTATTTTTCGTAAGAAAATGATAGCAGAACTTTTCATTCGACGTTATGGCTCTGAGGTGTAAATTTTCAAATATTTTCTTTAAGTGAATTTATAAATGTTTGAAGATTTTAATCAGGAACATGGAAATAATTCTATATCCACACACAAAAAAAAATTGGAAAAAAATTGACCTCGTAAGAACTGAAAGCTTTCTAAGAAAAAAAAAATATATATACGCACTTGTGTTGTGAAATTAAATCGCAGGCTTTTCCAAGAATCACTAAACTATTAAGTATGCGAAAAGATGCTAAAGCTAAGAAAGCTAATATAAAAAGTATGAGAGCTGGGGTTCCATCCAGACTTATAGTTTGAACTAAAACACGAAACATTACAACTCCTAACGGAAGTGGGATAAATCCCATCCTCCTAGCTACCCAATCAGAATGATCGGCAAAAGCCTGAAACATGAAAAGAAAAAATCGTTAGTGGGAGTTGTCTCACAAAAATTCAAAACTTTTTTTTTTTTCTTACGTTTTTCTGTCTTGTTTGTGCAACATCATAAGCTAAGCTAATTGTATAATCCTTATACACATCCGCCGGTAATTCGTTAAATCTGCTGATAAAGGCGTGCTTGATCCAATCTACAAAAACTTCGGAAACTAACACGATCAAACAATCCGGGAGTAGAATCCAAAATTGTTCTGAAACGAAATAAATAAATTATTAATTTAAAAAAAATTATTTTAAAAATATTTTGTATGAAAATGGTTTTACCTTCTTTCCAAGAATATTCTTTCATCGTTTGAAGAACAACAATAAATAATAAAACAAAAAGATGAAAACGTTCTCTTACGTCCGAACAGGACACTTGAAACAAATTATTTTTGTCAAATTTTTTGAAAACGCTTCCTTTCAATTCTACAAATTGATTTGATATCATTATGGTTAAAAGTGCTTTGTTATTTGAATTTATAGCAACATTTAATGTCGTTGCCTGAAATAAAACTAAGAGCCCATGTAAAACTGTAAAATTATTGTTAAGGAAATATCGACAGAAAATATTATACACAAAAAAGTTAACATTAAATGAACGTAAAATTCAAAATTAAAAGGATACAGACATACACAATAGAAAGCAACAAATGCGGAATAACTCCAAAATGTTCTCTTTTCCTATCACGAGGTTCTATCGCAGTCCATAGCAGTGCATCAATAGTATCTTGACCAAATGCAGAAAATAACCTATCACTCACTTCCAACATATTAAAAAAAATGTATAATTTTATGACTGATTGACTTTTTATAAGGTGGTACATTACTGAAGTATCTATGTACAACATCATAATACTGCAAGAGATCAGTATGCTTGCTTTCAATAAATCACATATTTCAGCCGGTTTTAACACACAATTTCTTTTTGAATGATCCAAGCTGGAAAAAAAATTGATGAAATATTAGTCATGTCAAATCATTTTTTTTTTTTTTTTCAAACAAAAGAATTACCCGAAACATTCTAAAATAGGTCTTGAAATAACAGCCCATAATGCTAAAATAATTCTGAGGGGGAGAAAAGTATACACGAATAGAAATGAATCAGCACACTGAAAAAATCCATATGCCATAAATTTTTCAACTTCCCTTGGGATTTTCATAAACGAGTAAACTTTCTCCCTTCTTTCTGAATATCGCTCTTCATCATGTTCCAGTAAATAACCCCGTGTTAATTCTACTTTCAAAAACTGAAGTAGTGACGGCTCTTCTGTATCTGCAACGTGAAAATTTTTTTTTGGAAAATCGTTATGAAATCATGATTTTATTTAGAATTTACAAACCGTTTCCGTCTCCCCATTTATCGTTATACAATTCTTCCAATCGATCGTATGTACTAGAATTGGTGCGAAAACGGATTCTTTTTCCGGAGAGCAAACGGTCCTTCGTTACAGGCATATTGTGTCATCACAAATGATTAAAATAATAATAGTGGAAAATTATAGTAAAATGGTAAATATTTTCACAGCTGATAAGTAAACACGAATGAACCTTGGTTATGCTAATATGAAATAATAGAACTCCATTTTGAATCCAGTACGTAAGCGAAGCATATGGAATTGAAAATGAGATTCAGCTCCTTTGCGTATCTTATTTATGAAGGGATCGTTGCGCGATGTTGTCAAAATGGATCTTTATAATTGTGATTTTTATTCGGATTTATTCGTTTGATTAGTGTTTTAATAAGTTTAAAATTATATAAAATTGTGATAGTTGTTATCGTGAAAGAAATTAAATAAAAACTCAAGGAATTTTAGCGGGTTTTTGCCAATTTCATAAATATACGGAGGCATATATTTATATACGCATCTGCTGCCACTTCAAGGCCTGTCATGGCCGCGGCAAGTGATAATAACGATAAAAATTTTTCAAAAATAATAATTATAGGAGCTGGCGTAGCTGGATTATCAGCTGCCAGCCAGCTAATTAAAAACGGATTAAATGATTTTAAAGTATTAGAAGCTAGAAACAAAGTAGGAGGAAGGGTAGAAGTGACCGATACAGGTGGGTTTAAGGGTGGTTCTTTTTTTTTTTTTTTTTTTTAATTCCCCCTTTTTACTTTTTTTAAATTTATTTAGGAAGTAGCAGAATCGAATTAGGAGCCAATTACATTCACGGAGTATTAGGAAACCCGATCTATGAATTGGCTATGGCACATGGCTTGATTGATATCATTCACATACCAAAGCCACATAGGGTTGTGGCAGCTTTGGAAAATGGTACCCAGGTTCCATTTCCTGTGTTGCAGGAAATATATGAAGCTTATTTATGCTTTTTGAGAAGATGTGAGGAATATTTTTTATGTCAGTATTTACCTCCGGATGGAATCAACAGTGTCGGAGAACATATTAGTTTAGAAGCTTCATTATACCTAAATAAAATACCAAATAGCGAAGAAAAACACCTTAAAAGTCTGATATTCAATTGCCTGTTAAAAAGGGAAACATGTATAACAGGTTGCGATGACATGAATGAAGTTGATCTCTTAGAATTAGGAAGCTATACAGAATTACAAGGAGGGAATATAATTTTGCCAGCTGGTTTCAGCAGTATTTTAGAACCATTATGTAGTATTATACCTCCAAGGAACATCTTACTAGAACACCCTGTTGCTACCATAAATTGGCAACCTAAAGATGACTTAACAAGTCCTGGTTATGACTCTGGAATTGATTTATTAGCTAATGGAGATCCAAACAACGACTCAGATGATTCAGATAAAACAGTAACAGGAGGAACACTAACACCTCGGAAAGACTCAAGCACAACTTCCAGAAAGGATGAATTAACGACAGTGGAAATAATCTGTGAAAATGGGACTAAATTTACCGCGAATCATGTTATCTGTACAATACCTCTCGGTGTCTTAAAGGAAAAAGCAAATAATTTATTTCAACCAAAGTTACCACAATACAAATTAGATTCGATCAACAGACTTGCGTTTGGCACAGTTAATAAAATATTTTTGGAGTATTCAAGACCTTTTCTAAATCCAGACATATCTGAAGTAATGTTACTTTGGGACACCAGGGAAGAAGATGATTGTGATTTGTCGAAATCATGGTTCAAGAAAATTTATTCGTTTGCTAAGGTTACAGAGACATTATTCTTAGGTTGGATATCGGGTAAAGAAGCTAGATACATGGAAACATTACCAAGTGATGTGATAGGGGAAAAATGTACAGAGTTGTTAAGAAAATTTCTAAACGATCCGTATATACCATTGCCTAAATTGTGTTTATGTACAAATTGGTTCAGTCAAGAATATTTTAAAGGATCTTATACTTCTATAGCCGTTGGTGCTTCTCAGTTGGATATCGAACAAATAGCACAGCCTTTATTTACACATATTAATCAAAAGAAAGTGAGTATTTGGTTTTGCGAGTATGATTTTTGCAAATTTTACCAAATTTTTTATTTATTTTAGCCTGTTCTGTTGTTTGCTGGCGAACACACGCATAGTAATTTTTATTCGACCGTGCATGGCGCTTATTTAACTGGGAGATCTGCAGCTCAGTCGTTAATAACAATCGAGCAACCGAATGAAATTGAACTTACATGTAGTGACACAAGTGATTTAAGCTCTTGGATTCAAGGAATTTCGTTAGATGAATAAATTATTTTCGATTCGATCTCTTTACGGTTGCCAACTAACCGCAAAAAAAAAAAATTTTGGGCAATTTTTAAGTTTTATAAATACTTAAAATGATATCAATGTTTAAATAATTAATTATGCTTTTTTTAATTAATTTAATTTTTAACTTGCCATCGCAAATCGTAGTCATTTTTTAATTGCTAGTAAGTCAAAGATATTGTTGATAATAGAATAATTTTCTCTGATTTTCTTTTATGAAATGATCTGTTATGATTATTAAAGAGTTTACGAATCATAACTTTTAGTTTTTTTTAAAAAAAGAATAATTTTTGTTAACTGTGATTTTTTTAGTTATTTTAAATATAAAAAAAATATATTTGCTTTTGTCAAAGAATAAGTAGTTAGTTTTTTTTTTTTTTTTAAATCAGGCTTGCAGTTTTTCACCTTATACCGTTTTTAAAATTTTGGAAAGATCATTTTATTCCGTTAGTAATTGGTGGAGTGCCTTTTCACTTTTAAAGTTTCCAATATAATTTTCAAAACATTTTTTATGCTAAACTTTTAAAATGCAAAGACAAAAAAATCACATAATGCTGGTAGGGTCAAGTGGGGGAAAAAACGGCCATTGAAAATTTGAGGTAAAAAAAAGACACTTGAATATTGGATTAATGACAGATCTTTAAAGTTCCGAAAAATTCATGATAAAAGTTTGAAGCTTATATTTCGCTATGTTGTTAAGAAATTTTCATTTCCTCCTATATTTTTAGGTAAAAAAAATTATTTCTTAAACATTCGGCTTTGTTTTGAAAAAGCAATTGTTGACACTTGTTTTAAAATTACATTTTATTCGAAAAAAAAACAAAACATGTTATATCATGTTAATATGATGAAAGAAATAAATAAACGTGAGATGTCTTATAACTAGCTTTATTATAATAATGAACGGGCTCTCGATACAGTCTAGCCAACTTAACTTAAACCATAGACATATAACATGTTTCTTTTTTTTTTTTTTTTTTTTTTTTTTTTTAAAACTTACAAACTATAAAAATTTACAAACTATACATTTGTTGCTTAAGACTAATTAAATCATTCAAAATCAATATCACTTAAGTCTAATACATAATCTCTAAGTCTAGTGTTAGAAAATCTTTGTCTCTTCTCTCTGTTCGAGCTTTCTATCTCCGAAATTGGAGTCGAATGGTTTCGCTCTTCGTTACCTACGATATTTAAACATGAATAATAATTGTGATCTAATAATGTCGCATTTAACAAATTATTATTTGTGTTAGTTTCGTCCTGACTTTCTTCGTCATCGCTATCTAAATTTTTGTTTTGACTACCTTCGTCGTCACTATCTAGATTTTCATCATCTTGGTAACTAGCATCGTTTATATCATCACTTTGACTTTTCTCTGAACTAGCATCAAGATTTTGGCTATTTACTGAACTAGCATCGACATTTTGACTATTTACTAAACTAGCATTGACATTTTGACTATTTACTGAACTAGCACTGACATTTTGACTACTTACTGAACTAGCATTGACATTTTGACTATTATTGTTTTCTACAAAAATACTTATTATTCTATTAGCAGTTTTGTTTTCAGTTTCATTCTTTTTACAAACTTTAACAAGATTAGATTTTTCCTTGATCGTTACTGGACAAGGAGCTATAAATACTCTGTTTCTTTTTATTAAGTGACCTTTGTCACTAAGTAATCGGATCGTCCTTGGACCGGGACCGAAACCTTCTATACGACCTTTTCGCCAAGCTTTTTTAAGATCTGTTTTGTAATACACCATGTCTCCAACTTTATACTTGTGTGAATAAACTTTCGAGCCCTTATCATAATAATATTTTGCCCTATTGGCATTGTGATCTAGCGTTTTCTTGAAATTCTTTACAACTGAAGGTTTTAATTGCCTGTCTTTTATCGGCAGATCTGTACGACATAATCTGCTCATCATTAACTGAGTAGGAGTATAATTAGTACCTGCTACCGGAGTGTTTCTAAATTCTAGCAACATTTTGAAATAATCAGTATTCAATTTTTTACTCTTTTTTAAAATCAGTTTACAAATTCCGACTGCTTTTTCCGCGAGACCATTACTTTGGTGATGGTGCGGGTCAGAATAAACACATTCAAAATTCCATTCTGTACTAAATTGTTTCATTTCTTTAGAATTAAAAGGATTATTATCTGCATAAAGTTTATTTGGAACCCCAAAGTTACTAAATATTTGTTTCAAGCATGGAATGATTGACTTTACTTCCTTTGTTTTAATGGGATGCAACTCAATCCATTTTGTATAATAATCAACTAGCACTAAATAATTTTTTCTATCTTCTTCTAAAATATCACAAGCTACATATTGAAATGGTCTTTTGGGTTGTTCCCGCAAGAGCATTGGTTCCTTAACATTATTACGAGCAAATTCCGAGCACACTGTGCAGTTTTTTATATACTGTACAATTTCTTCATTAATTCCTGTCCAATAAAACAGTTGTCTAGCTCTAGCTTGGGTTTTGGTTACCCCAAAATGCGAATCATGTAATTTACCTAAAATTTCCTTCTGCATACTTTGTGGAACAATTAATCTATCTCCAAAAAATAATAAATCATTTTCTTCATAAATCTCATACCTTATCTGATAATATTTTTTTAATTCATTTGATAGCTGATCATAATGTGGCCAACCATTTTTAAAATAATATTTTAATAAATTTGAAACACAATCAGTTTTAGTGGCTTCCCTTAATTTATTTTCTACTTCATTTGAAATATTCAACGAATGCACCATGTCTTGTAATTCAGGATCAATGGGTTCGTAACTAGGAGTACTACAAGATCTACTTAAAGCATCTGCAATGTGCATTTTAGCACCGGGTACAAACTGTAATTCTATGTCATAAATACCTAACTTTAATTTAATTCTTTGTAAACGAGTTGAAGGAATTTTCGAGATTTCTTTTTTCATTATTGAGAGCAAAGGCAAATGATCAGTTTGAACTATGGTGTGTCTTCCATAAATGAATTGATGGTATCTTTTACAAGCAAACAAAATCGCAAGGAATTCTTTTTCGATCTGGCCAAAATTCTGCTCGTTTACAGTTAATGCCCTGGACGCGTATGATATCGGCTTACCATCTTGTAGTAAGACACATCCAATTCCATTTTGAGAAGCGTCCGTTTGTATTGTTAACGGCTTATCTATGTCATAAGTATGCAAAACGGGTTTACTTGACACAAGCGTTTTTAACTTTTCAAAAGCATCAATCTGTGCTTTTTGCCAACTAAAAATTACATCATGTTTTAGTAGCATGCGTAACGGTGAAGTAATTTCAGCGAATTTTGGGATATATTCCCGAAAACTATTAACGAATCCTAAAAAGCTTCTTATTTCATCTTTATTAGAGGGTGTTCTGTATTCAAGAACAGCTTTTACTGCTTCAACATCTAGACCAATTGTTCCTTCACCTAAAATATGTCCTAAATATTCTACTTTGGAAGGCATATATTGAAATTTCTTTTCATTAAATTTAACTCCATTTTGTCTAGCTATATCAAAAACTTCTTTTAAACGTCTATCTAGCTCTTCTTTTGTGTCTGCAAAGATTAATAAATCATCTACATAAATAAACACTCCTAGCAAATGTCCAAAAATTTTCATCAAGTATTTCTGGAAAACTTCCGAGCTTATATTCAATCCAAAGGGCAATCTTTTAAATCGAAATGTTCCGAATTCGCTCGAAAAGGTACAATATTTGGAGCTATTTTCGTCCAGTTCCACATGCCAGAACGAGTTGCTCAAATCCAGTTTGGCAAAGTATTTAGCACCTTTAATTTTGGCTTTTAACTCGTCCGGGGATGGGATTACAAAATATTCTTTAACAATCGCCTCATTTAAATAATGGGGATCAATACAAATTCTAATACTACCGTCGGGCTTTTCAACTGCCACTAAACGATTAACCCATTCCGATGCTTCATCTACTTCTTCTATAATACCTAATTTTCTTAATCTAACCAGTTCATCTTTTACTTTTGGTTTAACAGCAAATGGTAATCTCCTAGGAGGCAAGCTAATGGGATTATGATTTTCTTTCAATTTAATCTTGTATGGATTTTTAAATTTACCTATACCAGTAAATAAATCAATATTCTCATTAACAAGTTTCTTTTTTTCTTTTTCATTATCACTCAATTCATTGTCATTTATGTCATGAACTGGAATTCTTTGAACTAAACCAAATCTCATACAAGCATCTCTACTAAACAAGGGAATGGCTTCATCGCCACCGGCTATAAAGAAAGGTTCTTTTTTCGATTGATTTCCTATCTTAACATTAAGAAAAATGATTCCTAGCACCTCTGTTTTTGAACCGTTCCAACCCTTTAAGGTTGACAATGTTGGATAGGTTTTGCTTAATTCAGGACATTCTTTTTTTAATTTTTCAAAATATCTAACTGGTAATGTACTTACATCCGCCCCTGGATCTAGCTTGAATTTAATGTCCAATTTGTCCTCGAGAACAATATTTTCATACCATGCTGGTGAGGGATCCATGAAATTGTTTACACCATAATGACCAACCCTGTTGACTGATGCACAATAATACTCCTCAGCAGCTAAAGCCAATTCCATCTCCATCTGTTGTAATTCAGGTGGGCGTGTTGAATGTCGTACCTGTTGAAAATTTGACTTTTGGAAATTTTGTGGGCGACTCTCCTGGTGTCTCCTATCCTGATTTCCTTGTTGGTTATCTGGTTGTTTCTTTTTATACGGTCTTGGATCCGGTTTACTTATGTCTGAAAAACATTGTCTAGCGTAGTGATCCTTCTTTTGACATTTTGCACAAGTTTCTCCTAATGCTGGGCATTTATTCCTGTCCTCATGCTTCGGATATCCACATCTTGTACATTTTTCATCTGGCTTCCTGTTGTCATGACTTTTTTTAGGCTTTCCTGTTTTGTTGAATTGCGGCTTGTAGGTTTTCTTGTAATTTATTGAATCATTTTCCAATGCTTTCTCTTGTACTTTTTTTTCTTCCTTGTCACCGTTTTTGTTCATCTCAGTTAAATGATTCCTATTTACTTCTGCAAATCTCAACAATTCAATAACGTCTTTTAATTCAGGATCTCCTTTCTTAATCAGCTTCTTTTGGGTTTCCTTGTCTGCTGTACCGAATACTAGTTTGTCCCTGAGAGCCTCATTCTCATTTTGAAAATTACAATATTTCACTAATTCTTTTACATCCGTTAAAAACTTTTCAAAAGGTTCATCTTCTTTTTGATTTCTTTCTAGAAACACATACCTAGCATGCAAAGTGTTTTTCATCACTCAGTGCAGAAAACTTATTTTTCGGCACTAGTGCGTTTTAGAAAAACCTTTATTGCGCTGTGCTTTGTGATGAAAAGTAGCTTACAACACAAGAACTGCAAAAGAATTACCCGTCGAGACCTTTTTAAAGCCCTCGCCTTCGGCTCGGGCCTCAAAATCGGCCTCGACGGCCAATTTTTTTCTTTTGCAGCTCTTGTGTTGTAATATACTATTTCTTTGGCTCACAATACTCCTCAAATTTCTTTAATACATCATCATATGTGGTTGCTGACTCATCTAGGCCAAAGGTGTTGTATATCTTCACAGCATCCTCGCCAATTATGTTCAACAAAACTGCGATTTTTCTAGCATCTGTTTTTGTGTCCAATTCCGTAGCTTTCATATAAATATTCAAGTGTTGTTTAAATCGTTTCCAATTATTTGCAAGGTTCGCCGACGTTAAATCCAAGGGTGCCGGTAGATGAAATTGCATCACCTGAGCCATGATGTTGCGTCACCCTTTTTTTTTTTTCGATATTTATACAATCTATCACCGTTTTCACATTTTTACTTTAATTTAAGCGTTCTTAGGTCCTTTCTCTATAATATTTCCGCGACTGCGCCATGTTATATCATGTTAATATGATGAAAGAAATAAATAAACGTGAGATGTCTTATAACTAGCTTTATTATAATAATGAACGGGCTCTCGATACAGTCTAGCCAACTTAACTTAAACCATAGACATATAACAAACAGGTGAAAATATTACGGAACGTAAATAAACAATAATGACTGAGGAATCATTATGTGGTTCCCCGAGTAAAAATTCCCATAGAAAATCGCGATAGAAAATTATGAATACCCATATGTTTTATGAAAAGTGATAAAAATGAATGAATCACGATAAAATTCCATCGCGCTCTGGTTTAGGGTCTATGAGCAATCATAGGACACTTATGAAGAACGATAGGAACGCTAAACGGACGATAAGAGGGCTATAGTTCGTGATAAGTTTATGGTTGCTCTGTTTATGAGAAATCATTGATTTTATGATTTCAGAAAACGTCATAAAAGCAATGAAAAACGATAAAATTGTATGGATGCGGAGCGATAGAATCTATGAGTTACCATAAAGCTGTGATTTGAGTGGATTGTATCGCGAATCATAAAAAAATAGTATGAAGAAAAATGCTATGGATCACGATAAAATTTTATCAATTGCGATAAAAGTTATACCAAAGTAAATTTCATCGGAAATCATACAATTTTATGAGGAAAAATTTATTGGAGCGCGATAAAATTTTATGTATTCTCATAAGGTTAGACCATGTTAAATTCTTATCGCGAATCATAAAATTGTATGAAGAAAAATGCTATGGATCACGATAAAATTTTATCTATTGCGATAAAAGTTATACCAAAGTAAATTTCATCGGAAATCATAAAATTCTATGAGGAAAAATTTATTAGAGCGCGATAGAATTTTATGTATTCTTATAAGGTTAGACCATGTTAAATTCTTTTTATAGAAATAGGAAAGGTCTTCCTTTACAATTCATGCACTGAATGTATAAAAGAAATATCTCAATGAGTAGAAAGATATAAAATAATGCCTCTCTTTGATTGAGGCGTGTTTTCAAAATAAGATGGTTTTTGTATTTACTTTGCAAAAAGGTCGTCTCACCGATTTCTTTATGAAGGAACCCTCAACTCTTCTTATTTATGATCTTCATAATGGTTGACAACCTTTTTAAAAGTCCTTAAATCCCAGGTACACGGTTTGCATTGAAAACTTACATTTTTTTTTAGTTAGATTCGTGGATTCGTGCTAAAATGTATACTTTAATTTTACGCAATTATATTTGGAAAAATCGTTTTTCTTTTAAAACTCTGGCTTTAGGGAAATTTCCAGTTTCGGTTTTTTTGCCAGAAAGTGAACTGATAGTATGCAATAATATACGGATATTTTTTTTAAAGGATTCCGGATGCTTTTTCTTAATTAGATAAGTATATACCGCTTTAAATTTATTAATCTTAGGGGAGATCGACATTGATACTTTGTGCCAATTTTTATTGAATATTTGCAGGCCGCACCTTCAAATTCGCCAGATATCCAAGAAAATTCGAAGCAAATTAAATTAAAATAAATTAGATTAAATCAAGACTAGAAAAATGTAAGTATACCACCTGATTTTTAAAAAAAAAGAAAAGAAATGATTGGTAATAGCTATTAAACGTTCCGATTTTTCTTTCAGATATGTGGATTGGTTTCTTAAATAACGATCAACTGTTGAAAATGTTTTTCCGGGATAAAACTTAAATAAATGAAATAGACTTTACTCTTCGTTTTAATCGTATATTCGGTACCATATTTGTGTTAATCCCACGATACTTTTATCTAGATACCCGTTTTTTCGTCGTGGTATTAACACCCCTCTTTTTATTTCTAACATCCTCCCAACTAAGGGAAGAAACCCTGAGCGTGAAAAGTGCAAAAAAGTTATGAAATACAAAATATCCCTATGACTACAAGTTTACAATAAAAAATCAGTATAAAATAATGTGACAAAAAAATAAACACAAAAAAAACAATGAACAATATTATCCTCTCTTTTTTATATATAAGGTACTGAACATTGATTGCCTCTGTGAATTCCTTAGATAATAACCTAAGGATTCCAAGTTTTTATCGCTCAATCCCTAAATCGAGCAGGTAACTTTTTGATCCTCCCAGATCGTGTCATAACCGGTTCGTCCACTCTGTCGTCTTTGTTCTTGTCAACAGTTTTGTCAACCCGTTTGTCAACCTTCTTGTCAACTTTCTTGTCAACCTTTTCGTCAACAGTCTTATCCACGCCCTTGCCAACGGTTGTGTCAATCTTTTTGTCGATGCTTACCTTTTCTTCTGGCTGTTTCGGTGCCTTCAAAATCGATATAAGTTCGTCGTTTGCATTAATTTCCAACGGATATAACCGTTTACATGGCTCAATTACCTCTTTACCTTTTACCCGGACCGTTGCTAGGCGTGCATTTCCATCTTTGCCAAAATGAATTTGCATAACCCTCCCCAACGGCCAAAACATGCGTTTCTGTTCTCTTCCGACTAAAACGATATCGCCTACCTTAATGTGTCCGGTGTTATTTTTCCTATGCTTATGTTCCATGAGAAGACCAATGTACTCCTTTTGAAACCTGGTCGAAATAGATTCGCGAATCCTCTGGATTGAGCGAAAATTATCAAGTAAATGATTGTGATCAATTGCATCTAAGTCCTCCGTATTAATACTCTGTACATTATTCAAAATTAAAGCGGGTGTGAGCGGAATCAAATCGTCTTCTTCCGCGATATATGTGAGCGGACGATTATTGACGACTCCCTCACATTCCGTTACCAACGTCGTAAACTCTTCCAGGTTTAATCGTGCGGAGCCGAGATTCCGTTTTAATAAATTCTTGACGCAGCCAACCATTCTCTCCCAAAATCCACCCCACCACGGGCACCGAGCGGGAGAAAAGGTCCACGTGATTTTGTGGAGTCCAAATTCAGCCTGAATTTTCTCCCAATCCAGGACTTCCAGTTTATTATTACATCCGACGAAATTTGTCCCGTTGTCAGAAAAGATTTGCGCCATTCGACCCCGCCTGGCGATGAAGCGACGTAACGCAAAAACAAAAGAATCGGTTGTCATCGCCTGGACAACCTCGAGATGTATCGCTCGGAACACCGCACAGGTGAAAAGAGTGATCCACACCTTGCCGAAATCTACAATATGAAAAGGGCCTGCACAGTCGATGCCGCATTGCTGGAAAGCAGAGTAGGCTTGAATCCTAGCGACTGGTAGTGGCGCTGCCGCTGAATCGAATGGGCTGACTTGGTATCGCTTGCATCGAAAGCAGTCTGCAAGCACCTGCTTTATATTCTTTCGAGCTTTAATAATCCAATATGACTTGCGCAGTTCAACCATGACGGTGACGACTCCCGCATGGCGATTGGTCAAATGGGTCTCCCATATTAACTTTTTCACAAGTTCGTGCTTCCCATTTAAAAGCACTGGGTACGTGTAATTAATGTCTTCATCTTCCAGTAACGTTAATCTCGATTTGACTCTAAATAATCCGTTGTCATCCCGTATCACTGTCAAATTAGGGAAATCCGTCTTTTTGACAGTGTTAGGAAAACTGTCTCTTTGAATAAGCCAGAGCACCCTTATTTCCGCTTGTTGAAGCTCTGTCTCGGAGAAGCCGTCGTCCTCGAAATTTTTCTTCCTGTCATAAAAGCGATAAATATAACCCATTAGCCTCACCGCCTCGGTGAAGGTATCGCTCTGCTTTAATTGGTCAATCAATCGCGGTTGATGCTCCGGAGGTTTAACTGGCTTAACGGTGTTACAACATGATATCTCCACGGTGTACGCTACTTTATTGACAATGGATTTGTCTTCTGGCCACTCTTCTTCTGGTGAATACAGCCACTGTGGTCCTTGCCACCATTTTGATTCCTTTAAATACTGAGGCGTGCACCCTCGGGACAGGAGATCGGCCGGATTCTGTGTGCCGGGAACATGACGCCACTGATCACGTTCGGTAACCTTTTGAATCTCCTTTACGCGGTTTGCCACGAAAGGTTGCCAGAGCTTATTTTCTCTAATCCAACATAAAACTGCTGTAGAATCCGTCCAAAATATTGGGCGAAGTTGTCCAAGTTGTGGGTCGTCTTTGACTACGACGTACAAACGAACTGCTAAAACTGCCCCCATTAATTCGATTCGCGGAATGGTTAATGCCGGGTCCAAATTGTTACTGACTAACTTCGCCGGTGTGATCCTTGACTTTGCCAAAACCAATCGAATGTCGACCTGACCTGTGGCTCCGTTTTCCGATCGAACAAAAACACACGCTGCATATGCGGATTTGCTACCGTCCATGAAAATATGCAGAGTTTTCTCGTCCGAGTCTGCCTGAAATAAAAACCGATCGATTTGACATAGCGGAATGATATTTAATTCACTCACCCATTTTTGAAATGATTCCTCAATGTCCGGCGGTACTCTCTGATCCCATCCGTACTTTTGTTCCCAAGTCTCTCGCAAAAGTGTTTTCGGGAGAATTGTGACCGGACTAGTAATCCCGATTGGATCGAAAATGGATTGTGTTACCGATAAAAGTTTTCTCTTTGTGAGCGGTTCCGAAAAGTCTTGAGAGTTCGTTATCGTAATCGGACACGACAAGAGATCCGTATCTGTCTGCCAATTTAACCCTAAGACTTTAACGTCGGAAGACGTTACATCCTTTTGACCGGTGTATGCCCATTCTCTTAACTCCATTTTCGCTTTGTTCATGATTTCTGACGATTCCCTGATGAAATCGTCGACGTCGTCCGAGTCGTGTAAACTTGTCAGCAGGTTGTCAACATAAAAATGCATCCCTGCTAAGGGATAAGATTTCAAATGAAAGTCTACCGTAGCGGCCAATAAAAACGGTGAGCACTTCAACCCAAAGACGACCCTATTGTGCTCATACACTTTATATGAACCGGGTGTATCTCCCCACCATAAAAACTTCAAATAGATCCGATCCTCGGGTCGAATGGATATTTGTAGAAACGCTTTCCGGACGTCTGCAGTAATGCCAATGGAATTGGCCCGAAACAAAAATAGCATTTTTGGAATAAGCTCTATCAAGTTAGGTCCCTTTTTTAAAAAATCGTTAAGACTGCGACCGTTAATGTCCTTGTTGCTCGCATCGAATACCGGACGAATCTTCGTGGTTGCACTAGACTCCTTGTAAACCGGACGATGCGGTAAAAAATGGCCTCCGCGAGAAAACGGTACTTCACTGATAATCCCTTCCGACTCCCATTCGCGCAAAACGTTGTCATAATCCCCATAGCGATCCGCCGCAATCAGCTTCCGCGTTGTAACTGTTAACCGGTTTTTAGCGGAAAGAAAGTTGTCGGTTAAACTTTCATAATCCTCTTGAAATGGTAACTTTATCTCGTATCTTCCCTCAGAATTGATCGTGACGTTGTCCTGGAACTCTTCAAGCATTTCCTGATCTGCCATATTCCTTTGTTTTTGATGGGCTGTGTCCCTAATCCCCATAGTCTCCAATTCCCAAAAATCCTCGATCCCAAAATTGTGCATGGAAACCGACTTGGGCAAGTTCTGAAGATTAAAAAAATCGAAAGAGTTCTCATCCTGAACGATTTTTCCCATTAACGTCCATCCAAACACGGTGTTCGTGGCCGTCAATTCGTCGCTGATTTTTATCATTTCCCCTGTAAGAATGCGAGGTATATAATCAACGCCTAACATAATTTGAATCTCCGGATCCACCAATCCATCGTCGCTAAGAAAGATGTTGTGGTCCTCTAAGATATTCAAAACTTCTTGGTTTTCCAGACGCCCCACTTGAGTACAAATTCTGTGCTGTCCTAACAAATAAAAATCCACAGCCTCATCGTGATCATGTACATTTCTGAGTGTGGCGTGGAAAACCCCATGCAAAATTTTCCGTGTTTCGATTCCACCGAATAGTTGATGAATCATTTTGATGTCTGTGATCTTCTGTAAACCAGCTTCTCGTGCGGTCGCGGTAACAATGTATGACCGTGACGATCCGGAATCCAAAAAAACGCGTATAGTCCTAAAAGAATTACTGCCTGGGCATAGAAGATCTGCTTTGACAGTCTGGAGTATGCTTTCCATTTGTCCTGTAAAACCCGTAAAATGAGAGTGCGTTTTCTCGAATTTCGCGACTGCTTTTGTGCCGACGTATGGTTTTTGCGATTCGTCCGACCGTTTCGCGTTTTCCTTGGGCTGTTTCGTCGCCTCGCACCCAACGTCCTTGTCCTTGGATTGAGAAACGTTCTCCTTTTTTCCTTTGTCGATTTCTGAACACAAAATCACAAAGTGAGCTTTGTGACAATGGATGCAACGCACGGTCGTCCTGCAGTCCCTTGCTGGATGTCCAGGTCGCAAACACTGATAACATGCCTTATTTGTTTGTATGAGCTTCCTGCGGTCCTCAAGAGTCATATCCTGTGCCTTGATGCAATCTTGGCTGAAATGAGATTTACCATTACAAAAAATACAATTAGAAATAAACCTACCTGAAGATCGTGTGACATTTGCCATGTCCCGGGCCGTTTCTGGACCATTCCCTGCCTGATCATCAACCCCTTGACGTGTGTCATCTCGGCCACCGACTTTGGGCCGAGAATCCTTACCTCGACCTGATCCTGTTTGTCGATTGGCATTATTTACTGACTCTTCTGTATCAACCAACCGTTCCATAAAACATAACAGCTCTGTTAACTGGTCTTGGTCACTTGAGTCTGCGTCCTGAGACAAATTCAACCTGGAATCGCTAGCAAAACCCTTTAACCCCTTTTCTTTTTCTCGCTTTTCTTTTTCCCAATCCCTTAACACATTGACTGGGAGTGTCTGTTCAATTAACGGAACAATTATACAAGAATGCTTATGAGCTGCTAAACCCAAACTTTCAAGGTTATTGACACAGGCAATCAATTTATCATAAAATTTGGTTAAATCTACTTCCCCTGATCTTAAACGTTTAGCTACTAAATCAATTAACTCTCGAGTATAAAAATCAATTAATCTGTCTTCCTTACCAAACCGTTTCTTAAAAGCCTCAATAGCTTTTGCATAATTCTGCTTAGATGTAGGATAAGCATCTAAAAGCCTTTTTGCCCTACCCGTAACTGCTTGTTTTAAATACCTGAGCTTATCTACCCTTTTTATCTTTTTATCGTCATGAATTTTTTCAAACTGTCCCCAAAAGTCAATAAAATTTTCAATTGAACCATCATAAGAAGGCAACTTCCACTTAGGTAAATCCAATCTAGTCCTAGCTTTACGATGATGGTCATCATCACTTTCTGTTCCTGAAGAAGAATCCAATTCGTCATCCTCTGTGTCAACTGCAGGAGACTTGAACCGTTTGCCCTTTTTTTCCCTGATTGTTTCCTTCTTGACAGGCTTCTCGTCTGAATGCTCTTTTCGCTCTTCCTGTCCATTCTGATCCTTTACTTTCTCCTTTACTTTCTCCTCCTCCTTAGTATTATCTTGAATGTCTTTCTCGTCTGCAGCTTTGGAAGTGCCTCCTTGGAAATATTCAAATGAGTCCTTTAGTTCCAAACACAACTCTCTGTAATGCTCAGCCGAATTCCATTCCTCCACCCAGACATCCTCCTTTGTTTCGGGATCAGCTGCCAGTAACTCTGCAATCTTTTTATCCAACTCTACCAAACGTTCTAATTTATCATCCAGCACATTAGGACCAACCAATACATTTTCATTTTTGAACCTGGTCAATGACCCCCTGATTGCTCCCCTCGCAAGTCGAAGGACTTTTAACTCGTCCCCCATGATTAATTTGCCCGAATTGACTATAAATAACGCTTAAAATCCAAATGTTTATAAAGGCCCCTCTATGGCGTAATATTGCCCAACAGCCATGTTTATTTTCTTTGCACTTTATAATGTCATTTTACATTCCTCATGTAATCTAACTAATTACGTACTCTCCACAAGGTAGATGCCACATGTTGAAAATGTTTTTCCGGGATAAAACTTAAATAAATGAAATAGACTTTACTCTTCGTTTTAATCGTATATTCGGTACCATATTTGTGTTAATCCCACGATACTTTTATCTAGATACCCGTTTTTTCGTCGTGGTATTAACACCCCTCTTTTTATTTCTAACAATCAACTTCATGAGCATACTTTAAAGCAATTAACGACTTTTATGGAAGGACAGAAAAAAATTAATTAAATGAAGGACAATATGTTATTTACGACTGGTGAAAATAGTGAAAAAACAACAGCAAAAATAGTGAAAAAAAAAAAAAATAAATACATAAATAAATAAAAAATAGAATAAAAATTATGAAGATGAAGAACAATATTGTGTTTAGTGAACGCTGAACAGTGAACAGTGAGTGATAAATTAATTTTAATCAGAGTGATTAATGAAGAATAAATTAAATAAATTGAAATAAATTAATAAGTTACATGATTAATTAATAAAATTAACTTGGTCTAATCTATGGTTCCTGTTTGTCTTTCTACATAAGAAACGCGATACACTTATGGCTCGTCTCTATGGTTTATTATTGAAATCGCGATAGGTCTATCGTATTTTACGCCAAAACCGTATCATAAACCTTATAGATTCCCACAAGTTTATGACTTAATGATTTTATATGGAATCATTAAAATCGCGATAAGTCTATCGTTTATACCATTTTATACCGCACCATATAACTAATGAGTATTCATAAGTTTTATCGTCACTTTTTTATGTTAAACCATAAGAGGACGATAGCTTTATGAAAATTTCTTTATGGAAAATCACTGAAATCGCGATAACTTATCGTGAATTTTGTCGCTCGAATTCATGATAAGTTATCGCGAATTTCTATGGGAATTTTTACTCGGGTCGAAATTTACAAATAACTGATTTTAGCACGAGTTATATAGCTTTAAAGTTGTGGGGTAAAAACGGGTAAAAAAAAGCCATTCGATATATGGCACTTTGCATGTTCGGAAAAAATCGACGCCATATTGAGTGCAATGTTTTGGTTTTGTGAAAATTGTGAAAAATGACGAAAAAAGTGCTTTTAGGAAAGGTAAACGCTTTATTACGGCAAAATATCATTTCATAATAATATTATCTTGCCTTGTACCGCGAAAAAAATTTTCTAAAACTCGATGTGGTGTTAATTTCGCGGGTGTCACGTTATTACCTCATGTTTGGCTCGTTTTTGCCCCACTTTGCGGGTAAAAAAAAGGCAGCATTTTTCGGAGATTTTGACCATATTTGGTTAAACAGACGCATATTTGCTTTTGAAACATAAGCTAGATATAAAATTAAAACTTTGTACCGAAAAAAATTTTTTTTTAAAACATTAATTGCTACGTTATTCATAATTTTCAAAAATTGGCTTTTTTTTCCCCCACTTGACTCTACCCTGTTCAACCCAGGTAGCAAATATTAAAGTAACTAGTAAAAATAGTTTTTGAAAATACGTACGTATTTCTCCACCGAAGTAAAATGAAACTGATCAGCTGTTGGTCATACGCTAAACGAATATATCGCCATCTATTGGGAAAAATTTAAAGCTGATTTCCGAAAATTTTTCTTTTATTTTTATCATTCGCTATTTATTACGCTAGAGTGCTCTGTTCCTTGTTTTTTGTAAAACGAATTAAATTATATTAATTTTTACGCCTAAAATACATTTTGTAATGACTTTGATTAGTAAATTTGAAACAAAAATTGAGAAGATTATTTTTAGAAAAAAAGTTGGTGTCCAAAATTGAGGTTAACGCAGTTATAAAAATTAATTCCTACTTCTCAGCCGACGTTAAAAATGTTTTGTGTAAAAAGTTTGGTAACCAGATGTGCTTGCTTTTTATCTAATGGGATTAGACGAATTTGCACTATATGTACAATATTGTACATATAGTGCAACCGCTAACAAATTTGTAGGCCTTTGGTGGGTTATGTCGACTTGCGATTTTCCCTCATAGATCGTGAGCTTTACTTTATTAAAGTCATATTTGGGGGAAATAATTGGTATTCTAGACTTTCGTTCATAGTGAAAACCCTAGTGTGCTCAGTTTCCCTTTCCATCGTTCCCGCAACATGGCGCTGCCAATCAGTTTGCTTTTAAAAATTCTGACACATGACGTTTCACGGTTTCTAGCCAACCAACGATGATATCTTCTGACACTTGACTTCACAAATATTGAGCACACTATGGTTTTCACTATGCTTTCATTAATTTAAGTCATCCTATGTGTAAAAATCGGTTATGGATATTCGAGAAAGATAGCCTTCACAAAATGGCGGCGGGCCGATTTATTTTTCGGCTCGTAACTTGATGGATTATTAGTATTACCCTTTGTCCGAATTTGATAATCCTTTTTTCTTCGAAAGGTGACATCAAGGGCTTTCATTTGTATTGTTAAAAATTTCTCGTAAATTTGAAACAAAAATTAAAAATATTTTTAGAAAAAAAAAATAGCCTCCCGAAATGAAATAAACACTGATGCAAAATGAATTCCTACATTACACCCGATGTTCAAAATGATATGTTTAAAAAGTTTGGTATTTTCATTTTTATTAGTTTCTATTTAATCCGCCAGAGCGCTCTGTTCCTTTGTTTTTGTCAAATTGTTTAAATTATATTAATTTTAATGCTTTAAAATACATTTTATAATAATTTTGATTCGTGAATTTGAAACAAAAATTGAGAAGAATAATTTTAGAATTAAAATCGATGTCCAGAATTGAGGTTAACACTGATAAAAAAAAGAATTCCTACTTTGCATCCGACGTTCAAAATGTTTTGTTTAAAAAGTTTGGTACCAGATGTGCTAATTTACATCAGTTGGCATTAGAGGATATTGTACATATAGCATATAGTGCAATTTAACCACCAACAATTTGTAGCCATGTACTGCTTGTAAGGAACATATTTCCATTTTGCGGGTTATATCAACTTGAGATTCGAACCTGGGATCGCAAAATCTAAACCCGACTTTCCAATGCCTTAGCAAACTGAGCTACCTGGCACTTAGATAATAGAGTCCGTATATGGCACAAAAGGTTCGAAAAGTGTCTACACGGAGAAACCGAGTTGTTCGAATGAAATAAATTTCTTATTTGGATATACGGCGAAAGCAGTTTCCGTTAAATAAGATTTTGTTTGAATCAGAAAGCTGCATTTGATTCTACAAATAATTTGTTTGAGCAAAACAATTTTATTGTTTCAGGCAAAAAAAAAAAATGAGTTCATTTCCCCGCTCTGCTTGATTCAAACAAGACGATCTCCGTGTATATGGGCTTCCATAAGCTAAACACGAGGTGAAGTCACTTTTTTCGGGACAAAACAAACAATGTAAATAGGTATAGGAATGCTCCATGTATGGATTCTTTTAAAATTTGGCCCGTATCTTTTCTTCGTATATAAATTTATAATGTGGTCTTAAACTGATTTTAAGTCCTACATATGTGAAGGATATTTTTAAAAGATGTCCAAAATTTTTGACTGTATTTTTATGTCATAAGAATTGGTGAAGTTTTTTTTAAAAATTATAGACCGGATTATTTCAAGTTAATTCAGTTTTTTGATTTTGCTGTATGGATATTTTTTAAAAATTCCGACAATTTATAAGTGTATATTTATAATGACTGTTCGGATGACTGTTACAGTCGTTCCATGTGTTTAGCTTATGGCAAAGTTACACAGTGTAACTATATTGAATGTGTATACCAAAGTAAAAAAAAAACTGGCTTAGTTTATGTTGGACTTGCTAAAGGCTATGAACCGTCATCTATTGGAATGTATTTCAAGCTGATTTCAAAAAGGAATCCTGTATGTTGTTGACAACTATCTTTTCATTTTTATTAGTTTCTATTTAATCCGCCAGAGCGCTCTGTTTTTTTGTTTTTGTCAAATTGTTTAAATTATATTAATTTTAATGCTTAAAAATACATTTTACAATAATTTTGATTCGTGAATTTGAAACAAAAATTGAGAAGAATAATTTTAGAATTAAAATCGATGTCTAGAATTGAGGTTAACACTGATAAAAAAAAGAATCCCTACTTTGATTCCCGACGTTCAAATTGTTTTGTTAATTAAGTATGGTATCAGAATGTCAGCGTTTGAATTAACTGTTCATCTTTGTGATGGTTTTTGACGACTGGTACATCAACTCTAGTTGAGTCACAAAAAATGTTCATTTAACAAATACTTCCCTCTGAACTATGTATTATTTACGTATTGAGAGTTATTCACCTGTCGAGGCTCATGTACCTGGTTCGCAGAAACGAATCCTAACATTCCTGCGTTATAACTGATCTTTTCGGCACCGTATGTTTGTAGTTGATTTTTCTTCGTTGGTGTTAGGCTAAGTATATGTGACATAAAACTGATATCAAGTCCATTCAGTTTTAAAATATTTAGTGCTTTTTAAGACAATCCACCTTCTATTCCTCAGGTAGGATAACTAAATTTCTCTACTTAGTTTTCAAAAATTTAGTAGGATCACAAAAAAAATAGGCAATTTAAGAAAATGCACTCCTATAGCAATTAAAAACTAAAATTAAAAATGAAAAGAGGTCAAAATGTCCTTAAAGTCGAAATTCAAGATGGCGGACCAGTAATTTACAAATACTTATATCTTAACACCGAAAATTCTTATAAATTATTGAACTGTTAGTCATGTACTTGGTCCTGCTGAACCCTTTTTTGAACTCCGAAAATGTTTATAAATTATTTTTAAAATTAAAAACAGAATTTTTCAAAAATTGTTGGTATTACTCAGAAATTAACAAGGGAATTATGTCATAAGGCTTCCTTCAACTTACATCGCATAGATGAAATAAAATGGTTTGCTGTAAGCGAATGTACTTAAAATGTTTAAAAAACTTCAGAAAAGCCTTTCCTATTTACCTAAAATGACAGGAAATATTTCTTTTTAAAAAACGTCTTAAAAAGGTATTCAATGATTTAAAAACAGAAAACTTAGGCGATTACAAATTATATTTTTTAAATTTTACTGCATATAAACTTCCATTCATTCTCGTTTTTATTAGGAAACAATCACTAAAAATTACAGTGCAATCATCTTACAATGATAAAAAAAAAGAAAAAAAAATCGTACACCCTGTACTATACAAGTTTTCATTTCAACTCCCTTAAAAATAATTGACATGGGAACAAAAACAATCGTAACCTCGTTTATTCTAAAGCACAAGGCTCGTGTCCATTTCCGGATCAATTCGAAAAAATACTATTTAAATTATCGATGAGAATGGTGGAACTTTATTCTCTGATTTTCTTAACTTAGACCAGTCTCTTTAAAACAACCCGAGCTTTTACAAGAACTTATGAAAACAAAAAGGTTTTGAAATTGAATTAACGTTTCATTTTACTGTCGGATTGATCCGCAAAACTAGAAGAGCCTGCAAAAAAAATAGGCCAACAAAAAACTTATACCAAACGAAAAAAAAAATCAAAAACAAAAAGGAAAAATATCTATCTACCTAGCCTAAAAATTTACGATTCAATGAAAGCTTGAGCAGAACATTTTTTTTTTGATAACAATGCTACATTTTCTTCAACACTACATTTTCGTATTTTTTTCTTTTTTTAATCATTTTTTTTTCCTTAATTTTTTTTTATCACATTTTGAACACAATTAAGTAAATCTGTAAATCATCAATCATCAATCGATATAAAGCTAAATCTTTTATCTACCAAACTGGTTTTTTTTTTTCTTATTCTCATTTTTTTTACATTAAAAAAATAGAATTAATATTTACAAAATAAAAAACATGAAATCTAATATTAATTAATATTTATTAATAAAATTCTGTGTTTTCTTTTTTAAGCGCACATAATATTTTTTTTTTCTTTTTTCTTCAAAAGATGTACAATAACTTTATTTACAATCGTATAAGGGGAAAAGAGCAGATCAAATTTTCAGTTTGAAAAAAAAAAATATTTCTACAACCAAAGCGAAGGAAGAATTAATATTTTTTTTTTTCATAGAGGTTACTGTATTATCTGGGTCCATAACACTAGCTGCAAGGAGCAATGTTCGAATAAAATTTTTGAGCATTTGCAAGGGCATGAATTTCAATCAGCTTCCGAATTGCATAAGTTTGACATGGCATGTCCTTCAATTGTTTAGGGGGCAAATGCAAAGGGTAAATTTTTAAGCTGCAAGTGTCTTTAAATTAATTTTGATACTTTGTGAGGTCTAATAAGCAGCGATTAAAAGACAATATTTTTCATTTTTCTCGGAAAATCTCTTTCCTGGATTTCCATCGAAAATTTCAAAAAAAAATTACCCAACTCAAATATTTAAAAAAAATTGCGTTCAGTCAACCTCAAAGCATTTTAAAATTAGTTTGAAGCACATGCAATTTTATCAATCATCAACCTTTGCAACTGCTCCAAAACTTTGCAGTTCGTGCGTGAAATGAAAGCGTATGCCCCAAAAATTTTCGAAGCAATTAAAATTTGCATTAAGCGCAAGCCTTGCAAAGTGCTCTTTACAGAAGACGCAAAGGACCCTACCATTATTTTTTTTTTTTCTTGCAACAAAATTTTATTTATCGATCAACATCACAAAATTAAATTATGCTTAAACATTTTTCGTACATTTAACAGAGAGAAAGAGAAAACAAGTACTCACAACATAGACAAACAGAAAACAGTACAAGAATTTTTTTTTCTTTAAATAATTAACTTATCCTCGTTAATTCTTTCTATTCTTTTTTTTTTCTCAGCAAAAAAAATGTTGCAAGGACGGTTGAAAAAAATAAAATAAAATTTTAGAAAAAGAAACAATAAAAATTTTTAGTTAATAATTCGCAAAATTTTTAAGGCAGATTTTAAAATAATAAAAAAATTCAAGGAAAAAAATTCTTATCACAATACAATTTTTTGGTTTTCTTTCTTTTTTTTTTCTTTTTTTTAATTTTTTTTAAGCTTTCATCAGAGCTTTCTTTGCCCGTAAAAAATTAAAATTAAAACGAATAAATTGATCGATCATACTGATGAGAACAACTTAAAAATTAAATCAAAACAATTACTCGGCTCAGCAAGTATTAAAAAAACTTAACTCTAAAAAAAAAAAAAAACTTATAAAGATTTAATTTTTAAAATTCGTCCAGGCCACCGTCGGCGACGCCGTTCCTCACTTTTTCGAGCACTCGATTGACGTAATCGGTCGTATGGCCCGCAATTTTTACTTCTGAAATTAAAAATCAAGGAACGATTATTTTGGGTTCAAAGTTCTTGTTGAACAAACAGAAATCAAACATTTAAACATCCTAAGAAAAATTGTTAGCCCCTGAACTCTCTTCTGCTTATTGAGTACTAGCGATCGATTTATTGATTTATCGATCGATCTTGCGTGGACAGAGACATTTTCACTTCGACCTAACCTAATATCGATCGATATATTGATCTATCGATCGATTTATCTATTTATTGATCAATTTATCAATCTATCGATCGATTTATTTATCTATCTATCTATCAATTTATCTACTTATCGATTGATTTATCTATTTATCGGTTGATTTATCTATTTATCGATCAATTTATCGATTGATTTATCGATCGATTTAACTATTTATCGGTCGATTTATCTATTTGTCGATCGATTTATCTATTTATCGGTCGATTTATCTATTTATCAGTCCATTTATCTATTTATCGATCTATTTATCGATTTATCGATCGGTCTTACGTACTAACTCCATCGATTTATCGATTTATTGATCGGTCTTGCGTACAAACCCTGGACAGAGACACTTCCCCTTTTATTTATATAGAAGATTAAGGAACTTTCAAGAATCGAAAATGAAAAAAGAATCTATTTTCAATTAATCGATTCAAAATAAGACTTCCTTAGTTCGGACATGCCGAGTAAAATTTCTTGGGCTAAAGTATTAATAGTGCGCAGTACCAGTGGCAGCAGATAAATCGTATTTTTCATTTTACAAAAAAACGAAAACAAATCGAAAATTAAAATAAAATGAGAAAAATGACAAGAACCGGTTTCTTAAAAAGGGTTTCATGAAAAGTCATATTGAGAAAATTTCATACGTTTGGGTGTAAGCCTTGGTAGCTCAGTTGATTAGAGCGCTGTCCGCGTGTAGGACTTCAAAGGCGTGTCCATGGCCTTCGTGGGTTCGAGTCCCACTCGAGGTGTGATTTTTTCTCGATTATTCATAAACATTGTCAAATAATCATGGCGCAATGAGTTTTTTCGCGATTGGACTAATTTTCGGGTTTTTCTTAAATGGGTTCCTTTCCCTCCAAAAAATTGAACTTACATAATGGATCCTAATTTTCCATTTAAAATTATAAAGAACCTATTGTTGACTTTCGTGTTTCACAAAATGAACAGAACAAGCTGGTGTTGTTTTTAAAAACACAGTATTTTTCTGGTTTTGATATTTATATTGATATTGATACCGTTATGCTTAGCTTATGGGCAATCGTATATATATATACGAAAAACCACGTGATTAACATCACTACAACAAACAAAAATATGCGGTGTTGCCAACATTTGAAATAGACAGTCTCTCTAGTCTCTGTAGATATCCCAGGTCTTATTTTTTTTTTCCGGAAAAAAAAATTCGTCATTAAATAATACTTACTAGTAGCGTTTTTCACAACTTTTTCAATATGTTTATTTATTTCTTCTTGGTTCGATGCTTCGTTATTCACTTTTGCAATTAACAATTGCTTCATTTGGGCTATACCAGACAGTAGTTTTTTATGTTCGTGTTCTAGTCCGTGCAATTTAATTTTGTTGGCCTCGTGTTGAGCTTTCTTCTTTAATCGGCAAGCCCTGTTGAAAAAAAAAAAAATAAATAAATAAATAATAATTTTTTTGTTGATTTTTAAAATTCTTAAATCCGTTGCTCCAAAATTTGATTTTTCTACACAAAATGTTCCACCAGGGGTGCAGCACGCCTCTCGCAGTCATCAGTCATCAAACGAAAGTCAGGGAAACGAAAACAAAAAATATTAAGGACTTTTCAGGAAAAAATTCCGAAAATTCCTTATTTTTTTTTTGTTTTGAGATTTGTCTTCGTTTCCCCGTAAAAAGTAAGTCTGCTGCCACGAGTGATGATTCCTCTTTAATTGGTTACACGTAGTCGCAGCTAAAGACATGTAGCGCCCCTGGTGGAACAATTTTGCGCCCAATAAATTTTATTCGCCATAAGGTAAACATACAAAATTTTTACTTTTAAGAGCACGCATCAGTCGTGGCAGTAGATAAATCATATTAAAAAACGAAAAATTAAGAAATCTTTAAAATTTTTTCCGGAATATTTCTTAAATTTTTTTTCAAGATTTGTCTTCGTTTTTCCGCAAAAAGAAGTGTACAGTGTATCTGCTGCCACGACTGATGAGCCTACCTATGAGTTAGACACCTCAAAAAAAAACTCGATCTAGTCCATAAATGCTTTATTGTAAAAAAAAAAAAAAGTTCTCAGCATTTTTATGCACTTTGACGAGCTCTTTTTCTGGGGGTGGGTACGCTATTTTTCAAAAAACGTTTTTTTTTTTTTTTTTTTTTTTTACCTTGAAGCAAGTTTATTTTTTTCCTTCCTCGTTTTCGGACGGACGTTAAAAGGCAATTCCGAAACCGGAGTCATGTCATTAATGACCTTCCCTAATTTATCCAGTTCCTTTCCGATGGAGTGTAACTTTTTCGGATTCGGAGTTAAATCGTTCCCGTCCCCTTTCCTTGCTTTCCCGCTGTGCTTAATACCCCGAACGGAGCAGCTCGGACTAAAAACAGGATCTGTGACTTCGTTCAGAATGTGAGGATCTTCCAGCTTAGTTTTTAATACTAATCGTTGACCTTTCGGCCCTTTCGCTTGAACGTTATACTGCCAGAAGTACCGTTCTTTTTTAGACATTTGATGATGGCGGGGTGGTTTTTCCTTATTGTCTCCTTCTCCATCACTGGAATCTGGAAAAATACAAATAAAGAAAAAAAAATGATGTAGGCTAACATTTTGTTTTTCCGTCTAATTTTTAAATAATTGACGGATATCGCTACTAATTTTAAAAAACTTCCGCAATTTTCGATATTTTCTAAAAATATCCTTCTCAATTTTTGTTTCAAATTCACGAACCAAATTCATTACAAAATGTATTTCGGGCGTTAAAATTAATATAATTTAAACAGTTTGACAAAAAAACAAGGAACAGAGCACTCTAGCGTAATAGACAGAAAATGATAAAAATAAAAGAGAAATTTAAATTTTTCCCAATAGATGGCGGTTGATTGTGTTTAGAATGACCAACAACTGATCAGCTTCATTTTATTTTGGTAGAGAATACGTATTTTCAAAAATTTCGCTTACTATTTTTATTATTTACTTTAATAGTCGCTATCTGAGTTTAATATGGTAATAGCATTATGTGATTTTTTTGTCTTTGCACTTTAAAGTTTAGCATATGAAACGTTTTGAAAATTGTATTCAGCTTTGTAACCAGGCGGGGGGGGGGGGGGGGGGGCGGGGGTCGTTCAAGTGTTACGTAAGACTTTTTTCGGGTTTTTAGACCCCCTCCCTCTTTTTCGTAAGAATTAGTAAGATTTCTTTGACCCCCCTTTTTTTGTAGCGCAAATTTTAAATCGGAGTAAAATTTTTCTCAAACCTAGGTTGAATTTATTTCTTTATATCTGTAAGAAAATTGTAGTAGAAAATTCAGTGTTATATTATAGAGAATGCTGAATGCATCAAAATCTATCTTTATCTTTGTTTTTCAAAAATTAGTGTAAAAAAAATTTCAAAAAAAAGGAAAATAAAATTAATTTTTTGAAATAAAAAAAAAAAAAAAAATTCTGAACAATAAACTATAATAGAAATTCTTACGCAAGATTTGCCAAACTCCCCCCCTCCACTGTGTAAGAAATCGTAGGAATTTCGAGTACCCGCTTCCGGTCTTACGTAATACTTGAACGTTCCCGGGGGGGCTATATAGCAGCTGGCACTCTTATTTGCCCCCTCTGGAATCAGCAGTTTTAAAAAAGCTTTTATGACATGAAAAAGCCTAAAGACCTCTTTAGGTTGCCGCCCCCCCCCCCCCCCCCCCCCGCGCGATTCTGGCTACGGGGCTGTTTTTAAGTCAATCTGAATTTTTTTGGATGCCGAACTGTTTTTGGACAAGATTTCGATTCCGAACAAAAATTAATCGGAATTGCAGCCTTTTTTCTAATATAAGGTGAATCAGATCTGAATCATATAAAAGTCTATTTCCTTCTTCTTTGTTAATTTTTTCAAATCAAAAAGGAAAGTTCATTGCCAAGAACATATTTAACGTCAAAAGATATGATAATAATAAAATAAAAAATCCCCGATGACCCAAACTTCAAAGTAAAATTTATGGCAGCAATTTAAATATCTGTTCGAAAAATGTCTAAATTATTATCTTCATTTTCGAACAAAGTTCTTTGTTTCTCTTCTCTTTTTTTTTTTTTTAGGGGTCCGAAGCTTGAATTTTGGCCGATGCCGATGACGGCATCGGCACTGCGAAATTGTTAGTGCTGGCATCGGCATCGGCATCGGAACCGAACCCGGACCCCTGATTTTAAAAATTGTCTACAATGGCTCCATAATTTTTTTTCACTAAATTTGGAATCAGAGGCGGCATCGGCATCGGCATCTACCCAAGATTTCAGCCGACCGGGGCCGGCACCGGCACCGGCATCGAATTCGGACCCCTGCTTTTTTTTGCAAAATTGCTTTTTAGCTTACCCGCATCCGTCGATACGTCCTCATATTCGTAGTGATCGCTTTCATCTTCCGAATCCGATCCTTCGTCCTGTGAGAAATCGTGAGATTCTGGACTCAAAACCCCTCCCGTCGAAATGGATGAAGTCGAGCCGGCTTCGGCCAGGGAACCCGTCGATAACAAATGCTTCCTTGGTTCCCTCCTCTGCCAGATTTGTTCCAATCCTAAATGCGTCGGAGCGGACGAGGAGAGCCTGGAGGAGCTGCTCCTTCCGGATCGGGTGTAATGGACCCTCGGACTAGTCGGTGATACGGCGGACATTGCGGGGCTCGTCGGCCCCGGCACGGATTTCCCAAGGAGAGTGTGGAGACGATCGGGGGAGGAATAAGATTCTTTTTTTAACAGAAGTTCGTGTAGCGTACTATGTTTCATTTGAAGGGGGCTTATACTAGGAGGGGTCGTCTCTTGCGGGGGCTGCAATATGGAAGAACTAGAACTGTGCTGACTATGGCTAGACGGGGACAACGCGGACGTGACCGTGTTTTGCAGGTACATATCGAGGGGACTAGATGGGACACTTGAAGACGCGTTGAAATTCTCCTTTAAAAAACCCAAACCGGCTGGGGGGAAGGACGAAGCCGCGAAAGGCGTGTTGACGGATAAATGCGACTGTCCCGTCATTTGGCTGTCCGTCACCTGAACGATCGGGGTCGTTATGTCGTGTTGACCCATCGTCACAGACGGGACGTTCATAAAATAATTGCTACCGTCTTCAGGGAGTAACAGGTCGTCGAAATTTAAATCACCGAGCAACGTGTCGTCGTTGGCGTTCAGCTCTGCCAACGTGGGACCCTGAATCAAATCAGCCTTGTCGACTTGGAATATGTCCTCCTCATCCATTTTGAATGATTCCCCTTTCGTCTCCATTTTCCACAGCATGCTGTTCTCGTTGATCGGCAAACCGGAGGATATATCGTAATTCTGATCGTGGGATATCGAGGGAGAGTTTAAAATGTCCGAGTTCAAATCGAAACCGAAATCGCGAAAATCCGAATCGATGAATCTCCTTTGAGGTATAGGAACGCTGGCCGATGTGCACATTGGATCTATCCCGGGTTCCTGTTTTATGGTGAATCCTTGATCTATGAAAAAATCCGGGGTGTAAACAGGATCTCCCATGCTGGAAATCGTTTTTTTTTTTTTTTTTCTCTGATCTTCCCGAAAAATTTATTTTAAGTGTAATATTTAAAAAAAAGTTTTTTCATTTTAAAATCCTTGAATCGTCTTTTGATTTAAAAACAAAAGCAACTTCATCCACTGATTAAATTTTTAAAAGTTTTGATTCTTTGAAATATAAAATGTAATGGCGATCACTTTCCCAATGCATGCCTTTCCTGTAAAAAAAAAAAAAAAAGAATAACTTTAACGTTACATTTTCGATATTTTTAATAATACTACAATTAAATATTTTCCAAGACCAAAAAATAATTGATAGTGACTGATTTCAATACTTTCAAGGTCACGCTTCAACCTCCTTTAAGTTCCAACATTTCGGAAACTACCACAGCTTCCCTAAAACCAGATTCAAAACAAGATTTTCTTCTAAATTAATGACATCTCAAAACCCCCCTCACTCTTCGATAGATGCAAAATAAAATTTTTCAGCATTATTCGGCAGTCTATTGTGCAGTTGTACCATCCCAAAGTTTACTTTGCCTACAAAAAAATAAAGATTTCCAAGTAATCCTCTTCATATTATCA
Source organism: Liposcelis bostrychophila (assembly GCA_037577465.1). Classification (NCBI taxonomy): domain Eukaryota; kingdom Metazoa; phylum Arthropoda; class Insecta; order Psocodea; family Liposcelididae; genus Liposcelis; species Liposcelis bostrychophila. The sequence continues at coordinate 10,608,103 of CM075209.1, forward strand.
TAGGTAATGATGCAAACGGACAATTAACCATGTTTTTTTATTTTTCTTCACTTGATTCAAAAGAAAAATAAAAAAACACATGTTGTTTACAAACATGCTCAAATATTTTTCCTTATCTATTTATCATTTACCGATTATTTAAAAATTTAATGTTATTTTTCAGGAGCTGGCTCATTCAAACGCAAACAGTTTTCATTTTTTTTTTTTCCAATTCAAAATTAAATCGATGACAAAGCTTTTTTTATTTGGAATAAAGAAAAATATCATTATAAAAAAAATATTTCACCAATGAAAAACTCATAAATTGGACTTAACTCAGAAATATCAACTTCATTGAGCCTATTGATTTTGCGTGTCCTTGAAACGAAAGGAAAACAATCGTGAGAAATATTCTTCCGGAGATTCTTTTAAAATAACAGCTGTCCTGAGTGGGAATGCCAAAAAACATGACCTCAACAACATGTTTATTTATTTTCCACTTGTCAATAACTTAAAACAGGTTAAAATACTAGGCTATAAATAGATTTGAAGTAGGCGCAAATTGTTTTCTGCTTGTTTTGATTTGAGATTACACAACATGACATGCACTCTCGGAAAACAATGATGAAAACGGGTATCCCGTCAACATTTCGTCAGACGCAAACCGTGATTTATAAAATCCCATCGAAAATATTGAAAATTCCGATCAAAAAACCTACGGATCCTTTATTAAAAGAACAAAAAATATCAGATATTGATGACCTCACCTCGATCGAAGCAGAAAGGCCTTGTTATCGAGTTCCCGCCATAAAATCCACTGACAACTATTGTTTTGTATAAATAATCGTAGCCTGAAAAAGGACACTTTATTTCACGCACGATTTATGCGATTTAGAATACGCGAAAATGAAAATTAAATCAGAAAAATACAACAAGAATCTTTGTTGACTTTCGTGTTTTACAAACACAACATATAAAAATATGCTGCGTTGCCAACTTTTGGCGTAGGTCAGGGAATTTTTGTCGTGTAATTAGAAAGCGGAAATGGAATCAATTTCCTGCTTCGAATTGGCTAATGGCTAAAAGCAGGATCGTTATTTTCCTTATTTGTTTCTCGCTTAAAGATCTTATTAATCAAGATTACAGTTACTTGTGACAATGATTATTGGTTAAACAATTATAAATCTTTCTATCCTTTCCCTTTAATGTGTAACAATGCGTTAATATGACCCAATAATCTGGTTTTTAATGAAAGCAACGTTCCTGTTTTTAACAGCTTGTTTTCCTTTTAAAAGTTTCTTCCATTTTCGGAAAGCATTCGCGAAAATTATCAGTGTTCAAAATGTTCCATTTCGTTTGTTTTCTTTATTTTTAAGGTTTTTTGCGGTGTTTAACTAAAAAATGTACTTTAATTAAAAATTAACTCTCGGCTTTATTTTTTGTCACATTTGCGACACGTTTCCGGTGTTCGACATTTTGTCGTAAATTTAAAAATGCATTGTGCGATTCATAGATGAGTGAAAAAAATTTTATATTTTTAAAATAATATAAATAATAAACTGATGGACTAACGAAGATGCAGGCTATTTTAAAGTCACCGTCCACCGTCGCTTTAAGATCAAAAGCGATTATACAGGGTGAGTTCTTAGTAACATTTTTTACATTTTTTTAAAATTTGAGTAACATGGTTTCGATTATTTCGTAACCGACGATTTTTTTTTTTAAATGATCCGATTCATAAAATTAATTTATCGACTTTAAATTGAAATAAATATAAACAACTCAGTATATTTAGATATACTTTTTCATGCAATGAACAACTGTCAGGCTTTTTTTTTTTGAATTTTGTGATGAAATTACATACGTCATTCACGTTTCTAGATAATTATAGGTATGATTCCATTTCTTTAATACTTTCGCCAATAACCTTATCAAAATCATGACATATACTAGTTCAGTTTTTTATATTTTCAGATACTTGCCGATGTCAGGGCTGGAAAAACCAAAGAGGGCGATTTACTACCCCTTGCCCTATTACAACTTCACGATTTCTATCAACAATTCCAAAATGCTTAAGCAGTGGAAATTTTTATAGTTATCATTCTGTTAGGAAACCTCCTGCAATCGTGTTTTTAGATCCTCAACGTCAACAAGGAATCATTCTTGTTCGAGATTTTTCCCTCAGTCAAAACCTTTATGAAAATCAACCTTTAAAACCTTCTTCGAAAGTAGAAGAAACAGTTATAGCAATCAAGGAAAAGGAAGGGAATAAAGCGAAACAGGGAGCAGTTGCAACACCACCACAGCCGAAAAAATCTCTGGGGCAGAAAATATGGCATGAAGTACTACATTATTACCATGGTTTTAGATTATTATTTATAGATATTAATGTATCTAGGAAATTGTTATGGAGAGTTTTAAATGGGAAAAGTCTAAGTAGACGAGAACATAGGTTACTTGTCCGAACAGTTGGAGATATGTTTCGACTTTTACCATTTTCTGTATTTATAATTGTACCTTTCATGGAATTTCTACTTCCTGTGGCAATTAAACTTTTCCCTGGAATGTTACCGTCTACTTTTCAAACCGCAACAGAGCGACAGGATAAATTAAAACAATCGCTAAAAGTAAGACTGGAAATGGCGAAGTTTTTACAAACCACCCTGGATGACATGTCTCTACAATCTGCACATAAAGATAGCGAAGCTGCACAGAACTTTACAGAATTTTTTAAAAGGATTAAGACTTCCGGTGAAATCCCATCGAACGAGGAAATCATTAAATTTTCGACGTACTTTGAAGATGAAATAACATTGGATTCGTTGTCAAGGCAACAATTAACCGCACTTTGTAGGGTTGTGGATATTAGTCCTATGGGGACTACTAATCTTTTAAGATTTCAAATTAGAATGCGATTAAGGAGTATAGCAGCTGATGATAAGGTGAGTGAAAAAAAATTCAAGTATGAAGGTGATCGATTAATTAACTTTTTTTTTTCAGATGATTATGAAAGAAGGGGTGGATTCATTGACGATACAAGAATTGCAGACAGCTTGTCAGGCCAGAGCAATGAGAGCATATGGTGTTTCGGAAGAGAAATTGAGAAGTCAGTTGCAGCAATGGCTTGAGCTTAGCGTAGATGGAAAAGTTCCTACTTCTTTATTGCTTTTATCTAGAGCGTTGATGTTACCTGATACAATTGCACCTACTGACCAATTAAAAGCGACAATATCGGCTTTGCCAGACATGGTGGTATGTACATTTTTTTTTTAGAACTTATAAAAAATTTATCGCTCTTTAAATAATTTTTTTTTTTTTTAAATAAACAGGAATTGAAGGCAAAAGCTGCACTCAGCGAACGTGAAGGAGTACTCGACAATAAAACAAAGATCGAATTAATCAAAGAAGAAGAGAAGCGAATCAAAGAAGAAAGAGCGGAACAGAGGGAAGAGGACAAACGTCAAATTCAGGAAAAAGCTGAAGAATTAGTCGATACGGCGCCCGTTATAAAAACCGACATAGCCGCCGAAAATATCGAAAAAGTCATAGAGAAAAAGCCGGAAGAGATTACTTCCAAAGATTTGGAAGCTCTCGAAGACGCTCTGGACACTTTAGGGAAAGAAAAAAAGAAATTGTTTGTCGAAAAGGAAGAGCTGGACGAACTGAAGGAAGAACTTCAGGAATACCAAGAGGACGTGAAAGAACTGAAGCAGGTTTTAGAGACGGGGGATTCCAAAACGGATATCAAGGAATCGAAAGCCGCTAAAAATTTATTTAAGAAAGTGAACAGTATGATTTCGAAAATGGATACCGTTTTATCGGATTTGGAGAACAAAGGTCAGAAATTGAAAGAAGCCGAGGCGGATGATAAGACGGAGGAGCTTGTTAAGATCGACGAATTAATGGACGTGATTAAAAGGATCCAAAAAGTACCGGATGAAACTAGGCTTCAGCAAATAGCGAAAGTCCTTGGGAAGATTGACGATGATCACGATGGTGCTATCAGTGTGGACGAAGTTTTAAAGGTGAGAATCCAGCTCACGATTAGATAATTTTTTTTTTTTTTTTTAATTTTTGCACTTTATACCTTTACGTGAAAAATTGGGATGCTGTATGATCAGCGCTCCTAGCGGATTTTTTTGGAATTAATTTGTAGGATGAAGTAGGCAACCCAATTTTTATTGGAATTAGATTTTAAAGATAACGATTTTTTTTGAAAAGGCTTTTTTCTTCTTTTTAAAGCACAATTTTAATTAATTTCTTGTCCCTAATTAAAATTATCACTGTTATAGTATTCCAGAACCTTTAATAAGGTATGGAAATTGTTTAAATATTTATAACCGCATTAGCTTTTTATTAATTTCATCTTTTTTTATGTAACATTTTATTCTGTGATTGAATTTGATTTCCATGGGGATTGATGATTGTGTTGTGTAATGCAACCGTTCCGGACCATTTTTCCGATCCGTTTTTCTTAAAAAAAATTAATTCCTAGGGCATTTTTCCTTAAAATTTTGGTTCCTAAAATTTTTTTCCTAACCCTTTTTTTTTTTTAAATTTTCAATTTTCCTAAAATTTTTTGATTCCTAAAATGAATATTTTTCCTATTTTTTTAAGATCCCTAAGGGATTTTAGGAAATTTTATTTTAGGGATTTTAAGAAATTTTATTTTAGGAATCAAAAAATTTCAGGAAAATTAAAAATTAGGAAAAAAAATTTAGGAATTAAAATTGTTAGGAAAAATAGATTCGGAATTTATTTTTTTAGGAAAAATGGATTAGGAATTTCTTTTTAGGAAAAATGCATTAGGAATTTATTTATTTATTTTTTGGAAATATAAACTAGGAATTTACTTTTTTAAGGAAAAGTGGATTAGGAATTTATTTTTTTAGGAAAAATGGATTAGAAATTTATTTTTTAAGGAAAAATGGATTAGGAATTTATTTTTTTAGGAAAAATGGATTAGGAATTTATTTTTTTAGGAAAAATGGATTAGGAATTTATTTTTTTAGGAAAAGTGGATTAGGAATTTATTTTTTTAGGAAAAATGGATTAGGAATTTATTTTTTTAGGAAAAATGGATTAGGAATTTATTTATTTTAGGAAAAATGGATTAGGAATTTATTTTTTATTTTTTTAAATGGATTAGGAATTTTTTTTTAGGAAATAGGATTAGGAATTTATTTTTTTTTTAAAAATGGATTAGGAATTTATTTTTCTAAAAAAATGGATTAGAAATTTTTTTTTTTTTTTTAATGGATTAGGAATTTATCTTTTAATAAGAAAAATGGATTAGAAATTTATTTTTTTTTTTTTAAATGGATTGAATTTATTTTTCTAAAAAAATGGATTAGGAATTTACCTTTTTTTTTATAGGAAAAATGAGTTAGGAATTTATTTTTTTTTTAGGATAAATGTATTAGGAAAAATGGTATGGAATCGGCTCGGAACATGAAAATAATGTGTGTCTCCATTGGTGAATTAATTACATGATGTAATTAAATGATTTTCAAAGGTACTAAGTCGTTGTTTTCCATCTTGCTAATTAGATCTTCATTATGAAAAAGGATATCTAGCTCCAAAGATTTGAAAAAAAAAATTAACACCTTTGTAGACGATTTAATTGCATTCTGTAATTAATTACATCATGTAATTAATTCACTAATGGAGACGTACCTATAGTTATGAGGCACTCGAAAATTTCTATAAAAAAAAAATAGCAAATGTTTTTTTAATCAAAGTAAACATCACATGAAGAGCAAAATTGAGAAAAATAGAAAAAATTTAAACCGCCCTAGGCTGCTAGGCAATCATTGCATTTCCATGGAAATTATAACATCATCTTTTTATTTTGCTACGTAGTTATCATTTTGCGTAGACTTGCTACATTTTTAGCTACATTTCATCATTTTTTTTTTATATTTTCAGAAAAGAAGCATGTTTGTTTTTTCCTAAAAATTACTTAATTACGAAATTTTCTTCTGCACATTTTTGTTTCATTTTTCTGTAGAATCATTTTAGATTTTAAGGCTACGACTTATCATTAATACCTTTTTCGTTCTCTGTTATAGGTTATGGAATTAATAGGCAAGGAAGAAGTTAATTTGTCAGCTAAACAACTAGACGAAATCATAGAATTATTAGAAAAGGAAGAAGCTTTGGAATTAGAAGGACAAATCGAAAAAGCTCTTGAAAAGCAAGCGCCTGTAGAAAAAATTGTAAAAGGTAAAATTGATTTTTTTTTTTTTTTAAATTTTTAACTGATTTTCACATTTTAATGATTTTAACTTTTTTTCAGACGGCGAAAAAGTTAGCAGTCGAGAGTCGGACGATAAAAAACAAAAAAATGCCGTACCTAAATCAGCCGATCAACCTAAAAAAGCAGCGGTTTCCGCATCTCCAAATGGATCGAGTAGCAAATCTACAGTTACAGAGCCAAAGGATGTAAATAATGGGTCGTCGAAGCAGCTGTAAAAACTACAAAATTTAAATCAATTTATTTATACATTTTTTTTTTCGATTGTGTAAGTTAAAAGTCAACTATTACGTCATTCTGAGAGAGACGAGAGACGCATCTACAGATGCGATCGTTTACCTTTAACGAACAGAATCATGAATTCCATCGGCGAAAAGCGAAAACGTGTTTATTTTTGTTTTCTTCAGGAAATTTTTCTTTTAATTTACCAGGAATGATTTTTTTTATCATCATATGCAGTTCTTAAATCTAAAAAAAATTTTAAGCGTTCGGTAGTCAAGGATTAGTCAAACTATTAGTTTTTAAAAAGGAATAATGTAATTTATTATTAAAATGTAAACTATGGCTGTCTATGGTACCTTGTGATCTAGTGCAAATAATTTTTTTTTTATATAAAAGAAAGCCTTTAATATGAAAAATTAAGCGGAAGTAATTTTTTGAACTCCTCTATTCTGTCAGAAACTACAGTATTTTTCTTATTTATGCCAAAATGTTGAAAAAAAGAAAAACTTGTAAAGTCAGTTACGTCTCAGGAGTAAGTAAACACACACTTTAAAGAATTTTGAATTAGACATAGGCCTACATCCAAAATATTTGTACTTAAGAGCATTTTTACAAAATTTTTGAAGAGCCAAAGAATTTATTTTAAAGTGCCTAACATGACAGCTTTATTTATTTTTTTTTTCCTGAGAAAAAAGCATAAATGAGCTACCGAACAAAATGCTCGCAAATGCATTTTACTTTGTGTACTGATCTGTGGGGACTCCTGAAAAAATTTGAGAAGAGATTAATCAGATATACGCAGTAAAATTATGATTCCAGGTCGTAGGGAAAACATTATTTCAGTACTTTTTATATAGTTTTTTTCCTCCCTTGAAAAGAAGTTTGAGTAGTATTTATTGTTTAATAATTTTTTTTTACTAAGTCATAATAATTATATGTACATGATGATGCTCCAATTTTAATTTATCTCCTTTGGTTAAAATTTGTAGTTTTGCATTTTTTTTTTTTTCATTTAGAAATTAATACCTTTTTGGTGAATGTTTAAAGCAGTTCCATAGTGATTTTGTATTATAATTTTGTTAGAAATGATGAATAATAAAAAAGCTGGCACTTGAGGTATATTTGTGTTCTTTTAAAGCTTTTCCTTTAAAATTGAGGAAAATTATTCTTAAACAAAGTACTAAACCCTGATAAGGAAACTCTGGGATTACTTACATGGCTTATCACAGTGCATGGCGTTTATCGTCTAGGTACTGTACAGTGTTGCCGTTTCCAATTATCTCAACTGATTTTTCAAGACATAAACCGTATCCAGGTTGGGGAAGTAAAATGGCGACCAGAAATGGGGGCAGGTTTAATTACTATTAGATTGCATGAGCTCTTGTGGGCAATTCAAGTAAATTGCAATTTATTAAATAAACTAAACTCGGAAAATTATTTAACTGCACGACATAGCATAAATAAAGAAATTACGAGTTTAAATGGGACTGAAAATAATTTTTACACTTAAGCATCAGCTTGAAGACATTTTTTTAAAGTTTATGCCCATAAGGACTCCAGTGAGATTGTTTGTCCTCCAGTGACTTCACGCTAAATAGTTCGTTATGGAATTGGACCAACCACTTCTCTTAAAATGACGTCACATGCATACGGCCCCAAGGCTTTGGGAAATGTCATAAATTAGCACGAAAATAGCTTATTTGAAATTTTCGAGCTTTAGTTTATGGCCTTGAGTGGAGTGCGATTATGCGACATCTACTGTCGTGTTCCGAAACTAAAATTTGGCCACTTGTACTGTCGTTAACCACCCACGCAAACATACCCTTTTCAAAAGGCTTATTTTTAATGTTATTCTATTCAAAGTAAATTGAAATATACGTATAAGTAAAAAGAAAAAACAAATTAATCCATGGTAAATGAAAAGTATAAATGACTCGAAAAGCCAGTTCAACGAGCAACTCCAGCCGCCATCTTGATAAATTCTAACCAAAGCACGGTTAAAAAATTTTGTGTCTTCAGTGTCCGAAATGTCCGATCAACAAACTGATTTCGTGCTTATTTATACTTGTGCAGTGGACCTAGTGTTTCAGAATTGTGAAATAACGGCCTTCGTAAACTTTACTCATTATTGAAGCTTTTCTTAAGTAAACAATTCAAGATCCATAAATCAACAACTGAAGCATTGCAGCAAGATGTGCTGCTATCGGAGAGAAATAATTTCATCAAACCACAATTTCGAGTCGGGATAAGGTCAGTGGCGTCGCTAGAGCTTTGATATTGGGGGGGCAAAGGAAAAATTTTTTTAAAAAATGCTTACTTACATTAATTGTGGTTGCGGACAATACTGGGGTGCCTCAGCTGAATTCGCCTGCTTGAAATTTCAGCAAAACGATCGATTATACAGTCTGTGCACAAATCTTTTGCTTCTTCGGCTTCAATCTGAAGTATGCCTAAACTTGACAATCTGTCCTGTCCCATTGTAGTTCGAAGATAATTTTTAAGTCTTAACAAACAACTGAACGACCTTTCACAACTTGCCGAGGTTACTGGTAAAGTTGCAGCAACTTGATAGGCTTGCGTTAATTTTGGAAACATATCTTTTGGAATTAAGTCCAACACATCTAATAGCGAATTTTTTTTTTCTAGTTTCGTCTTATTATTAGCAAGGAAATTTCTAGCAACCGTTATTTCTGCTTCAGAAAATTCCAGGTTAAATAAATTACAAAATTTTTTTACTTTTTTCACGTCTAAAAAATCGTCTTTATCTACTTTCTTGGGTGACATACAGCTAATGCAATCCAAGATAGTTGTACTTTCTTTCCCCCCGAAACGTCTTGTTAATTCAGCGATAATTTCGTCTATTATAACAAAATAGATGCTGGTTTTTATTTTTTTTGAAAAGTTTTTGCTACTTTCTATCTCACGTTTCCCATAAGAAATACGTTCCGTTACGATAAAATTTTTAAAACGAGAAGGTATTCTTGTAGCTCTTCTGAGTTTCACGAGGCTTAATTTTTTTTTCTTCTTTATTTTCAAAATTTTCAACTTTATTGCAAATTTTCTTGCTTTTTTCAACAACATTTCAAACTTTTCATCATTTCTTAAATCCTTAAGAGTTTGAATCACTGCCTGAGCTCCTTCCTGAGCTTGCAAAATTTCACATTCAGGATTTTGAAGGTGATTATTTAGAATCTCTGTTATAGAAAGTATATCGTGTAATATAAAAAGAATTATAACGGTCATATATTTATTGAGAAACTCATACAGTCCAGAAGCTTTAACTGCATCTCCACCATGGGGATTTTTAAAATATTGGAGCAAGGCTTTGTAAGTTTTTTTAACAGATCTTACAGCTCTGCTTTGACAAGCCCATCGAGTATCACTTAAAGATTTTAATTCACGTACATTCAAACCCAACTCTTTTTGAATTTCAACAAATCTTTGATGGGCTTTCCCAGAGTGAGAAAAAAACGAATGCAGAGATTTCAAAACTTCAAAGAAATCACTTACTTCACTAATTTTTGAACAAATATGGACGAGGACTAAATTCAATCGGTGAGCATAGCAGTGCACATAAACAGCCAATTCATGTTCTTTTCTAAAACGTTCTTGCAAACCGGCTACTTTTCCTGACATAACGGCTGCTCCGTCGTATCCTTGCCCGACGCAAATGGCATTTATGCCAAGTTCCTTTATTTTGGTACATAAAACATTGCACAGGCCTTCAGAAGTTAAGTCTATTACCTGAGCAAAACATAAAAATCTTTCAAATATGCAGTTTTCGTAGACATATCTAACACAAATGCTCATTTGCTCTTTTTTACTTTTGTCTTTAGTGTCATCGGCTAAAATTGAATAATATCCACTTTTTTCCATTTCCTTGACTATTTTTTCTTGTACAATTTTGGAGCTTATATCAATAAGTTCATTCTGCGAACTCGGAGAGCAGTAATGCGCATTTAGAGGCATATCTGATTGATTAGGGTCATATTTGTTAACGACTTCTAGGATTTCTAAAAAATTACCTCGATTTTTGCTATCCTCAGTTTCAAAGTGACCTCTTTGGGCAATACCTTGTCTTCCTGTTAGTAAAAGAACTGAAATGATTTTATCAAGATGTCTTCTTCTCTTTTTGATAATTTCTAATGATGCACTTTCCGCTTTTTCCAGAACACTCCCCGATTTTTTACTCTCTTTAAAATTAGCCCACGATTCCATAGCTTGCTTGTGGCATGCAGCAGTTTCATGTGACCTAAATTTTTCTAACGCTTTTTTCCAGGAAGTAACACCTTTTTCAGTAAATGCGTTTTCCATTTTAGAAATATTTTGTGAACTAAAATTTCTACAAGCGAAGCAGAATGCTGCATCTAAACTTTTGCTATATTCTAACCAGACGAATGTTTTATACCAATTGTCAGAAAAATGCCTCTTATTAGCATTTACAGGGAAGTTTATGTTTTGGGGCTGAGCAGGTCCTTTTTCTTTTTCACCCAAATCCATCATTTTTTGAGGTTCTGATGTTCCTTGTTCAGAATTTTCCAATATTTCCGAACTACTTTCTTTTTTTTCATGACTTTCATTTTCACTTTCTATAGTTTTTGATTTTTTTGAAAAATCACTCTCAACTTTGTCAGTTTTTCTTTTAAATAAATACATGCGTATATCCATGAGTGCAAAAATTTGAAAGTGATATTAAAGAAAAAAAAAAAAAAAAAAAAGATGTATTCTTTACCGCGCGTTTAAACTAACTAAATAAAATCTTTTGTTTTAATTTCTGGAACGATCTTTCTTATCAACACTAATTCATACACCTATGTATGAATGAGTGACCCATGTGTCAGCAAACTGAAATTCTTAGAAATGCAAAAACTCCAAATCTGTAATATGATCTTGTGTTATTAAAATTTTATCTTTGAACAAACCATGCTTTCGTTAAATTTTTTTTTATTTTTAATATTTCAAGAAATCCGGATTGGGGGGGCAAAATTCAACATTGGGGGGGCAAGCGCCCCCCCAAAAAGGGTCTAGCGACGCCACTGGATAAGGTAGGATTCATTACATTAAATAAAACAAAATTTCATTTATAACAGGTTACAACCTAAGCTTTATTGTTTCCGTTAAAATCGAAGCGAATTGAACAGATCTTATTTTTTTTAAAAAGTATATTCGTTCCAAATTCATGTTAATCATAATTTTATAGGTTATTACTCCTTATTTATATTTTACTACTTACATTGTAGTTTATTCAGTCAATGCAATTAAATAATGTGCCCAAATGAATACAATATTATTAATACTAGGGAACTACATTGAAAAATTTAGCAAAAAAATAAACACAATGATATTTTAGTTTGAATTTTTATCTTCAATTTAAAAAAGAAAATATGGCAGTGGAGCTTTGCTTTTGATTTTTTTTATTGATTATTACCACGATCATTGTGTTTACATTTCTCACATACAAAAGGCTGGTGCACAAAAAAATTAAGCTTTTTAAAAAAAAGAAAAATTTAGTTCCCCCATTTTGAAATTACAAAATCTAACGTTTGGCTACTTTTTAATACTTTTCATTGATTCCTCGAAGGACCTACTATGGCATTCATTTCGATGCCTAAATTTTTAACTAAAAATTACGATAAATCGGTCCCTAAAAAGTGATTTTCGCTAAAACTATTTCTTTTTTTCTTACTTAACATCTAGGTATGAAAGATGAAAAGAAAGAATTTCTTATCCAGGTACGTTACAGATATTTGAGGCAGGTAATTTAATAAGTGATAAAGACTTTTAATAAGCAAGATAAATTTATCTTCCTTTAAAAGGGGTCAAAGAGCAAATTCCATTCGACCGATCATTAATCGCGGGATTGTCCAAAAATTTTTAACAAAAATAAATTTGATACTGGACCCAAATTTTTTTTTTTAAGTAGCAGATATAAGTGATGTTCTCTTTTAAAATAAAAATTAAAAGCTCGAATTGTTTAAACAAGATATGTATTTTTCTTTTATTTAAACGTATACTAAGAAATTAAAATTCCCATGAAAAAACGATAAGCACACAATGATTTCCTGTTACATCAATTTTCAAGGTTAAGTCAGTTAATTCACTTACATAAAAATGAAAGAATAAATGCAAGTTCATAGTTTTTTAAAAACCCTAGAGTGCAACAATACTTTTATTTTATTTTTTTTTTGAAGGAATTTCTGATAAAAAATTGAATGGAGTTTTAATTTTATCTTATGATAACATTATCATTAAATTTCTTATCATATTGTATTACTCATTGCATTTAAAGACAGAAAAGACATTCGAGCTTGAAAAACCCTGCTTTTTCTTCCATTTGGCATTAAAAAAAAAAAAAAAAAAAAATTCATTCGCTTCTTTCAGCCAAATCAAATTTATAAGAAAAAAAAAGAAAAATATAAATTTCAAAAGTAAAAAATAAATTACGAAAAAACACGCACTCAATTTTATTTGGGGAAAAAAAAATATACATAATTATTATGTACACTGTACATTTAAGTGAAAAACTCAAAAACAGTCTTAGAAATATATAAAATAATTGAAAAAAAATTAGTATGGTAAAGATTAAATTATGTACATAAAAAAGGTGATTTGTAATTATCTCTTGACAGCCACTACAAATCTAAAACTATTTAGCATAATATTAACTAACTCTGTTTTACTAAAAGCTTTGCCAAAAGAGAAATAAAGAAAAAATAAATTAAAGATTTTTTGGCAAACGCTTCATTTTTTTTTTCCTATAATACTTCAAAAAACACAAATCCAGGAATTCAGGAAAATAACTAATGGTACTCTATTTTGTTATTATCGAAATATCAGGGGCTTTTAAAAAAAAAAGATTCAAATTAAACATCCCTGACGGTAAAACACAAAATGAGATTTTGCTAAAGGTGATTCTGTCAATAAAAATGTTTCAAAGCGGTAAAAAGCCTAGTACGAAAAGCTAGTTGCTCTGCAATTATTTTGGTGTTTTTGTAGCAACCAAATTTTCCAACTTTTAAAATAAAAGTTCTTTTTTACCTGTGTTATCAATAAGTCTCTAGCAAAACTGCACAACAACGTGTCTTATTATCATTTTTTTGTATTATTGGAATTACAAGTCTAATCATATTTGATTTTTTTTTTCTTTTAAAATTCTTGCAAAAAAAAAAAAAAAAAAAAAGAATTTTTCTAAAAGGAAAAAGCTGCGATATTTGTCAAAAGTATTTCCATTTTAGTACACAGCCTTAATGCGACAACAATAAAGCTGCCAAAGACTTTTCAATTTGACTAACAAAGTTTAAGCTGCTGAAATGCCAGGACTAGTAGCTGGTACTGTTGGGCTTGCATTTTTAAACCATTGGGTTTCTTTATACAAAAACCATAAATCAGACGCCCATAAAAAGAAATTCAAAAACCCAAGAATCACAGATATGTTAAGACTAGAAAAACTTCCAACTGCAGCACTGATACAATTTAGTTCCGAACAACTTTTTAATTCATTAAGTGAACTTGGGTCAGTAATCGATTTTAACCCATTGAGACCGTTAGCCCAAGCCGCACTTCCAGAGAGCCAGAAAACCGCCAATAATACAGTGACCAAGAAATCAGCCATTGGTACCAAAGCATTTTGCTGATAAACCTGGTCAAACATTACATAAAAAACTGATATCCCCAATGTGTACAGCATTGAGATCACTCCGGTGGCCACGAAGAACTGTGCATCAGACGAAAAATCTCCGGGCAGATAAAAATTGTATGGTTCAGATTTGTTGGTTGGAGGTTCAGGACAACTCGGTGTTTCTATTGTCATCGTATCAAGCTCAAACGGATACTCGATTTTGATTGAAATATCATTCGGTTCCTTAGAGCAATAATTTATTTTGATTTCATTTGTGAAGTTCACGGTGGTTGCAAAAGCACATATCGCAAATATAAATTGCAGTACTCGCATTACCCCACGAGGTTCTTGGAAGACGTTGGTGTTGAGCCCCATGTTTTTCTCTATTGCTTTAAATAATTTTTCACTAACAACACTTTCATAAATTATGTTCGCATCGAATTTTACTGCTCTTTATAGGCGTTTTTTCTTATTTTAAAAACAGGTAACCCATTTAATAATACAAAACAGTCAAACCCACTTTTAGATCCTTGAACATAAGCGCTCCTAGCGGGTCATTTACGTACCAATGATTCCACCAGCTCAATTAAAGTGACGTCATACCAATAATTATCCTTTTTTGATTGGTGTTTCCATTTTGGATCCAATTTTTTTGATTGGACGAGGTGGCGCGGCGTGACGTCATCACATATCGAAGATATCTTTAAAAATTTCTCGTAATTTTGTTCGGTTTCTATTTTAATAAATTCTTTTTGAATCCGTCCGGAAAACACGTAGAAACCTTTTAGAAACTTAAATGATTAAATGAATAGAGAAAAAGGAAAGTATCAAATGAAATAAATCGATTAAAATTCGATTTTTTTAAATCGTATTTGAACGTTGTGAATATAATGTTCCATATCCGGGCGGAAACCAGCTTCGGCGCTTTTTTGTTTTTTGCCTGGCAGCCATGATCATTTACAAAAGAAGTGCAGTGATAGTACAATTGGTGTAGAGCATCGTCCCTTCAAAACCCAATGGTAAGTCTTTAAAAATCGATGAAAATGACTTGTTTCGATGTGAAATTACCTTTTATCACGATATAATCACGTATCAAACGAGTCAACCGCGGGAAACGGCCCAAAAATTCAATGAGTCACATACCACGACTCGAATTCACGAGGCTGATTTGTGATGTCTTATCCATGACCTTAAAATCGTAAAACCATACGCACAAACCCAACCATCATTAAAACCTTCATGATTTGCAACGTTTTGATTAAGCAAAACACGGAAAAAAGATTGAAGTCTTAAACGACTTCATGGGATGTGGCAATAGCCAAATTCTTTAAACTTGTGTTAGTTTTCTGCCTCATGGTTGTTATATTTAAGACTATTCACGTGACGCGTGGAAGCGAATATTTTGTTTGGTTTTGACATTAAATAATTATTTGAATACAATTATAAAACTCACAGGTTAGACAATACGATATATTTACTCTAGTTAAATTCATCATAAGAATTGTTGTTGTTGAAAATGGCGCATTTAATTTTATGATTCACATCGATTCATAACAGTTTACTTTAGATTTCAATTGTGATGCAATCAATTTTGTAAAATCACCCTACTAATTTTATTTTTTTTTTGTTTTTATTTTCAGTTTAAGGATGGGGCGGTGCCTACATGACATAACTGAAAAATAAAAAGGACAAGTTAACAATTCAGTTTTTTTTTAAAAAGAGAATTTCATTTTTTAAGCAACAACCAAAGGAATTTTAATTTTATTATTGTTATTACATAGAAACTTTAAATAAGCTACACAACTTTGTTTCATTAAGATTTTTTTTAAAAATTGATTTGGGATTCATGGATAAAACAGCTGTTCACTATTCTGGATATTACAATGATGAACCAGTTCAAGATGACATGCTAAAGGATTTTATGTGGCAATGAAGACTCGGCACAAAATCGTTCAAATTGGTGATCCTTCTTTAAACTCTGGGATTACAAGTTGGACTTCAAATTGTCCAATCAATCATCACAGAGGCTTTTCCCCTTTAATGAAACCCAGCCATCAATAGGTAAGTCCAGCATTTAAGTTTTGTTTTATTTAATGCCTCATGCCTTTTATGATTGTTTTGTTAGGCAAGGAGAAGAGCATGAAGTACCCCCAGTTAGTCCAGATGCCAAGGGATGTTGAAGATTGGCTCGAGGAACAATTGAAAGCCCGCGGGCTTGATGCTGTTGTATATAGCCGATACATTGTAAATTTGTTACAGCAAGATTATTGGAATGATCCCAATGAATATCTACCTTCTGTTTCTTCTCATGAAAAAGTAGGTGTGAAAGGAAGGAAATGTTTTTTGTTCAGTACTTGAGAAGTTAATTTTTTTTTTTTAGGGAAGCAAGAAGGAACAAAAAGGGGAACGCCATGATTTTGATATTTGGCAGCCTTGGGATTGCGAGTCTTTAAAACGTTTAGCGGTTGTTCGGTGCCTTATGTCTGCATCAAATGAGGTAAATGAGCACAAGATGTTTTCAAAGATGACAAGTTTTTTTTTAAATTGTCATAATGGTAGGGAAAAAAGGATAAAAATGTTTTGAGGTTACAATATTTATGCTAAGGTTTGCAAAAATAATATTTTTAGGCAAGTTTGATTTGTTGATAGTGTGCATTGTTTTGATGGGTCATGTTTTTATTTTGACCTAATTTCATTGTTTGGTTTTTTTCAATGTTAGAAGATTTAGTAGGGATTGGGTGTAAGGCTTTACATCAAGACTCACTGATAGATTCGTTATCTTTTTTACTTTTGGGTAGGTCATTAAGATTGAAACAAAAGTAATTTTTTTTTTTTTTTTTTTTTTTTTCTGTAACAGAAAGAAAAAATGTATCATAAAATTGATAGATTTATAAAAGGAAGTTTGAGAAAATAATTTCCTGAATTGAGAACAATTTTATTGATGTACCCATTACTTGGCAGGTTATTGGTATCGTAAATAACTTAATGTCAGTTACATTTTAGTATGAGTATCTGTTTTAAAGTTAAGCTGTTAGATTTATTTTTTTTTCGGGAGAGAAGTTTTTGACTATTAGAGAAAGATTTAGGGATTAAATAATTTAACATTTTACTATTTAAGTCAAAAACATTTTTCAGTTTGAGAAAACGTTAAATCCAGAAAATAAAAAGCATTGTTAGATAGCACTAGCAAATTACGAAGAATCTTTTAGGTCAAAACAAAATAAAAATTGCTTTTGGTCTCTAACTGTGCTTACTTTTACAGTTCCGTAGCAGGTAGAGAGGGAAATCGCTTCTTTTGACTTTGAAAAAAAGCATTGAAATGTAGAGGGACGGGCTTGTTTAAGTGGACCCTGCATTACAAAACACAGATGGGTGCACATGACCCCCTGGAAATTGTGGGTTTTAAAACAAAAAACTGTTTTAATAGTTATTCAAGAGTGCTTCAAGTTATGTTGTGATCGGTTATTTCATTGGAGGGGAAATTGTCCTAGGGGGCCTATGACCCCCTAGAAGCTGTGGATCCTAAAACATAAATTCTTTTAATAGTTAACGGGAGACGGCCCGTAGCCAAGGGGGGGCCAGACTTAATGCCCCCCCCTGGAGTAAATTGGCTAAACATGGCAGGTATTGGGAATGAAGGCCTATTGCCCCTATAACAAGCCCAACTGCCCCCCCAGACTCTTCGTTCTGGCTACGGGCTCGAACGGAGATGTTTTAATTGTTCTTAAAGTTATGTTGTGATCAGTTGTTTCATTCTTATTATCTGTCTGTTGTGTGGTAATACTTTGGAAGAAAAACATTAATTTCAGTGATGGTGGTCCATTTTACTTAATATAAAACTGAGATTGAATTCGTTGACGGCTATAGTAACATGCTGTGGTAATTACAGAAAATTATAACAAAAATTTATCTTTTTGTCTGTAAAATTGAAATCTAAATACTCAAATCCTGAATAATTACTCTAAATATTTTGATATACATTATTTTCAGAAGCCATAGACCTGTTTTACATTTTAAAAGATTTATTCTAATTAATTTTTGTCATGAATTAAATCTGATTTTTAATTTTCAATTTTTAATTGAGCAATTATAAATTAAAAGGTTCAATTTAATTTTTTAATTAAAAAAATTTTTTTTTTCTTGAGATGTTGCTTATTTTGTTTTCTTGATATTTCATGATATTTTTGGTGACGAGTTTGTCGTCGAACGAATCAATGTAGGCTTTGGAGTAAAAAAAAAAAAAACTTTGTGGTTTTAGACTTTAAGTTTAACTTCAATTTTTCTTTTACTGTTTTTTAATTCAACTTAAAGTAATGTGGATATTTTAAATGCTACCAACATAATAACTATTCTTTTTATTCATTTAAAGCATCTTCTGTAAAAATCGATTTCTTTTTATAATTTATCTCGCTTAGGTTTAACGACCCGAAGGGGGGATGTTGAATGTTTTATATTCTTCTAAAAATATTTCACTTTTGCTTTCACTTTTAGATTTTTTGAAAAAACACCACATTGTTCTGCGGAGGATAAGTAGAATAGGGTTTTGCGGATAGGGGAAATGAAGAGAGGGGAGGGAGATTGATCACGTGACCACCACACTCTTAGTATATATGACGTTAAATTTTTTAGGGTCACTCCGCAGAAGAGATCTGTTTTTGCTTAACATGACGGTTCTTTGCCTATTTTGGCTCTTTACTTATATTGCTGTTTGCCTATATTGGGTCTTTGCCTATTGCCCAGGTCGTATGAAGTCTTTTAAAAAAAAAAAAAAAAAAAACTTACCCGGAACTTCCCCCTCTGAGCCTGACTCCTCCCATTTTCCCGATAGTTTCTTGGATTGCCCATCCACAACCTAAGAAGAAGTAAAAAAACAAGGGCACCTATAACCAGTTTATTTTTTCAATATTTTCGTACTTAGTTCTGTTTGTTAAAGCCCTTGTTCGTGTTTTCAAAAGGCAGTTGTTTTGCGACTATCGGTACCTGAATTGAAAATGGAACTGGTGAGGAATTTTTTATCTGCTTTTAATTTTTATATTTTGATTTCTGGGAGGTGCGATTGCTATTTGCGAAACCACTGGTCTGTTCAAGGAAAGTTAATAATTGCTGCAGTTTTTTTTTTCTTTGCCGAGAAAATTATTAAATGTAACTGAATTTGAGAGGGAAAATAATGTAAAGAACGCGATACTGTAGTACTGCTTTTGCATTTTTTTTTAATTATTAAAAATTGTATTCAGTTACCGACAGTACTTCTTTGTAGGCCTCAGTGTTTAGGTGTAAGTGTCCTTTGAAGTTTTTCAGGACTTCTGTTGTCTGTAAAATTCTTTCAAATGGTCCATTTTTGATGTTAGGTATTTAATTTGTAAAGTCGAAAGAGTTTGAACTCTAGCAAAAAACTACAAGCTCATAAATATCATAAAAGTTTTGAGTTGAATTCGTTTTGAGCATATTGATTTAATTTATTGAAGGTAATAGTCCTAAGAAAATAGTTATTAATTTTTTTTTTTTTTTTTTTTTGATGTTGTTTTAATCAAATTTTATTCTAAGAATGGCTTTCGTAAGACTTCTGTGGTCTATAAAATACTTGGTCTATTTTTGTTGTTAGATTTTTAACTTGTAAAGTCGAAGGGACTTTTAACTCTGGCAAAAAACTACCAGCTTCATAAATATCATAAACATTTGAATTAGTTTTGAGCACTTAGATTTAATTTTTTGAAAATAATGGCCCTAAAAAAATTGTTAGTTAAATTTTTTTTTTTTTTTTTTTTTGAATTTATTTTAATCAAATTTTATTCAAAGAAAGGCTTTTGTAAGACTTCTGTGGTCTGTAAAATCCTTTTAAAAGGTCCATTTTTGATGTTTAATTTTTAATTTGTTTAGTCGAAGGAGCTTTGAACTCTGGCAAAAAACTACCAGCTTCGTAAATTTTTTTTTTTTAAAAACTTTTGACTTAAATTAGTTTTGAGCATAAAGGTAATGGTCGAAAGGAATTTGTCATTGAAATTTTAATTAATTAATTAATTAATTAATTTATTTATTTATTTTATGATCTTATTTCATCAAATTTTATTTAAAGAAAGGCTTTCGTCATTAGGGTGAATGCCCCACTTGGAAAACACATCTTTTACCATGTCCCTGACCATTCAGGTGCTTTAGAAATCAAAATATTTACATTCCAGAAAACTCCTATTGGTCCACTTAGTGTTGTTCAACGTATTTCTTGACTCGAACATCCCCCTCTGATGTTTTTATACTTACAAGCAATTTATTTATATTTTTGTTTTTCTTATTTTTGCAGAAATACGACATTGAGAGCTTAGTCGACGAACTCTGCGCTAGACTTAAAGATATAAGCAAAGACTCTTCTCATTACGAAATAATACCGTCGCAGTGCTTGGCTGATCCTTTGTCAATGGACACAGCATTACAGTAAGTATACCACGAAATTTTAATCTTTTAATCTGATTACTCATATCCTCCTCTTCCGGATTTGAATCATAATAAAAATAGAAGAAAGGACTTTTTTTTTTTTGCCTGATAAGATTTAATTATCTTCAACTTGACATTGATGATTTTCTACGTCACCGTTACAAAGTGCAAGTTTCCGATCGAATTGAACACGTGCCAGTTTTTTTTAAAAAAATGTGTATGTTATTGTTTTAGGTGTTATGCTGCATTTCCACAAATCCAAACCTGCTACGATTTATACGAGAGCAATCCAGTGACAATGGCTCCTAATTCAGCCTGGACAAGGGGTTTACTTCATGACTCGACGTGCGAAGATGATAATAACAAGAACATAATGGAAGATTATTTCTCTGCTCTTTTCTGCGGGAACGCGTCGGACGATTTCGGATTCGGACTCGCTCGGAACAAATCGGAGGAGAAACAAGACGGAGGCGTCGACGAAAATCGAATCAATTTTTACAACAGGCAGAACCTTTTGGATACGGAGTGCTCGGAGAGATTGTACGAGAGGAACGCGGATATCGATAAATTGATTGCTAAATTCGACGCCAACATCGAGGATATTTGGAAATCGTCCGGGGAACCCATGACCCAGAATATTTTATCGGATTCGTACGCTCAGTACGGGAATTTATGGTCTTTTAACCAGAACGAGGACGACGCAAAGAAAAATACCCACGAATACAAATCATCGTTTTCGAATTGGAATAAATTTTCATCTCCGGTTTTGTCCAATTCTTCAATCTCCGTTAATTTGACTCTCTCAAAATGGTCCGCGATGGATGGGCAAAACTCCGGAACCTCCCAATTGCTGAACCACAACAAGGAAAGTTGCTTCACCGAAGTCGTGCCGAAAGCGAAGGAACACGAAAAAAATTCGTCTTTGAATTACGTCGAAGCAAATCAAAACCCGCCGGAAGAGGAGGATTTGTTGACGTCCACGAAAACTCATTTCCGACCCATTCGAATGGAAGAGGTTCAAGCGAATCAAACGACGACTTACGCCGACGGGACGACTTTTGCGATTTCGAACGAGCTCGAGAAAGTCCCGTTTAAAAGAAGCGAAAGCGGGGCCCTTTACATCGACGACGAAGATGCGATTTATCAAGAGTTCAAGGAGAACAACAAGTATCACGAGTCGGAGAGCGATTTGTCGTCGATGGAGGAATTCGTGCCGAAATTTCGGGTGAAGCAAAGCAACGAGAAATGCTGCCAAACGGAAGATATCATTGAAGATCAGATGGTCCCTTCGTTGAATGACACGGATTGCGAATCGGATTCGTACGAATCCGAAGTGGACGAATTTTATTTCCCCGGGGACGACGAACTCGCTCAAAACATGGTGAACTGCATCGAGGAGGAAATAAAAGAAAATCCGAAGCCGAAGCCGAAAATTCAATCCGATTGCAATTTCAATGATATTTATTTGGACAGCGACGGGATGGAGATTTTGGAGATAACCTCGTTTAAAAAATTGGATTTGGGTGAATGCGAATGCGGAAACGGAAAAGAATGGCAGAAAAAATCGTTTCACAAACGGGAATGGAACGAGATTTGGAGCCCGCAGGAAACCTGCGAAAGTTGCAAAGCGAACTCGGAAAAAATTGAGTCGAACGATAAATACGGGAGATTCCGGGAGGAGTTGACGCAGGACGGGGAGCAGTTGCTTTCGGAGTTGAGTTTGCAGCAGCTTTATTCGAATTCGGATTGGTGCGATGACGACTCAACCACGGCTTCCGATTTTAACGACGACGAATTTTCGTTACCGATTCAGGCAAACGGGGAATTGACGCAAAGGGACGGTTTTTTCACGTCGGAAATCTTGGATAATTACAACAATTTGAAGCAGGATCCGTCTTGGAAAAGTTTGTGGGCGGATCACTGGAGGTCGTCACCGGAGAAAATTTTGGATGAGAAATTTAAGATAATTAAGAAAGGAAACGATGATAAAAAATTTAACGAAATTAACGAACGACCTTTCAACGCCGATGCGGTTCAAAAGGAACGTAAAAGGTAATTTATTGTTTTTTTTTAAGGTTAAAAAGATGTTAATTTTGATTTTGAGATGATTATGACGTCATAAGACAATGTGATTGGCTGAATGAAAAATTCAGGGGTCCGAAGCCGGTAAAAATTAGAAGGCCAAAATTTTCAGAAAAAAAAATCGGCAGCGCCACAATTAAAGATTTTTAGAAAAAAAAAATCAGCAGCACCGCAATTTAAAATTTTCAGGAAAAAAAAAATCGGCAGCTCCACAATTTAAAATTTTCAGAAAAAAAAATCGGCAGCGCAACAATTTAAAATTTTCAGAAAAAAAAAAATTGGCGGCAGCGCCACAATTGTAAAAAACTTGGCGTCGATGCCGGCGCCGGGGAAATTTTAAATTTATTTCATTTCGCAAAAAAAGCAAGAAAGCGTTACCTCAGTTAAAAAAAAAAAAAACGTTTTGTACTTTAAAAAATTTATTTATTTTTAAGAGCAAAAGCTGAGAGGAAAGAAAAGACTTTAAAATTTAATTGAGTTAAACATTTAAAAAATTAAAAGTTATGAATCAATGAATACCGAGTAATTAACTAATTCCCTATCCTAAACAGAATGTTTTACTGTGTAATTAATCTAAAAGTAAAAAAATAAATAAAATAGAACAGAAAGAGGTTATTTTAAAAAAATTAATAAAATTCTAAAAATTATTTTTTAAAAACATTTTGAATCGCCGGCGCTGGCGTCGACGCCAGCGTCACACCGTACGTAAAAATCCATTGCTGCCGCCGGCTTCGGAACCCTTAAAAAATTATAATTAAGGTCACTTCACTGTTTTAGACGTCATCACGCTAATAAGATTGGCTTTATAAAAAAATTAAGCACCCGCAGCGCCTCCAGTGGTGTAAGCTTTAATTAATTTACATGAATTGCGCTCGTTTAATTTTGGTCTAATCAGCTATTGTTTAAAATTTAGAAATAAATCGCTTTTTTTATGGTTCTAACTTTTTCTTTTCTTTTTTCTCTTTTTTAGATATTAATCTGATTTAATTTTTAATTTGTCAGGAGGAATTCATCGAGTCAAAAAGCCTGCAACCTGTACATGGAAGGACAATGCCGCCGACCACATTGCAGGTTCGCTCATAAGGACTCAGCAATTCCGTGTCCATTTTACGCCGATGCATCTTGTTTGAAAGGGGAATCATGCCCATTATCACACGGCTTGCGACGTCCTCTCTCCCTGTAAATTAACCGCTTGCTTTTCTTTTTTTTTTCGTTTAAAACATACTTTTTTCGTAATTAAATTCGTAAATGCGATAATAAAAGACTTAAAATTAATTTGTTGCATTATTATCGCATTTACGGCTCATTTATTTTTCCATTTAATTGTTAATTTTGAAAAAAATTCTCTTTCTCTTCTTTTTTCTTTCAAAACGACGAATTGTTAATGGAATCGAAAAAAAGAAAAAAAAATTTTTTTTTTTGGTTTCCCAAATGTGCTTTTGAGTGAATGGACGTGAAATTTAATTAATTATACAAGGACCTGGACAAGGACAAGGACATGATAGCTGAATTTTTCTTTTTTTTTTCGTAGTTTTTTAATTAATTAATTATTGATTTTTTTTTTTTAAAGTAGGGTCCTAGTTTTCAGTGGTTGTTTAATCGTTAAGATGCACAACATCACAAATTTTTTGGAAAAGGAAAACACAATGTGCGACCCTTGTAAATCCTGCCTTGGTTTTTTTTTAAAATCATTTAAAAAAATTTTAGATTCTAAATGTTAAAAAAGAAAAAGAAAGAATCTCTGATCTAAAAAAAAATTGTAGAATTTGTTTGTTTTCTCTACTATTTAGTTTTTTTTTCTTTTTTGCAATATAAATTGATATTGAGCTTTAAAAACGAGTCAATGATTACGTAGAATTTTTATTGTAAAATGATTTTTAAGCATAAGAGTTTGGGTTTATAAAAAGAAAAAGAATTTTGATCCTTTTAAAAAGAAAATGTAAACGGAATCGTAGAAAACTTTTAAATATACCGAACGTGTCGTTTTTTGTCTTGATGTGAAAAGAAAAAGAATTAATGTCTTCAAGCAGTGTCGTTATGTGGGGAAAATTAAAAATTGTTGTACATTTCCGTTTCGATTAATCATCTTGGAAGGGTCGTTTTTTTAATTATACACAAATTTATGACAAAATAAAAATGAATAGACGTTTTAGTTTTCTATTCGAATTTGTGTTTTATGAAAAAAATATTTAACAAGAATTATTTAGGAAAAAAAAAAATACACCAAACTCCGATATAAGCAATATTTTTATGTCTGAAAAAAAAAAATTAAATTAACGTAGTTATTGATTCGTTTATCAAAGGAATTTTTTTAGTTGCTGCTCTTGATTTGTTTTTGTGCAATGTTTTTAAGGAGGGAGAAAAACGAAAAAGGAATGAAAACTTATTGAATGGATAAGTTTTTTTATATTTAATGAAAATACACAATGAAAATGGATCAAGAGCTAGAAAATTGTATCATTCAAATAATTGAATGGGATTTTAAACGCGGGCTAATTTTTTTATCCGTAAAGCCCAGCGTTTTAAAGCTAAGCGTATATGTTTTATATTTTTAAAAAAAAGAAATTGTTTGTATAAATGATTAACTATAATTTAAATGATGGCCAGTCTAGCAGAGATAATGAATTCGTTCGATGAAGGAGGAAAATATTCTGAGAGTTGGAAATGTTTTAATTTTTTTTTTTTTTTTTGATGTGTGAGATGCGATTAGTGTCCGGGTTGCGTGGAAAAAGAAGAAAATAAGAAAAAAGCATTTTGAAATAAAAGAAAAAAATATAATGAATTTATTTTTGTTATGTTAAGTCTAATTGTAATTTGTGATGTAAATGATTTATTGCATATGTTGATAGTAAAAAAGGAAATTGGAAAGAACAGATTTTAAAAATCAATAAAAAAATTGCGAGCTTTTATTACCGTATGAAGAATTACAATAAAAGAGAACTTTGTGGAATTTTTTTGTCGGAGTCGGAAAACGGACAATAAATTTTGTTTTTGTTGAGGTACATGCTTCAAAATTTGTTATCGATGTGCATCATTTGTAAATTTTTATCTGTTTCGTAATATCTTTTTCGGGCGTCAGGAAAATTTTTTTAGAAATATTTTACCATTTTAAATAAAGCCATAAAAAGTTTTATGTGTAATAAAAATAGAAAAATCAGATGTTTTAATGAAGTACAGAACCAAACTACAAAATTTTTTATTGAAGCTTTAAAATTATTTTTTATGGATTTTTCGAATCTGTTCTTTCTGAAGAAAATTAATTTTTTTTTTGACGTAGGACTAGTTTTTTAAATTGCAAATTGGGGATTTCTTGTAGCCCTGTTAATGCTTAAGTCAGGGTAGTGGTAACTTTTCCGGATTTTTGTATTTCGAATCGCATTGTTACTCTACCGTTATCGGAAATTTAATTTTCATATCGTCGAAGACTGTTCTCAGTTGGCTTTCAATTTGTTTTAAGAAGCAAGAAACTTTTAATTGTTTAAAAATTATTAATGAAAAATTTTTATTTAAATCAGGGGTACGAAGCCGGTAAAAATTAGAAGGCGCCAGCGTTGGCAGCAAAATTTTCAGGAAAAAAATCGACGCCACCACCGGCCTTGGCGTCCGCGCTGGCGTCGATGCCGGCGCCGGGGAAATTTTTAATTTATTTTATTTCGCAAAAAAAGAGCAAGAAGGCGTTACATCAGTTTAATTGAGATAGAGAAATTTAATTGAGATAGAGAAAAAAAATCGGCGGCAGCGCCACAATTTAAAATTTTCAGAAAAAAAAATCGGCAGCGCCACAATTAAAAATTTTTAGAAAAAAAAATCGGCGGCAGCGCCACAATTGTAAACAAAATTGGCCGTCCTTGCCGGCGCCAGGGAAATTTTTAATTTATTTTATTTCGCAAAAAAAGAGCAAGAAGGCGTTACATCAGTTTAAAAAAAAATCACGTTTTGTACTAAAAAAAAATTTTTTTTTGTAAGAGCAAAAGCTGAGAGGAAAAAAAAGACTTTAAAAATTAATTGAGTTAAACATTTAAAAAATCAAAAATTATAATCAAAGAATATCGAGTATTGAGCTAATTCCCTATCCTAAACAACATTTTTTACTCAGTAGTTAATCTAAAAGTAAAAAAGTAAAAAAAACTGGAACGGAAAGAAGTTATTTTAAAAAAATTAATAAAATTTTAAAAATTATTTTTAAAAAAACAATTTTGAATCGCCGGCGCTGGCGTCGACGCCGGCGTCACACCATACGTAAAAAACCGGTGCTGGCGCCGGCGCCAGCGCCAGCAGAGTTTTTTGCCGGCTTTGGAACCCTGATTTAAATTAGCTTAGCAATTATCAACATGTTTTAACAATTGAAAACATCAATGGATGGAGGGGGATGTTCTAAAAAACGAAAGAAATATGTCAGCAATTATTTATTAATATCCAATTAAAAATGGCTAATTGCTCAATTAAACAAAGAAAATTTTTTAATCATTCAAATAATTCAAATATTGAAAATTTCTTAGATGTTAATAGCGCCACAAAAAAAAACAAGGAATATATAGAAATCTTTAATTTGCGCCCTAAAACTTGGTCCTCCATAAATAATAAACTATTATAAAATTAGTTATATGGAAGCTTAGCAATTCATTTTCGTATTTTTTTTTTTTTTTTTTCGTTATTGTTTTTTTTTTTTTATTTACAATCAGCTAGAGGATTTAGACTTGATGTGAACGATAAAAGAAAGTCGAAGGAAAATGTAAATAGACTATTATATTTAATATAATTTTTGGGTGAATATGCGAGTTAGCAATATGTTCCAGTAATTGAATCGTTCGACAAAGTCGAACATTTTTTATTGTTAGAATTTTCTATGATGAAAATATTTTCATTCATTGGTCAGATTTCCGAACTGGGACTTTGCTTTTTAGCCGCGATATTCACCGTAAGGCAAAGAAAAAATTTTGTAAGCGAATGCCATCAATATTTATTCATTAGCCTATCAGTTAAATAAATAAATAATAAATAAATAAAATATGGAAATAAAAATCACTAGTCAAAGCTTTTGATAGTGTGAAGGGCATTATTTGGGGGAAAAAGGAAGGAAATGGGTAGCTTGTGGGTAAACAAATATGCATGCTGATGGCTAAAAAAATTATTAGTGTGAAATTTCTTCTTATTGTTTGTTATAATTTCCAATTGTATTTATTTATTTTTATTCTTATTATTATTATTATTATTTTTTTTTTTAATATTTAGAATTTGAAGTTTTTATAAATCAAGTCTAAAACCTTTCCAGATAATAATTAGGTGTTCGGATAATTTTTTTTGTTTTATAAAATTAAATCTGGTAAATCATTTTGACGATTGTGATAAAACACAAAATGAAAGAATGAAATTAAAAAAATCAATCAATTTTTTTTTTATAGACTCTAGTCCCCGCTGTTTACGTCAAATTTTTATTGGTGTTCATGATTTACTAGATATGATTTTAATTTTATTTTTAGCTGGCAAATTTTTGAAATTGAGAAAAAAAGTAAATTTGTATAAAGGCAGGCAATTGTTTTTTTATTTTTTATTTTTATTATTATTTACATGGTAAAGATAACAGAATTATTGAAATTTCTGTGTGTAGTCGTGATTTTGTTATATTTTTTTTTTTGGCGTGATTAGTCTCAAAATATTTCGTTTTTTAATTGATTATTTTCATGAAATTATTTGCTGCGTTGAACGGGGCTGCTTTTAGACTTATTTTTAATGAAAAACTAAGAAAGCAGCCGCGGGGAATGGAACACCCGATCATGGCGAATGCTCGTCACACCGAGATCAATCGACTGAGCTACGTCAACGGTGAACGACTCTGTCAATTTCAATACTCATAAGTGATTTTTCTTTTTTGAAGTGTGATCGCGGTTCTGTTCAAGGCAGCAATATTAGAGAGGATTTTTTTTTCTTTCAAAAATAATTCCATTTTAAAATTTAAAAAAAAAAAAATTGTAAAAAAAATATTTAAGAAAAAATCAAATTTTTAAAAAAAAATGTATTTGTAGCTTTTTTCTTCTAATTAAAAAAAATAGCATCAAATACGAATCATTAAGTTGATCATTATAAGTATTCATGAAGAGGCAAAAAAAAAAAAAAAAATTTAAATTAAAAAAATTTAAATTAAAAATAGTTGTAATATTTGTATGTTACTTCAAGTTAGAGTTTCGATTTCACGCTAATTAATTATTCTTACTAATCCAAAACATTTAGTTTTGATGTCTGGTGTTTAAAAAATAAAAATTGTTTTTTAACAGTTGAGGGCATCAAAAAAATATTTTCCCTACAACTGGAAATAATGTTAGCATGCGTGAAAGTGTTCTAAAAAAAAAAATGTAAAAGAAAACGAGGGTAATGTTCGTTTTCTTGCTTTTCCTAAAAAGAGAAAAAAAAAATTTAAAAATTAGTAAAAAAAAAATTTCAAAAGAAATTAAAAAAAAAAAAAATAAAAAATTATATTAAAAGAAAAACTTAACATAAAAAAAAAGTATTGGATCCTAAGACTTGTCCTGATTTAGATAGTCAAAAATTTTTCTTTTTTTTTTCTTTTGCTCGCTTTTTCGTGGTATGTACATTTCGGGATAAGTCTTATGCGTTTTACTTAACAAAAAAAAGGCGATAAATTCACTTCTTTGTGTTAAGTAAAAAAAAAAAAAAAATGTAGTTTTATAACTCGTAAGTTTTTTTTTTCTCGTGTTATTCGTTGTCGTGATGATATATGAAAATATGAATCCACAGTGTCTTAAAAACATAGCTTTCTGTTGTTACGATTCCATTTTTTTAAAAAAATTTATTCATCTTTTTTTTTTTTTTATTTGTAAAAAAACATAAAATGGATTCCTAGCACTTAAGCTGATACCTTTTTTTTTTCAAATTGAACGAGGTGAATTTGTTTTGAAAACTCGTCAAATTTGTTCAAATTTAATTTTATTTATGAAAAAACGGCCGTTGCGATTGCTTTTTGACCCTTTTTTTTTTTTGTGACAACGAAAAATTTGCTTAAAAATTCAATCGTTTGGAATTTTCGAAAAAACTTATGCACGCGGAGATTTCAGCACTTGCCGCCGCGGCGAAGTCAGGCATTTTTAAACGTTTTCATTCGCAACCGTTTTTTTGTTTTTTAATTTTTTTTAAAAAATGTTTTGAAATTTAAGCAATATGCTTTTTTTTTTTTTTTAAAAAAAATAAAAATAAAAATAAAAATGTAAATAAAGCAGAGCACCAAATTTTTAAAAATTAGTTTAACAATTTAAAAGAATTTTTGTCTGAATCATTTTATTTGCAAAGGAATAATTTTCGTAATGCTCTGCTTAGCATTAAGAAAAAGAATTGAAAATTTTTTTTCGTCATTAATATTGATTTTGCTCGTCGTGTTTTCAACATAAAAAAATTTAAACTTTACACAGAGCAATTTTTTTTTTACGTTAAAATTTTTTTTTTAAAAAAAGATTTTCGGCTTTATAAATTTAACGTTTAGAAGTATAATAATTAATCCGGTACTTTAAAAAAAAATAACAATTTACATTATTATTCTATGCTTATGATTATATTTAGAAAAAAAGAATTCATCTTTCAAATCATGTACCGGTCATTTTTGTTTCATCAAAAAAAAAAAAAAAAGTTTTTTCTAAATTTTTTTCTTTGAAATCATCCAAAAAAAAAATTTTCTTTCTTCAGAATAAAAATTTAAATCGAATAAATTTTGCTGAAAAATGTTCTTTTCAAATTTTCCTGTTTTAACATTTCCTTTCGTCCTGGGGCAGTAACTGGACAACTGTTGGAAGGTCCAACCTCTTGTTTACGACCGTTATGAAGGCTGTTAAAGGTTACACTGGAAGCACAATGTTCGAAAATTTGAAATGAATGTGCCGCCCAAAAAAAGGGAGAAACCCCCTTTATTTTATTTTTTTTAAAATAAAAAAACGGTTTCCCCAGACGCGATAGCTCATAATAAATGAAGAAAAAGCGGTCGGTTACGCATTTGTGCGCCGAAAACGTACATCGTCTGCTTTGACGATGACGTCACGCCGCAAAGGAACTGTGCGAGCTGTGATTGGCTGTGTCTAATCTAAGCATAAGCTAAGTACGTAAAGAGAACGACAATTTACAAGGCTAAAAAGTCTCGCATGGTCGACGAATCCACGAATCGGTGCTTTCGGTTGCAACAAAAAATGCATTCGTTTATTTTCTTTAAGGAAATTTTAAATGAAAAAATAATGATAAAATGAAATTTTATTTATTTCCTTTAAGGAAATAATAATACGAAAAGAAGAAGGAATCCGTTTTTTTTTGTCGTTACCGATGTCTCCTCAAATTCCCGGCTCTTATTCTGATTTGGGGGTGATACGGGGGAAAGATTTAATCATGAATCCGGAGATTATAAATGGTAATTATAAGTTTTTCCGTCATGCATGTATTTAAAATTGTTTTTAGTTGCTACGATCCCCGGGTAAAAATAGAGACATGGATAAACAAGTCATGTGCCGTGGTGATGACAAGGTTACTCTTGTCAAACTTGCAGCGATGATTTATCATATTCAGAAATTTGTTATAACATCATCATTTCATTATTTTTTCCCCAGGTTTGAAGCAGGTATTTGAGAAAGCCCTCTTGGCTGGATTTAGCAAAGAAGATATAGAATATTTGATTTCACAGTCTTCCGAAGAATTCGAAGGATTGACCGAAAATATCGCCAAAGTAAGTGTGCTGGATATTTTGCTTTGGTATGAATAGAGTTTAACAAATATCATGAAAATACTTTTATTTTTTTTTGTTTCAGAAAATTGAAGAATACTCCCCTTCAATGCTAATCGCTGCAGCAGAAAATTATCTTACGCAAAATCCTGCTGATTTATTAGAAGCCAGCAACAAGTTTTGGCTTGCAGGTTGTTCTATTGTGATTGAGAAAATGCTTGAACTGGGCATCCTTGTAAAGTCTCACAAGGCGATGAAGCAAGCATGCTTTTTTTTAATACTTTCCTCACCAATAAAAGGATCAGAGTTATCAGATTATTTTGACTCATGGAAAGATCTTGAACAAATCCACAGGATCCAGTACGGTAAAGTTATGACTTTGAGTGAATTTAACTGGAAGAAACAAAGCATTAAAAGTTTAGTCAGTTTGTTAGAAAAAGTCCAAGTGAATGGTCTAAGACCAGATGAATTTCTCCAGGATGAACGTTTAAAAAGCATTGTTGATGTTGAAAATGAATCTTTTACTTTCTGTGGTAAAACATATAAGATTACAAAAAAGTGCTCTTAAAAAAAAATTAAATTTCAAAGAAATTTCTTTTTTCAAAGATCTGATAAGGGTAACATTTCTTTCATGAAGTTTTCAGATGTCACTTATTGGTTTCCATCTTAAAATGTTGTCTTCTCAAATCTGAAAAAAAAACTGATGACAGTTATTGTTATTGTTATGAAATTATAAGGTTGAAATTAATTTTAAAAAAAATTTAAAAATGCAAATATTTATTTATCTTAACAATACCGGTAGCTTAAATTCAATAGCTGTTGTAACAAGTCGAAATTAAATTAAATACACTTCTTTTGAGGAGCTAAAACTTAATTGTCGGGTTCCTCAAAATTTAATTTAATTTTATTGTGTCTCACTCAAAATTCCCGTCGCCCAAAATCCCAGAATCCCAATGGAGTTTTGTGGCGTCGCAGTTTTGACTAAGCCCCCTTATGCACATTTTTTTTTTTTTTTTCAGGAGACACCTCTATACCGCGACAAGGACGCACTTAACATAGAAAAGAACAATGAGCGAGTGGGTTGACGATTTAAACAATGATTTCGCTTCTTGGCGCTTCTGTAGATCTGTACCGTAAAGAAAGTTGTGATAAAAAGTTTTTTTTGAAAGAGGTAGGTCAATAGTAAATAAAAATATTTTAAATGGAGCTAATTTTTTTTCGTTCGTTTCAGGTATCCGATGCTTGATTGTTGTTGCTGAGTGTGCATCTTTTTTTTTTTTTTTTTTTTAATCGCGATAGAGAAAGTGTTTTTCTATTGTCGACTTCCTTGTATGAATTGATTCGAATTTAAATAACGGTCGATTATTATCAAGGTTCGAATTTTTTTTAAACGAAAATTCCTCCGGATTTTAGTCGTCGTAAGTGTTCTCTGCGGTAGCATAATAATTTTTCTCGTGACCTGTATTTAATGCTTTGCATGTTTTTTTTTTTTTTAGTTTCATTGCCGTTGTGAAGTTTTTTTGCTCTATGCGGGCGTTCGGAAATATTAATCGCTTGAAGAAATTTAGAAATTAGCTTCATGAGACTTGAAAATGAAGAGGAAAAGTGATAAGCAGGGCAAGGTTTCAAGTAAGTGCGGGCTTTTTTTATAAGTTTTTTTTTTTTTTTTTTTTTCAAAAAAAAGTGAAGGCAGGGAAATAAGCATTATTGGATTCATCCGGCGGTCGTTGCTTCTGCTTGATCCTTAATTTTTAAAAATTGACGAATGCGTTGGGATGGCAAAATGGCAAACCGCTCCCAAAATCGAAACGGTTTGGCTCGGTTCGCTTCGGTTTCTTCTTAAGATTAAAAGTTGAATTCGGGTTGGTTTCGGTTAAAATGCAACCCAGAATAGTTCGGTTCGGCATGGGTACCAACCCAAAATTTATTAAGTACGGTTCGGTTCGGTTTGGGTACCGATACAAAAGTTTTTGAATACGGTTCGGTTCGGTTTCTTTTATGTTGAAAAGTTGAATTCGCGGGTCGGTTTTGGTTAAAATACCACCAGGAAGGGTTCGGTTCGGTTTGGGTACCAATCCAAAATTTTTTGAATACGGTTCGGTTCGGTTTAGGTACCAAATCCAAAATTTTTTAAGTACCGTTCGGTTCGGTTTGGGTACCGATACAAAATTTTTTGAATTCGGTTCGGTTCGGTTTTCTTTTTCGTTTTAGTACCAAACCATTTCAGGTTCGGTTCTGTTTTTGAAATTAACTGTGTTCGGGTTCGATCTCTGTTTGGTTTTTTTGACAAATCCGGTTCAATTCGGTTCAAGTTTTTGTTAAAACCTCTCCCCGTTTCGGTTCGATTTTTGGTTAAAAAAAAATCCGATTTTGGTTCGGTTTCCGGTAAAAAAAAAATCCGATTTCGGTTCGCTTTTGAGTAAAAAGCGACGGTTTTGGTTTTAATGTTTAGTAGAAAACCGGATTTTTTTTAAGCGAAAGAAAACGGTTTTAGTTTGATTGGGTTCTTCGGTTCGGTTCGGTTTCGGTTCGTGTTTTTTTTTCTTTGCTTTGGATCAGGTTTGGCTCGGTTTTAAACTCTTGAAATTTTAAATTAGTTCGAGCTTGGGTTCGGCTTTTCTGAGACAAAAACTCGCGGGTTCGGTTGGATTCGGTTTGCCATCACTGTTGCGTTTGGTGTTCGAATTGGCTTACGTGAATTTCCTTTAACCCTTTGCCGCCCATGGATTTTAATGCCCAGATGCCGATGGGTCCATATATGGACCCATCAGTTTTGCACAGTGATGGCAATCCGCTCCGCAAATGGAAAAGGTTCGGTTCGGTTCGGTTCTTTGTAAAAGTGAAAAGTTAAGTTCGGTTCGGTTCTGGTTTTGAAGATGCCCGTCAGATATGGTTCGGTTCGGTTTCGGTTATGATAAAAAATTTTTGAACAAGGTCCGATCGGGTTCGGTTCCTTTTCCCGTAAGAGTCCAAAATCGCTTCTAGCTTCGGTTCGGTTTTTTTAAAATAATAGGGTTCGGGTCCGGTTTCGGTTCGGTTCTTTTTTAAAATCCGGTTCGGTTCCCGTTTTCGTTCGAATTTTTCTTACATTCGACCCGGTTTCTGTTTAGATTTATTTTTAGTCCTAAATCCTGTTTGTTTGGTTTATCTCCTCCTTCACTTTGGTTTTAATTCGGTTCGGTTGTTACCCTTTTTCAATCCGGTTCGCTTTCGGTTCGGTTCGGTTCCCCTTCCAATTTCACGTTTTCATTTGTTTACATTTTACGACTTGAGGAGCATTTTTCAAACAAAATACGCTACATGTAATTGTAAAAAATTCGGAAAATTCATTTTCATATATCATAAAATGTAAGAATTTAGGATTTAAAATAATCTTGTCATTACCGTAAAACGGGATGAAATTGACCAGTTTTCAACTTTGACTAAAACTGTAGCTTTTTCTATTACAGAAGTCGAAAAAAAAATTAGGGAATATTATCTGGGACCATTAGATCTGTTAAACCTAGAAGTTTAAATTTGTAGGTTACGGTCTTAAGTTCAAAGAAAATTAAAAACAGGCTTTTGGTCGATTTCACCCTGTATAGGGGTGAAATTGACCGACCTGTATTTTATATGTATTAAGGTACAAAATGACTTATGTCAAAAAATCCACCTTTTTTTATCCGAAAAAATGTATTGCCCTTAAAAATTGTTGTAGGTATACGAATAAAGTAAAATATCAGAAAAAAAAAATTGGCAATTTTTGAAAACCAGGTGGTGTCACCTACCTACAATGATTTTTTTAACTTTTTTTTTTTTTTTTTTTTTCTTTTTTCAGTTTCACTTTTTCGTTTATATTTTCGGTTCTTTGGTTCCAAGTTTTCATCTCCTAACTTTTTGATTTTCCGTTTAGTCGCGGGTTTCTTTTCCGAGAGATTTAAGATTTTCTAAATTACTGAGAAATTTTCAGATATTTTAGTTAATGGCACATAGGCCTTCTCTCGCCAAAATTGACTTAAGAATGAAATGCTGGGAATCTGTCCATGCCAATACCTGTTCTGAATTCCGGTTTAGCCTTTTGTTTCATTCATATTGCTTTAAAAGAATAAAAAACTAGTGCATTGACCCTGGTCAATTTCACCCCATATCTGAAAGGTTAGAAACCTTTTCTTTTAATAGGCTGGTTTTATTCATAAACGCAAAATAAAATGCGAATATTATGGAATAGATCTTTAACTGAAATAAATAGAAAAAAAATATCCAGATTAAAAAATTGTCGCGAAATAGAAAGGGCCTTATTTAGATGAAAGTTTGACAACTTTCAAAAAACCTGCTTTTTTGTAACAAAACAAAATTCAAATTTTAGCCCAGTTGTACTAACGATGCCCAAATTTTTTCTTATTCATAGCTCTGTCTTAACCTTCAAAATCGAACATCATAAAACCATTCCCGACAAATCTACGTAAAGTTCCGAATTCATTCGGGTTCTCCGTAACCGGTCTCTTTCGGTTCCAGTTCGGTTCTTCCAACAAATGGTTCCGTTTCGGTTCCTGTTCGGATACTGTCTGATACGGTTCGCTTCGGTTCCGGTTCCATATTCTGTAAAACGGTTCGGTTTCGGTTCGGTTCGTTTCTCGTAAACGGTTCGGTATGGGTGCCGGTTCGGTGTTTTTCTTTTTCATATTTCGTTTCGGTTCGGAACCGTTTCAAAACTTTCAATGGGTTCCGGTTCCGGGCCGATTTTCCGGTCAAAATTTTTTCACCTGTTCGGTTCGGGCTCGGTTCTCCGGTCAAAATTTTTTCATCGGTTCGGTTCAGGTTCGGTTCTCCGGTCAAAATTTCTTCATCGGTTCGGTTCCGGTTCGGTTCTCTTATTAAAAAAACCGGGGTTCGGCTCAGTTTTTTCGGTTCGGTTCGGTTCGGTTTGCCATCCCTGGTTTTGCAACACTTCAAAGCTCTAATTTTCTGAAAAAATTGTAAAAACCATGTAACTAGGGGTATTTTGAATTGCTGAAACCGAGCATGAAATAAAAATTTAAAAAAACCAAATTCCAAGATGGCGGATGGTTGGTAAAATCTTATTTAAAATATTAAAGATTCTTCAGATTCGAATTTTGCAAACCCTTAATTTATTGCTCTTTTTATTCTTATGAACTTAAAAATGCAAGTAAATAACGGATGGACAGTCATTTATGCAATATTTAACAATAATGCTTCACCTATGTTTAGCTTATGGGGAAAACAACTGTTTCTGTGTAGAGGCGTTTATAAGTTTAAAAGTAAAAAAAGTTAAATATTTTGGGGGGTTTTTTTAACTGCTAATTCTCAATCTGAAGTCCAAATTTTGAAAAAATCAAAGTTAAAGTTGGCAGAGTCAGAGCCGAACTTTGCAATAGGCAAAATAGGCAACTGCCTAGGGCCGCACGTTTTTAGGGGGCCGCGCTTCGTTGAGGACCCGCGGATATGAAAGGGCAAGGTTGTTTTTTCACTTCTTAAGTACAGGTTCTAAAAACTTTGTTGCAAAAATGATTTTTTTTTTTTTTTTTAGCTTTAAAAGACCGTACCGGGCCGTAATTTTTGTTAAATATAAATAAATAAAGGTACAAAGATAAAGGAGAAGGATTCATGCAAGACCGAACCTGAAGTAAGAATTCATGCCAAACATTTCCTAAACTCATTCCACCACATAAAGCTTTTCATCATTTTGTAATGTCCGCGAGCCCCAAACCGTAATTTTTAGCCTTTTCCCATGCCTTTTCCCTGCAAAATTAAAAAGGCTGCTAGATTAACTGCTAGATCTTTCTGATTGACATGCTGTTCTGTTTGGAGTTTTGGTCCGCCTGAGGAATAGATCCTCATACTCTCTGATTTCGGAGAGCGTTCCCCTATCCGCCACCTGGGGAGGCGCCCGATGGGGGACTAGCCGAAAACCCCACACGGGTTGGGGGAAAACTCGGAGACCGCGCCCGACCGAGTTGTCCCCCCAAGCCAGCTTCCAGGATCACATCCTCCTAACGCCACAAGTCACCACCCCGTACGGATCGACATAAAAATGACGTCCTTTTCACATCGATCCGCACGACATTGGATCCGCATGACATAAGGAGGACTTTACTCCTCTAGCTGACAACTTAAACTAATACAATACCTATAACTAATACATTAACTAAAACTAATACAATAACTTAAACTAATACAGTAACTAAAGCTAATAAAATTAATACAACTAAGCTTAAACTAATATGATTTAAGATTGTACGAATGTACAATGTACGGCATTGGACGTTCATACAATTTACAATACCAACATTAGAGACAAGATTGTCGAGATACTATTCGACAACCTTACGCGAAAAATGAATTCGATTTTTTTTTTTTTTTTAATGTCGTTTAACCGCTTTTTAAAAAAATGGTAATCGACAGCTTAATAGGCTGCCTTTTAAAGTCCCGTTTTGTTTTATTTAATTTTAATTTTTTTTTTTTTTTTTTATTAAAAAAATGTAGGAGAGGAATAGAAATAAAAAGAAAAATAATAATAAAAAAGTAATAGAAAAAATTGGAAATAAGAAAAAGAAGAGAAGGTAAAAACTCATAACCCAAATCCATGCCAAACCATACCCATACCATACCATACCACATCCATACATACCTATACCATAGCTATGCCCAAACCCATTGCCCAAACTCAAACCTCGTTGTTGAAGCTTTTGGACTGCGTTGCGGCTGTGACGATTCCTCTGGTTGCGATGATTCCTCTGACTGCTACTGTGAAAACTGAAACAAAAAAAAAAAAAAAAAAAAAAAAGACGATTAAAAAAGGGGGGGGATTGGAGACCCTCACAATGGAGTTTATCTCCCGCGGTATGATTGAAATAAAAAAATTAATTATTTTAAATTGTAATGTTATTATTATTACTATTTTTGTTTTTAAATTAATAGTTTGAGATTATAAAAAAAAAAATCCAAAAATGCAAAAAAATTTCGGATTTCCAGGCGTAAAAGGTTAAGACCTTCCGCATTGGCCCGGTGGTCTAGGGAACCATGCCATCAGAGCTCGCCGGAGACCTATCGGCTTTAACTCTACATATGTACAGTTAAGGCTTGCGGTGCGCCAATAACCTCGGACACCCAGTCATCCGAAAGAAAACCCTGGAGACTCTCACTATGGAGCTTATCTCCCGCGCCATGCATGTTCGAATCGAATAGAATGTACAGCCTAATAAAACTCTGCAGCTCCAAGAGAGGGGCTGACTTCTAACGTAACGATTTGCGGGGGAACTTAACACTAAACCCTTAAAACACTAATACCACAAGGCCAGTCGCTGGGTCGATACCTAGGCCTTCTACGATGGGAGACCAAACCTCCTGGTTTGCCTCCAAGCCGGACCGATAATAGTAAATTTAAAAAAAAAAAAAAAAATTATAAACCGTATTTTAAATTTAATAATTAAATTATTTTTAAAGAAATGAAATAAAAACCGAACACTATTTTATTTAAATTAAATAAAGCCCGAGCTAAAAAAATATTATTAAATTAAAAAAAAAAAAAAAAAATATAAAACCGTATTTTAAATTTAATAATTAAATTATTTTTAAAGAAATGAAATAAAACCGAACACTATTTTATTTAAATTAAATAAAGCCGAGCTAAAAAAATTATTTTAAAAATAAAAAAAAAAAAAAAAAAATGCACTCCCGGACACCGGCGAAAAAAACCGATCCGACCCCTTCGGACGTAGGAATCGGAATGAGACACTCCCGAAAAATACTTGGCGCCGATTGGTCTGCGCATGCGTCTTGATGACGTGAGCAGATTTCCAAATGGCGGTTGAAACATTTTTAGTGTGTTTTTGTGTGAATTTAACATTTAACTGTATTTTTCCTGTCCTTTTTTGAATTTTTTCAATTAAAAGAAATGCAATTTCAATTTGTGGTGAAAATTGACTCTAATTTCGAAAATCGTACAGCTTTTTTCTACAGAATAAGCTTATTACAGAAGAGAAGAGTTTTGGAGAGCTGTGGAGTTACGTGGTCTTTGTTGTAATTTTGGCTATAAAGAATAATGGAATTATTTTTCATTTAAATTGTG
Organism: Liposcelis bostrychophila; assembly: GCA_037577465.1. Taxonomy (NCBI): domain Eukaryota; kingdom Metazoa; phylum Arthropoda; class Insecta; order Psocodea; family Liposcelididae; genus Liposcelis; species Liposcelis bostrychophila. Next base: position 10,647,464 of record CM075209.1, read on the forward strand.
AGAAAGTTCTTTCGATCCGATAGTCACTGTCGAATGAAACGGTGCCAGAGCCGAACTTTTCAGTATGCAAAATAGGCAACTGACCAGGGCCGCACGTTTTTAGGGGGTCGCACGTACTTGAGGACCCGCGGATATGAGATGGCAAGACAGTTTTTTCATTTCTTAACAGTTTCTAAAAACTTTGTTGCAAAAATGGATTTTTTTTTTTTCATACAAAAAAATGTATATATGCAAATGTCCAATATCCTGCTATAAATCCAAATCGCCTGCATTGTTATTCAGAACTACTCAGACGTGCCGTTCAAAAAAAAAGAAAAAAACACTAACAAATTTTAGCTTTTTTTCCGTTCGTTAAAATTATGAATAAAAAAAAGGCTATTATGATGCGGTGGCATTAACCTTATTACCCAGGCTAATTTCTGTACCTGCCATTGAAAAAGCGCATCAGAACAAGAGGCCATATTTTTACTAATTATTCGAATTTACTTTAAACCGAAGGGAAAAAAGTCGAATCGTACAAAACTAAAACAAAATTTTCTGCGAAAATTACTAAAAGATAAATATATTATATTTAGTGTATTAAGGGAGGGAGGTTTTGGGGGGTCGCATCGAGACGGTTGCCTAGGGCCTCATTAATGTTAAATTCGGCTCTGGGCAGAGTATTAACTTCTACAGATACTTTTAAAGATATGATTCCGAGCGCCGGAGGTGAACTTACGTATCACCATCGTAAATATGATTGGAGATAGTCTGTTTCGAGTGTTTATGGAAATCACGTGATCATGCGACTGCAAGTTTACACGCTCATGCTCGAAATTTCTCGAGATCTCGACCTAAATTTCCCGAAATTTTTTCTCGAGAATTTTTTTTTCCTAAATTCGGGAATCCCGATTTCTCGAGAAATAAAATTTTTTCATATTTCGGGATTCCCGATTTCTCGAGAATTCATCCTCGAGAACGAGATTCGGGAATTTTACGTAGTTTTATGAAATTATTTTTGATTTATCATCAAATCTTATATCAATTTCGGCCTTTATAAAAAAATATAAAGTTTTTTGAGCCGAAAATCCTCAAAACTTTATGTAGCTATATTAAACTTGATTTGATTTTGGATAAAATCTGGATAAAATCTTGTTAAACTTAAAAAAAACTTTATCAAAATGGAATATTTATATAATTTTATAAGGGTTTTATTTCTCGAAAATTCTCGAGAATCTCGAGAATAGAAGTTTTTTTTCCCGAATCTCGAGAAATTGAAAATCGGGTTGATTTCGAGATTCTCGAATTCTCGAGAATTTCTGTTTTCCTAAAAACGGGAATTCCCGATTCTCGAGATTTAAAAAAGGTCGAGAAAATCTAACCTCTAGCCTTAAGCTTGAGGTCACATGACACTTCCACCAAACGTCGAAACAGATTAACTCCAATCATATTTACGATGGAGATACGTTAGTTCACCTCCTCTCTAGTTAAATTAGACTCTCATTCTAGTTAAATTTTTTTTTTTTTTTCCCGAAAAAATATGCTGAATTCGTTTTTCCTTTACATTTAACGCCTGATTGCTATTTAAACAGCGAAAATATGGGCTTTTAAAGCCTACGGAAAATCATTTTAATTTTGCGAAGGAGTAATTTCAGTTTCTTTTATTACATCTTTTTCGTTTCTTCCTCCGCCAAAGTATAAATCTTCGAATTAAACTCATAAACATCGCGGTACCTATATCTTAAAAAAGTGCACCGCCTAATGTTTTTCCTCCGTTCCTTTAAAAAAAAAAAAAAATAAATAGTAGACGACGACTAATCTTCCACAAAAGTTCATAAATTTGTTTTCTCAATTGCATTGGCGGGATTTGATTGCAGTTTTGATTATTAACTTGTTTAGTTTAGGAAAGAATGAAAAAAAAAATGATAGTTATTTAAAAGTGTACGAATAGGAAGATGAAATTTTAAGAAAAAAAAAAACTTCTTCCGCTATATAAGTCACGAATTAATCCGCCAAATTAATCGTGACCTTTTAAGATGAGAAAGGGTAAAAGGAAAAAAAAACCGGCATTAAATTTAAATTTAAATTTAAAACAGAATTCTTTGTCTTTTTTGGTTTGTGTTTATTTTTTTCGATATTAATCATTTCTCGATTCATAACCGCTGACCTAAATTCATATAAAAAAAAAAAAAAAAAGTCTGTATGAAGATGAAATGGCCATTAAGAAGAGAATGAGACCCACACTTGAATGAGCAAAAGGATTTAGGGAGAAATTTATAAAAGACATTTGAGTCGCGAGGTATTTAAATGAGAGGGTCACTTTTTTAAAAATATAAATGATTGGTTAGGTACCGAAAGCAACTTGACGGGTTCCGTGACAGGTTAATCATGAAACCTGAGATTTATTTAATAATGGGATAAGAAGATGAAAGAAAGAAGAAAACAAGTAGTATGCAAAGCTATTGTAATATAAACTCGTGATTAAAAGGTCCTGTTAAAAGTCAGGTTTTTTTTTTTTTTTTTTTTTTTTTTTGCTAAACTTGGTTTATTATTTTTATTTTCTTCTTTTTACATAGTCGGACACTTGCTCCATTGCCCGAAGCTTAAAACCGTTTTTTTTTTTTCTGATGTACGGTTTTGTCAATGTTGTGTTGCAATTTTGTATAAAAACGGAGATGTGACTGAAGGTGTCCAAAAAGAAAATGCACACGTATTTCCGAGGTTTTCGGCTGAAAAATAAAAAGATTTTAGTTTTTTTTTTTTTCGATTTTAAGAGAAGTAAAAACGGTAGAAAAAAATTGATTTGGTTTTCCTAAGCGAAATGCAGATTTCGTTGCTTGTTTGCATATATGGTTTTGGGAATATTGGCTCTTTTTTTCCACAAATTATTATAAATTTGAGCAATTTAACATTCGGAAATGGTGATTAATTCTCTTAAGTCAACTTTCAGATGTGACCGAAAAAAAATTACTAAATCTTTCATATGAAACTTTCGGCGAAGTCTTTCTTCCTTTACAAGGGTTATCTTAACTGTTGGTGTAGTTAATCTAATTCTTTAAATGAATTTTTACACTTTTTTACGCACTTAAACTTGAAATGTTTTGTAAGTTTTCGTTTCATAAGCTAAGCATAGGTGAAATCGTCCTGCGTGAAGGGCATTAGGTTTTAATGTTTAAGGTAAATGTATTGTTGTCGTCCATTTTGTAATAAAAAGAAAATAATTTTACAAAAGCAAAAATTCATATTCGTCGGAAAGTTAGAACGCCTCATTTTCAATTTGATTTAATTTTATGTAAACATTGGCTTATTTTATGAAATATGCTCCATTGAATTGTCAATACCTTGCATCAAGAATTTTTATGCTGTCAAGAATTTTTAACTCGACTTCCTATTTGATAAACTTTAATAGGTCGCACTTTTTTGGCAAAAATAATATTTTCGGAAATTGCGACCAGCAGACCACGATCATACAAACAGGTCTGGAAACTTTTATACCGTTTATATGAGCGCTTGTGTCCTCCTTGTTGACGCTGTTTTTACTTCCGAACTTCAATCAATATAGATGGCAGGAACTGTATGTAGTCAGGTCATGTGACAACTTCCATTTTGAAACAAAGGCATTCTAATGCACAAAAATATTTTTTATAATTGTTGTTAATAAGTTTAAAAATATTTATGTTCTTATTTTCTCTTTTTTTTTTCAAATTAGCCTAACCTTGTTCTTTATTTCATATTTATATTTATTTTGTTGTCAACCGCCATGTTATTATTTATGGTCACATGACGTGACTACAAGCAGGAGGCGCCATCTATTGATCGAAATACAGAATGAAAAACGGCTTCAATAAAGAAGATACTTTTTTACCCCCAGTTTCCAGACCTGTTTGAATGATCGTGCAGCAGACTACTTCTTTAATTCCTTTGACAAAGGAAACCATCTTGTTTACATATATGCAGTTCGGAGTGCCACTAATAATAATTATTTAATTTTGATTTTAATAAACAAGGATTATTTGTTTTTAACGGTGTTCAGCAATATTTGAAAGAGAATTCATTAATATTTTATAAACAAATAACTTTTGCGATGGAGAATTCATTTTTTTTTTCATTACTCATAAATAGAAAGAGCCATTTCCGTGCATGCGATCAGAGCAGAAAATGACTTTTTCAGGGCTAGGTCCGAAAAGTATACTTTCGAGATCATGTAAACAAAACAAATTTCGTTATTCTCGCCCTGAAAACTACATTTCCAAGGCTTGACCGAAAAATTTTGATTTTTTACTCGGCAACGGCCTCGTAAAAAATCTCACTTTTCGGGTCCAGCCTGGAAATCTACTATTCCCGTATAGGGCAAAACAATGTTAAACCTGTTTACAGAAAACTTTGTTTATAGTTTATCAAATCATTTTCTCGGATTTTTCTGAATAATTAAGCTTTGATTCGTAATAAAAATTATCTTGTTTAACCTAGGAAGGAAAAATCAATTTTCCCTTGAGATTTTTTTGAACCCTCTCGCTTCGCGCTCGGGCTTAAAATAAACCTCAACGGGAAAATTCATTTTCCTCCCTAGGTTAGCAATATACTATTTTTTTTTTTTTTTTTTTTTTTTTTTTTTTTTTAGGAAAAATAAATTAGGACTTTATTTTTTTTTTAGGGAAAATGAATTAGGAATTTTTTTTGAGGAAAAATGGATTTGGAATTTTTTTTTTTTTTTTTTTTTTGGAAAAATGGATTAGGAACTACTTTTTTTTTTAGGGTGCAAATTCACTATGGAATGTTGGACCAACATGTTGGCACAACATTACATAGTGACTATAGATGTTGTACCAACATGTTGGTCCAACATTCCATTGTGAATTTGCACCCTTAAGAAAAATGGATTTGGAATTTTTTTTTTAGAAAAAATGGATTAGGAATTTTTTTTTGGAAAAATGGATTAGGAATTTATTTATTTATTTTTGTTTTTGGAAAAATGGATTAGGAATTTTTTTTTTTTAGAAAAATGGATCAGGAAAATTGGTAGGGAATCCACTAAAAGTTTTAGGACGGATCTCGAGCTTTTATTTCCCTTCTGTTTTTCTTAAAAAAAAAAAAAAGAAGAAGAAGAAGATTTCTGGATTTGTGTTGCATAAAAACCGTAAATTGATGACTGACGAAATCACAGTCAATGAAAATTAATTTTTGGACACCCTAAGTAATATCAATATAGACAGAGAACCAAAGAAGGAGACGCAATGGGATACAACGAGGAGAAAATACTTAGAAGAGAAAGGGTTCAGTAAAGAATACACGAGACGAAAAATGGAAAACAAAGAAAAGTTTCAGGAAGAACTTTACGAAAGGACAAGAGAAATAGAGATGGGAGAAAACAGGAAGAAAATCGAAAAATCGGGAAGATGGAAGAGGTATGAGAACCTAATAACACCAGATCTGCCAAACTACCTACAGAAAACGACGCCAAATCAAGCCGACATTCTACGAGCAAGGTTAAACATTAGTTAAAAAAAAAAAAAAAAAAAAAAAAAAAGAAAAGAAAAGAGTGAGCCCTTTGTTAATTTCATGTAAATTAAACAAATATAAATTATATATATAAAGTAATATCAACATTAGCCTAAACGATGTTAGGCCAAAAATTGATAGACAATCGTTTGTAACGTACGGTACTTGACATTTCTTTTTTCTTTTATTTTTATGCTGATTCTCGACAAAAATAAGACACTTATTAGGTCACGTTACTATATGTGAAAAATTTTATTTTATTTTTATTTTTCTTTCTTGTTTAAAAAGATTGGGTTTTATGCTTCAAGCGCAAGAGGTCGCAGTTGCAAGTGAATTCGACGGTTGCACCTGAGGTGTTCCCTTCCAATACGGAGTCTGTGCTCTTTGGACTAGGTTCAGTTTCAATTCATCTTTTGAGCGAGACGATTTCTCAGTAACGTGTGGAGTTCGACCGTTATTATTATTAATTTTTTTTTTCCGCGGTTTCGAGTGTTTTTTTTTTTTTCCTTGCCCCCATTCTGTTGTGGAGTAATAAATTTAATATGATCTTGTGATTTATTTATTTTGGGTAAGTTACCGTTCGGTTAGTGCTGATTAGGCTAGTGGACACTTTTTTTTTTCTAAATTTTGCAACCCTTTAATTTTTGTCGGTTAGTTAGGCCTCTTCCTTATTTATTTATTTATTTTCTCGTAAGGTAGCCACAATGAAAATCGAATAAGTTTTGAACAAGCGACTTTTCATTGAGGTCACCCAGTACCCGCTGAATGGGTGGTCGTTTCAATATACATGACTAAGCAGTTCTTTTTTTTTTTTTTTTTTTTTGGTTCAGCGGGACAGTCTTCCAAAGCCTAACCCGACTTTTTTTTTCGAAAGGATTTTTTTTTCTTATTTTTTTAAAGTCGTTTTCTATTTATGCTTATCGTCGATTTTGATCGATCCATCCGTTACTTTAATAGGAAGCGAGTTTTTATTTATAAATACTTTTGCATGTTTTTAGATGTGTGAGCTATGTCTTCACACCTTTTTTTTTTTTTTTTTTTTTTTTTTTTTTTTTTTTGTTAACGAGAAAATTGCGATGGGCTTGAAAGTATATACCTTGAGGCGATGAGCTTATGGTGATTTTGTAGATGACAGCATGATGGGAACGTCGGCGTTTTAATTATTTAAGAATTTCGTGTTTTAATTAACCCGTAATTGGATTTCAATTTTTTTTTTTGTTCTGTTAAAATTTTTCTGAGCGTTTTTTTTTTAATTCCGTATCATTTTGTTAAGGTAAAAATTGGTAAGTGTGACCGTCTGAAAAGTGTGACTTTTAGATTTTTAACCATACGCAAGTTGAAAATTCGTTTTTAAGACAGATTTCCTACATGCATGTTTACGTGGTGAAGTCACACTTTTTAGACGGTCACACTTACCTACCTTTACCTTAGTCGGTTTTTGATTTTAGGAAGACTCCGCTGATTTAGCCAAAGTTTTTTAAAATATTTTTGGGACAGATGAAAATTTGCGTAAGGTAAAGGTAGGGAATTGTGACCGTCTGAAAAGTGTGACTTTTACATTTTGATTTTAAACCATATAAATAAGCATGTTGAATATTCGTTTTTGTCGGAGGTTTGTTCGGAGCCCTGAAAGGTTCTGGCCCGAGCCCGAAATGCGCATCTTTTATTTTGACCCCATGGTCCAGTATAGCCCAGTTTGAACCCGAATAGTCTGTGATGAAAAAAGTCGCAATGTCCGACTTAAGGCAATTTATCCTTATCGACATCCCGTTTGTTTGGTTCGTATTTTAATTTTTTATAATATAAATTCTTTTTGTTTATTTTTTTTAATAAATCAAAGGCCAATAAATAAAGTAGAAAAACAAAGCAGACTATGCGGAATTTGGATAAGCGGCCTTGATTTTCTGATCTGTGAAGATTGTAAGACAAAATTGTGTAAAGGTGTGACTCATCGTGGATGGCCTCAGGGGCGTGGTTAGCACGAGCGTTAGGGTGGCCGAATTTCTGAATTTCGGTGAACGTATCCCCTAATTCTTTTATAGTACCCGAAAGAAGATTCCTTAAATTTTTTTTCGAATTTTTTGGACGTCGTTTAGCCGTGTCCCGGGGGATCTAAAAATTTCGGAATTCCCGTAAAGACCGAAAAAGGAAAAATTTTATTTTTACGTAAAAATGGTGGTTTTCTATTCAATTTTTTTTGTAGATTAAGGTACAGGTAGGGAAGTGTGACCGTCTGAAAAGTGTGACTTTTACATTTTAAACCATATAAATACGCATGTTGAAAATTTGTTTTTGTCGGAACACTAGATAATGATGTATTTATTCGCACAAAAACGGATTTCCTACACAGATGTTTATATGGTAAAGTCACACTTTTGAGACGGGTCACACTTCCCTACCTTTATCTTACCAAAATGAAGTTAGAATTTATTTGTGACAAAGAATGACTGAGCTAGAGGACTAAAATATAAAGAATTTCGCAAAAAAAGTGTGACGAGCATATTTTGCTAATTTTCTTACTTATTTTGGCTTCTACCAAAACTGTAGGAGGTACGTAACTTTTAACTATATTTTCGTGATTTGCATAAAAATCCGAATCGGAAATATCAATTTTATACATAAAAATAAAATTTTTGATTTTTCGATCTTTTAGGTAAAAATAGGGAAGTGTGACCGTCTGAAAAGTGTCCGCACAAAAACGGATTTCATACACATGTTTGTATGGTAAAGTCACACTTTTCAGACGGTCACACTTCCCTACTTTTACCTTACCAAAATGTCGTTAGAATTTATTTGTGACAAACAATTACTGTGAAAGAGGACTAAAATATAAAGAATTTCGCAAAAAAGTGTGGCTGAAGCATATTTGGCTATTTTATTTTACTTCTACTACCAAAACCGTATGAGGTACATAATTTTTAATTAAATGTGTACATCCATATGAAAACCTGCCTTGTGGGGAATGGGACTTCGAAGGCTGTGGAAGTTTAACTTATTAAAAATCACATTGTTTACAAACAAAACGTTTTCTCCGCCATTCCCCACAAGGCAGGTTTTCATGTGGACGTCCACAAATGTTCGTAATCTGCATAAGAATCCGAATAGGAAACAACCGTTTTTACGTAAAAATAAAATTTTTGATTTTTTGGTCTTTAAAATAAAGGTAGGGAACTGTGACCGTCTGAAAAGTGTGACTTAAACATGTGTGTAGGAAATCCGTTTTTGTGAGAATGAATACATCATTATCTAGTGTATATATTCCGACAAAGACGAATTTTCAACATGCTTATTTCTTTGGATTAAAATGTAAAAGTCACACTTTTCAGACGGTCACACTTCTTTACCTTTATCTTACGGGAATTTTGAAACTTTTAGGTTTCCGGAGACACGGCTAAGCTACGTCCAAAAGTTCTGAAAAAATTCAGGGAATCTGTTTTGGTTACAGTAAAAAAATTAGGGGGTGCGTTCACCGAAATTCAAAAATTCGTAAAATAAGGGCCACCCGAGCGGGGCTGCAGGAAATCTTATTATATTTTACAAGGAAGGAAGGGGATCGAAAATTGCCGAAATTCATCTTTGGGGGTCGTACATAAATTACGTAAGCACATTTAGGGGGGGGGTCCAAATTTGACATCTTACTCATAAGCTAAGCATAGGCGAAATGGGATAAAGCGTGTGAAAAGGGCCTAACCCATGTTTAAGTAATTTATGCACGACCCCTTGTGTAATATTTGAATGGCCCCTTGGCGACGGTGACACTTCCCTAACTTTACCTTAAAAAATTATTTATTTGTGACAAACAATTGCTGTAATAGAGTCCCCCTTGGGGGGGGGGGGCAAACGATATGGTTCCTATACTTATCTTATGAAAGCAAAAAATTCAATGGCGCCTCTGCGTAGATTTGCACTAATCTGAGGTCACATCTTTTTTTCCTCTGCCTAAAGTAATAAAAATCAGTAGCCAACAGCAAAATAATTTTTCGTTTGTTTTTTTAATCTGCTCGCATTCAAAGTAAAATACAAATCTTGGCTGAGTGAAAGTAAAAAAAAAAAAAATCACAAAAGCAAACTTTATAAAGAAAAATATTTTGACTTCCAAGGCAAGCACTCTTGAAAATAATAATAATAATAATAATAAAAATTCTTAATTTACTTCAAGTTAAGGCACGGATAAATGACTACAATAAGAAAAAGAGAAAAAAAAAAAGTAACGTTCAGAAACAAAGATCAAAATCTTGTTATCTAGAAATCCGATATTTAGCTTACACTTCAAAATTTTTCTTTAACTTCTCATATTTTTTTTTATATTTATACCTGGCTCGGAGGTTTATGTTGATTGAAATGAGTCACATCATTCAGTAGGTTATTATTCACTGGTATTGTATCAGATTTTTGCGCAGTTTCGCGAAGGGGGAAAATAAATTAGAAAAAAAAAAAAAGTAATTAGAATGACCCCGTCATGATCTTTGAAAGAAATAAAAAGTTTTTCCTTTTAGCCAGTTTTTTTTTTTAAGATGAAAACGTTACCTTTTTATATCTTTTTAAAAAAACCGTAGCTAATGAATTTTTAAAACGAGGAAATCCAGTAAAAAAAAAACCCATAATCTAACCGAAAATAGAAGAGAAGGCAAGAACAGTTAATTTCCACATGCGAAACACTAAATCAGTTCGCTATCGGGTCGAAACGTGATTTATTCAGATTCGGGCCCTACAATCGTGACGATTTTTATGAAGGTTGAATCGCCTTTAACGATTTTTTTCGGTGTATGGTTTAGTGGCCAGGATACACGACCCTCCAGGGTTTTTTTTTCTTTTTGCCCACCCTGAGATTATCGGCAGACCATTTTCCTTCTATCTTAATAGCTTTTTTATATTAAAAAAAAAAGAATTTCTTGTTGATCCTAATGAATGTTGTAAAAGTTGATAGTCAGGTGAGCATTCTCACGGTCATGGCCATCAAATATTGAGAATATCTCTATTACAGCACATGAGGATCACCATCCTAGGTGTTAACTCGTCATATCAGTGTAATAATTTACAATTCATTATGTTGGTTACTTATTGGAGACCGGTACCGGTCTGACGTACAATGGCTTAACTTCCTGGGAGGTTTTATTATTTTTTATTTTTATTTCCTAACATAGGTCGTTTTATATGTCGTTTCGGTCACTGGGGAGGTCTTCTTTATTTTAAAATTCACCATCTCGTTAAAAGTGTTTTTTTTTTTTTTTTGGTGGCCTGAGAAAATAAAAAAAATTTCAATTACACAATTTCTGGCCTGATTTTATTATTATTATTATTATATTTTCTTTTCTTAATTTACAAAAGGGAACTTTAGGTTCAATATTTCGTTCGTTGTAAGCGCACTCGGGGTCAAGCAAATCATAAATAAAAAAAATATATATTAAAAAAAAATCGAATTGCACAAGAAACAATTTTAAAGCATGACTTCAAAAACGCCTTGCATAATATTTAATCTGCACAAAAAATAAACCTTCGACGCAAAAAATGCGGCCAAGTTTTTTTTTGAATCTTTTTACCCGTTGTCAGGGATGATTGTTTTAAAACAAATTGGTTTAAAACACGGTGTTTTAAAACGTTTTAAAATATTTGAATAAAAAACACCGTTTTAAAACACTAACGTTTTAAAACACTGTTTTAAACACCTTATTTTATTAAGTGAATAAAATACGTTTTAAAATGCATTTTTAAATTGAGGCCCGAGCCCGCAATTTGTCGCGCACGACTCATTTTATACAATCTATGGTATGGACCATACCATAGATTGTATGAGCCGCTCATATTCATAATGGTTGCTTAATCGCAGGGATGATTGTTTTAAAACAAACTGGTTTAAAACACGGTGTTTTAAAACGTTTTAAAACATTTGAATAAAAAACACCGTTTTAAAAATTTGAATAAAAATAGAAACGAATTTAAAACATTTTGAACGTGTTTTAAAACGTTTTAAAATCAGGCCGAATAAAAGACGTTTTAAAACATGGGAAAATAATATAAAACGTTTTAAACTGTTTTTTATTAAAAAATGTTTTAAACAGCAACCCTGCCCGTTGTTGACTTTTGCTGTTTTGTCTGACTTGGCTGTCGTGCACTGCCGTGCATGTTGATTCAGGCATCGTCTGATTTCATAATAACTTATTCTCTTATTGTGGTCTAATTCGGATCCGAGTCGAGATTCTCCAGCGAGGCTACCATGGGGTTCTTTTTCTTTTTTTTTATGCTTCGCGCGTGTTATAAGGTCCAAGGTTTTTGTTATTGGTCATGCAATGGTGAAAATTTATTATGTCTTCTTTTTTGTCCTTCTAAATGTTACTGACTAATTTTGAGTAACACCGAAACCCTTTTCTTTTTCTGTCTTTCATCTTGCGTTCGACTGTCTTAATCTCCGCGTTTCTAATTTTTGTAAAGCGTTTCTAATTTTTTTAAAGCTCTATGTTTATTTTCCTCGAATTCTCAAATGCATTCAAAACAAACTGAACAAGTTCTGTCCTGCAACAAATCCGAGATGTATTGCATCAAAGCAAAAATTCTTCCCGAGAACGTACGTGTTGTTTCTTGACAAGATATTTTTATTGCTTTCGCATTAGCCATTTTTTTTCTGAGTGTGTTTGATTTCAAAATTTTTCAATTTCTGAAGTTCCTAGCTGCTTATTTGTGTGGTCCATTTTTAGTTTCTGTCTTTGGGGGTTCATAAACTTTTTATACGCTTTTACGCGTAGCACGGGTCCTTGAGGGGTAGCAGATTTAAATTTTCAGGAGAAAAAAATTGGGAATAAAATTTTTTGGGAAATTTTTACAAATTTTTCTGAAAATCTTTTAAGTTTAAAATTCAGTTTAGGCGTACAATTAATATCAATCTTTTTAAATAGAGCTTTTTTTTACTTTAAAAATTGTTATTCTTAATTATTTATCTTCTTCAAACATTTCTTGCAAAAACGAAATGAAAAAAATGGTCATTTTGAAGCTTTCGTCCCTTATACCCTTCAAGCCAAAGTAGTATTTGACGGCCCTCCAGGTAAACGTGTTCTCCCCCATATTGTCGAAATGCAGTTTCTAAACATTTATCTCTTGATTCAATTTTATTTATTTTTTATTAAATCCGGCTCTTTTTATCTCAAATTCGGTGGATTCGGTGGAGCGCTGATAAAATTTTACCCTAGATGAAATAAGTTCACAAAGGGTGGAAAAAATGGGTGTGTATAACGATATGACTCATGTTTTAGACTTTTCTAAGTTCCACCCTTTCTTAAATGTCCAGACTAAAGTTTGATCTCTCGCACCGAACCAAAAGTGTCCAGACCAAAGTTCAATTTCAATTAGAAAGCTCCCAGACTGGACTTATTTGGGTCTTTCAAACCGAACCATTTAGGCGTTTCGGACCGCAATCTTCCTCACCATTTCGGTCTCACAAACCGAAATCTTCCAAAACATTTAGGTCTCTCGAGTCGCAATTTTCCAAACCATTTCGGTCTCTCTGGCAGCAAACTTCCAAATCATTTCGGTCTCTCTGACCGCAACCTTCCAAACCATTTCGGTCTCTCTGACCGCAACCTTCCAAACATTTCGGTCTCTTTGACCTCAACCTTCCAAACCATTTCGGTCTCTCTGACCGCAATCTTCCTCACCATTTCGGTCTCTCAAACCGAAATCTTCCAAAACATTTAGGTCTCTCGAGTCGCAATTTTCCAAACCATTTCGGTCTCTCTGGCCGCAACCTTCCAAACTATTTCGGTCTCTCTGACCGCAATCTTCCTCACCATTTCAGTCTCTCAAACCGAAATCTTCCAAAACATTTAGGTCTCTCGAGTCGCAATTTTCCAAACTATTTCGGTCTCTCTGGCAGCAAACTTCCAAATCATTTCGGTCTCTCTGACCGCAACCTTCCAAACCATTTCGGTCTCTCTGGCCGCAACCTTCCAAACCATTTCGGTCTCTGACCGCAACCTTCCAAACCATTTCTGTCTCTTAAACCGAAATCTTCCAAAACATTTAGGTCTCTCGAGTCGCAATTTTCCAAACTATTTCGGTCTCTCTGGCAGCAAACTTCCAAATCATCTCGGTCTCTCTGACCGCAACCTTCCAAACTATTTCGGTCTCTCTGACCGCAATCTTCCTCACCATTTCAGTCTCTCAAACCGAAATCTTGCAAAACATTTAGGTCTCTCGAGTCGCAATTTTCCAAACCATTTCGGTCTCTCTGGCAGCAAACTTCCAAATCATTTCGGTCTCTCTGACCGCAACCTTCCAAACCATTTCGGTCTCTCTGACCGCAACCTTCCAAACCATTTCTGTCTCTTAAACCGAAATCTTCAGGATCTAAGTTTGATCTCTCAAACCAAAATCTTCCTGACCATTTCGGTCTCGGACCGAAATCTCCCAGACCATTTCGGTCTCTCGGGCCTCGAATCTTCCAGATCAATTTTATGTCTCTCAGGTCGAAAATTTTCACACCTAAGCACAGTGGGCCACAAAAATTTATTTTTGGCCAAAACTAACGGGCAGAGAGGCGAAAAAATTGTAAGCGGGTTTTTGATTTGGGACCTCTAGGCTTCATAATGAGACCATAGACACGACGGGAACTTTTGGATAAACCGACTAAATGCTTAGTTGAAAAAAAAATTTTATAACATTTTTTACTAAATTAACTTTAAAAACGAATTACCGCCAGAAATAAATTTTTGGAGGGGAAATAATTTACACTCTACGATCACTGACTGTCAGTAAATCATATTCGATTACTCCTGATTTCCGTAAACATGCCTACAGCGTTAACAAATTTTATGTCACTATTTACAAAAAGTGAGTTAAAAACAATTTCAAAAAGCAAAAAAAAATTTTTTTTTACTTTTTCGTTCATTTAAGGAACAGAAACAACCTGAAAATTGTGTTGTCCGATCAGTTATGTAAAATTGTGAAAATTCTTAATTGGGTTTTGGCCAAAAATAAATTTTTCTGGACCACTGTGCTAAGTTCGGTCTCTCGGACCGGAAGCTTCCTTATTTAAATGTTCAGGTATTTTATTATAGTATGTCCCCACATATGTTTTTCCATCGGAAATGCTCGCGTAAAGAAATAACACTTTTTCTAAAAAAGAAAACGATTGCTTAATCATTACGAAAATACGAATCTTCTCTTATAAACTTTTGACATTTCGATATCTCTCGCATAAATACGTAATCGATTCCTAAAAAAAAAAGAAGATTTCTATTGCATATCACAAATTTTTTAGAAAATGAAAGATCATCGCAATAAAAAACCACCGGGTTTTGTTTTTTTATTTCGTATAAGGTACCATAATCTTTTTTGTTCCCTTCTCCGAAAAAAGCGAGTTAACCATATGATTATGCATGGGCAATATGATTCGGTATCCGTGATTTCACGCGCAAAAAAAAAAAAAAAAAAAAAAAAAAACAGATAGGTACTTGAAATTCTCGTGCCTAACACTGTAATTTAGAAGCACACTTCGACATCTTGATTACCTCTCGAGATTTAAAATTTTTAGAAAGAAAGGAAAAAAAAATAAAATAAAATAAAATTCACCTTAAAACGCTTTTTTAAACGGATAATGCATTTTTTATGCTACGATGCCTAAATTAAATGGTTACACTGAATATGTTGTTTTTTTTTTTTTTTTTTTTTTTTTTTTTTTTTTCTTAAAATTTATGCAAGGAGCTATATGAAGATTCGGTTCTTGATTTTTTGACGGAAGTTGAGTAATGCTTTTGATTGTTTAAAAATGTGAATAACCGGAAATTTAAGGGAGGAAAAAGTTTTGTATATGTTTTTTCGAAAGTTGTAGTAGTCTTTTATCTAGTATTTTTTCGAAAAAATCCTCTCAAGGATAACGTCTTGATTTAGAATTGCCGGGCACCACCTCGATGTTATTACATAATCCGAATTGGAATTATTGTTTAATGCATGGGCGTCACTGCAACAAAATGCGAGGGAGGGCACTTGACGTTTTGTTAAGATGTTTTTTTTTTTTTTTTTTTAAAGGAAACCGTATTTCCATATTTTTGATCGAAAATTAAAAAAAAAAAAAAAAAAAAATAGTAAAAAATGAAAAATGATGGATTAATGTAAATAATGGTAATTATAGAGATTCAATTTTTTTTTTTTTTTTTTTAAGTTTTAAGGTGATTAATGTGTGTCATTTTAATTAATTACCACTTTATGGAAGATCTTATTTATTACACCGGACTTGTTTCATCTGGGTTGGAATTATGCTATTAGAGTCGTTATAAGTCAAGTTCTTATTTTTCAATATGGGTTTATTATTTTTGATTGGCTAGCTTTTTCAGGTTTTTTTTTTCTTTTAAATGTCGTAAAAAAGAAGAAATGGGCTTGTATTCGTTTCGTTTTTCCCAATCAGTAAATTGGGCTTTAAAAACTTGCATCTTGTTTTTTTTTATGGGTTTATCCCACTGCCCTAATTTTTGAAATTTGAATCAAAGTCAATTTTTCGACTTTATTTTCATTTTTCTGGTATTTAAAAAAAAAAGCAAAAGAAATAAGAGGAGGTGGGGGGGTTTAATCGGAGTAAAAGGACAGACTGTTACAAAAAAATTCAATAAGTAGAGAATTAATATTTGTAAAAAGAGGACCTGGATGAGGAGTTTGGGCCGTTCGAGTGTTATATAAGCATCTAAGAGGGGGGGAGATCTAAATTAGCCATGTTCGCCATAAACTGAGGATTGACAAAAGAAGGGCGGGGGGTCAGAAATGTACAAAATCAGATTAGGGCGTTGTAGAACTACGTCTTTGGGGTTCAGTCCTAATATTTCTAATAACCGATGAACCATTTTTTTTTCAGTCAGAAAATTTGAATTTTTTGATGAAAATATAATTTTTTTTCCTGGCACGAAAAAAACTTAAAATTTTTGATAAGAAAGGTTCAAAGTTGAAAAAAATTAGTCAAAATTTTAATTGAAATTTTCAAAGTTAAAATTTTAATATTAAAATATTCCTTTAGCTCATATTCATGGCTAAAGAAAAAAAGGACAAAATTTAAAAAAATGTAGTGAACATTTGATTTAAAATTTCTAAGTTCCAAATTTCTAAGTTTAAAAAAATATTTTTTAAAAAAACCGCGAAAACAAATTTTAACAAATTTTTTGGTCCTTGCTTTAGCAACTTTTAAGTTTCTTAAAATTTACAAGAAACTTTTAAAGTCCTTGCTTTTGTTCATTTTGTCTAATTTTAAAATGAAATTTTAACTTTAAATTTCTTGTAAATTTTTAGAAAATTTTTTGTAAATTTTACTTTAAATAAACAGCGAAAATTAAAAAAAAAAGCTAAATAAATTTTACAAGAAATTTTTTAAGTCCTTGCTTTAGGCCAAAAGTTAAAAAAAAAAAATTGTCAAAATATTATTTAAAATTTTAATATTAAAATAATTAAATATTAATTTTTGGTGCGAACAGACCGACACCCGGACAGACAGATTTCCCTAGGACCGAGCCCTACGACGTAGTCTTACGTCAAAAATTGAAGTTGCGGTCAGACGGTTAGAAGGCTGAAACACTTTTTTTACAAACAAAAAGTTCTAAGCGCCATCTGCCAAGTGAGACCTTTTCATTAGGGTGGGTCGAAAATCAAAAAATTTGGATTTTCAAAATGCCTGATAGCGCAATCGCTGCGTTTTATCATTTATAAAAAATTTTTCCTTTCTGAAATTTTTTTAAAATGGCGTCTTGAAGGTTTCGCAAGAGGGCCAAAGTTTTGGAAAACTCAATTCGACTTTTGGATTTTTGTGATAAAAAAGCATCGTTCCCTATCGGATTTTTAACGTAGATTTCAAAAATGAAACAGGTTTGTGTCTAAATATTTTTTTTTTCTTGAGATATTACAAAAAAAATTTGATAAAAATATTGTAATTTCAGATTTTTGCCATTTTTATGCCATATTTGGCCTGTATCTCAAGAGCAAAAGTAGTTAGACGCAAACCTGTTTCATTTTCGAAATCTGCGTTAAAAATCCGATAGGATTTTTTTTTTACAAAACTCTAAAAGTCGAATTTTCATCCCGTATGGAGTTTTCCAAAACTTGGCCTTCTTGCGAAACCTCAAAGACGCCATTTTAAAAAAATTTCAAAAAGAAAAATTTTTTTACAAATGATTAAACGCAGCGATTGCGCTATCAGGCGTTTTTAAAATCCAAAATTTTTGATTTTCGACCCACCCTACTTTTCATGTGGAGGTACAATCAGCTTGGACCTGCTGTGTCAGCGTTTCCCAGTCTCGAAAGAGGGATTTGTGGGATTTGTGGAATCACTGAATATGCGATATACGAATCCGTTTATCTAAGACATGGGTTGTTTAGGGACCGTAATGAGGTTCATTGGCCCAAACCGTCTTTTCACTTTCCGGCTTATTAAAGGTATAGTTGATCCGAGCCTATGTAATTAATTACAATTACACTATCGAAAGCATTATGGGACCGTCCTTAAATTACGTAAGCAGTTTTGGGGGGGGGGGGGGGATGGGGTCGCTTAAAATCTTACGCTAATGTTAAGTCTCCATAAGAGAAAGCCTATTTTTGCTTACGAAGGGGGGGGGGGGTCTAAAATGGCCAAGATCATGCTTACGTAATTTATGGACGACCCCTATGATTTTTTTTTTTTATTAAAATTTGTAACTTGGACTTGTAACAGAATTCCAAATGTGTTGATAAACAATTGGTATGTAAAAAGTTCAAAATTTAGCCATTATGCTGATTAATTTCGGGCTCGGATCGATTACACCCTGTAATTAATTATTTAATGCAGTTGCGACTAATTTTTTTTTGCCAAAAATTACATACTAGAGGAAAGTAGAAAAAAAAATACACAAGCGGGTTTTATAGGAAAGAAAATAATACCCGGTTTTAAAGTCATGTACTTTATTACACATCCCAGTAATTTGGTATTAAAAAAAATTATTCGTAATCTTGTTATGCATCATTTGATGTAGCCAAGCTACACGACTGGAGGCCGTCCGGCTACGTCATTTTCAATGGTTAACTCTTATGGTTTTTCATAAGAGTAGAAGTTCATGGTCATGCTCTGCATTCTGTTTAATTCGTGAAAGTTTGGGAGACCCCTCCCTCTCCCCCCCGAAAAAACACGAATTTAAAAAATAAAATGAGCACACCTCCTGCTCCACGAAAAACCGATCTTTTTTCTTTTAAAAAATGGAAATTAAAAGAAAGGGAAAAAGAAAAAAAAATTAATGAATTAAGAAAAATTAAAGTGTTCCATTTTAAGTAGGAATGTTTCACACGTGTTTGCCCTTAGCCAAGCTGGCACAAGTGGCTTAACATTCGCCTTGGGCAGACCGTCTCACTCTCACAACAAACTTGAACTCGATTCACTTGTCACTAACTTCTTCCTATCTAATAATTCATATCGGTCCAACACGTTATAATAAACAAAGCTTCTGGACTAGTTTAAAAAAAAAAAAAAAAAAAAACCAAAAATGTAAACGAGAAAAACGTATGCACTAAAAAAATTCAGGACCGTATGTTTGGACGTCCGAATTGCGAAATTGGGAAATGCTTAAAAATTGTTAGGTAAGGTTAGATTTTTATGGCGGATTATTAATTTTACGAATCCTACGCCGCTTAATTAAAAAAAAAAAGTAATTTAAATCTCATTAATTTTGACGGGAAGGTGGAAAACAAACAACTTTAAAAAAAAAAAGGTTTTAAGAGTGTAATTACAGACGTAAAAATATAAAAGGTGTTGGCCCTAAGAATGCACTAAGTAGTGAGGTCGTGTGCATGGACCGTTAGAACAAGTATAGGCTTCTTCTTTTTATCTATTTTTTTTATACTTGACACTAAAACGTTTTTGTGCCAATTTTTTTTTTTTTTTAATTCCAATTCTGGACCGCAGCATCCATATACGCGGGGCGGGTATAAATAATATAATCGTTAATGCATGCCAGAAATCTAATAAAGTACAAAGGTGAAGGTCTTCCGAAGAAGGGCGTGACGTGGGAATCAGGTTTGTTAATAGTTCCGGCATCTCTCCTTATCATACCTGTACCTGGAAGCTCTTTCTATAGCCCATGGAGGTTCACTTTTCATATCCGCCCACGATTTTTATGATGCAGTAATTCATTCGACATGACGGCAAAATGAAAATAAACTCTTGTACTTAGTTTTTTTTTTCTTTTATTTTAAACGTGATGCAAAATAAAAGTAGTATGACATTTAAGATTTTTTTTTTTGAAACCTAAAATCGATTTTTCATGCTATGAACAACAAAAAAACACACAGAAAAAACGTTCAGGGTGGTCTCGGAAGCTTTTGGCAGTTATATTTTTTTTTGCTACCGAGGGCGCGACTTGCGACTTTTCTTGAAGTTGCTGATTTTTGGCCTTTCACCTCGACTGCTGTTTTGCTCGAAAACTTGGGACATTCACTTTTTGCGCTTTTTAATCGTTATTCGTAAAATCGTCTTCTTTTGAGATTTATCAGCTGGTTAATTGGTGCGATCGAAATCGATTCTGAGAAACGTACGTAGACGTCGGTCGTTACAGATATTGCACTAGATATAACTGTTGCTCGGGTCGTAAATTGACAGGCGAGACGTGGAATTTAAAAGAGAGCCAAACATGCTATACACTTGCCTGATATCGTTTTTAAATTTTGATTTCAAAAAGGAAATTAATGGTTAGGGTGGGCCGAAAAATGCGAATTTTCGAATTTGAAAACGCCTGATAGTGGAATGGGTGCCTTTTGGCAATAATGTTAATCCTAATTTTTTTCAGATTTTTCGAAGGTCATCTTGAGGTCGCGCAATGACTTGAAGTTTTTGAAAGTCCCAATTAGGGCAAAAAATAACTTTTTTATTTTCACTAAAAAAAGTATCGTTTCCTATCGGAAATTTTGCGTAGATTGCGAATATGAAGTCCAAAATCGCTTTCAGGATACCGTTTTCAAGTTATAGGCCAATTTCAAGAACACTAAAATTCGTTGGACGTATTTTCCAATTTCGGCCCAAACCCGTACGTTATAAGTAAGTTTGGACTTCATATTCGTAATCTACGCAAAATTTCCGAAAGGAAACGATACTTTTTTCAGTGAAAATAAAAAAGTAATTTTTTGCCCTAATATGGGACTTTCGGAAACTTCAAGGACATTGCGCGACCTCAAGATGACCTTCAAAAAATCTGAAAAAATTTAGGGTTAATATTATTGCCAAAAGGCACCCATTCCACTATCAGGCGTTTTCAAATTCGAAAATTCGCATTTTTCGGCCCACCCTATTAATGGTTAATAGCGTTTTAATCGGTTTTATATCTTGTTGGAAGACCTATTAGTGGAATTGTTACCGATCCGTATCGTTTGGGTATATAAAGCCAGTAATGTTTTGTTCGTTTGGTCATTTTTTTTTCCTTTCTTCGATCTCTTTCTCCATCGTCTCAACTTTTTAATTCCTTCTTCGATTCTTTCTCCTCTTTTATCTGGTGTGTTCTCTCTCGTCTTTTCACCTCATCTACACCTCTCACCTTCTCAGTTCATCTACACCTCCCATCTTCTCAGCTCATCTACACCTCTGATCTTCTCAGCTCATCTACATCTCTCATCTCCTCACCTCATCTACACCTTTCACCTTATCTACACCTCTCACTCTCTCACCTCATCTACATCTCTCACCTTCTCAGCTCGTCTACACCGCTCACCGTCTCAGCTCATCTACATCTCTCACTCTCTCACCTCATCTACATCTCTCATCTTCTCAGCTATCATCTATGCCTCTCACCCTCTCACCTCATCTACACCTCTCATCTTCTCAGCTCATCTGCACCTCTCATCTCATCAGCCCATCTACACCTCTCATATTCCCAGCTCATCTCTCACCCTCTCGCCTCATCTACACCTCTCACCTTCTCATCTCATCTACATCTCTCATCTTCTCTCCTAGCCTAACCGAGCAGGGTCCCCCAATTTTCGTCTTTAGATCCCTGCATCCCCCTCTTAGGTTCTTCCCGTAGATTTGGAGTCTGAACAAGAATTTGAAGCTTCAACTAGAATTTTTATTAAACTTGTTTTGTGCAAGTTTGAACGAGTTTGAACTTGTCTTGAGCTAGTTTGAACTTGTCTTGAGCTAGTTTGAACTTGTCTTGTGCAACTTTGAACAAGTTTTAACTTGTCTTGTGCAAGTTTGAACAAGTTTGAACTTGTCTTGTGCAAGTTTGAACAAGTTTGAACTTGTCTTGGGCAAGTTTGAACTTATTTGAGATGCTTAAACAGAATTTACGATGAAATTCTGAAGTCACACTTGTTCCACCCCTTGTTTATGCAAGTTTTAACTTCTCTTGTGCAACTTTGAACAAGTTTGAACTTGTCTTGTGCAAGTTTGAACAAGTTTGAACTTGTCTTGTGCAAGTTTGAACAAGTTTGAACTTGTCTTGGGCAAGTTCGAACTTATTTGAGATGCTTAAACAGAATTTACGATGAAATTCTGAAGTCACACTTGTTCCACCCCTTGTTTATGCACGTTTTAACTTCTCTTGTGCAACTTTGAACAAGTTTGAACTTGTCTTGTACAAGTTTGAACTTATTTGGACCAGCCTTAAACGGAATATGCGATGAAATGCTGAAGTCACACTTTCTCAAACCCCTTCCGCCCTTTTTCAGCAAAAGTCAGCATTTCTTCTACTCCCTCTCCCCCTGAAGTCCTGCCGTAACATTTGAATGGCCTCACTATGTGTACACATCATTTGTGACTTATTTTAGCAAAACAAGATTTTCAATCGATTTCTTTAAAACAATGAGGATCAGATTTAAATATAGTTGTTTTAAAAAAATATATAAGACAATAAAACTAGCCCAAGTTTTTTCTTATTCATAACCTTCATTCTACCAGAATGAAACTGACCCATAACTATAAAATCAACGTTAACTTCTCACAAAAAAATAACAGGATGGCCCTTATCTTTATTGTCTTCGTTAGTCACACCTTTTATTTACCTATGAAACATTTGCTAAAATAATAGAGTTTAATAAAATTGCCAAAGGCTATTTACGTACAGCACAAAGAAGAAGAAGAAGAAGAAAAAAAAAAAATGGTTGATTCCATCATCATGATTAGAATTCCTTTGTTTGAAAAATTTAGCAATTTTTTTAAACATAAACCGCAAAATAATCAAAACACGTAGCCGAAAAAAATTTTTTTGTGGGTTTCATTACGCGATCTTTCGGGTCATAAAGACGCGAAAAATGATTCCATTATTTTGCAGTACATGACAATGAACTTTTTTTTTTTTTTTTTTTGAACGAACATGATCAAGATGGGGTTTTCGTGTCTCAAGAATCATAATCGCGGAAAAAAAAAAAAAATGATGATGGCGTTATTGTGGGTTTATAGTTTGATGTTTGGGATAGGATAATGCGTACCTTTGTATGATTTCTTGGAGATAATGGAGGTACCATACGGATAACATGCGATATATGATGAGAATTATGATTGATAATTTCTAAATGAGGCACAAATTACACATGGCATGGCGGGTTGGTGGGAGGAAATGATTGTTTTTTGCGAAGAAGGCGATTCGATATACATATACCAGGGGTTTTAAAAATCGTGAACTTAACGGTCAGAATCAGATTATGATATCTAGGCAAAGAAAGAGAAAGTGAAATGTAAAAAAAAAAAGGGATTAAGAGGGTCAACAAGAGGGGCATGGGACAAAAGGTCACAAGAAGACAGAAGTGGAAAATAAACAAATGAGCCAAAATCAGAAGAGACAAGGACGGAAAACGAAAGGAATGGTGGCCGATGATAAGGTAAAGGTAGAGAAGTGCGACCGTCTGAAAAGTGTGACTTGCATTTTAAACATTTTACTGTTTAAGATTTTTACATTTTAATGTTTATAGGGTAAAGTCACACTTTTCAGACGGTCACACTTCCCTGCCTTTACCTTACAGGCGATTTAAAAAGAATGCTCAGTTATGAAAGCCACTAAGTTGCGATTGGCTAAAGCTAGAGTTTTCCCCATTGTCATACATCGTGGTCTGCAATTTCACGATGAAACATGTTGCAGTAAGATGTTGCTCAACAAGTTGCACTGTTAGAAACTTGTTGGCACCGTGTTGGCACCGTGTTGCGCAACATAAGACAATGAAAAATAAAAAGGTTGCTAATAAATTTCTATGCTTTCTGTTCTCCACTCAAAGGTAAAATGAAAACAAAGTTGAGCAAAGTCATTATAACGTTGATAATGTGACTATTGCACAGGCGTCTGTGTAATCAAATTTTTAAAAATGGAGGAGGCAAACGCGTAAGGCAAAGGTAAGGAAGTGTGACCGTCTAAAAAGTGTGACTTTTTTTCGTAATATATACACTAGATAATGATGTACTTATTCACACAAAAACGGATTTCCTACACACATGTTTCATTGGTAAAGTCACACTTTTCAGACGGTCACACTTCCCTACCTTTACCTTAACTCACTCCTCAGAGTCACCCTCTTAGTAAATAAGATGCTTTTTGGTGTATGATTCCTATTTTGCGAAATCTTTAATTATTTCGTTTTTTTTTCTTCTTATAGATGCGCTCGGTAGGATGGCCCGACTTGACAGCGGGAACGAAACGTTGCTGTCAGACGACTCGCCATGTGACATGGCGACCACACCATCGGCCTCGTCAAGCGGTGTCGGCAGTTCTGCAAGCAACCACAACCACAACGCATCCATAAACGATGAAACCGTTGTCCCGCCTAAAATCACTCCTTTCAGCGGAGTCTTGGGAAAGGTGAGTTCAAAACAAGTTGGAACTTGCATTGAAAATTACTCCAGTTTTTCCCTCTTCAACATTCGTTTAGTATCTCGGGTCGTTCCGATTTTTTTCCTGTCGCTGGATATCGAAATAAGGTAAAGGTAGGCAAGTGTGACCGTCTGAAAAGTGTGACTTTACTATGTAAGCATGTGAATGTGTGACTTTACCGTGTAACCATGTTTAAAATGTAAAAGTCACACTTTTTAGACGGTCACACTTCCCTACCTTTATACCATCTTTCATTTTAAACCATGTAAATACATTCACATGCTTACATAGTAAAGTCACACTTTTCAGACGGTCACACTTCCCTACCTTTACCTTACTACTTGCGCACGTTAAAGAGGGGAAGAGATCCAAATCAGCGATTTTCCATGTAAGCTAACTACTCTAACACTCAGAAAAAGAAATTGTCTTGAGCAAGTTTTGTCTTGCAACAAAACCGGAATGTTTCATTACAACGGCCAAGTTGCTTCTTGACAAGATATTTTTATTGTTTTCACATTAGCCATTTTTTTTTAAAGTCACAGTCTTGAAAAAAAAAGGCCAAATCCTCAAAAACTGCATGATCACATTCACACTGCATAAATCACAAAGAATCTTGTTATTATTATTTTTTTTTAAGAAAAAAAAAAGCCGATAGTGAGCAATTTCAAGCTCTGTTGATCCCGAGTCAGATAATAATTGTGTGCAATCTAATAAGTCATGAACATCAAAGATGTGAAAGGAACATTGACGATAATTGTTTTGCTTGTTTCTAAAACGTGAGCACAGTTTCAAATGGTTATTTTTTTTACAAGTAAAGAAAGAAAGAAAGAAGAAGAAAAAAAGAGTGTAATTTATAATTCTTTCCCCCCGAAAAAATCAAAGTTCAACGATCTTTCCAATCGGAATAACATTCCGAAAACTATTGTCAGTATTGATTTGTCACATCAACCGTGAAAAAAATTTCACGGATTAGCGATTTTCGAGATGAGCTTAAAAGATTTTTATATCGGCGACCTCGCACCTTGTGAAAGATATTTAGCGTCTGATTGATTTTGAAATAAGAATAAGTTTTTTTTTTAAATCGAGGAAGAAATAGCCGCAAGAAATGGTTTTTTTTTTTGGTCAAGAACTTGGTTAAAGAACGGTTATAAAACTGAAAAGTGAGATTTTGCAAATTTTGTGCTTAAGGTAAAGGTAGGGAAGTGTGACCGTGTGAAAAGTGTGACTTTACCATATAAACATGTGTGTAGGAAATCCGTGTTTGTGCGAATTAATGCATGATTATCTAAAGCCAAAAGTCACACTTTATAGACGGTCACACTTCCCTACCTTTACCTTATTAATTTTTTTCCAAATTTTATGCATAGTTATTTATGCATAATTTAAAAGTTTGAGAGAGATTTAATTGCAGTTTGAAAAAAAATTTTTTTATTGGAAAAAAGTTAAGTGATTTATACATCATTTATGCATTTTTTATGTATGTCCAATTTTTGGCATAATTTATGCATGATTTATACGCTTCTTTTTCGTACGCGATCAAACAATCATGAGATCAAACATCCATACGGGAATGACAAGCATAAATTCTATAAAAATCATGTATAAAGTTTACAAAAAATTGGACATGCATAAAAAATGCATAAATTATGTGTAAAGATCTTAACTTTTTTACCGGAGATTTTTTTTTCATCCTCCAATATATTTATACATAAATTATGCATAAATAAGTATGCATAAAGCAGAAAAAAAAGTTTACTAAGCATAATATTTGAAATTTTCTTGCATTATGATTTTAAAAAATTATACAAAAATGATGCATAAATGAATTATGCATATCCAAACTTTCATGCTTAAAAAATTATGCATATTCAAATTTTGGTGCTTAAAAAATATGCATAAAATATATGGAAATGAAATGCATAAATTATATAAAAATCATGTCTAAATTCTATACGAAAAATTCGACGTACATAAAAAATGCATAAATTATGTATAAAGAACTTTAACATTTTTTTCTGGAAAATTATTTTCATCCTCTAATAAAACTAAGCATAAATCATGGATAGATAAGTATGCAGAAAATGGGAAAAAAAGCTGAATAAAAAAATTGCATGCATAAATTTTGCAAAAATTATGCATATCCAGATTTTCATACCGGAAAAAGTTATGCATAAATTTAATAAAAATGATGTATGTTTAAATATCGGTGCTTAAAAAAATGCATAAACTTTGTAAAAATTAGGGTAGGGGGGGGTTGCTTAAAATCTTAAGCCATGCATAAGTAAGGATGTATAAAATGGAAAAAAAAATTGAATAAGCATAATATTTTTATTTCGTTCTTTTATGATTTAAATAATTATAGGCATAAATCATTGAAAAATTACGCACATACGGGTTTTTATACTTCAAAAAATTATACATAAATTTTGTAAAAATTATGCATAAATTTTGTAAAAATTATGCATAAATTTTGTAAAAATTATGTATAATCCATAATCTTGTAAAAATTATGCATGATCCATACTTTTTACAAGATTGTAAATGATGCATAATTTTTACAAAATTTATGCATAATTTTTACAAGATTACGGATTATGTCATAATTTTTACAAAACTTATGCATAATTTTTACAAAACTTATGCATAACTTTTTGTAAAAATTATGCATAATCCATAATTTTGTAAAAATGATGCATATCCAGATTTTCATACTTAAAGAAATTATGCATAAATTTTGTAAAAATTATGCATCATTTACAATCTTGTAAAAATTATGCATCATCCATAATCTTGTAAAAATTATGCATAATCCATAATCTTGTAAAAATTATGTATATCCAGATTTTCATACTTAAAGAAATTATGCATAAATTTTGTAAAAATTATGACATAATCCGTAATCTTGTAAAAATTATGCATAAATTTTGTAAAAATTATGCATAAACTTTGTAAAAATTATGCAAAATCCATAATCTTGTAAAAATTATGCATAATCCATACTTTTTGTAAAAATTATGAAGGAAATGCTAAATCTCCATACGAGGAAGCCTATTTTGCTTATGAAGGGGAAAGGGGATCTATGGAACGACCTCGCGACCCCCAATCTGGGGGTACTGTCCGGGAAAAATGTTCCAACCGTTTACATCCATCCTTTTTTTTTTTAATTTAAGAAGAAAAAAAAAAAATACCGAATGCAATAAAATTACAAGTTTAAGTTAAACGAGACTAGTTTTTTTGATAGCTGAGAATTTCGATCAGAGGGTCTGGCTTGAATGGGAATTTTTTTTTTTTTTTTTTTACTAAAAAAGATTTACTCTTTATTTCTGCAATGGGTATCCGGAATCAGGACCACGCTTCTAACGAAAACCTGTACCGATTAATTCGAAGCACGCAATGGCCACATTCAATTTTTTTTTTTCTTTTTTCCCTTCTCTTTTCGTTAAGAAAAGTCCACATAGGTTCACCCCGTTTATAGTAGTAGGTCAATCGTTTAAAATCGTACCAATTATTATATTTTTTTATGATATGACAATAAAGGAAGTCTATTTCTAAAGTTCCGGGATATTTTTTTTATTATAGGATGAATTATTAATTTAAAAACGTTTTTCTTTTTTTATGAGCTGTACGCGGTTTCAATAAGACCGAAAGGAAAGAGGATTTTCATTGTGGCAATAAAAAAAAGGGCTGTTGTTTACGCATTAATCACCTACTTAACGTATAATGAAGGTGCCGGCTTTTGATGTAAGAAATATTTTAAACCAGGATCGATTACAAGGTTATGATGGTCTGGTCGTTAACTTTATAAAAGACTCTTATTTATTAATAGATTTTAAAATGGATAACACAAAAAAATGACGTCATGTTTCTTTTTGATGGAGAAAAATGAGATGAGATCTAGCGAAGAATATTCGGACTTTTTTTTTTTCCTTTTTTCGAAACACGCGAACCTTGTCAACTTAATAGACAAGTCATTAAGTAGATCAGTTTGTCTCGTGTTAATTTTTATATCGTGAGCTAGAAGCGATGGGCGATTTATTTAAATCAATAAGATCTAGATTTCCAAGCATGGGCCGTGAGAAAAAAATGTTTTTTTTTTAAAGATTTCGATATCTGCATGACAATCTCATCTGTGTCATCAGTCAAAATTTGGGTGGTGACATGACAAGGTTAATTCAAAAGTTCTTGTGTATTGATTGAATAAAAAAAAAATTTCTTACGTGCAGCTGAGGACGGTAACCTTCTAAGTCTTTTCCTCTTGATAGTGAGTAGTGATGCTCGGGAAAAGCTTTTTTTTTCTTGTCTGCTGAGGGCCGTTCAAGTATTACGTAAGATTTTTTTTTGTTAAATTTTGCCCCCTTCTCCTTTCGTCGAAACTTAGCTTACGACGAACATCGTTAATTCGGACCCCGTTTAAGATGTATGAATGGCCCCCTCTTGCACTTAAAAGTGATGCAAAAAATGTATAAAATTATTATAAATATAATAATTAAATTAATAAATTTATTAATAAATAATTAATGCAAAAATTTTATACAAAAATGTGTTAAATTTTATATCATTTATACATAAATTTGGACACATAATTTTTACAAAGTTTATGCATATTTTTTAAGCATTAAAATTGAAGCATGCATAATTTTTACATTTATGCATATTTTTTTAAGCATTAAAATTGAAGCCTGCATAATTTTTCAATTTATGAATAATTTTTTTAAAAATGGATATGCATAATTTTTACAAAGTTTTTGCATATTACATGATTTTTATATAATTTATGCATCTCCTTCGTGTAAGTTATTATATTTTAAATGGAAAATTCATGGAAAGTAATGCAGTTCGACTGTAAACAAAAAGTATAGAAGAATAATCAGAAGATCGGCATAAATGATATAAAAATTGGGCTTACATAAAAAAATGCATAAATTGTGTATAAAAAATTAACTTTTTTTTACCGAATTTTTTTCTTTCTTTCGATATTATTATGCATAAATTTTGCATAAATAAGTATGCACTGAATGGAAAAAAGCTTAAGAAGCATAATACAGTCGACTCTCTCTATAGCGTAAATGCAGGGGCCGAATAGATATTTACGTACTATGCCGCTTCTCCATTATGGCTCAAAATTAATTTTCTAGAATTAATTTTCAAAATTTCCGGAAGTACTGTACCTTTGTTATTCTATGGATTTCTAACCCTAGATTTAAAAATGGAGTCGGCCATTTTTATTACATTGCATTTTTTGTATTTTTAATCCGTGGTCGAAAATTCATAGAATAACTAAAGCACAGTACTTCCGGAAATTTTGAAAATTAATTCTAGAAAATTAATTTTGAGCCATAATGGAGAAGCAGCACTACAGAGAGTTACGTAAAAACCGATGTTGAGATAAAATAGAATTTTTTTCTCGATAGAAAAAAACTTCACTACTAATAAGAAAAATGATTATAATGGTTAATTTTAATGAAGATTTAATTTTGCCGAGTTGAAATGCTACCGATAAACTAACTAAAACGGAACAAAATAAAATTTTGATTCAAAGGTGTAATTTTCGATGCAAGATACTACAGGTTTAAAAATCGCGCGTTAAAAATATTTTTGCGGTTGAACATTTATTAAAAAAATATGACGTCATTTTCGTTTTTTTATAAAAATTAATAATAATTTTGCCCTTTTTACATGTAAAAATGGTCATTTTCTCTTTCAAAATGGCAAATTTTCTTCAAAATTGAAAATTTCGTTACGTACTACAGGGAGTGGCGTTACGTATAAAGCGGAGTTCAAATGCATGGTGTTATATGGGAATTCGGCCGGACCGTGCCAATTTTTACATACTACAGGGGTTTTCGTTATAACCGATGACGTTATAGAGAGAGTCGACTGTATTTGCAAATTTTCCTGCTTTGGGATTTAAAAAAACTATGCATATCCAAATTTTTATAGTTAAAATAATTATGCATAAATTTTGTAAAAAATTATGCATATCCAAATTTTTATGGTTAAAATAATTATGCATGAATTTTGTAAAACATTATGCATATCCAAATTTTTATGGTTAAAATAATTATGCATAAATTTTGATGGTTAAGATAATTATGCATATCCAAATTTTTATGGTTAAAATAATTATGCATATCCATTTTGATGGTTAAAATAATTATGCATAAATTTTGATGGTTAAAATAATTATGCATAAATTTTGATGGTTAAAATAATTATGCATATCCAAATTTTTATGGTTAAAATAATTATGCATATCCATTTTGATGGTTAAAATAATTATGCATAAATTTTGATGGTTAAAATAATTATGCATAAATTTTGATGGTTAAAATAATTATGCATAAATTTTGATGGTTAAAATAATTATGCATAAATTTTGATGGTTAAAATAATTATGGGTTGACCTAAAGATCTCGGGTTTTTTTTATATATAATTATATATAATTTATATATAAATTATATATATTTATATATAATTTATATAATTATATATAATTATATATAAATTATATATAAATTATATAATTTATATATAATTATATATAACTTATATATATTTATATATAATTTTTAATTCAAATAATAATTGCATTATATAAATCATATATAAATTATATATAATTATATATAAATTATATATAATTTTACAAATTGCACAACTTAAATACTATGTATAAATTATATATAAATTATATAATTTATATATAAAAAAAACCCGAGATCTTTAGGTCAACCTAATTATGCATAAATTTTGATGGTTAAAATAATTATGCATAAATTTTGTAAAAAATTATGCATATCCAAATTTTGTTGCTTAAAATAAATATGCATAAACTTTTCAAAAATAAGCATGTTAAGAGGAGGCTTCACGGAATTCAAGAAGGAAAGACTGTTTTGTTTAACACTCGATTTACAAGGGAAAAAATCGAATTTTAGGTATCTAACGAACTCCTTTGACTTCTTCTTGTATTTTTGGTACAAGTTTCAACTTGTTCCAAGCAAACAAAAACCAGGAAAACAAAATTAAAGATTTTCGACCGCAATTTTTTTTGAAATTATTTTCCCGCCTCCCATACATTTTAGACAAGTTGAAACTTGCACTAAAATTTCCGGGATATACCAGAGGAGTTCGTTCGATACCTAAAATTTGGATTTTTTCATCGTAAATCGAGTATTCGACAAAACAGCCATTCCTTCTCGTATTCCGTGAAGCCTCCTCTTAAAATATTCGTATAAATTATACAAAAATAATACGTTTCTATATAAATTCTTTGCATTTATTACGCAAAAAGTTTACAAGCTTTTTGTTAGCACTTCTTCGTTAGGAAAGACCCCCTTGCAAAGGAAAACCCCATTTGCCCCAATTTTTAAAATAGTTAATGAAAAATTAAAAGATTATTTACAAAATATTAACATATGGATATTCGCCGAGACTATTTAAAGGGCTTGTGGCAGCAACATCAAAATGACACTTTTTTTCCCTAAAGAAAAAGATAAATCATCACTTTAAATTCAAAGTATCATTTTCTTTATTTAAATACTGGATCTAGCCCTCCCATTTGACTGAAAATGATGAAATCCTTGATTGCGCTCTTTATTATTCGAATAATTTATTTAATTTTTTTTTTTTTCGTGTATGTGTGTGGGTCGCTCTTGCAACAAAGTTGCCAATTGAAAAATCAAATCGGTATTGGCGCAAAATAAAAACGAGTGCAAAAAAAAAAGTATGGGAATGTAAGGTCGCAATCTATCGACGGTTTTATCTCGGTAGTAAAACGTTGACTTTTGAACTAACGACGTCGTCCATTATATACTTGCCATTTATTTATTATTATTATTTTTTAATTTCATTCATTCATTCCGTGAGAATGTTTTGGCTTTTTTAAAACTTTTTCGATCGATACTGACTGTTTACGGTAGCGATACTTGTTTATAAATTTTTTTTTTCTTTCTTTTTATACCTGGAAGATTTTGACCTTAAATGCTTTGAGGTGATGTAGCGAATTAAATTTTTTTTCTCTTTTTTTTTTTTTTTTTTTTTTTTTTTTTTTTTTTTTTTTTAAACGCGCCATTGATGAAAATAAAAAAAGCACCTCGGGCTTCGGGGGGTGTGTCCCTGCACGATTTATTCAACTCTTCCAGATTACAAAATATTGATCTAACTTGAAAAAAAAAAGAAGAATTTACCTGGTTTGCGTTAGAGATCGATTTCCTCTTTTTGGCAAGATTATTGTGAACGATAAAACAGAGCGCCTAAATTGCATCCAGGTGCATTTTTTTTTTTTTTTTTTTTTTTTTTTTTTGCAGGAAAAAAGATTGTGTTTATATTTTTTTTAATAGTTTTTCCAAGTTTTTCAAATTTTTGGAGTAAACAATTTGAGGGACTATTCAGTAGGTCATCATAATTTTAACTATTTTTGATCCTCCCCTTCGGCAATACTCAGCTTGAGAGATCCGTGATTCGAACCCCCTCCCCCCTAATTAACCAAATAAGGTAGTTTTTTTTTTTTTCAGTTACTACAGTTGGGCCCTTTTATAACGAGCTCGGGTATAATCAGCACCCGGTTCCAATGGAAATTCGACCACAATTTTATTTGTCCTCGATGTAAAGTTAAATATAGATGTTACCCGCACGAAAAAGAGATGCATAAATTATATAAAAATCGTGTACAACATTATCCAAAATAATATGCATAAACTTTGTAAAAATTATGCATATCCAGATTTTCATTCTTAAAAAAAATTATGCATAAATTATGCGTAAATTATGCGTAATTATTTTAACCATGAAAATATGCATATGCATAATTTTTTTAAATCACGAAGCAGAAAAATTTGCAAATATTATGCTCGTTTAACTTTTTTCCATTTGTGCATACTTTATTATGTAAAATTTATGCATAATTATATTGGATGAAAAAAAAAAAATCTTTTCAGTAAAAAAAGTTAACTTTTTTATACATAATTTATGCATTTTTTATGTATGTCCAATTTTTGTATAATTTATACATCATTTTTATATCATTTATGCATCTGTCTTTCGAACGAGTTATTACTCCGATCTTCATTCTGCCAGAATTTAGTCTTGGGAAAACGGTCCAGTAATTAACTGTATCATTAACATGCATAAAAAATGCATAAATTTTTTATGCATAGGTCATGTATAAAAACTTTAGTTATTTCAAGAAAAAAAATGTTTTGGTCCTACAAAACAATTATGCATAAATTATACGAATATCATGTATAATATGCAAAAAATTGGACATGCATAAAAATGCGTAGATTATGTATAAAAACTTAAGTTATTTTAAGGGAAAAAAAATTTTTTTTTTTTTTGGGTCTTCCACTACAATTATGCATAAATTTTTATATGCATAAAAATCCGCAGTTGATGTGAATAAAAGTTTTAATGACGTCATTATAAAGACTAAATGTTCGAAATATTTAAAGCACAGGAGCGGTCCGTGATCTAAGTAAGGCGTCTCAGAACTTGTCTGAACCTGTCGGTCAGTGCTTAATTTGACAGACCGTGGGCATAATTTATTAGCAAGCCCTCGATTATTCCTCAAATTATAATCTCTTGACACAGTTGTTGGTTAGAGCCGTCAAAAATCTTCAGCGCTTTTTACCCCCCTTCTACCCCACAGTTGACTACGTCCACCTCCACATAGCACGTGTAAACCTGCACTAATTCTTAATTCGCCTTCGAGTGTGAAAAATTTCATAATTTCAAAAATTGCTATTTATTATGAGGCTCACGTATTATTACTGTCGTTATCACTGTCATTTTTTTCGTACGTGCGCCTCAGACAGCCACGGGAGTGCTCTAAGAAAAAAAGAAGATGCATTATTTTGATCTACTTTTTTTTATAGGAATGCACATGGTTTTTTTTTTTTTTTTTTTTTCAAAGGATATAATTATACGGAGCATTTAAGAATCGAAATAATGATACGGTTTTTTATGGATTAATGTCATGCTTTATGAGATTAGGCTAACAGGTAATTCTGGGATAAAAAGATGTTATTAATATCATCATACTTAGCACACTTTAGGGATTAATTATTTTACAATGCTGCGAAGAATATTATTAAATCGATTGGAATAACACTTCTTTTTCCCGCCATTTTATGCGCCATTTCCTCAAAAACCTTTCAAGCGAAAAGGAGTTTAAAAAAATAATGGTATCTATGGAGTTATCTCGGAGGTCAATTATTATTAAAGATAACATCCCGTACGAAAAGTAGTTGCATAAATTATAAAAACAATTATGCATAAAAAAATATTTGAAAAATTAAAGATGCATAAAAAAAACATAAATTATGTAACAAAAATGAATAAACTTCTTATTTAACAAAAAATTTTACTATTCAGTCTCCAATATAATTATGCATAAATAATGCATAAATAAGTATGCATAATATGGAAAACAAATAAATAAGCATAATATTTGCAAAATTTTCATGCTTTATGCTTTAAAAAATTGTATGCATAAATGATGCATGTTCAAATTTTCACGCCTAAAAAAATTATGCATAAATTTTGTAAGGGTTATTCATATACAAATTCTGGTGTTTAAGAAAAATCATGCATAAATTTTTCAAAAATTATATCCATATGAATATGCATAATTTTCATGCTTAAAAAAAGCGCAACTCTTGACAAATATTTACAGCTTTTGACAAATATTTACAACTTTTGACAAATATTTACAAATTTTTACAAATATTTACAACTCTTGACAAATATTTACAACTCTTTACAAATATTTACAACTCTTGATAAATGAAGACATCAGTGGAAAAAGGAGACCGTTGGACCTCTCGAAAAAAAATTCAGACAACAGGCTATTTTCTATTGTTTTTTTTTGGAAGCCATTTTGATTCCGATAGAATTTTCTATGTACTGTTTGTAAACAAGCAGTAGGAAAATGTTAGATCCTCTTTCGATTTTCATTTATTGACTACAGTTTTTCGTTGGAACCTGAACGGTCTCCTTTTTCCACTGATGTCTTCAAATATTAACAACTCTTTATCTTGACACATCTTTACAACTACTTACAACTTTTTACAACTTTTTACAACTATTTACAAATATTTACAACTCTTTTCACATATTTACAGCTCTTTTCATATATTTACAACTCTTGACAAATATTTACAAGTCTTGACAACTCTTGACAAATATTTACAACTTTTGACAAATATTTACAACTCTTGACAAATATTTACAACTCTTGACAAATATTTACAACTCTTGACAACTCATGACAAATATTTACAAATATTTACAACTCTTGACAAATATTTACAAATTTTTACAAATATTTACAACTCTTGACAAATATTTACAACTCTTGACAACTCTTGACAAATATTTACAACTTTTGACAAATATTTACAACTCTTGACAAATATTTACAACTCTTTACAAATATTTACAACTCTTGACAAATATTTACAACTCTTAACAAATATTTACAAGTCTTGACAACTCTTGACAAATATTTACAAATATTTACAATTCTTGACAACTATTTACAACTTTTTACAACTATTTACAAGTATTTACAACTTTTTACAACTTTTTAAAAATAAATATGCATATTAATTATGCATATTCAAATTTTCAAACTTAAAAAGATTATACATAAATTTTGTGAAAGGTTAGCATAAACATTTCGGTGTTTAAAAAAAATTATGCATATATTTTGCAAAAATTTGGTATATCC
Organism: Liposcelis bostrychophila; assembly: GCA_037577465.1. Lineage (NCBI taxonomy): Eukaryota > Metazoa > Arthropoda > Insecta > Psocodea > Liposcelididae > Liposcelis > Liposcelis bostrychophila. The sequence continues at coordinate 10,683,447 of CM075209.1, forward strand.
AAATTCTCATGCTTTAAAAAGTTATGCATAAACTTTGAAAAAATTGTATTGTGCATAAATTATGGAAAAGTTGAGCATATCCAGATTTTCCAAGATAAAAATTTCGCACATAAATGTGAAAATTATGCATATTCCAATTTTTATGCTTAAAAGTTGTGCATGCATAAAAAATTGCATAAATTGTGTATAAAAACCTTAAATTTTTTTACCGGACAATTTTTTTTTTGCATCCCATAATATAATTATGCATAAATAAGTATGCGTAAAATGGAAAAAAAGTTAAACAATCATAATATCTGCAAATTTTCCTGCTTTATGATCTACATTTAAAAAAAGTATATGCACTAATTATGCAAAAATTATGCATTTTTCATGTAAATTATTTGCTCTAAGTTAAAAAAAAACTTTTCTTTGCATTTTCATTTTCGAAGAATTTCAGATTTTTTAAAAGTTTAATATTAATTTAAAAAAAAAAATTAAAGGCGGGGGGGGTGATCTTGAAATGTGAACCTTTGCTGACAAAAGGGGAGGGGGTCAAAAATTGCCAAAATAATGCTAACGTGGTTTATGGACGATCCCAAAAGTTTCTAACGATTATTTTATTTTTAATAAAAAATTCGGGCCAAATATTCTCGAATTAATTTATCGAGTGACTGAGCGAAAATCAAAGCCCTCAAGTCTAAGTCCAACTCACGTGTTAAAGAAATAAGACGATTATATTACCTTTAAAAAACAAAAAAACAAAATTATCCAGTCTCATTAGCATATTCTTCTCGGTTTATTATCATTATTTTCTTTCGTTTTCGTTTTCTTCTCCATAGTTCGGCTTCTAAGAAGTAACTAAACCGGAAATCGCTTCGTAATTTATTTAATTTTTTTTTTTTTTTCTGAAGCAACACGATGACACCAAACAAGCAATGGATCGACTCCGCCCAAAATCCTAAATTCACTTTTCCGTGATAATTTTGCGACCTCCCAAGAATCACTAGTTAAAAAAGCGTATATTTCGTTTCTCAAGACGGTTATTATAAGATACCAAAAAAAAAAAAAAAAACGTTTTGGTAATTTTTTTTGGTTGCTGCAGGTTGATCCTAATGAGTGAGGTAAACACTGCTCGTGCCCACCCCGGAGGCACGTTTGGTTTTTTTGTTGTTTCTCATCCGAAACCACAAATTCATTTCCTTTTTTTTTTTTTTTCGCAGGGCAAAATCGTGGTTCGGCCGATTGCGTTTAAACCTGTCGGATATCAAGCGAATACGAGATTCAACAACGTCGGGGAAAGATATGGATCCACTCCGATTTTGACTCGTCCGGGATCCCAGCTCACATTATACGGAAGTAAGTAGGACTTTGGAATTTTTTTGGGGAATTTAGAATCGCCCCGAGCAAAATTATAGATGGAAGATGAACGGGCTACTTTTAAAAGTCGATAAATTTTTCTATTTTGCCGCGAGACGTATCTAGCTTGGCATCAAAATAATAGCGGTCGAGCAGATTTTTTTTTCTTTTCTGTTTTTTATTTTTATTTTTTTTGTTCGTCTTTTTTAATCTCGTATTTTTTCCCCCCGTTTTTTACTTGTTAGAAGTTCTCAGTCAACCCGAAAAATTCCGGGGGGGGAGTGGGGCACTACACAGCATACTACCCAGACAAAAAAACACGTGAAATTTAAGACTTTTTCCACCAGTATTCCACCATTTTTCATCCACGAATTTTTTTGTCTGGATACAAAAAACCAAAACATTGATAGTTTTTAAGAGGTCAAGAACAATATAGGAGAAGCCCTTTAAGGTTTTATGAGCTGAGCAACTTCTTTAATTTAATTGATTTTTATTTTATTTCATTTTTAGGCAGCACCGATCTAAGGCATCATCACCACAGCAATAGTTACAATTATTCATTAGATCGAAAATCCCTTTCTTCGGCTTCCTCGCCTCCTCTTGGTATGATGTCATTGTCCTCGTTACCACACAAATTACATGGATATGACAGCTTAGAAAATGTCAGACACTGCAAATCTCCCGCTTCCACGTCATCAAGGAACAACAGTCATTGCGGTCTCTCTTCTAAGTAAGTACATACTTCTATGGAAATAAAAAGGTTCTAAGTAGGAAAGAAGCAAAAAGGCAACTGAAGACGCTATACTGTATTTCATACCGGAAATTGAACGTAAAATTGAGTTTAAGCAGTTTTGCCAACTGTTCCATATTGAATTTTAGTCGGAAAAATTGAAATGTTGGCACTAACTCAAGCTTTAATCATTGTTTATCAAAAGCCCTACCAATGCCGAATAAAACTTTGCCAAAAACATCTGACCATTGAAACGTCCGCCATGGGTAGGGCACACATCCGCCATCAGTAGGGCTTGCCCTTTATAAAAAGAAAATTGGCGAATTTAATTTGATGCCATATTATTCAATATGTCAGCTTATAATGCAGTAGCCTGAGCAGAAGAAAAACGGCCATTTTCCAAGTAAAGCCGTTTGGATTTGGGAATTTCCAGAAGGATTTTCTCAAACAAAAGAAAATGGAACAAAAAACGGAGTTAAATCTTAGATAATACAATCCATAGATAGGACAATAGCGTCAGAAAATGTTCATATGGGCATCCATAAGCTAAACACGAGGTAGGCTCAATTTTTTCGGACCAAAACAAACAATGTAAATAGAATAGGAATGTCCGATCTATGGATTCTATTATCTAAGAATTAAATGATTTAAATTTCATATATTGGTATATACTGGGAAATTTTAAAATTTTCCACGGCCGTATAGACAGGTCCGGAAACTTCCCATGCAATTTATGTTCCGCTTAACTACGCACATTTTAGTTCTAAAACTGGCCATTTTTGGCGCTGCTATCTTGAGAGACGCAACATGTCTTGGGACTCCCACACAAATTACGAAAGTCGTCGCCGGCATCGTTGTTTACAAATCTCAACGACCAATCAAAAAGCGTCTCCTGAACAAGTAGCGCTTACGGTGGTAGAAATAAGAACTAATTTTCGCGTAGTTTTTTTATTTATTTATTTTTTTATTTTTTTTTTTTTTTACAAAATTACACAATGGATGATCGAAAGTATTCAGGTACGCACAAGTTATTAAACTTGCATGCCATTAGTAAGTTGCTTATCAATTAAGATGGATGTGTCTGGTACGCGGGGTTTGTTTTTAATGAAATTTTTTTTTTTTTTGTTTTATTATATTCAATTAACTGCTTACGCAGGTCTTTTTTCTGTATTCTACTAACTGCTTGCGCAGGTCTATTTGTATTCTATTAACTGCTTGCGCAGGTCAGGGACTTTTTCTTTTCTGGCATGCGACAACCAACTCGTACAGTGAGGTTAAGATGACTGCATTTGTAAGTTCCCGCCATCCCCGCCAGAGGGGAAGAGTGTCGGTGCGGTCACCCATCCAGAAGCTGGCCCGCATCAATGCTGCTTAACTTCATTGATAGCCAAACCGCTACATGTACAAGTCACCACTCCGACCCTATTAAGCGGGGCAAGAATTCCCATGTATAGGCTCCGAGCGACTTTGACTGCAGCGCCACCATTAAAATCATGTTTAGCTTATAAAAAAGCAATATTTCCCGCGAACTAATTGCGTGATGGAAACATATACGCTTCTATAAGGTAAACAGGTATATTTAAGTGTATATTTATAAAAAAAAAAAGTCGCTCTGAGCCTATAAGGGATTGGAGTTTCCGGACCTGTCTATACGGCCGTGAAATTTTCATTCAATTTCCAATATGGCGATCCATTATGGCTTTTAAAAAGCGAACAAATCAGAGTTATCGGTAAATTCGCCAGTCTCTTTTTATATAAAGTTTCTGAAAAATATAATAAAAAAAATTGTTTACGTAATACTTGAACTACCTATGACTGCATTTTAATATATAATGAGCCGTTGCTGAGGAGCAAACACAATTTCCACCTTTTGAACAAAAATCATGATTAAACGTTACAAAAAAAAATGCATATTTTGTTGTCTTTAGGCAGAATCTTTAGCAGAATCTAACCTCAAGTCGGCACCGATTAAATAATATTTAATGAAGCGAAAAAATAAACAACCTTGAAAATCGTTTTTCAACTGTTTCCAAACATTTTTTTTTTTTACATGGTTTTAAATTTGTTCTTCCAGAACGAAATCGTCCTCGTTCCGGATGATTTCAAACGCGGAGAGTAGCAGCAGCCTGTTGGATTTGACGCCGTCTCCGTCGGACTCCGGAGTGGCCGAACTGGAAGCCGCGCTTAGGGAAAGAGACTCCGAATTAGTTTACCTTCGACAAACGATGGAGCACAACGAGCAGGCCATCATTCGTGTGTACCAGGAGAAGGAGAGAGCTTGGGAAAGGGACAAGAGGAGATTGAAGGCGGTTCACGAAAATCGGTTGAGGACGTCCGCGCAAAAGGTCCTGAAATTAGAGCAAATGCTGATGATGCAGACGTATCAGTTGCAACAGGAAAAGAAGAGGTTGAGGGAAGAAGCTGACAGGGCGGCTAGGGAGACGACGGATTTGAGGCAGGAAGTGGATTTGCTGAGGGGGAGACTCGAGGAGACGGAATGGGGATTGTGTCAAAAGACTGGGGAGATGTCCCTGTTGAAAGCTCAGCTGAAAGACTCTCAGGGGGAGCAAACATCGAAAGGGCACGAGCTCCTTCAGCTTCGAAACCAAATAAAAGAATTAAAATCGGAATTGGACAGGAGGGATTCCGAAATTAATTTGTTGATGAGGAACGCGGAAATCAAAGAAAACGAAATTAGTCATTTAAAATCGGAGAGTCAGAGGCTTTCGTCCGAATTGGAAAATTCCGAGAAAAACAGGGAAAAGGATTCTGTTGAAGTCGACGAACTTCGGCAGGAGGTGGAGACTCTGAGGCGGGAAATCGTGGACGTTTGTCAAGTTTTGAAAGAGGAACAAGACGACAAAGGCAAATTAGCCGAGGAAATGAATAGATTAAGGAAAGAATTAGAATTAGAAAAGTCAGGGAAAAATAAAAGATGGGCCGGGGAATGGTCCCAGGACGAGGAGGTTGAAAAACTGAAAAACGAATTGGAAAAATTGAAGTTAAGCAAAACGGATACGGACGACGCCAAACAGTATAAAAACGAAGTGGATAAATTGAAAAATCAATTGCTGTCCGAGAGGACGGACTTCGAACAGGAAAGAATTACCTGGGCGCAGGAGAAGGAAAAAGTTTTAAGGTACCAGCGACAGCTTCAGTTAAATTACGTCCAGATGTTCAGGCGGACCAGGACGTTGGAAGCGGAAGTCGAAAGCTTGTCCATGGAACTCGAATTGGAAGCTAAAACGAAAGGCTTGAGAAATCCAAAGAAAATATCTGTTCCTGCTGTTGAAATGGGCACTATCGTAGAACTTTAAAAAAAAAAAGGTTTGTAACATATTGCTTTTGTTCCTTTTTCTGTATCGGAGTTATTAAATTCAAAATGGCGTCGTTGCCTATTTCGGAAAATCATTTCGCCGCCATTTTGATTTTTTTCTCAGGTTAATTTTTTCCGCCTGTAGTATCCTAGGTTTTTGCGACATGAAATTTAGGCTGATATATACTATAGGTCGGTTAAAAAAAAGAAATCATATTAATAACCGGCATTGTGTGCAATTTCACGTTATTCGAAATGCCAAGGTCCAATTTTTACTCTTCACATTTTGCATTTTAGTGACGATGTATTTTTTTTATTATTTTTATTTTTTAAATGATTGGAGCAAAATACCAAAGAAAGTAAAAGACGATGTTTTTGTATGGTTAAATTGTTAAAGCGACGTCCCTTAAACGTATTTTAAAAAAATGGAATCTTTTATAATAAAAAAAAAAAAAAATACCTTTATGTAGCTATAGATTTTCTATCATTTTTGTACTAAATGTAGTGCCATTATTTAGGTTCCATTTGTTTATAGCGTGTAATTTTTGTAATTTTCGTACGTTCTTTTTTTTTTACTTTAATAAAAAACAAAATCCAAATACAAAAAAATTATTTATATTTTTCTAGATTAACAAAAAAATCCACTTCAATTACTAACTTTTTACCATGAATTATCGACTCCAGCTAAAGTGTTATTGGGTCTTCGATTTCCCCTTTCAGGGTACAGATTTCTCGATTGAAATGCTTTGATTCCACCGATGGTTCCCCCTTTTGCAAACGCAGCTTTTGCCCCCGGGCCTTCACCGGCTGCGTCGACTATTCTGGGATTTCGTTTGTATTTATACCACCAATATTCGAAAGCTAACGTTATACAAGCCATTCCTATCCCGACGAATATAACGATGAACACTCCGCCTATGTTTTGAATGCTGATCCCCTCGCTTTGTTCGTCCTGTTTTTCGCAGAAAACCCTATCCGGATTTTTGGTCCACCAGGTTTCTTTGAGTTTTTCGAGCCTTCTTTTGTTTAATAATTGGAGTATTCTAGCAAAGGAAAAAATATTTATTAAATTTAAAAAAAATAATAAAAACTGAACCAAGTCCATTCAAGGATTGTAACTTCTTATTTCAAACCCAACTTTACAAAAGTATGCAGGCTCAACGCGGTTGGCAGTGCTGATTTTATGCCTTCTGCTAGCAAGTTTATTTTGTTAACAAAGCAGAAAAGTTAACTCGCAGAAGATATTATTTTGAGTTGGCAACTTTTGTATATGCTTTGTAAAGTCGGGTTTGAAATAAGAAGTTGCAATCTTTGAATGGACTTGGTTCAGTTCTGCACTGAGGTATAGAATTACTAATTAGATTAGTTAAAATTACTAATAGCGTTTTATCTGTGTACTTCAATTTAAAACTTACGCGTTATTGAATTGATCTTTTAAAGGAGATCCTTGCTGAACGGCGATGGCGTAAGGCTTTCTTGAAAATTCTTCCCCGACTATTTGTAAATCGCAATTTGTTAATGCTAAGTATCTGATGTCAGTTGCATCCCCTAAAAATTAGGTGTTAGTGCCACACAAAAGCCAAATAAATAAAATGGAATCTATAAATAGGGCTGTTCAAGTATTATGTACATTTTTTAAAGTACATGGGAGATCTTGTCCCTGACGCGAAAATTAGTTCTTCCTTTCCGCCACCGTAAGCGCTACTTGTACGGGAGACGCTTTTTGATTGGTCATTGAGATTTGTAAACAACAAATGGCGGCGCAGTGTTTCAACTTAAACGATTAGACACGTTGCGTGTCTCAAAAACATACCTAAATAAGCGAATCCTTCGCTGGAAGATTTTGAATCCCTCACCCTTTTTACCGCTTCTTCTAATGTTTGTGGTAGCCTTGCCTCTTTCATAGCCTGCCACATTTTGGTATATTTATCACTGACCGGGTAATCCCAAACTGCCAATTTTGCTCTTTCGACTTCGCTTAAACTGTCGTTCAAACTCATATCCTTCCAAATTCTAGAAATAAACGTTCACGTTTTATCTCTTACACCTAAAATTGAACGCAGGCAGGGAACTTCTTACTCGTAAAATCTTGTTTCGATATCTGCCATTCTTTCGAAGTAAGTCATTGCAGAGGAACCATTCAGAGGGGCATACTGAATTTTGTACTGTTTGGACAAATCGTCTAAGGATTCGACTGGAGTGTCTAAACGTGAAACGGTCAAAAAAGCGGCTAAATTAGCAGTGTACGAAGCGATTATGATAAATCCAAACAGCCACCACGTTGCAGCAACCAAACGGCCTGATAGATTTTTTGGGGCTTCGCCTCCTCCCTAAAAAAAAACACGCAATTATCAATTTTTCAACGAGTAGCCTTTACGAGTAGTGGCGCACAAAAGTAAGTCTCTTTTTTTATTTAAAATATTTACTTGTGGTGTTAGTGACGTCATGCAGAACCAAAGACATTCTTTTAGATTAAATTCTCTTTTTTCCTCGTCGTCTTTGTATTTCTCCCGATTGTTTTGGTAACTGTAAGGGCTCCATCGATCGAAAACCCACATAAGAAAGCTAGTGATCAAAAGTAAAATTTTGAGTTTTCAAGTAAGTAATTTCCTTTCATTTTTATAAAATTCATCCGCCAGGTCGCTCCACATCGTCTGCTGCAACAATCGCATTGTTGCGTAAAGTAAACAACTTAACGGCAACAATAGACGCAGACGATATTTAAAAATGGCGACGCAAACGGACGAACAGAGAAAAAATAAATGGCTTGCATAATGCTACGGTGAATAATACCTTGTGAAAAAATAAGCGGCTAAAATACAAAGCCACACATCCGTTTCCAAAACAGTCAAAAATTTAAAAAGCGACGTGGGAGATTGAGATTTTTTCATTAGTATCGTTATTCCCACCAAATCGTAATAAGGAACAGTGAAGTCGATGACGTTTTCCCTTTCTGCCATTACCGACAAGGAACCTAAACCGATGTCGGCTCTTTTCTCCATTAACTCCTTGATCATCCCATTCCACTGGCCTTTATCGTCCATATTTCCGAATTTTTTATCCGGAGCTTCGTAAATTTCATATTCGAAACCGATCAAATCTCGGATTTCTTCTATCAGATCGATGCAGTATCCTTTGTATTTGATTCCATCCTCTTTCTCGTTCGGATTTAGAAAAACGAATGGTTGTTGCTAACAAAATGTAACAAAATATTAAAATGTACAATTCTGTACTTTAGAGGCAGAAAGTTTAATATGCAAATTATTGATGGCCGCTAAAAATTGTTACCCATAACAAACGGCCACATTTTATTTTCATATTTAAGTTTCTGGCTCTGACAGAATTTCAGCATTAAATCCGTTTCATTTTTCCCTTACAAGAACAGTAACTATCCTGTAAATAGTAACCGATGTAAAATTTGCCATGCTTATAGGATCTTTGATATGGATTGGCCCGTTCAGACTTGCTTTCCAATCTCCCATATCTTCGGAGCTGACGCTTTGGCTATTTATGATCGTTGCCTTTTCTATTTTCATGTTAAATTCCATGAAACTGTGACCGTTGTTTTCGATCACTATCGGGGCGTAATATGGCGGCTCGTCATACTTTTAAAAAAAAGGTACAAAATCAATATAAGAAAATGCTGAAGAAGAAACAAAGAAATTTATTACATCTTTTAATGCCCTTCTCAAATTCAAATTTGTTCGCCGTGGCATTTTTTCTTCGTTAAAATCTTCGCAAAGGACGTATTCCATCTGTTTAGGCCATTCTCCTTTATCAAGCATCGATCTAAAAAAAAAAAAAGTAAAATAAAATGTTGTAATTAAAGCTTTAAAAAGAAAAAAAGAAGCGCCGACGATGCGAGCGCCATCTTGAATCTTCGAATGTTGGCTAACCTGTAAATGCATAAGTATAACGGACATTCAGGTGTAATCGGGTGAATCAATCAATAGATAATCGATAAATTTTCAACAGATTATTCATCGAAACGTGAATTTGTGAGTATTTTGAGTGAACAAGATAGAAATAGTGTTTTAGGATATTAATTTTATTTGCTGAGGTAAGGATATTTTCCGCGTTAAACAATGTTTACAAACCATATTATCGGTTGAGTTACCCTAAACTTACCTATATCTGTATGAATTTTTCATGATAAATCGATGACAATTTGCAAATAAAAGTAAATTTTAATTTTTTTTTGTTTTTCGGAAAATTGTATTAATCATATTTGATTTATGACCAAAGGAAGTTGGATTTTTAATTTTTGGGGCATGAAAAGTACCACATGGATGGTTTCTTGTTGATTTGAGAATTTGGATTCAATTTCACCTATTTTTGCAGGTTTTTATTTGATCATTCTATGTGGGATTCACTCAAGTATTGTCGTAGGCTCATGGTTAAGGGTGTGTGAATTTCTAAAAATGCTGACAGTGGACGGTTTTCGTTTTCTTACATCAGCATTTTGTTTTGAATTTTTAAAAAAATTAAATGATAAAATTAAGACAAGGTGGTGGGAGCAGAATGAACATTTTTTTTAGATCGGAGGAGGTTTTTGAAAGTTTGATTTAATTAAGGGGTCATCCTGATTCTGAGCTTTGGTGGCAATTGAGGAGGAATGTTGAATTTGTTTTTCAGGAATGCTGACGTTAGGATCCTTCCCTTCATTGGTAAATATTTTACACTGCAACTTGTACGACTTTATCCACTAAGATTTTTGCACCCTTCCCCTTGTTTCTCCCTGATAAAGAATTCTGATTTCAATTTTGGTCCTAATGGAGTTAGGGTTCTATAGAATGATTTCAGTTTGGTTCTCTTTCATACTCCTTAAATTTGTAAGAACTGAAAAAAGAAACCAAATACTTTTTACTTACTTTATAGCCAAAAAAGTTCGGAACATGACGTCAAAGTAAAATGTCGACGTGATTTCAGGTTCGGACATCAAACTGTACGTGCTTTTCAATTTCCCCAGTCGATCCCTTGCATCTGGGTCCGGCTCAGGTTTCAAAAACAATATCGTGGCATTGGAGCAACTGCATTTAACCGATCCTTTATCCTGTGTAATTGCATGCCACGCGTATTTTCTCCCGAAATATTTATTAACGTTAGCCGCGTCTAAAACCATTTTAATAGTGGTTAATTTACCGAGTATGAAAAAATTAACCACGTCCAGTTCTTTCATTCGAGTTAATTGCTTTTTTATGCTCCTTGAATCTTCGACCGCGCTTATGACATGCCTTGTCGGGATATTTTGTAGGAGGGATTTGTATTTGTGATCCATTACTGAAAAAAAAAAAAAAAAAGGATTTTGAAAATTGATCCTCTATTTTCATTCTGAGTGAAATATTGCCTACCGAAAGAATCGTCGAATAAAATGGCGGCATTGCTTATGTTTTGAGCAACGACAATACTTCTTACAACTTCGGGGATAATATCCCCAGGGGGCATGATTTGAATTAAATATTTTTGATCTTCCTCGTCGAGGTTCCTCCAGGATCGAATGTCATACTCCTGACCGTAAGAAGTGCTGACTGTAGGAATCGCCAGGGCGGAAGTAAATGATTTGACGGTTTCCGATGTGACTCCGGTTAGGGTTGTGTCCATGACCACGTGAGGCATTTTTCCGGATTTCACAGCGTCTCCGTATTCTTTACACACTAGGTAGGATAAAATTTAAAAAAAAAAAAAAGATGAGAAGAAATTATTTTGGATTTTTAATGAGGGAATTTTAGCCTTTTAGGGTCCGAATTCTGGAAAATTTGGAAAATATTTGCCAAATTTATTTAGAATAATACAGAGCAAAAACCTATCCTCCTACCCATAGATACTTGCATACTGATTTCGAGGGTAAGCAACCCGCATCACGTGTATGTAATGCAAAGTATCGCTTAATTTTTGTTTTTTTCGCAAAAAAATCGGGGAAAAGAGGTTTCTATGTGTTTTTGATATCGTAGATTTTAAATTTGATGTCAGGCAAGTCCAAACAGAAAAACCAATATGGCGCCCAATAAGTAAAAGTTTTTTTAAAAATTGCTCCGCCATTTTGGATTTCTATTTTCTCGAGCAGATTCCATTGATCTCTATTATATACGCTAGATTTACAACTGATTTTCTTCACCTATATTTAACTTATGAAATAAAAAAAAGCTATCGCGAACCCAGTTTGACTCCAGTGCACTACCTCCGAGACCCAGTTTTCATTAATTAGCAAAATGATTTTAAACATTTTTGTGTACAAGATGAAAAAATAAATGATCAGAAATTTGCAACTAGATATCACGACATCACCAAATATTGCAATTCCAATCTTTCCTCAAAAATACGGAAAGCAAATATTACAGTTATTCGATTATTTACAAAAAATGATAAAGAAGGTAGTGCATTGGAGTCAAAATTGGGTTCGCCATTTTTCCCGTCAGTTGGGAATCTAGCGTAAATAATAGAGATCAATGGCAGATTCGGAAAAAAAACAATATGGCGCCCAATATGTAAACATTTTTTAAAAATTGGTCCGCCATTTTGGATTTTTATTTTTTCGAGCTAGGAATGTCTGATATACAGTATATTTATGTTTGTATATTTACCGGTATATATATACGTATATATATACGTATATATACGTATACTTATACTCATAAGTTAAACATTAAATTTAATTTAGGAAAAAAAGCTATTATTTTTTCTGGCTGTCCTAGGGGGTTTTTCGGTCATTAAGTCAGAGAAAGGTTTAATATGTATCTTATTACAGTTTACTTATGTAATTTAAGCAAGAAAATTAATCTTTTTTACTGGTTTTTAGATTTCTCTCCGTTAGGCGCTCAGTTATACTTCCAGCCATACGACGCCATTTTTGATAAAATGGCTGTGGCCGATAAAATTATGACCGTGCAAAAGTTAAAATATTAGTGAACTATTGTCATTATTCATTAATTAACGAGTAATTATCGATGTAAAATCAAAATATTAGCGAATTATGCCCTATTTTATAAATGAAAATTCATAAATATACAACGTATACATTGGCTGGTATATATACTGTATATTTACGTATATATATACGTATATATATCCTGTATATTTAAGACTAGACATCCCTATTTCGAGCAGATTCGGAAAAAAAAACAATATGGCGCCCAATATGTAAAAATTTTTGAAAGATTGCTCCGCCATTTTGGATTTTTATTTTTTTCGAGCAGATTCGGAATCAGCTTCAAAATGCATAAGTAGTTCATCAAGTTTGAGCTTGTTGCAATCAACAGTTCTTAAACTACTTACAGACTTCCAAAATTGCTTTCGCATCCGTCCCATTGACGCTAACTCTTGTCACGGTATCGATTTGCACTCCGGTCTTTGGATTTCTCCTAATAAAATTCATAACCACGTCTAAAGATTTTTCCGCGATTTGATTAAATTCATCGTTAACAAACACTGAAAAACAATTTTTTTTTTTTTTTTAATTTAAAAACAAGTCGGTTTTTCTCCCTCCAATTAATTTTGAACAAAAAAAAAAAAAAAAAAAAAAAAAACTTACTTATGTTTAAATTTTGCAAACATTCTCCGAGTGTAAAGATCGTAAAGATCTTGAGAAAAAAAAGCGCAAAAGATCCCATCATATTTTTTCGAACTCATATGATCAGATTTTCGGGGCCGAAATAAAAAGAAATTAAAAAAAAAAAAAAAAAAAGTTTGCGTGATGTTTTCAAATTTGGGTTGCCGTGGTGATCAATTACGAGTCAATCATGTGTTATTAGTTTATCGTATGGGACGGCCGTTTTATCTATTATTGAAAAAGTTTTCCCAGTCGGACTTCAAGTATTGATTCAAAAGATTAAAAGGTTACATCAATAATGTCATTAGGGGGAATCAGGGAAAAAAGTAGCTGCGCCATTTTTTTTTTTTTGTTTTCATAACGGCCTTGAAAAACAAAATTAGACACATTGACTGATTTATTAAGTAACTTTTTATTTTTTACTGCACTATCGGATATATACACCTGATTACATGCAAAAGCGTACTGATTTTGAAAATATTATCGCCCCGAAAATAAATTTTCGAACCGAATTTTACTAAGCGGCAGGTATATTTTTTAAAAATTAGTAGCTTAGTAAAATTATTATTAAATTAAATTAAAAAAATTATTACATTTACATTTTGTAATTTTTTTCAAACAGTCTGAGCAAGTTTAGAAATTGATCTTGCCATGTAATTCCAATACTGAACTCGAATTTTATCATACTCTGTAGCAAGTAAATTACATAACTCTAATGCTCGTTGAGCACTTAAAGAAGCATCATCTGTTTTTCGTTGGGCTGCATCTTCGCATAAGTCAACTATATAAGCTAACAAGTAAGGTGAACGGTTTCCTTGATCGTATAATTCATCACAAAAATTTTTCACTTTGTGATAAGCATCTGAATTGTATTCCGAATGAAACATTATTCTGAAATTAAAAAATTATTATTAATTTCTCAAAAAAACATAATTTTTAAAACTCAATATTTACCCTCTTAAATAATTCCATGCGCTTTCATTCAAAGTTGCTAATTTAATTTTCCCTATTGTGAAATCTACTTCTCTCTGTATGAGATCAGGTGGAAATTGTGTGGTGTTATTTAATACAAAATAGCGTTGATTCCATGCTGAATTATTCCTAACATCATCTTCTAATAATCTTTCTACAAATTCCAGTTCTTGATCATATAAACTAAAAACAGGAATTTCAATGTAAAATCATTTTTTTTTTTTACCCTCTCATCTCAAACATACTTAAAAGTCCTAATAACCCATTGCCTATGTTGCCAGGCATGGTAGTTTTTAGCATCTGAAGCTAGAATTATTTCAGTGAGTCGTAATTCTTGACTAGCATCTTGTAGCCACTCAACGATAATTTTTCTGTGGTGCCTGAAAAATAAATCCTAGTTTTACTTTGTCATCAAGTAAAATATCACCATTTAAACTCACCAAACTTGATAATTCTTCTCATTCACTTCAATCATTCCTCGATTATATTTTAATTCCTCTTTCAAATCCTTATTCAAATACCTAAGAATTTCTCGTCTGTACTGCCAAACTGTGTAATTTGCAGGGTTTAAATCCAACGCATCTTTGGTTAAAGCCAAAGCTCTTTCTGATTTTTCCTGACTTTTTAAAATGGCTCGGAAATAATCGTAAACGTCGTTGACTAAAAAAAAAAAAAAAGTACATGTTGATAAGAAGAACTTAACCTGAACTGGTCAAAAATTTTTTGACTTACATTTTTCCGAATAAGAGATCGCAACTATGGGATAAGGTCCGTCGTCTTGAGGGATGGGTGTTACATCTTTCCATTCTTCCCTGTTTCGGTATAAAATCCAGATTGTGTCGTCGGTTTGTTCATCCGAATTCGGATCTCCTAACATTTTTGTTAAATAGGAATAAAAAAAAATACATAAAATGGAGGTGACACGACTTCCATCTAGCGGGTGAATTCTGTACTTTGTACCTGTACATTTAAATGTCACGTGATCGTTCACTGGAAGCGGGAAATCATATTTTTCGGCCTAAATGCAAATAAATTAACAAATTATTTTTGAAATGTTGATATTAAATTGAGAAAAGGAAAATACGAAAAAATAAAATGAATTCGAAAAAATATTGATGATGCTTTTTAAGAACTTTACCAGGTATTTAATTTATGCTTAAAAATTTGAACGATACCATTTCAGCTCAATGCCACATTTTTGTCTAAAATTATTTTTTATTTTTTAATGCAGTTGGATTTGTTGATTCATTTTTTTTTTTTATTTTTCATTAACAAGTCATGCTTTTATTTTTACATAAATATTTTTAAGAGCCTGAGTCATAATTCAGAGGTGTTTTTTTTACAAAGGACATTCATTCAGAAAAACTAAAATAAAATTACAAACATTCAAAATTATTTAAAACACTTTTTTTATTATTATAAATACTGAGAAATTATTGCTTAACTTCCAATTTTGTGACTAGATTACAAGAAAATAAATTAAGTCACCAGCCCAACCAAGGTGGTTGATTAAATTTATAAATCGGCACATGTGTTAAATTCACTGGCAAGTTTATGAGTGCATATTTTCTTTTCAATTTTTCTAAAGTAGATCGAATGATGTATCCATTTTTGCCTAATAAAAATCCAGCTGGGATATTCACAGGCCTTAGTGTATTATCATCTATCATTTCGATGTATAATTCATCATTCTCTTTATCGTAATCTGTAACAATAACAGCCAGTGCTCCTGCATTCTCAATTGTGAGACTTTTGGTGAGAAAACTGCATTCTCTGGAAATAAATAAAAAGAAATTTATTAATTTCATTTTTAGTAAGTAAAAAAAAAAAAAAAAAAAATCATTTTATTTACCCTCTTTCAACCAGTGCAATATTTCCTCTCAGCTGATCCCCATTTAATAATTTATCACAGGCATATGGTGGATCGGCAGGTACTAAAGGTATATTTTTACCAGAAAAGGATTCATTAAATGTTGTTCCAAAATCTTGTGCTGGACGAATTCTATAAGTATAAGCCAGTTCTTTTGGGTCTGTTATTTCGAAGAACACATCAGAACCAATAATTTCATACATTGAAGGCACATCTATGTTATTAAAATGATGTGCTGAAAGAAAATTAAAAGATTAATCAATAATTCAAAAAAAAAGGGGAGGAATATTAAAAAATCACCTGGTCACTCACCTACACTAAACACTAATTGGAGGTAAAATAGTAGTAAGAAAACCTGAAAAATTCTTATATTACAGTTTAATAAGCGTATCCTTTGCTTAAAATACATCGTGTTCCACATGTTCCTATATCAATATTATTGCACAATTTGCATTCGCGCTAAGTTCGTTTTTTTTTGGATTTGAGACATTTAAAACAAATATTGCTTTGGATTTCAAAAGCAGAAGATGATATGGTTAAGCGCGAAAGTTGGCAGTTCTGCCAAAATATGGCGCCATGATGGGCCGCCATGTTTCTTTCTGCTCTTTATTATCGAAAATATCAGCTTTTTTTCTTAGTTACAACATTTAATTAATTCTTTTTATTCAGTTATTATATATCGTGAACTATTTTGTTTCATAGGTAAAACCAGAAAATAGGAAATGTGACAAAATGACGGCAGGTCTCTTCCCGCTTAAGATTTGAAAATTTTATTGGCCAACCTGCAAAACATCTGGAATATTCTACTTTGTTTTGGAAGTACGGTTATATATTATAAATATAGTTGGGATTGTTTTTTTCTAATATTATTATTTTGAAAATGGAGAGTGACGTTTTAGACGAACCTGTGAAAAGTATTAATCTACGTTCGAACTGCCTTAAAAACGAGGTAAATCACTTGGTCCTTTTTTTCCTCTCTTGAAAGAGCCTATCATACCTGGACGTATCATCAACTTGTATTAATT
Organism: Liposcelis bostrychophila; assembly: GCA_037577465.1. NCBI lineage: Eukaryota > Metazoa > Arthropoda > Insecta > Psocodea > Liposcelididae > Liposcelis > Liposcelis bostrychophila. The sequence goes on from CM075209.1 coordinate 10,700,244, forward strand.
TTTTATTTTAGACTGAGGCCGAGGAACCCATAAAACCAGATGATAACGACAATAACATGGAAAAAATTCCGACGGTCAAATCAACGGCTATCGTCAAATATTCAAAAGTGGAAGCGCCTGCTACTTACACTCGATTGCAATGTAACACCAATTTAAATTTACCCCCTTCGAATTGGTTGAGCAGCTCGACCGAAACTTATGGTCTTCAACCGTCATCATTCATCATACGGGATTTTCAAGTTTTCGAATGGCCCATATGTTTCCTGATTGCGTCGGTGAAGTTGATGTTGTTTCGGACGCTGAGAACATCAAGAAATTATTAAAAATTCCTTATAGTCATGCGGCTGTGAGCATGATGATTCATAGAATAGAAAACACACTTTTAATAGATGAATTTGATATTCATAAATTTTTATTAAGGGAAGCAGAAAGCCAGTGGCAGTGGTTTAAAAAATTTTTTTTAGAACATGTGATGCAATCTGTGAATATTAAAGAAAAGTTAAATTATCATGAGGAGAAAAGTAGAAATGCGCTACAGCAAAAAAGCTTAGTTTCAAAATTTTTATATCATAGTTTGGTGGTAGCTGATTCTAATAATACGAAAAAGACTGAAGAGGAGCCTGTTAAAGCGGATCCGTCCGTTCCGATTCCATTGCCATATACTGGATCTGGACCGCCTTTACCTGAACCAACTTTGGAAGAAGAATTACCTGATGCTGGTTCGAATCATAATTTTGCAAGGAATGTTGTGTGGACTTTCGAGGATATTCAAATGTTGTTAGGTAAGTTTCGTAAGCTGTAAATTTTTTTTTTTTTTTTTTTTTTCAAGATTTAATAATGGGTTTTTTTGTTTGTTTCAGGTACTGATATGCCGATATTTGGAGGTGGCACTCATCCTTGTATTAGTTTAAGGCTTAGAGACATGACAAAACCAATTAACGTATTAACTGGAATGGACTACTGGTTAGATAATTTAATGTGTAACGTTCCTGAAGTTGTCATGTGTTACCATCTCAACGGAATTGTTCAAAAATATGAACTAGTCAAAACGGAGGATCTCCCTCATTTGGAAAACTCTAAATTCTCACCGAAAGTGATCAGGGATATAGCTCAAAATATTTTATCGTTTTTAAAAGCTAACGCGACCAAAGCCGGTCACACTTATTGGCTGTTCAAAGGGAAAGACGACGACGTCGTCAAATTATACGATCTGACGTCTTTGTGCACGGACGTGATGGACGAGAAAGGTCAAACTCCGTTCACGATTCCGGTCGCGATGTTATTGTACAGGGTAGCGAGGAACATGAAAAATTCGTCGGACGGAGCCGGACAATCCTCCACGATTCGAATGCTGTTAAAAAATTGCGTTTCGTTGTTACCACCGGAAAAGTATCCGGAAATCGTGACTTCCGCTCATTATATGCTCTCAGATTTGTACATCCCGGTCGATATAAATCCGGTGTCTCCAGATTTAGGATCCGAGGAGGAGGAGGAGGAACCTTCCAGGAATTTAGAGGAAAAGGAAAAATTAAACGAGAAAGACGAGTATTTAGCCATAAAATCGTTGAAATTGTCGAATATCAGCGAAATTTCGATGGAGGAAGCGGAGTACATGCCTCCGCCGCCTCCTCTCGGCTCCGACGTCCTTCAGCGCTGTTTGGAAGGGATTTCTCACGTCATCCAGGGTTTGCGCTCTTTACGGTTTTTAATCGAGCCGGAAGAAGAGAAAAAAGAAAGGGTTTCCGTTTGCGAGGAGGAGGAAGAGGAGCCGGCCATGGCGAAACCGTACCAAACGATCCCGATGCCTTACGCGCCTTTAGACTCGAAGAGGAAATCGAAAAAGAAAAATAAAAAGCAATCGGAAGAAGCGAACAAAAGTTTGTTGTGTAAAATTAACACGGACGGTCCGATTTACCGCGCGGCAAACTCCTCCAAACCGTCCTGGAATTTGCATTTGAAAATTTTACTCTACGAAAAAGCTTGTTTGATTTACGCCGCTCTCCTGGAAAAAACGTACTCCGACGGAAAATTCGGGACTTCCCTCCATTACATTCGAATGGTTTTGAAAACGAGGAAAGTTTTGAGAAAATTAAATTTGGATTTGTCCTCGAACGGAATGGAGAGTTACCTCCTGGGGAGAGCGGGGGACGCGTTTTTCATGGTCGTTCAAAATTCGAAAAGCATGGAGGAGTTCAACAAGGATTACTGCAGCTTGAGCGAATTCGATAAAGAGATTTTAGAGGAGATTAAAAAGGAAGGAGTGGATATCGGTGATGAAGACGAAAATGTTTTTCCGGGTGTTTTGGACAATATCGAGAATATTTTGTTGTTCAGCAGTAAATGCTATCGGAAAGCTTTGTCGTACGACACTGGGGACAGGGAAAACCTTCAAAGGAGGCTAGGAAACATCGAAAATGAGTTGGGAGTTTTTTATATGAATCAGGCTGCAGGTAATTTTTCTTTTTAAAATTATGTTTTTAATTATCTTTTTTTTTTTTTTTTTACAGCTGTTTCCCCCGGAGGCTTAGTCCGATTTTTGCTATTTATTTTATATGAATTCTGCATCATTTTTTCAGCAGCCTGTTGTCTTGCGTCTGGGAAAATATTTTTTTCAGCGATCAGGAGTTTGAAAATTTTGGCCGGTGCCGATGCTAGCATTGGCATCGTAAAGTTAGGTTATGTTAGGTTAGGTTAGGTTAGGTTAGGTTAGGTTAGGTTTTGTTGGGTTAGATTAGGTTAGGTTAGGTTAGGTTAGCGAATTAATCCGAGATTCGGATATTCTGAAGTTATATTAAGCGGGTGTCCCAACGGAAAAGGTGACGTCATGGCGACGCGCCAAATTTTGGTCATCAAACATGGGCATTTTCCGAAATATTTTTAGGAGATTTTCGATCTCAAAATGACGTCTTATTGTCATCGTATTGACGTCTTATTGTCGCCCTAAAATTACATTATTGTCTTCCTATTGACATCTTATGGTCGACCCAATGACGTCTTGTTGTCTTCCTGTTGACTTCTTATGGTCGTCCCAATGACGTCTTATTATCGTCCTAATGACGTCTTAATGTCGTCTTAATGACGTCTTATTGTCACCCTAAAAACGTTTTATTGTCTTCCTATTGACTTCTTATGGTCGTCCTAATGACGTCTTATTGTCACCCTAAAAACGTCTTATTGTCTTCCTGTTGACTTCTTATGGTCGTTCCAATGACGTCTTATTGTCGTCCTAATGACGTCTTAGTGACGCCTTATGCTAGTGGGTGACGTCACCTCGATTTTGAAATACTATCTTCATTTCTTTCAGACGTCAATAAGACGTTTTTTTGACGTCATCCACTTAAAAATTTTATTATTTGTCATTCATAAAGACGTCATTTCGGCTCGTTAAATCGTCCCAGAATATGACCTTGCCTGGTGACGTCTTTTGGACGTATAAAATACGGCACATTTTTCGCTGGGATGCCAAAAAAAATATATATTTTTTCAGTGCCTCAAGACAGCAGGCTGTTGAATAAAATGATGCAGAATTGATATAAAATTAATAGGAAAATTCGGATTAACTCTCCAGGGGAAACCAGAGAGGTCCGAAGCTTGAAAAGTTTGGCCGATGCCGATACATAAAATTTTTTGTAATATCCGAAATCGCCCGCGGCATCGGCACTGCGAAATTGTTTGTGCTGGCATCGGCATCGGCATCGGCATCGGCATCGGCATCGCCATCGCCATCGCCATCGCCATCGACGTTTAGCCGGTCGCGACTGGCATCGGCACCGGAATCGGAATCGGCCCCTGGTTTTTAAAATCGTCTAGAATGGCTTCATCATTTTTTTTTTTTTCACTAAAATCGGCATTAGGCGGCTCCGGATATGATCGAAGCCGGCATCGGATATGATCGATGCTTAGTGGCATCGGCATCGGCATCGGCTGCCGCTGGCAAAACTGGAATCGGAATTGGGAGTTACATAAATAATATGGAATCGGCATCGGCATCGGATTCGGACCCTTGATTTTTTTTGGAATCCCAGCGAAAAATGTGCCGTTTTTTAAACGTCTAAAAGACGTCACCAGGCATGGTTACAATCTGGGACGATTGCAGGAGCCGAAATGACGTCTTCATTAATGACCAATAATAAAATTTGTCAGTGGATGACGTCAAAAGACGTGTAAAAGAAATGACACTAGCATTTCGAAGTCAAGGTGGTGTCAGTAGGGTGACAATAAGACATCACTAACGACCATAAGACGTCATTTTAAAGTCGAAAATCTCGAAAAAATGCAATGATCCGAATCCGATGCCGATGCCGGTGCCAATGCCATTGCCGATTCCGGCACCGACATCCAACGCCGACGCCACCAAACATAGATCATATCCGATGCCGCCTCCGATTCCGATTTTAGTGAAAAAAAAAAATCATAGAGCCATTCTGGACGATTTTTAAAATTAGGCGTCCGATGCCAGCCGCGGCCGGCTAAATATCTCGGGTCGTTGCCGATGCCGATGCCGATGGCCATTTCGGATATTACAAAAAATTCGATGTATCGGCATCGACCAAAGCATCGGCATCGGCCAAAATTTTCAATGGACGTCATCATTCTGAAGACCCCCCCCCTCCCCCCAAAAATGATGACGTCATATTTGAACGACCCCTTAGGGCGACAGTAAGACGTCATTACGACGACAATAAGACGTCATTTTGACGTCTAAAATCTCGTAAAAATATTTCGGAAAATGTTCATGTTTGATTACCAAAATAAAAATTTGACTCGTCGCCATGACGTCACCTTTTCCGTTGGGATACCCGCTTAATATAAACTTCAAAATATCCAAATCTCAGATTAGTTATCTAACCGAACCTAACCGAGCCTAACCTAACCGAAGCGATTAAGTCTGGTAGATTAATAAAAAAGTTCATTAATTAATTAATTTTTTTTAAATATTTCAGCTAAATACCAAAACGATATCTCAACCGATAGCGGAAAAAACACCGAAGAGGAAATAAAATTCAAAGAATTGTTCACGGAGTCTCTAAAACATCTGGAAACCGGTATAAAAGCTTTTGAAGCCGTCAAAGACGAAGCCAATCTCGCCCTTCTTCATTCGAACACGGGGCGTTTAATGCGCCTGAGAGCTCATTTTCACTCTCCCGAAGGATCCGACAGGAAGGAGCTTGCTGGACAAGAGCGACATTTTTACGGCAAAGCCGTGTCCAGTTACCAAAGAGCTTTGCAGGTTTTAGGGGAGCGAAAGTATAATCCGGTAGTTTGGGATTCAGTTACGTGGGAATTGTCGACTGCCTTGTATACGATGGCTACTTTGCTTCAGGATTTTCCGGCTTGTGTAAAAGTAGGCATTTATTGAGTAAAGATAAATATTTTGATGGGTGAATGTGAATGGACATGCTTTTTTTATCTATCGATTTATTTACTTATTTATTTATTATTTTTTACTACTTTTTTTTTCAGAGCCAAGAAGAAGCTGAGCGAGAAGTCACCGAGATGCTTCACAAGGCCTTAAAATACTGCGACGTGGAAACCCCGAGTCATCGACAACCGATTTACCAATTTCGAAGCGCCATGATCCATCATCGATTGGCTTCTCTTTATCACAGGTCGTTCCGGACCTCCACGGAGGATGAGAGCAGGCGAAAAAAAATATTGCAGCTATGCAAACTGCATTACGAGAAATCGGCCAAACTTCTGTTGGCCCTGGAGCACCCCGCTGAATATTTGCGCGTCCAATTGGAAAGAGTCGCTCTGTTGGAGTTCCAAGCTGAAAGCTCGACGAGCGTCCACAACAAAATCAAACACTTAGAAAACGGTTTGGAATTGTTGACCGAAGGAAAGGACATTTTAAGGATATTAGTGGAGAGAGAAACAAAGACTGAGAAAAAAGAAGAGGGAGAAGATACAACCGAGTTAGAAAACGAATTAAATTTGTTAAATATTTTCGAGCAAAGACTGCAATTTATTCTTTTAAATTTAACAAAATTGTGCATGGGAAAAAAAGAGTGCAATACCGGTGAGACTTATAAAAAACTGTATGCAAATGTCCTAAGGTTAAACGCGAATAAAAAAGATCCTATGGATATAGCGAAATCATTGTTAATTGCCATCGGAGAAATTTTAGAAAGTATCAAATTTCAAAATCCAGCCTTGTGAGGCAGGTTGAAAAACAAAGTCATAGTTTTTTTAGTTTTTAATTCAAGTGCTGCTTTTTGTTGTCATCAGTGCAGTATGTTTTCAAATTTTCAAAAAAATGAAGAAGTAAAAGAAATGTCGTTAAAAAACCTTTTTTAGTTGATAATTTTTATCCTGTCACTAGATTTTCATTGTTTCCTTTAAAAAAGAAAAACTGGTACTTTCTGGAGTCCGATACTAGGTGCCCCTACAGTCCTTGGCATGTAAACAATCTTTGTCTTGGAATGTCTTTAATGCCTTGGAAGCAAGACACAAAGATTTTTCTTTCCTGAACGTGATGATGATTTTGGCTGGGTCTACTTCGATGTCATCAAGAAGACAAACAACTGCAATAGAAGTGGGCAAGTACAATAACATATACATTACTACAAAGATTTTTTCCCGCATCAGGTTTTTTTAAAGCTTTCTCTTACAAAAGTGATTACCTTCCACCCGATAACCTGCTGGCACTTGTTTCATACTTATTCCTTGCTGACTATTTTTATTTTAATTTTTTTCCTTAAATTTAAGCTGTCTCTCATTTTTGTAACTAAGAATTAATCATGATTAGGATTAGAGCAGGTGAACTAACCAAACTGATATAATTATTAACTTTTTAAGATATTTGACGTTTCTCAATCCTTAATCTTTCATTTTTCAAATACCAAAGCTAGTTTTATTTTTATTTCTCTTAATTTTATTTCAACTTACTATTTAAATTAATTGCTTTTCTCGGTGATTTATTTAAATTTTGGAAGGAAAGGAAGCCATTAGGGCTGAAAAATATACGTATTTTTTAATCTGGAATATATACCCATAAGCTAAGCATGGACTATTGTGTGTATATATATACATTTTGTCTGCTAATAGAGGACTTAACCTCTCGCGCTAAGAACTATGGGTATCATTTTTTTCGTCTGCTAGGGGAGGACAAACAAAGGAAGTCTCCCATAAGCTAAGCATTGCACAGTGGTTAAAAATCTAGTTTATTTCCGTTTTAGGAAAAAAAATTGTAGGTTTGACTCCGTAATTATTTTTAGAGACAGAATAGGCATCAATTATGAGAATTTCGAAAATGCAATTTCTTTAAATAGCTTAAATCACTATTCCGTCTATTCTTAACTTATCAAATACGACGACGCGTCGTCTGCTTGTTTGTCCCTTTTCAGTCCCAGAATGCTATTCGGATTGTCTATACGGAAAAGTCCTCTATTTCGAATTCATTCATGTCGGAAAGTTGGTAACCCTGTAAACGGCCATATTACTTTATATGTGAGACACGTTTATTCGTGTTTAATATTACCTTTTAATCTTTGATTAATTAGATTAATTAAGTAAGATACAACGTTTAATTACCCTTCCGTATTTGCTAATTGGACGTCATCATCTATTGAAAGAGTGTGTGAGTCAAGATGGAGACTTTTAGATTCATGATGTGTTCAAACAGGAATGTGAAATGTCGGTATGAAAATACGGATACATTGAAAGCGAATTGTGAAGTCTTGTTAAATAGGATCGCATTCATTAATATTTACAGAGAACACAGGTATGTAAATTAAAGAGAATTCTTATAACAATTGTCGTCTGACGGCTTGAAATAAAGTGGTTTATTGGCTTGTGCCTGGTGGGTTACTTTTTAAAGCAACAAGAATGAGACAATACGCTTCATAATTTTCTCTACTTGTTCAGGAAGACAAGGATAAAATAATAGTGGCAGTGGCTCACGTTTTGCTTTCTGAACATCTAAAATATTTTAAAAAAGACAAGGCTGAAGAATTTACGATTTCATATTCAAGTATTTAGTTACTTCCTTTCATATTAGAGTTTCATTATTTAGTTGTTTTTCTATTGAGTAATTTTTGACATTTTCTAGGTTCCGAATATCTATTCCTGTTATACAAAAGTCATGTTTTTGTTTTTTATTCTTTGCAGATAGGTTGATTTGCTACGACTTTCGTGACATCCTGGTAAGACCAAATTGGAAATGGAAGCCTTATCCTCTGCTAGCGAAATCACAAGTAATTATTAGCAATGTTTAACAGCATGGCCTTTTCATAACAAATTATTTTGAAGGAAGATGTAAAATACAAATTCACCAGGTAAATTTTTTTCAGCATTTAAATATCTTGCATAGAAATTGTTCATTACATTTTTAGGCGTTAAAAAAGAGATTCTGAAATGGAGTTATTTGTGATTATAAAGTGACTAGTTGGGGAAGTTTACTCATGTTAAATTATTGTTGTTTTTTTTCAGTTTGAAGAGACAAATCTTCTGACGAGGAATCATCCAAACACCAGGACTTTTGGGAAGTCATGAAGAAATATTTGGTACCTTTGAGGCAATAGAGCTTTCAGGATGGAATCAATTAAATTTAGATTTAAAGATTTTGATTTCTTCATGATCTGTGTCATCATCAACAAGGGGCCTTATTAGGCACTTTTAGAACATCAACGTAACTCAGCTTCATTGACCAGGTTCTTCGATGTCAAGGTTTTGAATGATGGGACTTAAACTGGAATTCGTTGTGCCTGGAAATTATGGTTAATTCTCCCAGTTTGCATGTAAGTAAAAAAACTATTTATGGACATCGTAGTTGAAAAAATTGTTTGAAAGGTGAAAAGTTTTTCTTGATATGCTGCTCAGCAACTTATTCAAAAACCCCAATTCAAATAGGTATATTTCACATTTCAATCGTTTATTAATTATGACCTTAAATAGTTTCGAAGCAAAAGTAATTAAATATTCTTTCAAAAGAAATAAGTTATGGGTGTTTTGAATTATACCTATGTTAAAACAGTTTAAGTTAATCCCTTGCTTTACAGAATCATTGCCCCTTTAATTTTTTAACTGCAAACCATCGAGTTTTAGCTAATTCCATATTTTGGTGAAGCCTCTTATGTTTTGTTTCAGTACAAGATGTTTTTCGTTTTTTTCAGATGCCAAGTGAAAGATTTTCAGGAGAATGGTAGTTACGGCTCTGATTGGGCACCACCAAGATCGTCAAATTTGAGTTGGAATGAAAGCTGAATTCAGCTGCTGTGAAGCGCAGTGCTTTGTTGTTGCTTTTGAGTCTTCGAGCTTCTATTCAATTTGAGGTATGTAAATTATAAAAAAACCATTGAGGAGAGTTCCGGGGTAGTAAGGGTCGCACCGACGCTTGCCCCACCCGCTGTGTATTCTGAGCCCTCCGCATGTACTCACTCCGAACAACAGTAAGACTAGTCTGTATTTTTATCGATTTTGGCGAAAATTTTAGGTGTCGATTTTTTTAGCCCTTAAGGGGTTATCGAGGTCGCTGAATCCGAATATGAAGTCAGTTTTTTGATCCGAGCATTTTCTGACCCGTGGGAGCCATTTTTAGATTTACCCAAAAATGTTTTTTCTCGATTTCCCGCTCAGGAATTGGTCCGATCGGAAAACTGACTTCACCATTGGATTCAGCAGGGTCGAAAACCCCCGGAACCACTGAGAAAACCTGGAAAAGTCAAAATTTTTTTTTTCGTCTAAAAAAAAGGAAAGACTGTCTTTGCATTTTTGTCGATTTTGGTGAAAATTTTAGGTGTCGATTTTTTTGGCTTTTAAGGGGTTATCGAGGTCGCTGAATCCGAATATGAAGTCCGTTTTTCGATCCGAGCATTTTCCGAGCCGTGGGAGCCATTTTTGTCGATTTTGACGAAAATTTTAGGTGTCGATTTTTTTGGCTCATAAGGGGTTTTCGAGGGTGCTGAATCCGAATATGAAGTTCGTTTTTCGATCCGAGCATTTTCTGAGCCGTGGGAGCCATTTTCAGATTTACCCAAAAACGGTTTTCACGATTTCCCGCTCCGCAACTCACCCGATCGAAAAACCGACTTCACCATTCGATTCAGAATGGTCGATAACCCCCGAAAACACTGAGAAACCCTGGAAAAGTCAAAATTTTTTTTTTCGTCGAAAAAAAAGGAAAGACTATAGTCTTTGCATTTTTGTCGATTTTGGCGAAAATTTTAGGTGTCGATTTTTTTGGCTTTTAAGGGGTTTTCGAGGTCGCTGAATCCGAATATGAAGTCAGTTTTTTGATCCGAGAATTTTCCGAGCCGTGGGAGCTATTTTTCGATTTTCTCTTAATTTTATTTTTTATTCTTTTTTTAGCCTGCAGTTTTGCTTCAAGGAGTTGGAACAGCTGAGGAAGAAAAGGATCTTGGACAGGAGCAGCAAAACGATGCCGGACTTGAAAGAACGTCGTCAACATGCTTACCACCCCATCTAGGCTTGGAGAAAAACAACTGGACCATCGAACTGTGATCAAAAAATTTATTATTTTTTGGAAACGTTTTCGTTCAAATTTTTCCAACTTTGCTAGCTTTTTTGGTTTTCCTGTTGCACAGGAAAATTTTTCATATCAGGATTTTGTTAGGAGACTTCATTTAATTAGGGGACAGAATCTATAAAGCTTATACTAGCTCGAGCAAGAAAAAAAAAATGAATAAAAGTATAATTTATTTTAATTAATATAAAGCCTTCTGATATGACCACCCACAACTGCCGCTTATTTTATTTTAATTTAAAAAAAAAAAAAATTTTTAATCAGGGACGGGCGCAGGAAAATCGAGGAGGGTGGGCGATTTCCTGCCCCAAGTCGTAAATGTTCATACTTATGGACGTTTTCACTTGGGAGGGGACGTTTCAGAACTTAAAATGATGAAACGTCCCCATCGAGGGGTGCTGTTGTTCTTTTTTTTTTTTTTTTTTTTTTTTTAAATAATTTTTTTTTTTGTAATACAATTTTCCAAGAAAATTGAATTCTTTTTTTTTTAAATGTTAACGTAAAAGCTCCTCTCACAGGTGGTCGAAGCGGGCTACTCTCCGAAACGAGTCAGGCGATCTGTATCGTGATGGTCAAGTAACCACATGAGGTAGTACTACCTGAGCTTTTTTTGGTTTTGAGCCAAGTCACAGGTGTTAGGCGATTTTTTTTTTTTCGTTCATGTCAAGGTGGCGAAGGAGAAGTTACCGATTTTACATTTTAATATCGGTAGTTTCTTTTTTGCAAGTTAGGAAGAGGTTTAAAGGCCTCTGAATATTTTGGGAAAAAATATTTTTTCCCCTTCCTAGGGCATCGCGGTTAGGGACTTCTTACAATTTAAGAACCTGTGTCTAGCTTAAAACCCTTAGGTTCGTGGCCAATAGGCACTACTCATTGGATGTCAACTGTTAGGTTTTATGTCTGACGACTTTCTTTTTTTTTTACTGCTATGGAAAAGCAAACCGAAAAGTTCAGCAGTGCATTTTAATGCAAAATGCACTGACTCGATTTTTTCTTGTTTGACGTTTCCAAGCAGAGACCTACGATCAGAACTTCTTTTTTCGCTGATCTTTTGCTTTCCTATCTCGAAATGTTAGGGAAATGTTAGGAAACTTTTGCCTAATTACTTTTTCTATATGCTTTTACCGTACTTTATCTCTATTATTATTATTATTATTATCACCTTACTTTTTCTTTTTTTTAATATGTATTTATTTTTTTATTATTATTATTACCTTTATTTTTCTTTTTTTTTAAATTTATTTCATTTTATTTTCTATTCTTTTTTATTATTATCTTGATTATTATTTTTAGTTGCACGGCTCTCTTATTCCAAATTCATACCAAATGTTAGAGTAATTTTGAATAATTACCTTGGCATTTTGGTTATTTCCACTAAAATTTTCCAACCAATGTGTAGGTAATTTTTAGGAATTATCTTAGCATTAGGTTATTCGTTATTCGAGAGATAGTTTTCAATAGAGCTTGCGGGTGGGTCAAATTTCTCGTCCAGTGCTGCCATCTCCCCCCCTTACTCACCCTAGGGCTCTATTTTTCCCCGTTTGGCAGGGTAACTCTTAGTAGTTATTTTGTCAAGTCGGCCTTATAAAATACTTTTTACACTCTCTGATCGTAGGTAGCTTTTTGCACTCTTCGCATTTTGATTACACATCCTAGAGTTCTGCCTGGAGCGGACCGGTCCACTGTCCCAGTAGGGTAGTATGAGGTAATGTGGCCAAAACGTCCTGAACTTTCATTTCTCACCTGGCGAGTTGGAGTAGCACATGTGCGCTGACAACCACCTTTGGGTATGCTATAACATAAGGTATTAAACAAGCTATGCTTGTTTAATACCTTATAAGGCATACTAACATCTCCCCTTCCTACTTCGCACGACTTGAGCTAAGAGTTTCAGTCGGGGTGACCCTTTACATTTAAACTTGGTTGCCTTTTCAAGAAGTTATTAGAACATGGCAACGTTTACGACTTGCATTGGTATCCGAGTAGTAATTGGTTATCTCGATTGGAGCGCTTAGCAAGGGTCGTGCGGGGTAGGAAGGGGAGATGGCAGCACTGGACCCCCGTTAAAAAAAAAAAAAAAATCTAAGAAGACCCTCTAAACTGAACCGCACGCTCTTTTTTTCATCATTTTGGTCACGTGACCTGTGACGTCATATAGGTTTCTTGTAAATAAGTATACTGTATATTTCGTTTTATGTATTTTTATTTCTAATATATTTTATCATACAATTACAAGTTTTTTTTTTTTTTTCTGGAAGTAAATGATATGCAATTTTTTACGACTTTTTAATGGTTTTAAACGGCAATTCAAAAATGCTGTTAATTCGATGCGTATGTTAGTTGCAAATCTTTCTTTGCAAAAGTCTTTATTTTTAACAGTAAACTTTCGAGCCATTTTTATGATCGTGTTACCCGCCCGTTCGTATTATTCAAACTCCACGAAAGGCAGAGTTAAAATAATTCGAACGGACAGAAGCACTCTTCGGAAAATTTTCCTGTTAAAAATACGATTTTAGCAATACAAGATTTTGCAGTCTTTTTACGCATCGAATTAACCTTAATTTTGAATGGCCTTTTAAAACCATTAAAAAATCGTAAAAAATTGCTATCACACCATTTTTTCCAGTATTTAAATATACCATAACACTGAACTCAAAATCAAATGACCGAAATGCTAGTAACAATACAGTTATTTAAAAAAATTATGACACTAGACATCAGCAACATGTAGCAATTTCTAAACGTTTTTGATAATAACAATGTAAAAGAATAAATATATAAGCTGCCCTTATTAAATTATGATCGATAGGCCTACTAGTAAAATATCAGAGAAAATTAGATTAAGTACAATTAAATATTTGTATGTTTTGATCTCTTTAAAAAAAAAAAAAAAATGCTAAACGCGACAGTCAAATCGCCGAATTTATTCGAATTAACCCTGACTCTATAGACCAGCCAAAAAAAAGTTTGAAAATTTCCCGCATGGATGCATCTACTGGGACATGCAAATAATTAAAATTAAATTAAAAAGGCAGCCAAAATGACTTAACAATTTTTTCGGGAAAAATTTCGATCGAATTTCGAGATCAAAAACTTTAAAAAATAAATCAGTTTCAAATTATTTAGTAAACGTTGCTGATGGCAGTATCAATTTCACAAGATTATGAAAACATCAGTATTTACAGCCTCATAAAAATTTAAAAATACCGTAACTTTAAGAGTGATTTTTGGATACTCCTGACTTTTTTTCTAAATTCACTTATTGCAAGTGCTCTAATCAACCCTAATAATGCAATTGATGTTACTAGCATTTCTTTAAAAGAGTCACCTTAAATCTTCCGAGCAACTTTCCGCCAAATTCTAAAAGGATTTTACTTCATGATTAAAAAAACAAAATACTAAATTAAGACACGTGTCAAAACCTTGACGCCTCTGACGGGAACTGGAAAAGTTTGCCCTTGACTCGATTTATTTTAACATTTAATTTGCTTAAAAGTTGGACAATGTCAAAGAATTTTTGCACGATTTCCAAAAAAAATTAAAATATTACATATAAGATAATAGCTATATACCCCGACATCTCAAATTATGGATTTGATAGCATGTAAAATTTTCAAATTTAAAAACTCAAGACAACCCACCTCGGAAATTTCTCTTTAGATTTACATTTTCAAACTTAAAAATGGCTAAAAAAACTAAATAAATAAATACTTCTTAATAATGACTTTTGCTCGGCGATTTAAAGTGGCAGTGTTCAGAAGCAGATAAAAACCTTTACATGTTACATTTTATTCGACATATGTTAATTCATATAATCTTTTAAAGTTTAACTTTTGGAAGGGCCAGACTATTTGTAAAGTAAATAATTTCAGAGTAAGAAAATTTTGAAAAATCTTACGAACGATAAGAAAGTTTGCCCTAAATCAAAATCTATAAACGGATTTTTTTAATTGTCGTTGAAAAAAAAAGTAAGACATTTTTTTCAGTTTTCACAAAAGAAAAAACAAAATTCTCTAACTAAATAATATCGTAAAAAGCTGAGTTAGCGAAGTCAGCTTCCTCCTTTTCCAAATATGATTCATCGACAAAATTACGAGATTAATAATAATGATAATAATTTGAAATAAAAAAAAGATTACTTTTTTATCTGCTTCTTAAAAGATTCTGGAGTTCAGCATTATAGTTAATCTAGGGAAAGCAGCCGCAAAAGATTCCGCTGGAAGTCTTAACCCTAACCACTCAGAAAATTTCTAGCAGAGGAAATTCAATTTTCGGCTCGGTTACTGAAATTCTCAGTACACTATTTTGTCCACCCGGAATATTTTGCGACAGTCTTCCCGTTAATTTTCTAAATTACATAACTTTCTTTTTTTTTTGAACGAGCAGGAATGTTACTGAAATCAGACCAGTTTACTAATTCCTTAAACAATTGGGATTTTTTTTTCCTTTCAAAACTGCTGAAATATTTTAATAATATAATCAAGGTTTAAGTTTTTGAAAAATCCAAGTAAAAGACAAGTAATTTTATTTAAATAAAGGAGTATGAAAGGAAAAGTCGAGGAAAAAACTACACAATTGAACCCAGGGTATGAACAGAGAAAGTCACCAATTTCATCTCGGCCAGTCTCTACCCAAGCCACTGGGCTCAACGTGCAATCTTTCCTCGGCTTTACTATAGCTGCATACAAAATCGGATTCATGGGATTCATATCAAAAATTCTGAGTGCATTACAAGTCCTAGAGCCACAGTTAACAGTTTTTAAAATACAGCAAAGTTCTTAAAGCAAAATTTAAAAATAAAGTCTTTAGACGGCCCATAACTAATAATTTAACTATTTCCTGCTCGTTCGTTACAGAGTGCTATTTTTTTATAAAAACAAAAAAAAAAATTTTTTCCTGCACGTGATGATGACGTCGGCTGGGTCAACTTCGATGCCATCAAAAAGATGAAAAGTCCCGCTGGATGAGAGCTCCTGATGATGAATGGCCTAAAGACTTAGAGAGCATACCGAAAGAAAAAACAAGTAATTTTATTTATATAAAGGAGAAAGAAAGGAAAAGTCGAGAAAAACTACACAGTTGAACCCAGGGTATGAATAGAGAAAGTCACCAATTTCATCTCGGCCAGTCTCTACCCAAGCCACTGGGCTCAACGTGCAATCTTCCCTAGGTGAGGAGTTTCTAGTTTTGTGTCCCAAAACTAATAAATTACTTTTAATTTTTTCGGCATGCCCTCTCGGTCAAGAGTCACATACAACAGAGCGTTCTTTTACCCCTTCGGCCCCATTCGCCTAACATTTAAAACGACCTCAAAAGTCCCTATCGCTAGGTCGTCCCCACGGTGGTGGTCATCATGTGCGGGAGTCGTTCCACGGGATCGGTTCTCAGCATTATAGCTCCCCAATCCCACTTGCGGATCAACAAGTCCCCGTCCGGACCTCATACAGCGCCGGTAATTAGAAAACCTAACAGGATATGGGAAGCCCTAGTTACGCCTACCCGGCCACATGTCTGTATGAGTGCGTGAAGCACGTCTCAACCGCGTCATTAGACAAAGGCCCCATGACACGAATCGGTTCGCTACATTCCGGTTAAGGAATGTTCCCCTCTCCTACGGTTAGCAGCACATTCACGCCCCGCACGACTGACCACCACATCGAGTCTCCATACCAGAGGTCACCTGTACGTGGGCTAGGAGCTCTGTAAAAAGCTGGCTCTAAAGCTCCATCCCTCCCCTCGCGTCAGGGATGATATTGGCCGCCCCGACGGCTTAACCACGACGTCGAACGCGAGACGCTCGGGTCCCCTCACCAGCGACAAGCAGACCCTCGCTCCCTACCCCCTCCCATCGCGACCTCACTAACCCCATGAAAAAAAAAAAATAAAAAAAAAAACCTAAAAGTGACAGCCTCACCAGCGACGACAGGCCGTCATACGCAAAAAATGGTCTAAAACGACCAAAAAAAAGAAACCGCCGCGGAACGCCTGTCGTTGTATGTGACCCATCCCTAAAATATCCCTCGAAGATCTGTTGAAGCGCCGAACTCTTGAAGCTTTGAAAAAAGAAAAAAATTAACATTACTTAAAAATTTAAAGAACTTAAATCAAAAGCAAATAAAGAATTAATCAATTAAAAGTTTTAAATTGCATCACTTCTAAGACTCCAGCACCGGTACCACCAATGGTCTCTTCAGTGCAGTACAATCGAAGAGCTATTTTTAACTACAGAATTTTCCATTTACAGCATTTAATTCAACATAATTAAGCATTTTTTAGCTCCATTTAAGCCCTCACTTTCCCCACACTTAGCAACAAAAAAGGCTTTCGCTTATAAGAATTTAGACTTCTCCTTTAAACGTAATTTACCATCAATCCCGTAGGGCCCCATTCAAATATTACAATTCATCAACGATTTTCAGTCAAAATAATCTTAACCAATCCTTTCGCAATTTTAAGAGAACCCCCATCTCGTATACGAGATTTTAAACTACCATTTTTTTTTAATTTTTTTTCCCCTTACATCAATCCAGGAAGATTTTATTTCGAACAATATGGCCCAGAAAACAAAATATTTAGAACGACCTACTTATTAAAAAAAATAAAATACAGTTTTAAATATCATTATTCAAAAACAGCTTTGGAATAAAAACAGCGAAAAAATGATTTTATAATCGCACAAAATACCAGTAAAAATTAAATAATTTTTTTTTTACTGCCTCATTTAACTAAGAAAAATAATTACCTGATAAATCTTGACAGCTGTCAACAACTACAAGCGACATCTGCACATGATTTGCTGAACCAAGCCACAAGTCGGTTAAGGTGGTTGGATATAATGGTTCCATATATATCCATTTTAAATCTTAATCGAGCAACAGTCCAGTCAGGCAAAGACTATTAAACGGAAACAAGTCTTAGGTGCAAATACAATAGTAGTCCAAGGATGGTTATCATAAGAAACACTCTTGTAACACTCTTGTAACTCTTTCCACCTGTAACAGAAAAGAAAGAATATTAAAATTACTGCATTCTTAGAAATTTTTTTTTTTTTTTAATTTTTGAATAAATAAAAATCTTGTCAGTTTTGAATTTTAACTCTACGGGACCTTACACCACATTCAAACAGTGGGCCAGAAAAAAAAAAACATTTTTCAGAACAACCTAAACAATCTAAACAAAAATTTCAAAAAATTTTTATAAAGTTTAATAACATCAAAAAAATTGCCATCATGTTTGGCGAAAGACATATTTTCGTTACAATTGAAATGAAATAAATTATCACTTGCTGCAAAAAATGTATAAACAGCTAAACAAATCTAATTATTGACTTCTTGAACTTTAGAAAGGAAGAGCTTTAACTTCAACCTTACGTCTGTTAAACCAATAATGTCTTGATTCTGCCACAACTTCACATTCTTTTCAAACATTTTTCAAAAATAACATTCTTTCCGTTCTTAGAAAAATGAATCTAAGCCAAGCAAACAATATGAAAAGCACATATCTTATAGATCATCCAATACATTTGGGTTGACATTTTCACATAAAATATAGCATAAATGGATGAGCAGTAAAGGCTGGGGTAAAATTTTTTTCTGCAAGATCACTTACGTTGCATAACTTTTTGACATGTTCTATTTTAATCAAAATTTTTGTCGACTGCAGCAACTGAGCCCATAAATCAATCCGATTGGCTATAGTCTGTCTAAGAATAATTCAACCCATCCCTATTTTTAGTTTTACAAGTTACAAATTTTAAATGATGATATTCATTAAAACAGTTCTAAATCATTCTAAAACAGTTTGAATTCATCGGAGCATTAAATAACATCAAAATAATCTCTACTTACATTGAACTATGAATAATAAAAATCATTTGTCAGGCTGAATACACTTAAGTCCGAAGCCCAGACATTCCCAATGAATATCTGAAGTCGAAAGGTACTCTAATGCAAAACTGAAGTGGGTTAACAAATTCCTCAGATAAAAAGTGACCCCATCTTGGATAGTCCTCCTTTAAACATTCTTCAAGACCATACTCCAGGTGGCTTTGAAGAAGACCAGGATTTAAGTGTAAGGAAATCTTTCATCGGCCAAGTATCTTCTTGAGCTTGGAACCTGTCAAACATACAAAAAAATACACTTTTAATATTTTTACTTAAAATATTTTTCAAAAATCATTTTATTATTGCCAAATTATTTTCATTGCGATCAAGACTGCTATGACTTCATGCAAACAACTGGCCTGAGAAATTAAAATCCTTTTAAAAATTTTCATTAGATTATAATAAACTACTCCATTTCATTCAAAGAAAAAAATATTAAGAACAACTTAATTTACTACAACTAAATTATTTCAGAACAAATATTAGCTTCAAAATGATATGAAGGGTAAGACGTTACCATTTTAAAAAATTATTTGCAAAAATTTAACAAGTTTACCATGAACGAAAATGGAGCTCAGATTTAAATTGGTACATTAAAATAAATTGGTACATTAAAAAAAATTTCTTGACTAATCATTTATAAAAAAAAGCAACTTACAATAACACAGTCATCCTGATGATCTTAGCTGTACTAGCTGTAAAAGCACTTTGACGATTACTTGTGTAGTTGTGGCTCTTGCAGAAAATCGGAGCTGTGTATCTCTGCTCATACATTTTAAATGGTTATCTTCAAATCCTTATCAAAAGCAAAGAAAACATGTATTAATTAACATTTTAGAATATGTTCAATCATCATAATAATTAACGTTTTCCTCTTAGTAAAATTTAAATTTCTATTGAATTTTTCATTTAAAAATATGAAATCCAGTCAAAAATTAAAGAAATCTATTCATCTTGTTCTCAATTGTTTCTCCCGGTATTAAAAATTCGTACTGAGTTCCAACCCGATAGAAAATATCAATTCATTTAAAAATTGATAAACATTAAAACGAAACATGGATAGCGGCATTCGAGAAGTGCTCAACATTATGCACACTTACGTATTACAAAAACACGGCCTAATGATCTGACTATCGATTTCCCATATGACATAAAACTCCCAGGATTCGTTATTTGAAAAGAATTAATAGCAGCTTACAATAAAATTTGGAAAACGAAAGGCCAGCATTTCAGTGAATGGGAGAGAAAAAAATTCAGGCCAACACGTTGTACATAAAACTCCAAAAAATTAATTTACTAACCTTTTGAATTTATAATAAATCAAATCTTGAGAAGTTTTTTGACTGATTTATGTAGATTTAATGCGTTCATAATGCATACAGAACCCGATGTTTTCCGATAAAATTTCAGATTCAACTCACTGACATCTTTTCGTCGTGGACGCCATTTTGAGAAACTACAGCCACGTCACCGCCACCTCTGAAAATCGTTTCGAGGAATAATTGTCGCAAAGACGTCAAACAAATGTCAGGCGCGGAAATTCGAACGAGGGTTTGCTTCTTATTCTTATAATTTTAGGGAATATGCACTTCAAACAATTCGTCATATGCATTCAAAGCGAATTAAGATATAATTATTTATGGAGCTAATTATAAATGGAGATTATTAAAATTTTTAACTCACCAGAAACCCCAAGGAAAACATTCCAGTAAAAATCCCATCGATGCTCAATCCCCACAGCCCATTTCCAAATCATGCCATTCATATGAACTTCATATGATATCTTGTGTTTGGTCACACCTGTCATAAGAAGGAAAAAGAAAGCATTAAAAATCTTTCAATTTGAAAGAGCCGAAACGATTTCAGTCAAGATTTAAAATTAAAAATATAAAGATGTAAAAAAAAAAAAAAAAAAAAAAATTGTTTTAAGGCATTGAATGTGAAAGCATGACTTTTTGGTAAGCATAAAAATTTATGAACACTTCAACGCCTTTCTGTTTGAAAATAAAGCAAAATTAATGATTTTATAACAAAACACTTTTGAACGGAGTATTAAAAGTTTTATATAGTAACCTAATTGTTTATGGAACAAAGCAACTTACAATAATGCAGTCGTCCTGATGATCTTAGCTGTACTAGATGTAATAGCACTTTGACGATTACTTGTGTAGCTGTGGCTCTAGCATAAAATCATAGTTGTATCTCTGCTTGAATTTCCTCACACATTTTAAATTGTACCTTCCAATCCTTAACCAAAGCAAAGAAAACATTTATTAATTAACATTTTAGAACATATTCAGTTATCCTAATAATTAATGTTTCCCTTTTAGTAAATCAATATTTCTATTAAATTTATCATTTAAAAATATGAAATCCAGTCAACAATTAAAGGAATTTCTTTATCTTGTTCTTAATTGTTTTTCCCGGGATTAGAAATTGGTACTCAGTTCCAACCCGATAGAAAATATCAATTCATTTAAAAACTGATAACCGTTAAATGGAAAAACGGATAGGGACATTTCGAGAAGTGCTCAGCATTATGCACACTTACGTATTACAAAAACACGGCCTAATGACCTGACTATCGATTTTCCATATGACATAAAACTCCCAGGATTCGTTATTTGAAAAGAATTAATAGCAGCTTACAATAAAACTTGGAAAAAAAAAGACCAGCATTTCAGTGAATGGAGAAAACAAAAAAAATTCAGACCAACCACGCTATACATAAAAATCCTAAAAATTAACTCACTAACCTTTTTAATTTATAATAAATGAAATCTTGAGCATATTTTTGACTGATTTATGTAGGTTTAATGTGCTCATAATGCATATAACCTACACATGTTCAGGGTAACAATTCACGAGTCTAACTTACTAACCTGTTCATTTTTATATCCAATGAAATCTTAAAGGCCTTTTGAATTAATTTTTGACGTTTTTAATTATTTTTACTCTGCACTGAACTCGATGTTCCACGATTAAAATCCAACACCAAAACCCATTCCATCTCTACCGACGCCATTTTACTAAATGTCACCGCCACCGTTGACAACTACAATTTCCGGTTCTTCCGCCATTTTGATTCCATTTTCAGATATTTAAAAATTGGCGAAAATTGGAGCCGTCGTGAGTCTTTTTGAAATAAATATCTGCAATCAGGGATGATTGTTTTAAAACAAATTGGTTTAAAACATGGTGTTTTAAAACGTTTTAAAACATTTGAATAAAAAACACCGTTTTAAAACACTAACGTTTTAAAACACTGTTTTAAACACCGTATTTTATTAAGTGAATAAAATACGTTGTAAAATGCATTTTAAGAGGCCCGAGCCCGCATTTGACTGAAAATTTCCTGTCGCGCACGGAAATGTGTAATGTTTGTCCAAAACCACAGCTCAGAAGAAAAACATTCTAAGTGGTTAACATTTTCCACACAGATATGCCGTTTTTCTTCGCAAGCTTTTACGTAGATAGCCCGTTTTTCAACTGAGTTGGTAGGAAAAATGGTGGTCGTGACGTCATTGTGACGTCAGAAATAGGCCACTGCATGCGTAAGATCTATTTAAAACATTTTGAACGTGTTTTAAAACATGTTTTGAAACGTTTTAAAACCAGGCCGAATAAAAGACGTTTTAAAACGTTTTAAAACATGGGAAAATAATATAAAACGTTTTAAACTGTTTTTTATTAAAAAATGTTTTAAACAGCAACCCTGTCTGCAATATAAAAAAAATTTTTTTTGTGGCTATGTATTTTACTTTTAAAGAGACAAAAAAAAAAGGGGCGAAAACATTTCAATTGCTGGAGGTTTTACTCAGAATCAAATTAAACAAGCAGATTTCATAGGGTGTATTCTGGGAGCTCAACAAAACCGGCTCCAGCCGTCTTGAACCGTCCATGACCGGTATTTTCCACAGCAAAATGTTGTTGAAGCCATTTTTCGCCATGGCAAAAGCCGGTCATGGACGTTTCAAAACGGCTCACGCCGGTTTTGCCGAGCTCCCCGAATACACCCATAACAACATCCACCAAATAATTATATGAAGCAAAATATTTTTGTCAGAAAGAAATAAAATCAAAATATGGAATTATTAAAAATAAATTTGGCTGCAATGAGAGTTTCCAAATTACAAATTTTCCTTCAGCAACCATAACCAGCTACTATTCGATTGATATAAGCAAAATAAAATCAAAATGAAACCAGTTTGAAATCAAAATTTACGAAGTTTCATAACGTAGTAAGATTTTTGAGGAAAAATCTGTAAAAAGAAACAGAAAAATTGTTGGTAGGGAATATTACTCATAAGCTAAGCAATAGGTCAGAATCTGGAAATATTACATATTTTTTCTCATTATTCCTGCGAAAGCTATCATTTATGATTTCTCTCCTCTTTTCCTAATTTTATGCAACTGCATTTTATGCATCAAAAACTGTTTCCTTGCAAACCACTCAATTTACATTCAGAATTAAAAGCAATTTTATGCAGCAAATTTTCACCATATTATTTAAAACAAAAATTATAATTCACACAAAAATTAATTGTCGGAAGAAGAAACAAAATATAATGTTCTGAGTCAATTTCAAGATTAAATGAGGGACTTTAAAATTTCAGCTTGAATGAAATAATACTGCACGATTTTCCACTTGTTCAATTGATCAGGAATAAGGTTAGCTATTTGTCTTTGTCTAAAAACAATACAGAGAACACAACTTACCAATGAATCATTCCGGTGATGTTGGGTGTACCTGGACTTCCAACGATCCAAACATGTTACTGTAGTTTTTATTGAACCACAGAAGTTTGAATTGCACAACATTGAAGTTTAGATCCCAACTTGCACCCCATTATGTTAGTTGCTTCTTCTTATCTTAAACTATATACCATCCTCATCCTTTACAAAAAAAAAAAAAAAAAAAACAAATTAACAAACAAATTAAGCTCTTTAGGGAAAACTCATTTTTCTATGTAGTTCGAAGATTTACACATATGAATTCCTGCAAACTCTGGTAATTAAGAACAAGAATATTTTTAATGCAGTCGATCAAAATTTCAAGGAATCACTTAATATGTTTAAATGACCTCATCTATTATTGCATTCTGCTTCTGACTCAATGAAAAATATTCTCGGCACTTGAAAAACGTAACTGCTGGCATAAAACACGAATAACGGTAATCTAAACGCCAGCCATGTACATTACTTTATGCATAATATGAAATTTCATGGTTTAATAAAAAAAGATTATAACCAGCTGGCAATTAATTACTAAATCACTAATATCCCTAGATATTCGTAGTTTGATAATAAATAAAGAACGAAAATACAGTTCTACGACGAACAGACGGAGCATCGTGGGGTATAAAAATTCTTAAGTTTAACTTACTAACCTCTTCCTATGCATAGTGTTTCTATGCTTATGCAATGAAATCTTGATTCTTTTAATCGGTCCCTGTCAATTTTATGCAAATATTCTTCTCTTAAACATACACAACAATGTTTGTTCGAAACATAAAACATTAACTACTTCTTCTACATGACGCCATTATGCCACTCACCGCCAACTATCATTTCCGTTCCCTCGCCAAGGCTCCGCTCCGAGCGACTTTTTTTTTTATAAATATACACTTAAATATACCTGTTTACCTTATATAAGCGTATATATTTCCATCACGCAATTAGTTCGCGGGAAATATTGCTTTTTTATAAGCTAAATATATAATTTTAATGGTGGCGCTGCAATCAAGCATTCGAATATTTAAAAAAAAATTGGAGGGTAAAGAAAAAAAGGTCTTTCATTGTAAAAATTCTTATGCTTTCCAAACTGAAATTAACGGTAAATAGCTGAAGGGTTAACTGTATAAATACAGTTATTTATTACAGTTTATTTATACAGTTAACGGTTATATGGTTGACAACCGCGTCTTTCATTTTTAGTTACTATTTAACACGTTAGAGCACTCTGTTCCTTTTTTTTGTCAAACTGTTTAAATTATATTAATTTTAACGCCGGAAATACATTTTGTACCTAACTTTGATTCGGAAATTTGAAACAAAAATTGAGAAGAATATTTTTAGAAAAAAAATCAACCTCTCAAAGTGAGGTCAACAATGGTAAAAAAATAATTTCTTCTTCGCAGCCGACGTTAAAAATGTTTTGTTGAAAAAGTTTGGTACTAGATGTGCCAAATCGAACTCAAAGCATTGATGGCTTTTGTCCACCTGTGCATCAACTGTAACTTGGTAGCGATCAGTTTATAGAAGGAAAATAATCCTTCGCCTTTAGTGGAGAATATCGACGTCTCGGATCTTTTCCCAGTGGAGATCCGAATTTGGGATCGTCAAGTCGAGTGGAATATCAAGTACCTGGTGCCTTAGCCGATTGAGCTACTTGGCATTTAACTTCAAAGGAGGAAAAAAATAAAAAATCAGTTTTAAAATTTTAAGACGAAATATTTTTATTATATAAAACTTAAATTTTTTCCACATGAAAATTTAAAAATAAATCGGTGATTTTTTCATTGATAATTATTTACAATATTTACATAATGAAGATTAGTATCGTTTCGTACAAAAAAAAAACACGACAATATACAACTAATTTTTTTACAAAAAATATTAGGTCATCTTAAATCCATTAATATTGACTAATCTACAGTCTGTGTAATTTCTTATTTTTTTTAAATTAATTAATTGAGCAATATTGGCCACTTATTGAACAAAACCAGAAAAAAAATGGTGCGATTATAAAATTTCATTATTATTATTATTTTTTTTGACTCGACGTAATGCAATAACTCCCCGTTATTTAGGATCATCATCTTTAACTACGGTTTAATCAATTTACAACTCTGACAACCTTTTTAAACTACATGAATTATTGTTACAACGAACTCGAATGATCATTTAGATTTAAATGCATTGTTCATTGATCAATATAAGATTTCGTCCAGAAAAAAAAATTAACAACCTACACCAATTTTTTTAAATTTTAAATATCCGATCGTTCTGGATTTTCTCGGTTTTCAAAAAAGCTAAAAATTGATTTTACATACATTTACATCAGTCTCGGGGAAAAAAAATAGAAAAAGATACAGGTCTGACTAGTTTTGAACATTTAAAAAAAGAAAAAAATCAAACGTAACAAATTTGTTCGATTGAGAAAATCCAGAATTAATTTTCCAACCCGGCTAAACTAATTAAAATTCAGTCTTTTTTTTAATTTCAAATATTCATTGAAAAAAATGGCCATTGCACAAGGGTGATGATTAATAAATTGCTTTTTTTATATAACATTATTGCACAGATTATTATAGATACAATTTTTTTCTAAAAATATATAAAATCACCCTTCCACACAAAAAATGAAATAAATACATTTAAACAGTTCAACTCAGCTCGTAAAATCGTAATTTTTTTTTTTTTAATTTTTTTAACAAATATTTTTTAAATACGTTTCGAAAACAAAATTAGTGACTAAAATGAACGACTTTTCGCTTTTTTTTTATGAATTGACTCAGCTTAATTAATCACATAAAAGCCATTTTTATATTTAAAAAAAATAAAAATAAACAAAACAATGATTTAAAGATCATTTTTTTTAAATCTAAATTTGAGAGTGGCAAGTTTACGCAATAAATTAAGAAAAAAAAATTTTTTAATCTTAGCCACTTTAAAGCTTTTTTTTTTTTTTTTTTTTTTTTTTTTTTTTTTTTGTAATTTGAAAAAAAAAAATTTCGTTGATCCGTTCGAAAAAAAAGGTCAGATAAATGATTAAATTAATTGCAATGCGATTGGAAAGTTTCTCTTTTTTTTTTTTTTTTCAAAAAAAAAACTTATCATATGGACAACGACAACGCATATTTACTAATTGTAGGTCGGTTCGGGGTTTTTTCAGGCGAAAATTGCGACATAAAAAAAAAAAAAACAAAGTCTCTTTAATAGGCAAGAGCGATTATGTGTTTCTCATTCATTCATTCATTTAAAAAAAAAATGTTGTATTAAGATTTTTTGGTATATAGAGAATTTTGAAAACCAATTCCGAGCTTTAAAATTAATTTGAAATATTTAAAATGAACATCGTAAAAAAAAAAAATTTTTTTTTTCTTGTCATCGAGTTTTCAAAATTTTGGGTAATAAAAATAAATTATAATTTAAAATTCAAAATTTTAGCTGCCTAATCCTCATTTATTTTGAAAAAATGTAAAAGAAAAAAAAAAACATCCTGCAAGATCATTTTGTACGTCTATTTTGGATTCTTAATAGTAATGCATTGCTACCCTAAATTACCGGAAAGTAAATTTTTAACCAGACAAAAAAACAAAAAAAGTAAGTCAAGAGAACTTGGAAAACAGTACATTATTTTGAGAAATTTTGGAATAAAAAAAAAAAAAAAAAAAAAAAAAAAAAAATTATGTAAACGAATAATGTTGGCAATAAAAGATTTGGCAATAAAAGATCTGTTAAAAGTTTGGCAATATTTTGGCTTGGAGATAAGAATTAATTTTAAAAAACTTCAAAACTGGAAAACGCAACAAAATGCAGGTGGCTATTTGAATTTTTAGAACGTGGGCGCCTATTAGAATTTTTAGAACGTGGGCGCCTATTAGAAATTTTAGAATGTGGGCGCCTATTTGAAATTTTAGAAGGTGGGCGCCTATTAAAATTTTGAGAACGAGGGCGGCTATTACAATTATTAGAACCTGGGCGCCTACTAGAAATTTTAGAATGTGGGCGCCAATTAGAAATTTTAGAATGTGGGCGCCTATTAGAATTTTTAGAACCTGGACGCCTATGAGAAATTTTAGTATATGGGCGGCTAACAGAGTTTTTAGAACGTGAGCGGCTATTACAATTTTTAGAATATGGACGGCTTTTTAGAATTTTTAGAATGTGGGCGCCAATTAGAATTAGGCGCCTAATAAGAAAAAAATTTTACAAGAAGGCTTTACGTCTTTAAGGGAACTGTTACTTATTTTTTAGCTAGTACATTTTTTGTGGAAAAATTGGGCCTTTCATTTTGTTCCGCATTTTCAGAGTCCGAAATACTTTTTTATTGTGCATTAAAAAGTGGCCCTAGCCCTATTTTAAGAGAGAGCGAACTAAAATTTTTATTAAAAAAAAAAACCACGAAAAGTAATTGCGGGTAGCTTATTTAAAAAATCAAGCAGTTCTTAAGTTATTTTAAAGTTTTTCAACATTTTTTTTTTTTTTTTTTTTTTTTTTTTTTTTTTTTTTTGCTTTTAGCTCATAATTAGACTTTTACGTAATATCAAACGCATATTCCTCTTCATTTTTTCCAAAACCGAAATTTCTCCTCAAAAAATTTCCACAAGTATCTTTTTTTCTACATGAATTCCGCACACGAATTATTGAGCAATTTCAGAGCCCAAACGTCGAATTTTAAATCTTCAACGTGATCATTTTTAACGGGAAACAAAGGCGCCATATTGAATTTTTCAAATTCGACGGTTTGGCTTTACTTTTAAAAAAAAATTACAAATTTTATGGAATCTATTCAAAATTTTCAAATCCGTTAAAAAAAAGAAGAAAAAGAAATTTGGTAAAATTTGACAAAATTCATTCGTTAAAACTATAGAAATTCCATAAAATTTGCCAACAACACAATATGCTCTCCAAAATTCTAAAACATTAAAAAAAAAAAAAAAAAATTCAAAGAACGTGGGTCAATAAGGCCGATTTTTGGGCTGTTTAAAAAAAAAAGTTTTTTTATGTTAAAAGGTGGTTTCATATGAGGTTAATAAGGGGTCATAAGTGGCACTGAGTTGCGCGCATGCTATGGCCATTTTTTTAAATTTTTTCGCGATTTATTTATCAACTACTTGTTTTCGAGAACATTTTTTTTAAAAAAACTTGTTTCGCGCCTTTTCGGAAGAACACTTTTTAAAAATGTTCTCGAAAACAAGTAGTTGATAAATAAATCGCGGACCTTTTATTCATGTTTTACTGATTAATGAGATCAAAATATATATTCGCACAATAATGCATCTGATCCATTTAAACGTTAGGCATGTAATATGAATGAAAAATACGGTTAAAACAGAGTATAAACATTAAAAATCAGCCATCTGAAATTCAATTTCCTTCATTTTACAATGGCGCACATATGTGCTTAAGTTGGAAATGGTGAATTAAGTAAGCTTTCAACATTAGAAAGCTCGTGTGAAAAGGAAATTAGGGCCATTCAACGGCTTCTTCATGAGGCCTAAAAACCATGCGAATTAAGCATGTGTGAACACGCCGGTCGCAACCTTAATATGGTGCAGTAAATTGGCCTTCATGGCTACTATTTGTCTGCCACTGGAAGATTTCCGACTGTCATGTTCACAACAGCGAAAAGTGAAAAAATTTAAAAAAATGGCCATAGCATGCGCGCAACTCAGTGCCACTTATGACCCCTTATTAACCTCATATGAAACCACCTTTTAACATAAAAAAACTTTTTTTTTTAAACAGCCCAAAAATCGGCCTTATCGACCCACGTTCTTTTTTGAATTAACTGCAGGAGGCAGACAAAAAACTATTCAGGGTCTTAAGGGTAACCAATCATAACACCGCTAGCAGAATAAATAAAATTTTCTGATTGATTTATAGGTAGGCCCCCTAGCAAAATTCTGATTGGTTACCACTAAGCGCCAGAGTCCGCCTGACTTTAAAACTTCAACAAAATTTTTACAAATTCGTATAAAATAGTTTTAAAAAAAATTAACAGCTAAAATTGAATAAAATTTTCTTTAAAAAAAAAAGTAAAGCCCTTGAATTTACTTCGAATCCGATCAACGAAACTTTTTTTTTTCTGCATAATTTTTCCTTTCAAACGTTTCCAAATCAATTCTCGCAAGTGCCAAAAAAATACAAAAACAAAAATTTCCATCCAATCGTACGTTTCCTTTCTTATCGGAAAAAAAAAAAAAAATTGCAATCGCAGACCTAAAAATAACTCCTACACGTTCGTTTGGTCAATGTCCTCGTAAATTTGCATTCATCGACGCAAAAAACATAAAACAAAAAAAAAAAAAAAAAAACATTTTTTATGGCTCGTTTAAATAATCAGTCTCTTGAATTTTTTTTAAAAACTATGTACACAACAACTTTTTTTTTTCGTTTTTTTATAATTTTCTTACAATTTTTTTTGATTAAAAATTTTTTTTATAATTAATATTAATAGTAAAAAAAAAATAGTCTTTTGTACTCTATATCACAATTTCAACGTTTTAAATTATTTTCTCAGTCGATTTTAAATCGTTTTATTTTTTTCGGAAACCGGTTCCTTTTTTTTTCGTTTAAAAAAGTTTTTTTTTTTTTTTTTATACATATTTTTTAAATTTTAATTTTACAATTTTCGACTTTTCACCAATAAGGCGTATCGTTAGTTAAATGGTTCCAACTTGCAAATTCCGACCAGGAATCCAGCTGGGCGTTCGGTTTAACATCGTCGCTGAACCTGCGCGAGAGATTAATTTTGGAACCGATCGTCGAATCATCGTACATCGAAATTATTTGATTTGATTTTGACTGCTGAAAGGGGGGCTGCTGGGGTTGCTGACTCGGGGGGAAATCTTTTTTCACGATAAAATAGTTTTTCCCTCCGTTATTGTCCCAAAATTCCACTCCCATCGTGCGGTAACAAACGCAAAACTGTAATTTTTTAGATCTCGGAGGGAGGGTCAACCGGAAGGAGAAAGTGTCGTAAAGGACGGTCACCCCGTGGGCGGGGGGGCTGTTCGGGACGTATGTGCAAAAGGCGTCCTCGTGGGTTT
The DNA here is from genome assembly GCA_037577465.1 of Liposcelis bostrychophila. Classification (NCBI taxonomy): domain Eukaryota; kingdom Metazoa; phylum Arthropoda; class Insecta; order Psocodea; family Liposcelididae; genus Liposcelis; species Liposcelis bostrychophila. Next base: position 10,730,390 of record CM075209.1, read on the forward strand.
CCCAATCGTCGGATGTCGTCCGAACGAAAACGTCCTTGTGGAATGCGAGGTTTCGGACTTTGACGGTCCCGACGACGACTTGCTCCGATTCCTTCACGATCACATTTTCCAATGAGACGTTGTTCGTGTCCAACCGGCGCCGGAAATCAAGGTAATCGGAAGCCGGCTGCTGAAATGTGACTTCCCACGGTTCCGGAGCAACTTCCGCGCATGCCCCTTGGGTCACTTGGGCGAGGAATTGAAAACTCCATCGGGGAGGCATGTTTGACGGCTCCGTCATTGTGCGTACCTGGAAAGTATAAACAGCATTTGTAAGGCGTTTTTCATCGCAATGAAGAATTTTAATAATTTCCAGCGAAGGGTGTTTTAATGTAATACTTGACACGAAATTCTAAATTTTAAACGGGGGGGATTTTCCTTGAAAAATGAAAAAATGAAACTTATTTCTGGAAAACAGTGGAGTCAGTAGCCATAAATTATTGGGAAGGGGAGGAAAATATTTGTAAAAAACATTGTCTAAAACAAGTTTCGGTGGGTATTGGATTGAAAATGAAATATCGTAAGAAATTATTGGGCCGAACGGGGAGGGGACAAAATCTAACAGTGATCACGGTGGTAAACTGGCAATTATTATTTGACTTAGTTGTCGACAAAATCTGACTTCACAGGTGTGCTAGGGACCTAAAAAGAAACTAAAATCCGTTTAAATGAAAATCGTACATGCTCGTCTTTGGCAAATATAACCAAATTTCTTGCTTTTGTCGCGTCATTATTCTTAGAAGACGGCGTTTGCCATAAGCTAACTATAGGTGGCGTATCAAGTAATTTTTTTTCCTCATTTTACACAAATTTAAAACCTAAAAATAATTTTTTTTTTTGTTTTTGCAAAAAAAAAAAAATAGGGAATTTCACATAAAAATTAAAAATAAAAAAAATCACATTGAGTATCGCCTTACATTGCAATGCATTAAACAAATTTATATCATGAATGTACCTGAAATGAATATTTTTAGGTCAAATCAAACACCGATGAAATTATCGACAATTCATATGATATAAATTTGTTTATTGCATTGCAATGTAAGGCGATACTCAATGTGATTTTTTTTTATTTTTAATTTTTATGTGAAATTCCCTACTTTTTTTTGGCAAACACAAAAAATAATTATTTTTAGGATTTAAATTTGTGTAAAATGAGGAAAAAAATTACTTGATACGCCACCTATAGTTAGCTTATGGCAAACGCCATCTTCTAAGAATAATGACGCGACAAAAGCAAGAAATTTGGCCATATTTGCCAAAGACGAGCATGTACGATTTTCATTTAAACGGATTTTAGTTTCTTTTTAGGTCCCTAGCACACCTGTGAAGTCAGATTTTGTCGACAACTAAGTCAGATAATAATTGCCAGTTTACCACCGTGGATGGGGCAACGGAACCTCTAAAAATGATTCCCTACCATTTTTCCAAAAAAAAAAAAAAAAAAATTAATATCTAATCCATTTTTCCTAAAAAAGAAAAGAAAAGAAAAAAAAAAAAAAATCAGTTCCTAATCCATTTTTCTAAAAATTTTGGTTCCTAAAAATTTTAAATTCATAAAATAAAATTTCCTTAGAAGTTTTTCCTTAAAAATTTTAGGAATTTCCTAAATTAGGAAATTTTAGGAATTTAGGAATTTCCTAAAACTTTGGTTCCTAAAATTTTTTTCCTCACTAATTTTTTTCCGACTTTTAATTTTTCGAAATTTTTTTAAGCTTAATTCCTAAAATAAAAGTTCCTTAGAAGTTTTTCCTTAGACATTTTAGGGAATTCCTAAAATCAGGAAAATTTAGGTACTTCCTAAATTAGGAAATTTTAGGAATTTTCTAATTTAAAATTTTGCTCCTGAAATTTCTTTCCTAACTACTTTTTTTCTGACTTTTAATTTTTCTAAATTTTTTAATTCCTAAAATAATTTCCTTAGAAGTTTTTCCCTAGAAATTTTAGGAATTTCCTAATTTCCTAAATTTCAGAAGTTTCATAATTTTTGGTTCCCAAAATTTTTTTCCTGACTATTTTTTTTTTCTGATTTTTTATTTTTGTAAAATATTTTAATTCCTAAAATAAAATTTCCTTAGAAGTTTTTCCTTAGAAATTTTAGGAATTTCCTAAAATCCTAAAATTTTAGGAATTTAGGTAAATTTTGGTACTTTCTTAATTAGAAAATTTTAGGAATTTTCTATTTTCCTAAAATTTTGGTTCCTAAAATTTTTCTCCTAATTATTTTTTTTTTCTGATTTTTAATTTTTCTAAAATATTTTATTCCTAAAATAAAAGTTCCTTAGAAGTTTTTCCTTAGACATTTTAGGGAATTCCTAAAATCAGGAAAATTTAGGTACTTCCTAAATTAGGAAATTTTAGGAATTTTCTAATTTAAAATTTTGCTCCTGAAATTTCTTTCCTAACTACTTTTTTTCTGACTTTTAATTTTTCTAATTTTTTAATTCCTAAAATAATTTCCTTAGAAGTTTTTCCCTAGAAATTTTAGGAATTTCCTAATTTCCTAAATTTCAGAAGTTTCATAATTTTTGGTTCCCAAAATTTTTTTCCTGACTATTTTTTTTTTCTGATTTTTTATTTTTGTAAAATATTTTAATTCCTAAAATAAAATTTCCTTAGAAGTTTTTCCTTAGAAATTTTAGGAATTTCCTAAAATCCTAAAATTTTAGGAATTTAGGTAAATTTTGGTACTTTCTTAATTAGAAAATTTTAGGAATTTTCTATTTTCCTAAAATTTTGGTTCCTAAAATTTTTCTCCTAATTATTTTTTTTTTTCTGATTTTTAATTTTTCTAAAATATTTTAATTCCTAAAATAAAAGTTCCTTAGAAGTTTTTCCTTAGACATTTTAGGGAATTCCTAAAATCAGGAAAATTTAGGTACTTCCTAAATTAGGAAATTTTAGGAATTTTCTAATTTAAAATTTTGCTCCTGAAATTTCTTTCCTAACTACTTTTTTTCTGACTTTTAATTTTTCTAAATTTTTTAATTCCTAAAATAATTTCCTTAGAAGTTTTTCCCTAGAAATTTTAGGAATTTCCTAATTTCCTAAATTTCAGAAGTTTCATAATTTTTGGTTCCCAAAATTTTTTTCCTGACTATTTTTTTTTTCTGATTTTTTATTTTTGTAAAATATTTTAATTCCTAAAATAAAATTTCCTTAGAAGTTTTTCCTTAGAAATTTTAGGAATTTCCTAAAATCCTAAAATTTTAGGAATTTAGGTAAATTTTGGTACTTTCTTAATTAGAAAATTTTAGGAATTTTCTATTTTCCTAAAATTTTGGTTCCTAAATTTTTCTCCTAATTATTTTTTTTTTTCTGATTTTTAATTTTTCTAAAATATTTTAATTCCTAAAATAAAATTTCCAGAAACCTCTAAAGGGACTTTAGGAAATTTCCTTAGAAGTTTTCCCTGAGAAATTTTAGGAATTTCCTAATTTCCTAAATTTCAGAAGTTTCATAATTTTTGGTTCCCAAAATTTTTTTCCTGACTATTTTTTTTTTTCTGATTTTTTATTTTTGTAAAATATTTTAATTCCTAAAATAAAATTTCCTTAGAAGTTTTTCCTTAGAAATTTTAGGAATTCCTAAAATCCTAAAATTTTAGGAATTTAGGTAAATTTTGGTACTTTCTTAATTAGAAAATTTTAGGAATTTTCTATTTTCCTAAAATTTTGGTTCCTAAATTTTTCTCCTAATTATTTTTTTTTTTCTGATTTTTAATTTTTCTAAAATATTTTAATTCCTAAAATAAAATTTCCAGAAACCTCTAAAGGGACTTTAGGAAATTTCCTTAGAAGTTTTCCCTGAGAAATTTTAGGAAATTTTATTTTCGGAATCCAAAAATTTTAAGAAAATTGAAAATTAGAGAAAAAATGATGAGGAAAAAAGTTTTGGGAACCAAAATTTTTAGGAAAAAGGTATTAGGAATTTATTACTTTTTTTTCTTAATAGGAAAAACAGATTAGGAAAGATTGTAAAAAAGAAGTGAGGGAAGCGGAAACCTAAAATTTCCTTAAAACTTGGATCACTAAAACGTAATTACGGAAAGAAAAAAAAAAAAAAATCTCCACAGTAAATATTTTTCGTTCGGGAAACGGGCGGAGTCTCTCCCTTTCGCTTCCTTCGGTCCAGCCATTGAGCAAACAACAACTGCTTAAAAATTCCGTTAAAGAAAAAAAAAGTTGCTCATCTAAATAAACGAAATTGACATTTCCGCCGAACAGTTTATTTAAAAAAATAAACATTGCTTCCTCTCACCTTCAAAATAAACCGATTAAGTTTAAAAAACAAATTAAAATGAAGCAAGACATTTCCGCGGATACTTACAAAAGTCAACGGGAACCCTCTATCGTCTGCGAAAACCACCCTCTTCTTGTTTTTGTTTGGGCTCGGTATATCCAAGACATCGCAGCGAACCACTAAGCAAGGTCGTCGGGGGACTGCGACAGGCATATCCTCTTGATTCTCTGACGTTGCCAAACGTAGCTGACTCAGATTCCTGGCTAAAGTGATCGCCGGAGTCTGTACGGATCTCAGAGTCGGGGAGCTGCACCGGCCGTGAAATGTGAAATGCGTCGGGGGACTAGTCCCGAAAAGAGGGGGGCTATGACTAATGTAGGAACTTGAATTCGGGCTGGAGCTCAGGGCCGTGGGGAAATCTAATGGGGTGTTCCTTGTTGGAAAGGACGAAGGATTCCCGGGATTCTCTGTTAAGATGTCGCTTCCCTCATGATATGGATGGTGGTTTTGTGTGGGGTAATAGCTGGTCGAGAAACTTATAGGTGAACTGCCTGCGACGAGTACGTCGATGTCTGCTGGCATCGCAAAGATTTAGCTCCACCTGAAAAATTAAAAAAAAAAAAGAATTAATTAACCTTAATTAATTAACCTTAAATTAAATTAAAGAGCACATTGCGGTTCATCCAAAAAAAATTTGGATAAAACGAATATCGATTATTTTGCACTTTTAATCCAAAAAAGTTTGGATGAAAAGCAAATCAGCCATTCTTGCATTATTTCCAAAACAAGTTTGGATGAAAAGCAAGAAAATATCATTAGTTCATCCAGAAAATATCGGATGAAACGAATGTTGATTTTTTTTGCGTTTTAGTAAAATGTAAAGTTTCATTCCAAAAATTTGGATGAACGAATATTTTTATGTTGCGTTTTATCCAAATTGGCAAAACATTTGGCCAAATGCAGTCAATATCGAAGATCAGTTATTTTGCGCTTTATCCAAATTGATTTTTATCAAAAAAAGTTTGGATAAAAAACAAAATCAGTCATTCTTGCATTTTCTCCAAATTGCTATTCATCAAAAAAAAATCTGGATGAAAAGCAAGAAATTTATTCAGCAGTTCATTGGATAAAACAAATATTGGTGATTTTTCGTTTACCCAAAAAAAATTTGGATCAAAAGCCAAAACAGTAAATATTAGCTTCAATTTAAAAAATTTTGGATGAAACGAATATTGACTGCATTTGGCCAAATGTTTTGCCATTTCGGATAAAACGCAACACAAAAATATTAGTTTCATCCAAATTTTTTGGATAAAAGTTTGCATTTTATGAAAACGTAAAAAACCAATATTCGTTTCATGCAAAAAAAAAAAAAAAAAAAAAAAAAAAAAAAAAAAAAAAAAAAAAATAGATGAGAAGCTATTGGGAGGAAATGCAAGAATGGCTAATTTGCTTTTCATCCAAACTTTTTTGGATAAACTCAATTAGGATGAAATGCATTTTGGATGAACTGCTGAATAACTTTCTTGCTTTTCATTCAACTTTTTTGTTGGATAAAAAGCAAATTCGGACAAAATGCAAGAATGGATGATTTGCTTTTCATCCAAACTATTTAGGTTAAAAAGCAAGAAAGTAATTCAGCAGTTTAACCAAAAAATTTTGTATATAACAAATATCGGTTATTCTTCGTTTTATCCAAAAAAAATTGGATGAAACGCAAAACAGTCAATATTCGCTTCAACCAAAAAAAAGTTTGGATGAAACAAATATTGACTGCATTTGGCCAAATGTTTTGCCATTTTGGATAAAACGCAACGCAAAAATATTCGTTTCATCCAATTTTTTTTTGCGTGAAACGCATTTTGGATGAACTGCTGAATAACTTTCTTGCTTTTCATCCAAATTTTATTTGCATAAAAAGCAATTAGGAATAAATGCAAGAATGGCTGATTTGCTTTTCATCTAAACTTTTTTGGATAAAAAGTAATTTGGACGAAGAGGAAAATAACCGACATTTGTTTCATCCAAAATTTTTTGGATAAATGCATTTCGGATAAACTGTTAAATAACTTTCTTGTTTTTCATCCAAATTTTTTTTCGATGAAAAGCAATTTGGATAAAAAGAAAATATCGTTTATTTTGAATAGAGACCCTTAATTAGAAATCTAATTAAGGGTCTCTAATTTTGAACTCTATCCAAATTACTTTTTATCCAAAAAAAATTTGGACGAAGTGCAAAATAACCGATATTCATTTCATCGAAGATTTTTTGGATGAAACCAAAAACATTTTGGATGAAACGAATATTGACTGCATTTGGCCAAATATTTTGCCAATTTGGATAAAACGCAACGCAAAAATATTAGTTTCATCCAAAACTGCTGAATAACTTTCTTCCAAATTGGTTTTGGATGAAAAGCAAATTGAAGGAAATGCAAGAATGGCTGATTTGCTGTTCATCCAAACTTTTTTGGAAAAAAGGAAATTGAATGAAGTGCATATTTATTTGTTTCATCCAGAATTTTTTGGATGAAACGCAAACATTATTTTAGCATTCATTCAATTTGCCAAATTAAATTAAATTTTATCGGTTGAAAAAAGTTTTTAAAATTTCCGAATATTATCGGAATCGGATCTCAAATAACTAGGCATTAAATTAAATTATAAAAAAAATTCTTAAGTTCTGTAGGATTAGACTTCTCGTTTAATGTGGGCACTTGGCAGAACGAATGAAAATAAGGCGCTCAAAATTTTCCAAGCGAGGAGAAGGGGGGGCTTGGCCAAAATTATTTTCAGGCCTTGTTCATAAGCGAAACATGGAATATTTTTTCACATGGAACAAAAGAATTTTGCACGAGCGATTTGTCCTCAACATTTAAAAGAAACTGACAAGTATGTGCGAATTAACGAGAGATTATTGACATTTCATAAAAAAAATCATAATAAAGAAGGAAAAAATAATAATAATAATACATTTTATCATTCATTAAATTTCACACTTCCATCCCCTTACATAACAGAAATCCAAGTCCATGTCCTCAATAAATACCCAACATTAAAAAAAAAAAAAAAAAAAAAAAAGTTTCTTGATAATATTTAAAGTGAAAGGTTAACCAAAGATAATGGCTTAGGCCAATCGAAAAAACCTAAAAATCAACGGACAAAATTTTGACAGATTCTTCCACAAATATTTTCTTTCCTCAGGTAAATAAAGAAACAAAATAAATAAATAAATAAATAAATAATCAGCCAAATCAACGGAAGTTTAAAAATTTTCCCGATTCGGGAAATTCGAGAACTTTCAGCGGCGGAAATTACGTAACCACGAGGATCGTTTTGATGGAAAAACGACACAATAAATGACAGCCTGTTGAATGTCAAACAAACAAATCATCATCATTTATTAAGCAGTGATATATCAAAAGTTTTTATTATCGGCGGATGTTAAAGTCGCCTGTTTAGGCTTTAAATATTCCATTTAAGAAATTTCTTTCTAGTTTTTTTTTTTTCTTTCGGGCGTTTTATCAGCTATCGGTAATTTTTTTTTCTTTTTTCAACGAAAGGCTTTCAAGAAAATTCTGGTCTTTGCCGGAAAAAAAACACGAGAATTTTTTTTTTTTTTTTAATACTACGACAATTAAGGCGCTTACGTTTTTATCTACGGATTAAAAAGAATAAGTGCATCCGCAATTAATGCACCGCTTTTATCATTTATGCAATGTTAATTTTTTTTAAAAAAATGTACGATACACGTTTTTAGAGATAAAAAGTTTATCAAACTGCAAAATCACTTGTATATTTTGACGGTTGCTGTCTTAACGATGAAATTGTTTTGATTTAACGGCATCGAAAAAATGTAAATAAATAATTAACAAGGCCTAAACGACAGAAAGAAGCTTAAGCGGAAAAAAAAAGGTCTCGTATATGTCTCCACTTGCGGCTTAATCCGATAGCAACATTAATCCGCGGACGTTAAAGAGCCAAATCAAAACGTTTTTTCGTTACTCATAGTAGGAAAGAACCACTTTGAGCTTCGTAAACCATTTTCCTTTCTAGGTTAACAATATACTATTTCTTTTATTTTTCATCGCTCGGAGTGAAAAGTGTACTTTTTCTCCCTAGGGAGTAGGGTGGACCGAAAAACACGAATTTTAAAATTTTAAAATGACACAGCGCTTAAAAGTTGCATTTTTAGCCTTCATATTAACCCTAATTTTTTTCAGATTTTTTGGAGGCCGATTTCTGCTGCCCCAGAGGCCTAAAATTTTTCAAAATCTCATTAGGGCCGAAAAAGTTAAAACCATATTTTGGTGCGAAAGAGTTCATTTTCTATCGTAAATTTTCCAGAAATTTTAAAAATTAAGTCAAGGTGTACGGAGTGCACCCGGCCAAGTAATATAAAAATTTTAAAGAATAAACTTGGCTCCCTTTTTTACACGATAAGTTTTTTTTGGGATCCGTTTTACAGTAATTGGAGTCATTTTTTAATGTATCAGCCGAAAGAGGTACGCGGAGTTTAATAACAGCTGTTTTTTCTCATAAATAAAAAATTGCTTTAAATTTCGTAAAACCATCTTCATTTTTGAAATTCACGGAAAATTTCCGATAGAAAATTAACTCTTTCGCACCAAAATACGGCTCCAATTTTTTCGGCCCTTATGAGACTGAAAAGCTTTAGGTCTCTGGGGGGCAGCAGAAATCGGCCTCTTAAAAAATCTGAAAAAAATTAGGATTAATATGGAAGCCAAAATGCAACTCGCCTTCGGCTCGGGCTTCAAACTCGGTCTTGACGGGAAATTTTGTCGTTTGCATCCCTTGTAAAGTAATATACTATTTCACTTCGTCTGGTTGTTAGGACGCACCTCTCCTTACGAAAGATTTTAAAATTGTATTGTTTCATTACAAATAATTTTTTTCCTGAAAAAAAAAAAAAAAAAAGTACTTGGAAGTAAAAAGATATTGGAAGAAAAATTTCGGGAGCTTCTGAGTAAAAATGAACCTCCCCCCTCTTATCCTCTTAGCCCCCCCCCCTTATTAACTCTTTAACGCCCGAATTTTAAATTTTATTTTTACATTTTTTTTTTCTTTTTTTTTTGTGCATCTTGAGGTTTTCTAAATTAATAAATAGCAGCTAACTTCTGCCATCGCGAAAGGGCTAGAGGGACCGGTTCAGTTATTTATTTTGTGGATCAGATTTTATGACGCAAAAGCTGGAAGTTTTTTTTCTTCTTTTTAATCGTTTTCTAATGGATTTTTAATAGTCCTTTAGTCATCATGGAAATTGATCTAACAATTTTTTTTAAATATTGAAACGGAAAATTTCACCAACGTTAATGAGTAAGATTTTCCTCTTTTCGTTTAAATGGAATTTCTAGAATTTCTTTGCTGCCCTCAGTAGGTCCTTTTTTATTAATCTTCCATAACTAAAAATAACCAAGACTTTTTATTTTAAAGTGGCTTAGCAGCGTTCTTTCAAATACATTAAAAAGATAGAAATCAAGTCTCAACTTGCGGTTTAAGTCAATATAGAAGCTTCTATTAATCCTAGGTGCTCCAATTTTTTTTCTGATTAGGCTCGTACGAAAAAGAGATGTATAAATTATATCAAAATCATGCCCAAATGCAAAAAATTGGACATACATAAAAAATGCATAAATCATGTATAAAGAACTTGAGTTTTTAAAAGTAAACTATGTTTTCCATTTACAAATGATGCACAAATTATGCATAAATAATTATGCAATCATGCATAAATATTTATGCAATCATGCATAAATAATTATGAAACCATGCATAATTATGCAACCATGCATAAATAGTTATGCAACTATGTATAATATGCATAAATATTTATGCAATTACGCATAATTTTTCATAAAATAGGGAAAAAGTTGAATGTGTATAATATTTGCAAATATTTGTGGTCTATGATTTAAAAAAAAAAATTAATAAATTAAAAAAATTATGCATATCCAGAATTTTCATGCTTTAAAAAATTATGCAAACATTTTGTAAAAATTATGAATGTCCAAATTTTTGTAAAAATTATGCAAAAGTAAGACACTTTTATATTTCTTGTTTTTTTTGGGAAAAACTCTTTTAGGCGGGGGGAGGGTGACTTTTGTACACTGAAAATGGTTTTATAACGGGGGGTAACACGGGAAAACTTGAGGTAACTAAAGTAATAATGGAGAGTACCTGAAACTACTAAATTACTTTAGGAAAAACGTATCAAATCGTGGCAACTTGGTATCTATCGCCTAATTAATTTTCAAAAAAATCTCGACGTCGGCACCGGCATCGACATCGACTTCGGACCCCTGATTTAGCGTGAAATTAAAGAAATACGTATATACGGTACATAGTTTTCAATTTTTGGCAGAATATTCTTTAGGAAATTTTTTTTTAGAAAATCTTAAAAACATATTTTTGTAACAAAACAAATATTTTTAAAAAATAATTTTCCAAGAAAAAAAATTTCCAGTTTCTTTTTGGCCCAAAAAGTTAGAGCCGTGGCCAGGTTGAGATGCTATAAGGGGTAAAAGGGGAGCATAGTTTTCTAAGGGGACTTAACACTGAATCTTTACAAAATATGACAATACACAGCGAAAGGGAATATAAGAGGGGAGAGATCAAACTCCTCAGGACATTCCCGTTTTTCACCCCTTTTGGATAAGCCCTCAGAGACCTCCCAAAGATTTTTAAAAAGATTAGCCTACCGCGCAGAAGTTTTTTTTTTCGTTTTTTAAAAAAAAAGTCTGAGAAATACAAAATTAAAACAAAGGACAGCCATCACTTTTCCCACTTCCCGAAACAAAAAAAAAAAACCTATTTTCGACTTCGGAATTCCTACGACTAAAAATAACAATCAAAAATCAGGCCTACGCGATACACGAAGCGGAAAAATCCTACACAATCCTGACAAGCCGGCATGGATTGAATTCTGGTTCGGCGCCAGACCAGAATCACCAGATGCCAGTAATAACATTAATAACGATTATAGGTTATCTAAGAAAATTCGTCTTACGGTGCCTTCGGGTTGGAAATTTTAATTTTTTCACCTTCAAGGCTCATAAAAAAAAAGAGCTCGTCCTTCTGACGTCAAGTGCCCACAGAAAATACCTATCGTTTTTAAAAAAAAAAAAAAAAAAAAAGAAAAAGAAAATTGCATTTAATACAACAAACTTATTATAGGGCCATGACCTCGCTATTTAAAATAAAAATAAAAAATAATAAAATTGGCTCGCATCCACTTGATCTAATTCTTTCGTCGAGAGAAGAATATCAAATGAGATGACGTAAAAAATGTCTTGGATTGCGTTAAAGTAAAAAACCCGAAAAAAGAAAACTGTCTTTATTTTTGCGAAAAAATTGTAAACGTTAATTGCTAAAAATGAATCAGAAATTAATTGTCTTTTTAAGATCAAAAGGGGGAAAAAATAATGGTATGAATCATCCAAGTCTAAAAATCAGCATAAACACATTTTTATTTTTGCAATTTCAAGTTCAAGGATTGTCGTACTTAGAATCGTATAAACGGTGAAAACGAAATAAACAAGATTAATAGGGTTTTGACCGGATTAATCTCTTTCCATCGCTGTTTATGTGAAATTTTAATGAGTTCGAAATAGCGAAAACGAAAAAAAAAATAATAATAAAAATTATTCGTTCAAATTCTCGTCAAAATATGGATTAAATCAATAAATATGATTAAATCGATAGTAATGTAACGGAATCGCTGAGCAAAGGGCGTTCTTAGAAATTAAGAGTTAAAATTAGAACAAAAACGAAGCTAAGATAGGCCTAAAAAATCATGCCAAAGAACAAAGACAATTTTCCCAGAGTTTAGAAACGGAATTTCCGACTAAAGCTTATAAGGATTTGAAGTTTTCTTCAAAAGCAGGAAATTTCAAAAGAAATAATGCTAGGAATTCATTTTTTAGGAAAAGCGGATTAGGAATTTATATTTTTAGAATGAATAGATTAGGATTTTTTTTTTTTTTTTTTTTTTTTTTTTTTTTTTTTTTAGGAGAAATGGACTAGGAAAAACGGTAGGGAATCTTTCCTGGCATTTTTTTGCCAGAATTCTGTTCCCTAAATCCATTTTTTCAAAGAATAAATTCCTAATCCATTTTACTTAAAAAAAAAATTCCTAATCCATTTTTCCTAAAAAAAATAAATTCCTAATTCAATTTTATTAAAAAAATAAATTCCTAACACATTATACTTTTAAAAGAAAATTCATAGTCCATTTTTCCTAAATAAAATAATTTCTAATCCATTTTTTTTAAAAATTTTGGTTCCTAAATCTGTTTTCCTAACTATTTTTTTTTCTTTAATTTTTATTTTCCTAAAATTTTTTGATTCCTAAAATAAAATTTTTTAAAATCTATAAAATAAAACATCCTAAAATACCTACAATTAAATTTCCTAAATTCCCTTTAGGGATTTAAACAATTAGGAAAAATATTTGTTTTAGGAAATTTTATTTCAGGAATCACGACGATTTTAGGAATTTAATCCAAAGTTATGGGGAAAAATGGATTAGGAATTTAATTTTTTAGGAAGCAGGACAGCAGGCGTCCTGGGGGCTTTAATACAGGAACGATATCGGCCAAGTCAAGACTAGGCTGGTTCTTATTTGGCAAAATTTGGATATTCGGAGGTGCCACCCCCTAACTTTTTTATTTGTATAAGATAAGTTTCCCTGAATTTTTTAAAATTTTTTACTCGACGGGAAAGTGGCCTTATCGAGCTTTCAGTTCGGAAAAATCCCGTAAGAACCAAAAAATAATAATTTTTTTTTTTTTTTTTTTTTTTTTTTTTTTGTAAAAAAAACCTTCGTTTCCTATCGGAAATTTGCATAGATTTCGAATCTTAAAAATAGTATTTTTGTATCTGGTTCGGTTTTTGAGTAAGATGCCAAAATAAGACGAAAAAATCGAGAAAAAGTGACAAAACGCACTAAGTCCACATTTTTCATTGCTTTTTGGCTTCTATCTCTTGAACCGGACCAGATACAAAAAAACTGTTTTCAGATTCGAAATCTATGCAAAATTTCCGATAGGAAACGAGGGCTTTTTTTTTTTACAAAAAAAAATATTAATTTTTTGGTTCTTACGGGATTTTTTCGAACTAAAAGCTCAATGAGGCACGCTTTTCCGTCGAGTAAAAATTTTGAAAAAAATTCAAGGAAACTGATACAAATAAAAAAAGTTAGGGGGTGGCACCTCCGAAAATCCAAACTTTGCAAAATAAGAACCACCCTAGTCAAGACAGGTCACAGCTAGGACCGAGAATTTTCCTCTTGGAAGCATGGCTCTTATTTCAAAGAAATGGATCAAACCCGGAAATCGTTGAAGCTTAACTTTATTGATCGCAAGTCGCTACCTGAACAGCCATGCCAAGTGGATCCCTCTTTCAAAAACATTAAAAATGGCGTTTTAAGAATAAAGCTCAGAAATCAATTGACCACCTTCATCGCCAGGAAAAACTAAAAATCCAGTGCCACTAGAAAAAATTGCCCGCAAATCGATCTTCAATTATTTTTCCTATTTCCCAAGAAAAATTAATCCTTTTCCTGCTGGCTTTAATTCGGAAAATATTTCTTTTTTTAAATCTGGATTTCGGAACGCGGTTTTAGGTGTCGGAATTTAAACTTATTAAACTTCGTTAACGATTCTTACTTTTGCACAAATAATTAGCCCAGTGGCTACCCTAAGAATTCGGGAAAATCGGGAATGACTGTAAACGGCCTTTTACAACGAAGAAAATCCATAAGCACATGCAAAGATCTTGGATCCTCACCCACTTTGGGGCTACAAAAATTTTTTATTTCCTAACACGATATTAAAATAACGAAAAATTGCCTTTCGACGCATACCTTAATCGACCAGGAAAATTCTTACAAACCCTTGGGCTTTTCTTCGAAAAGAAAAAATCGAAAATTCACAAGAAATTATCCTCGGAAATAATCCTCAAGAAAAAAAAATCGAATCCTATGCACTTAAAACACTTTATTCACTTTCATTCAAAAACCAAAAAAAAATTTCTTTTTACCCACCAAGCAAACACATTTCATAAAACTGCAGCATCACTGTTAATTTTTCAAATAAATTAAAAAAAAAAAAAAAGTCGCGTTTTAATATTAATTTTTTTTTCTCTTCTTTTGATGTTCCTCTACCAACGACACAAATTAAACTGATAATTGAATAAGTAAACAGATTCCATGTAGGCACAAGAAAAACGCTGTTTACATTTGTTATTTCTTTTTTATTTTTCTCTCTCTCTTTCTCTCTAAATGTTTACTTTTTCCATAAGGGAATACAAAGATAAAAGGCGATTTCAAATAATCAAGGCCTGATTATGATGACGATGATGATCCTTCGATTGTCTTAATTTAATTTTCTAGCGACATCTATTTTCGAAGAAAGAAAGACGGAAGTGATCTCATTTATTTTTACAAAAAAAAAAAAAAAAAAAAAAAAGAAAGCAGTGACACTAGCGTTCACGTTGTCACCGCATGATGCGATGGGGAACTAATAATAAAATGTAATTTCGAAAAAAATCTTTTAAAAAAATAACGGACCTTGGATTCGTTTTCAAATTCATTCGTTTGGCTAACATTAGCTTTATATCAATTTTTTTTCAAAAAAAAAAAAAAAAAAAAATTCTTATCACTTTTCAGGACAATGAAAAAAAAAAAAAAAGAAATCATGGCTACTGAATTTCGATATTTCCCTGCCATGCCCAAGATATCAGTTCTGTGGACTTTTTTAAAAGTAGGTTGGATTATCGCTGCCTAAGAAAACAAAAAAAAAGGAGTAAAAATAGATCAAATTAAATATAAATCCGCTAAACAAATAAAAATTTAAGTTAAATCGTAAAGAACTGGACAATTCCAGAATGATAAGATCTTTTTTACATATTGAAAAATAGAATAAAGATCGCGATCAATAAATTGCTTTATTTTCTAGAAAAAATTTCGGCCAAAACTTCCCTTGAATAGGATTTTTACAGTTCATGTCCCAGGATAACAAAAGAAAAAAAATATTCTCAAGAAAACAACCGAAACCCCATCCCAAAAATTTTTAATGTTCGCCAGTAAATGTAACAAAAAGAGGAAAGAAAAATTATTTTCATCTCTCCGGGCTGAAAAATGAACTTTTCGTCCCGAACGAAAATAGTATATTACTATACAGGGGTGATAACAACAAAATTGCCCGTCGAGACCGAATTTGCAGTCAAAAATGAAAAAATTTTTAAAGAGTTGCAGGGCGAAATGAGAAAATTTTTTAAAGAGTTGCAGGGCCAAAAATGAAATTTTTCTAATGAGTTGCAGGGCAGAAAATGCAAATTTTTTAAAGAATTGCAGGGCCAAGAATGAAATTCTTTTTAAACAGTTGTAGAGCCAAAAATGAAAATTTTATTAAAGGATTGTAGGGCCAAAAATGAAATTCTCTTTCAAGAATTGCAGGGCCAAAAATAAAATTCTTTTTAAAGAGTTGCTGGGCCAAAAATGAAATTTTTTCAAAGAATTTTCAGGACCCAAATGAAAATTTTTTAAAGAGTTGCAGGGCCGAAAATAAAATTTTCTTTTGTAACAGTTGTAGCGCCAAAAATGAAAATTTTTTTAAAGAATTGTAGGGCAAAAAATGAAATTCTTTTAAAGAATTGTAGGGCCAAAAATGAAAATCTTTTAAAGAGTTGCAGGGCCGAAAATGAAATTTTTTTAAAGAGTTGTAGGGCAAAAAATGAAATTCTTTTAAAGAATTGTAGGGTCAAAAATGAAATATTTTTTAAAGAATTGTACGGCCAAAAATAAAATTCTTTTAAAGAATTGTAGGGCCGAAAATGAAAGTCTTTTAAAGAGTTGCAGGGCCGAAAATGAAATTCTTTTTAAAGTATGGCAGGGCCAAAAATGGAATTTTTTTAAAGCATTGCAGGGCCAAAAATAAAATTCTTTTTAAAGAATTGCAGGGCCAAAAATGAAATTCTTTTAAAGAGTTGCTGGGCCAAGTATGAAATTTTTTTAACGAATTTTTAGGACCAAAATGAAAATTTTTTTAAAAACTTGCAGGGCCGTAAATAAAAATTTTTTAAAGAATTGCAGGGCCAAAAATGAAATTCTTTTAAAGAGTTGCAGGGCCGAAAATGAATTTTTTTTTTAAAATTGCTGGGCCAGAAATGAAATTCTTTTTAAAGAGTTGTAGGGTCAAAAATGAAATTCTTTTTAAAGAATGGCAGGGCCAAAAATGAAATTTTTTTAAAGCATTGCAGGGCGAAAATAAAAAATTTTTTCGGCATAACAGACCATCGATTGCCATCGGAAATTTTGAGTAGATTACAAATTTGAAATTTCCAAAATTGTTTTGGTGCATGGTTTTTGAGCTGCCGGCCGGATTGAAAAGCTTTGCAAAAATTTTTATGGCTTTTTGCCTTTGGCTCAAAAACCATGCACCAAAACTAATTTTGGACTTCAAATTCATAATCTACGCAAAATTTCCCATACGAATCAACGGTCTTTTACGCCACAAAAAAATTTCAATTTTGGCGCTTATTTCAGTTTTTTGAAATTTTTTGGGCCCCTGGGGCACGTATATTCCTTAAATTTTTTGTGGATAATCTTTACAGGCATTGGAACAAAATTAGGAGGGTTCGTCACTAAAACTTAAAAAGTCGGTTTCAAAAAATCACCCTGTCCAGCGGACATCACAAGTTACTCCTTTCCAAAAATTCGATTTGGAAATTTTTGGTCCTAAGGTGGCACCCTATCAGTTCATTTATATAATCATTCCCATCCTTCTCCAACACCTTACATCAAAGGTTTTAAAATTAATCGAATCACATTAAACGCCCTTTCTACCTATATTTCATTTTACGAAAGAATCATTGTATGCTAATTTGAAAAGAAAGACGAAAATGCCGGTCGCCACAGGACGAAATCACATACAATATTTATATAGACGTTAATAATTTTTTTTTTTCTTCCTATGTTGTAAATGAAAAAAGACGTAACCGGCAGTATTGCTTATTCAAGTAATGGAACAAGTATTGACCTTGTACTTGAATGCACGTGAACAAGTGCGAACCAAAGTCATTTGTCTTATTTCGTAATGAAGGCTTACATATATTAAAACAAAATGCAAAAAGCATAATTTCCAATGGAAAGGTTTCTCTGTTAAAAATAATCGGTCTCAAAGGTGATAATTTCTTTTTTGAAGGAAATTTTCACGGACAATCGATGATTTGATTTGACAGCTGACCGACTCTGATAGCAAAAATCAATCGGTGAACATGGTTGGTTTTTTTTTTTTTTACATAAGACAGTTTGCATAACAAGTTATATCAGTAGGCGCAGTAAAAAAAAAAAAAAAAAAAAAAAAATTATCAGAAATGTTATTGTCTTGAGATCTAAGATACATAGAAACGAATAGGAAAGAAGAGATCGAGAAAAAAAAAAGAAAAGATCGTCTCGTGACATTGGATGCATGCAGCTGAACACATCGTGGACGATTAGGAATTTGGCAATGTTTCAAAAAAGCTTTGGTGTACTGCAGTTACTTCCACGAGGTTTGTTTTTTTATGTAACTGCTCTTGGCAACTAAAGAAAGTTAAGGTTATCTTTAGAGAACTTCGAAATAGAAAGTAAAAAAAAAAAAAAAAAAAATGAAATTGGAGAAATATTTTCGGTTACTGTTACGCCATCAATTACAGTGAAACCTCTCTATAGCGGACACTCACGGGACCAGACATTTTGTCCGTTATCGGGAGGTGTCCGTTATGGAGAAGTGGCTTTTTTTTTTTTTTTTTTTTTTTTTTTTATTAAAAATAGGCTTCGTCAGAAATTTAATTGAAAATTATTTTATTTAAGTTGTTTTAAAAAATCGCTAGGTAATGCAACATGTTAGATACTGTACAAAATAATCAGATTGTTTTTACGTTTACAAGTCAATATGATTAACGGTGTGCGTTCAAGCGGTTAAGCCGGATTAAGTCAAGAAGAAAGTGTAAATGCAAAGAAAAAATACTACTATTTTCCTAATTATTTTTCAAGGTTTTGTCCCTTATAAAGGGGTAAATTCTTCGGAAAATCGTCAATTTGGGTGTCCATTGTCCTTTAAGGGAGGGTCTGTTATGGGGGGGTTTTTTTAACATGAGCTCTTATGGCGGCCAACCAAAATTCCAAAAAATGTCCGTTGTGGGGGAGTGTCCGTTATGGGGAGGTGTCCTTTAGTAGAGGTTTCACTGTATTTCCTAAAAAAAATGCTTCAGCACCATTTTAAAACAAAAAGCTGACTAATACTGCCGCACTTAACGTAATTCGGTTGAAGAAGGCGTCGGAGTGGTGACTCTTCCAGTCTAGTGGCTCGTGATCAATGAAGTTAAGCAGCATTGAGAGCGGCTAGCTTCTGGATGGGTGACCACCGACACTCCTTCCCTCTGGCGGGGATAAGTGGAACTACAGATACAATCATCTTAATCGCATTGTACCAGTTGTTCCTTCAAAGCCTGGTTTGGCCTAGTTAGAAAACAAAGTTAACAAAAAAGGAATAATAAGCAATACAAGGGAATAACATGAAATATAAAAAAAAAAGAATAGAAAAAAAAAAAAAAAAAAAAAAAAAATGAATGAGGGTCGTTAGGGACAAACTCCGCCGCAAAGCGCTGATTACCCTTAATACATGCACTTCCTATAGAAGAGGTCTTTACCAATTAAGCCAAACAGAGATAACTGGACCTAAAATTAAAGGGTCGGAGTAGTGACTTGTCCATGTAGCGGTTAGGCTATCAATGAAGTTAAGCAGCATTGATGCGGGCAGCATCTGGATGGGTGACCGCACCTACACTTTTCCCCTCTGGCGGGGATAAGTGGAACTACAGATACAATCATCTTAATCGCATTGTACCAGTTGTTCCTTCAAAGCCTGGTTTGGCCTAGTTAGAAAACAAAGTTAACAAAAAAGGAATAATAAGCAATACAAGGGAATAACATGAAATATAAAAAAAAAAGAATAGAAAAAAAAAAAAAAAAAAAAAAAATGAATGAGGTCGTTAGGGACAACTCCGCCGCAAAGCGCTGATTACCCTTAATACATGCACTTCCTATAGAAGAGGTCTTTACCAATTAAGCCAAACAGAGATAACTGGACCTAAAATTAAAGGGTCGGAGTAGTGACTTGTCCATGTAGCGGTTAGGCTATCAATGAAGTTAAGCAGCATTGATGCGGGGCAGCATCTGGATGGGTGACCGCACCTACACTTTTCCCCTCTGGCGGGGATGGCGGGAACTTACAAATGCAGTCATCTTAACCTCACTGTACGAGTTACTTGTCGCATGCCAAAAAAGCAGAAAAAACAGAAAAACAGACCTGCGTTACGCAGTTAATTTACGAAAAAAAAAACAGAAGACCTGCGATAAGCAGTTAAAGGAATAAATAAAGTTTAAAAAAAATTATTTTTCACATCTACACGTTACGTACGTTACGTACACGTTATGCTACGTACGTTACACGTTATGTACGAAGCGAAGCCTCGGTGCCGCAAAATCGTGCTTCGGTGTGAAATCAGTCTCTTCCATCATAGGACTGAAATATACTATCTCATCACACAGTACGGAAAAGTCCACTTTTCAGTCCTAGGCAGTTTATTTGCAGACTATTTAACGTCGCGTCGTATTTTGTGATAAAAAATATCTTTCAATGCAAGAAATGCAAACGACTTGCCTGTCTCAATCAATTTAAAAGGCCCTCGCCTTCGGCTCGGGCTTAAAGCTAGGTCTCGACGGACAATTTTGTTCCTAAAAAAAATAAATTCCTAACCCATTTTTCCTAAAAATTTTGGTTCCTAAATTTTTTTTCCCCCAACCATTTTTTTCTCTAATTTTCGATTTTCCTACAAATTTTTAATTCTTAAAATAAAATTCCCTAAAATGAATATTTTTTCTAATTTTTTTAATTCCTAAAGCAATTTTAGGAAATTTTATTTTAGGAATCAAAAAATTTTAGGAAAAACTAAAAATTAGGAAAAAAAAATAGTTAATTAGGAAAAAAATTTTAGGAACAAAACTTTTTAGGAAAAATGGATTAGAAATTTATTTTTTTTTTATTTTTTCAGGAAAAATGGATTAGGAAAAATGATAGGGAATGCATAGAATTATTAGTTTTAAAGTATGGTTGGCCAGCTTGAATTATAGCAAAATATGGGATATCTGAACGGAGGGAGATCTAGGCAGGATATAGCAAATTCACATTGAAAGCATCTATGAATTTGTTATCTTAATTTTCACTTTATTTTCTTCAGCACTAGTGCCACCAGTATTGCTTTAGACCCAACTACTTCGAAAGGTTAGGGCAGGGGGTAAAACCTCTGGACGGGGACTCAGGCCACTCTGCTCCTTTTCCAATTTCAGCCTCTTACATCCACCATATCAACAACCGTACATTTTTCTATAATTAATTCAACATGTCCAACCATACTCAAAACTAATAATTCGATATTTTTCCTGTTTCACGTGTCATTTTCTTCCGAATTTTCTTTGGCTAACTCACAAACAAGTGTAACATAATTTTTCTTTTCCTGTAATGACTGATTGCCACCGGAGAACCTTTCTCGAAAATGTATTTAAAGAAATGATTGTTATCTTTTGACTTGATAAAAAAAAAAAAAAACCTTATCATCTTATTTAAATGTGACGTACACGAAAATGAAAGATGATAGGTTATTTTTAAAAGACTCGAGGAGAAAAAAAAAAAAATTCAGGTACAGAATGCGTGATGAAGTCGGATTGATCGCGGCTAAAAATAGACAGTCGATTAAATGAAACTGGATTTTTCCAGACTGAAATATTTACGATGAGAGGTTTTAATTAAAGATTTTTATTGTTGTACACGTTCATCTAATAATATTTAAAAGCTTAATTATATTTAGACAGGCTCGCTATACGGGCTTTTAAACCTAATTTTTTTTTTAAAGTTCGGAATATTTTCACATCACACACATGAAACCGCCTTTTCATTTGGTTATGAATGAGAGAAATGTGAGTGGACCGTATGGGTTTTTTCAATTAAGTTTTTGGAATAATTAATCGTTGAAAAAAATCACGTACTGTTTGCTTTGCCTAGTTCTTAAAAGTCTTTGGGAAAAATAGAATAATGAAGGTGTGTTACCCCTGGTCTTTGTTTATATTTCTGGTCTCATCAGTACTTTTACCATCAAGCTACTAGTAGTGCTGGCAAATTGAACCGAACCGAAAAAACCTGACAGAACCGGGTTTTTCACGGTTTGGAACTGAACAGGACCGAACTTAGAACCACAAAAAATTGGACCTAGAACTCGAACACGGTTCCAAGCCGCAAAGAACTTGAACCCGACCCTCGAACTGCAGTGAACCGAACAGCAACCGCAACCCAAAAAAACCTGACCAAACTGGTTTTTCAGGGTTTGGCACTGAACCGGACCGAACTTAGAACCACAAAAAACCGAATTAGAACTTGAACTTGGTTCCAAGCCGAAAAGAACTTGAACCCAACCCTCGAACTGTAGGGAACTGAACCTGCAAGAGCAACCCAAAAAACCTGACCGAAAAGCTTTTTCACGGCTTTGAACCAAACCGGACCGAACCCAGAACCACAACAAACCGAACCCAGAACTTGAACTCGGTTCCACGTCGCAAAGAACTTGAACCCGACCCTCGAACTATATGAACCGAACAGGAACCGCAACCCAAAAAACCTGACTGAACCGGTTTTTCACGGTTTGGAACCGAACCGAACCGAACCGGACCGAACCCAGACAAAAACCAAAACCACAAAAAACCGAACTCAGAACTCGAACTCGGTTACAAGCCGCAAAGAACACGATCCCGACCCTCGAACTGTTGTGAACCGAACCGCTAC
Source organism: Liposcelis bostrychophila (assembly GCA_037577465.1). NCBI lineage: Eukaryota > Metazoa > Arthropoda > Insecta > Psocodea > Liposcelididae > Liposcelis > Liposcelis bostrychophila. The sequence continues at coordinate 10,752,568 of CM075209.1, forward strand.
CGAACCTCAAATTTTACAGGAACCGAACCGGACCGAATTTAAAGTGAAACCGAACCGGGCCCATAACCTGAACCGAGATTTTCCAAGAAACTGGACCAATAGACAACCCGATTTTTTTCTCTCCCGGAATGGAGAGCATCGAGCCGGAAGGGATAGCCGGAGCCGGCATCGGATTCGGAAACAAGTTAATAACACTTTCTTTTTCGTCATCTTTCAGTTTATTTTCTTTTCTTTCCAACTGACATTTACATTATGCAAAAATATAGCGAGCAATTATGCAATTGATTTAGCCACAAAGATAAACATGGAAAACATTGACCAATCACAAAGAATTTTTCCCTAAACGCGTATCTATTTTTAAATTAATTTTTTTTTCCTCGACCAAATTAAATCAATTTTTTTTTGTTTTTAAAACGAAACCAAATGTATGTATAAAAGTCAAAAAAATGATATCGTTTTAAAACTCTTGACGTTTTCAAGTTACCGAAGTTACCGTCAGTCGGTAAAATTTCAAGCATCTTTTTTTTTTTTTTTTGAAAGAGCCGATCACTTTAATAATTAATTCAACCTTGTTATACAAAAAGCCTTTTAACAAGGTCTCTTACGAGTAAATCATTGTGTCTGCCTCTTTTTATAAAATACTTCCTGTCTTCCCTTCATTCAAAACCCCACATAACTTTTTTTTTCTGTTATAATAAATTATTGATCGAGAATAACGTCATATTAAAATTAGATCGATCGAAAAAAAAAAAAAAATTAATTGTCATTCTAATTTTTTCTTTATCGATTTAATGGTACCATTGACTTCATATTCGCAATCACGAATAATAAAAAAAACATTGACCTTACGATGAATGGGGAAAAAAAAAGTGACGAGATGTTACGTAAGGTTTTCGGCATGTATCATACGTGACCTTTAAACACAGAGATCTGGACAGAACGAGTAGGTTGGTAAAGGCATTTTTTTTGGGGGAGGCGGAATCGGGATCGGACTTTTTGGGCGCGGTTTTCAGAATACAGCAAAAAAAAACTGAAGTAAACTTTACTCGTGAGCACTTATCGGACCCGCTAGTCATACCGAGTAAATTTCAACCGTTTTGAGCCAAAACATGTTGTTTGTTTTATTAGTATTTTCAGGGGTCTGAAGACGGTAAAAATTGGTTGGAGCCGACGCCGGCATCGGCGCCGAAATTTTAAAGGGTATGGAGTTGGCGCCAGCGCCGGAAACAAAACAGCAAAATTTTGGCCACTGGTGCTGGTGCCGGAGTTGATTCCAGCATCGGTGACAGCACCGCCATCAATTCTGTCAATTTTTTTTTTTTTTTTTACTTGAAAAAAAAAATTGTTACAGTAACTGCCGCTCATCAAATCGGCCGCTTAATATGATCAAAACTCATGGCTTTTTCAGCTTCCTGCTTGTTCTGACATGATCGCTCAGCTTAGACTGAAATTTTCAACACAAAAGACAATAATTTTCAAAATCCCAAAAGAAACCGAAAAATCAAAAGTTTTGTTTGGCGGTGGTTACATTTTCTTGAGATGTTGTAAAAAAATGTGATAAAAATACAATAGGAATTTCAGATTTTTGGTTTTTGCCATTTTTACGCCAAAATTTGGCCTGTATCTCAAGAGCAAAAATAGTTAGACGCAAACCTATTTCATTTTCGAAATCTCCGTTAAAAATCCGATAGGAAACCATACTTTTTTCACAAAAATCCAAAAGTCGAATTTTCATCCCTTATGGAGTTTGCCAAAACTTTGGGCCTCTTCCGAAACCTCAAGACGCCATTTTAAAAAGATTTCAAAAAGGAAAAAATTTTTACAAATGATAAAACAGCGATTGCGCTATCAGGCATTTTGAAAATCCAAAATGTTTGATTTTCGACCCCCCCTAGGGTGTGCAGTACATCACTCATTTTTTTTTCTTTTTTTTAAGATAAAGTTCAATCTCAACATCATTTTCAGGTACGATGAGCACACACTAAACGATATACAGTGAAACCTCTCTATAGCGGACACTCACGGGACCAGACATTTTGTCCGTTATCGGGAGGTGTCCGTTATGGAGAAGTGGCTTTTTTTTTTTTTTTTTTTTTTTTTTTTTATTAAAAATAGGCTTCGTCAGAAATTTAATTGAAAATTATTTTATTTAAGTTGTTTTAAAAAATCGCTAGGTAATGCAACATGTTAGATACTGTACAAAATAATCAGATTGTTTTTACGTTTACAAGTCAATATGATTAACGGTGTGCGTTCAAGCGGTTAAGCCGGATTAAGTCAAGAAGAAAGTGTAAATGCAAAGAAAAAATACTACTATTTTCCTAATTATTTTTCAAGGTTTTGTCCCTTATAAAGGGGTAAATTCTTCGGAAAATCGTCAATTTGGGTGTCCATTGTCCTTTAAGGGAGGGTCTGTTATGGGGGGGTTTTTTTAACATGAGCTCTTATGGCGGCCAACCAAAATTCCAAAAAATGTCCGTTGTGGGGGAGTGTCCGTTATGGGGAGGTGTCCTTTAGTAGAGGTTTCACTGTACGATACACGTTTGGTTATTGCGTCCCACTATTTCCAAACGGTTTATTAGTATCATAAGTTTTAAAAATATCTCAAACTCAACCCACGTCTCGTTCGAAAGTAGCCGGTTATGGTCTTTTAACTCCATTAAAAATGCATCTTAAAGGAATGGGTGGGTCGGATTGCATCGGCCATAGTTCCTATTGACACATAACAAAAAAAAAGAAAAGAAAAGAAATAATATTCAATTTTATTAAACCATCGTCTTTATGTTTAAGTTTTCGGAGTTGTAGAGATGATAGACGTCAAAACGAAAAAAAAGTTGGGATATCAGGAACTAATTTAAACGTAAGGGATAAGAAAGAAAGGAGTCCAAAGAGATCGTTGAACAGATGTAGCACATTTCACCTTCAGGATTTCTGAAGGGGAAGAAGCCAGAAAACCAGGTTCGTCTGCAACCTAAGAGGCCGTAGGAAAAAACAAAAAAGGAAGGGTCATCTTGTTTCCGGGATTTTTAGGTCGCTGACAGCTAAACAATTTTTATTTCCTTTTCAAAAACTTCCAGGAAAAAAAAACCAAAAATTTCCTGGAAATCCTACAATATCAAGGTGTTTTCATCTTCCCGAGAAACTTACTTTTCCCCCAGGAATGCGAAATCCTAATTTTCCAATTTTTCCATCCCTCCTGACCCCCTCCCCGCAAAAAAAAATTATTCCTAGCCACTTTAAAAATAGAGAGAGTTTCAAAGACGGAACGGATATTCCCATGGGAGCTAAAATTTCCCCTGGGGGCAAGACCCCCTTTGCCCCCCCCCCCCTTGGCTACGAGTTTGGAGGCAAGACATCGAACTTTAGAGACCGAAACCGGTTGATCGAAAAAAAAATGACATCCTGATTCAAGCTTCCAGGGAAGCAATATTAGGCATGCTTTTTTTCTGTTGGAAAAGAACGTTCTTCCAGGTTTAGGGAAAAAAAAAAAAGTTTCTTGGAAAATAGAAGTGAACTAGTAAAGAATTGATATTTTTCGAGACTTTTCCTGGCATCGGAATTAAATCAGACACAAGGGTTCGGTACAAAAAAAAAAAAAAAAAAAAATGGATTAGGAATTTTTTTTTTTTTTTAGAAAAAATTAATTAGGAATTTATTTCTTTAGAAAAAATGAATTAGGAATTTATTTTTTTATTTTTTAGGAAAAATAGGTAAGGAATTTATTTTTTAGGAAAAATAGATTAGGAATTTATTTTATTTTTAGGAATAATGGATTAGGAATTTATTTTATTAGGAAAAATGGATTAGGAATAATGGTAGGGAATCCTGTAGGGTCGGGTCGCCTAAATGTAAACACTCCCGAAATGTCAACACCCCTTATTTTTTCCTAAGTAAAAAGCGTTTTCGGCCCAAAATGTAATGAAATGTGTTCTTTGTTTCATAATCTTCCTTCAAAAGCCTGATTTCCCCCCGAAAAATGTTTACTGTTTTTCTTATAACGTATTTAAAAAAATACGAATTTTTTTCTCGGTAAAACTCGTCTTGTGGATTTTTTTCGAATATTTATTTTGAACGAAAGACACATTAAAAAAATTTGAAATTCCACTCAATTTACTTACATGTTAATGAAGTTTATGTTACCGACTTACATTTCAAGTAATATTAAAGATTTTAATGTTTTTTTCTTAAATTTCCGCAAAAGATCGAAAATCAAGAAGATGTCCGACATGTCAACACGCCATTTTGTCCATTTGATTGTTATGTAGGGTCAGGTCGCCTAAATGTAAACACTTTCCGCCATTTCGGACATGGCATTTTCAAATATTTTTTTCTTACAAAAAATTACGTTTTAAAAAGTGATCCAACGGCCCAATGTGTTCTTCAAGACATGAAGTAAATATGTGATGCAGGTACTACTTTAAAATTTTGCTTAGAGGGTTGATATAATATCGTTGACATTTCGGTTTGATTTTACCTGTTTTTCATAAAAATGAACCTATATGTAAACGCTCACCAGACGGCTCTCCGTGAAGAGAAATCAGTTCAAAATTTATCTCTCCAGAATGCTACATCATCCCTCTAATAGTAACACATACCACTTTTACAAATCAATGCTCACAAAAATAATTTTACATTTTTTTTTTTAAATAACAAAAAATCCCGAAAAATTCTTTTATTTACATAACAATCAAATGGACAAAATGGCGTGTTGACATGTCGGACATCTTCTTGATTTTCGATCTTTTGCGGAAATTTAAGAAAAAAACATTAAAATCTTTAATATTACTTGAAATGTAAGTCGGTAACATAAACTTCATTAACATGTAAGTAAATTGAGTGGAATTTCAAATTTTTTTAATGTGTCTTTCGTTCAAAATAAATATTCGAAAAAAATCCACAAGACGAGTTTTACCGAGAAAAAAATTCGTATTTTTTTAAATACGTTATAAGAAAAACAGTAAACATTTTTCGGGGGGAAATCAGGCTTTTGAAGGAAGATTATGAAACAAAGAACACATTTCATTACATTTTGGGCCGAAAACGCTTTTTACTTAGGAAAAAATAAGGGGTGTTGACATTTCGGGAGTGTTTACATTTAGGCGACCCGACCCTAAATAAAAGAATTTTTCGGGATTTTTTGTTATTTAAAAAAAAAAATGTAAAATTATTTTTGTGAGCATTGATTTGTAAAAGTGGTATGTATTACTATTAGAGGGATGATGTAGCATTCTGGAGAGATAAATTTTGAACTGATTTCTCTTCACGGAGAGCCGTCTGGTGAGCGTTTACATATAGGTTCATTTTTATGAAAAACAGGTAAAATCAAACCGAAATGTCAACGATATTATATCAACCCTCTAAGCAAAATTTTAAAGTAGTACCTGCATCACATATTTACTTCATGTCTTGAAGAACACATTGGGCCGTTGGATCACTTTTTAAAACGTAATTTTTTGTAAGAAAAAAATATTTGAAAATGCCATGTCCGAAATGGCGGAAAGTGTTTACATTTAGGCGACCTGACCCTAGGTTTTTTTTTTTTTTTTTTTTTTTTTTTTTTTTGTAAAACCTAAATTATTATAAAACCTCCTACTTTTTTTTTTTTTTTTTAATTCTTTAGGATATTTTTTCCTTTAATCACACAACGTACCTCTACCTACGTCCTGATCTATTTTCCACTTTCTCTCAGACTTATCTTTCTTACTGCCTCTTTTATTCCAGTGAGCAAAACAACTTTCATCCTTCTTTCATATTCCGAAAATCTCCCAAGGATGTCTTGAACATGACAAATGTCATACGTCAAAGAAAAAAAAACTAATCGATCATGCGAAACTCCTAAAAAAGGAAATTATCCACATTAAATGTAAGTCGAGGTCAAGAACAACAAGTCAAAATTAAAAACTACTCTCTTAATCACAAATTGAAAAGCTATCCCGATTAATGCAAAAATCATGATAAATCTGCATCAAAACAAACAATAGAATTTAAAAAAAATTAAAATATTCTAGGTAAATTACGAAATTTTCGTCTTGGAAGAACGGGATCAATCACATCACCGATCATTTCAACAGCATTTATATAATTTTGGCATCGCAGATGACTGAGCGCCGCTAAAAAAAAAATTCTATTTATCACCACCATCATCATCATACAACAACGGGGACATAACCTAAATCCTTGAACAGGAAAAAAAATAGGTTAGAACGCTCCACATAATTATATAAAACCGTCACATTTGCAGGATTCATTTACCCAGTACCACGGAGCAAAAAAAAAAAAAAAAAAAAAATTAAGTCGTGATCCAGCATCTAAAATAAATATTACGGTAAATCAGAAAAATCTCATCCGAACCAAAAATTCTTTTCCATTCATTTAAATCCACAAAGAAGTGCTCCACCTTCAACTTTTTAACACGGTGAATGAATTCGGAAGAGAATTTAAGGGGAGGAGAGAAAAAAAAAACCAAACAAACAAACATTACGGGGGGTGCTTAAAATTTATGCATTTCGGGGAGGAAAAGATTTTTTTTCTTTTTTTCCTCTTAAATGTTTGGATCTTCCGACTAGAAATGACATTGACGATTCTCTTCTGCATTTAAATAAATTCTCATTCAATCTCTTTAAAACCCGTTTTAAAAGTAAAAACCATAAAAAAATGGCCTGAAAAATCACGTTAATTTATTTATTAATAAACCATCTCCTAAGATGTTTTTTTTTTTCAAAAATGGATAAACATGTTAAGTCCCTTCACACTTTTATGCCAACATTTCGGTTTCTCATCTTTCACTAGATCAATAAAAAAAATAAAAAAATATATAAAGGAGGCAATGAACTAATAAAAATGCTTTTTGCAAAAAAAATGCGAAGAGGATTCTCTATCAACTTTTTCTTAGATATCGGCAAATGGATTTCGAGTTAAACCAATAAATAAATTTTAGGTAATAAAATTTATTTTAGAAATGCAAGCTAATGGATATTAAGCGGAAAAAAATCACTGGTGGGGGTTTTTTGGAGCTGACTTTAAATTTTTGTGACGAACCCTCCTCGTTTTGTTTTAATGCCTACAAGATTATTCCAAAAAAAAATTGAGGTCGATCGGTCACCACTAAAAGGTGCCCTAGGGGCCCAAAAATTTCCAGAGCCCAAAAATAAGGGCCCAAAATAAAAATGTTTTTTGGTCTAAAAGACCATCGATTCCTATCGGAAATTTTGCATAGATTACGAATTTGAAGTACAAAATTAGTTTCGGTCCACAATTTTTGAGCCACAGGCAAAAAGCCATAACAAAGTTTGCAGAGTTTTTAAATCCGGCCTGTAGCTCAAAAACAATGCACCAAAACTAATTTTAGACTTCAAATTCTTAATCTACGCAAAATTTCCGATAGGAAACGATGTTCTTTTATGCCAAAAAAAAAATTTTCATTTTTGGCCCTTATATCAGCTTTTTGAAAATTTTCGGGCCTTTGGGACACCCCTTAATGGTGACCGATGGTCCTACATTTTTTTATGGGGTAATCTTACAGGCATTAGAACAAAATAAGGGGGGTTCGTCAGCAAAATTCAAAAAATTTTCCCCCTATTCCAAAAAACCATACTACATCACAATAAATCATTTTTGACGTAGGACTACGCCTTCGGGCTCGGTCCTGGGGAAATCTGTCTGTCCGAGTTCTGTCCAGGTGTCGCACTGTTCGTACTAAAAATTAAAATTTAACCATTTAATATTAAAATTTCAAATAATATTTTGATGTTTTTTTTTTCACTTTTGGTCTTCTTTAATAAAGCATGGACTTAAAAAATTTCTTGTAAATTTTAAATTATATTTTGACTACGGTATTTTTTTTTTAACTTTTGGCCATTTCAAATAGTAAAATTAGACATGAACGAAAGCAAGGACTTGGAAAATTTAAGAAACTTCACTTTTACAAGAAACTTAAAGTTGCTAAAGCAAAGACTTAAAAATTTCTTGAAATTTTGTTCATTTATCAAAAATTTGAAGTTTTTTTCGTGCCTGGAGAAAAAAAAAAATTATATTTCTCTCAAAAAATTCGAATTTTTTTGACCAAAAAAAAAGCCAAAATAATTCCTTAAAATTTTTAAATAGCTTCATTGTTTGAATTTAGCAATATTACTGGACAGTACCCGAAAAACGTAGTCCTACGTAGGGATATGCCCCCATATCCCAGTCTGATTTTTTTAAAAAGTATGTCGCAAATTTAACTCAACTCAACCCAATTAAACCTTTTAAAATTAAATTACATTAAATTTTACGACCCATGCATCAGCTTGCGGTGGTCAGCCCCACTGGCAAATTATTTAGTTTCTCACATGATCTGCATTCTGCATTTTGTAAGCGACCGTCTGGACCCCCCCCCTCTTCTCTCTCTCTTCTTGGATGTCTCTTTAACTTTTAAGACTGGCAGATCTGTTTTAAATGAAGTGACCTCAACTGAGTCGAGCCGAGCCGAGCCGAGCCGAACCGAACCGAACCGAACGGAACCAAACAGAACTGATATGAATTAAATTGAATGACATGAAACTGGTTGATTTTGCTCGATCGTTTCATCAGAATTTTGAAATTAAATTTAAATTAAATTAAATTAATAATAATAATAAAGTAGTCCTAACAGAAGAAAAAAAAAAAAAAAAAACATAGGAACCGATCCATCGCAAAAAACTTTTCCACAGGTGGCGTTGGATGTCCTTAACGGTACCCAACCAAAGTCCCCTATTTCAAGAATATACGCTTTAGCTACTGTTAAGGTCACCCTGCGATCGGGGGGGGAAATCATTTTTTGCTGCGATCTTCATTAAATTTAATTAGTAAAAATTCCAATAAAAGCCTCCAATTTAAATTAAAGGCCTACCTATTAAACTTTTTTTTTTCTGATAAAGTAAACACTTTTAATTGCTAAAAAATGCTAAAACTTTTGAAGCTCAAATGTCATCACTCAAAACAAAGTGTCTTTTCGCTTTGTTCAAAAGTTCAAATGTCAACAAAAAAAAAAAGTTTGAATTATTATCCTCTGACATTACTGCACTTAATCAGCATATGATTTTGACATTACGCATCGCTCAAAGTTTAATTATTACTTAACAACATTATTTATACAATATTTAACGATTTTCAGCTGATTTACCAGATATTAAGTAAATCAGAAAAAAAAATATCATTTTGAGTAGAGCCAAATCAATCGGTTAAACCTTAAATTTAAATTGCTATAATTTTTTTTTTTTAATTTTAAACAGAAGTTGGTATGGCATAATAACTTAGATAAATAAATAATTTTATGAAACACACAGTATTATTTCCTATATCAAAATTGGTATCTACACATTCAAGTTAAAAGTTTGAAAAATTAAAATTTTTATTACCTCTAACACTGTCACGTACGCCAGCCAAAGAGCCGATTCCCTTTAAACAGTCATTCGTACCTGACGACAAGTGTTTTTCCTTTCTATTACTCGTAGGTTTAGAAAATGTAAGCAAACCAAATCGGTAGAAAAAAATGATTACGTTAATTGCCCTTTAAACGAGGAAATGTGATCCGTTTTACATCGTGCATTTCAGCAAAGTCCATTAGGGTTAAAATAACATTTCAAAAAAAAAAAAAAATTGTCTACCCCATTGACACTAATCCGATCACGCCGTTTAAAATCGGTTTATGTAAATAAAAAACACCCTCCCACAAGATTTTTTTTTTTAAAAAGTTTTTTAAAAAGAATTTTGAACCGAAGCGACTCTGACCTATGTCCGACCTCGAAGACCTGTTTAGCTGGTGTTTTAAGAAATTTACGGCCATAATATTTTCACTATACATATAACACGCTAGGTCCTCATGTTCAGGTTCGACGACGAAGAAAGGATCCTCCATCTAATCGACTTTTTAGCATAATTTAATCTTATTTCCTCCCCTTTGAAACCAAAAATATCTTTTTCATTGAAAAAAAAAAAAAATTAAATGTGCATTGATATAGATTCTTTATCAGTGTCTAGCTTGTTATGAAATTCAAATTAAAACTGATTTGTTATCTAAAAAAAACCAGACAATATTAGATAAGCTTTAAAAAGGTAAATAAAAAAAAGTTTTTAAATAGAGAATCTTGAAAACGAATTATTTCCCAAAGGAAATAAGCTATTGACTTGCTTGTCATAAATGTTTTTAAAGTAGATAGGGTTTTAAAGACAGAACAAGGTGGGACAAGCTGTAATTTTGTTTTGAAATACAGATCTGTCATAGAACATATGAAATTCATTCAGTTTTTTTTTTTTTTTTTTTTTGAGTGGATTTAAAAAATTTTCCTACTCGTTAATGAAACTAATGCAATTTTTTTACTATGAAACCAGTTTACATTTTAACCTAAGATTAATCTTCCTACATGAAACATTCAAGTCAAGCCCATACTTTCTCTTTGGTTAAAAATAAAACACCAAAAACAATTCTTACAAAATAAAATTTAAAAAAATCCTTTGAAACTTACGAATGATATTTCAAGAAGTTTATCCTTTTTTTGAATGACTGCGATGGATAATTTTTGTAATTTTCTTCCTTCTAAAACTTTCTTTTCTTTTACTCTTTAGTCACTGACATTCTCGTAATCAATGTTTACACAAATTAACATGTAGTTAAAAAAAAAAAAAAACTAATAAATTAATAAAATAAATAAGAAAACCGAGTTTTTAAAACAGACACACATTTTCTTTTAAAAAAAGAAATTTTAAAAAAATAATAATAAAAAAAATAGCGGGTGAAAAATTCGATCCGGTGTCTGATTATATTTCGACTGTTAAAACCCGGCGTCTGAGTTGAACTAACCGGTCTTCCAAGTATCACAATTTACAAGCGTGCTCCGCAGATCGCAATGAACTGATAACCCATATACTCATATTTACCTTATGTCAAATGCATTATTCGATAGAGTTTTATTTCAGAACCGTTTATATTAACTTACGTGTGGTTTCATAAACGGATAATTAGTACTGATTGATCCTCCGTTTATTGTTTTAGGTTAGGTGACGCAAGCCGGGTGCTTCGTGTGACAATGCCGGTCTCGTCTTCTTCCTCCCATGTTTCTCCTTCCCCTAAAATAAACAAAATTAAATTAAAATACTTTCGACACCAAGAAACGTCAGATTCCATTTCAATTACTGGAAAAAAACGAATTTTTTCAAACCCAAACGGCCCCGATTCATTTCTTGCATGTTTCCTTTTGCACAAAAACAGGTTTGCCAACTGTAAGGATCGAAAATTCCCGCTTGGAGCATTTAAAGAAAAACTCTTTTTAAACCTTTTTTTTTTTTTAATTGTAATATCGTACATGATTCGTTTCGGAATTATGTTGTTTGCAATAGTAAAAGTCATGTCGAAATAAAAAAACCTACGTGCCGATTGCTAAGCATATTAAAATAATTTATTTTTGAGTTCCCTTTTCCTAGTGGCGCCATAGAATGCGGGAACGTGTTCTTCACGTGGAATCATCTTAGACCAATGAAAAATAAGATGTGGTATGACCCGGGTTCTGTTGGATTCTGTATGTTTACTTTGTTATTTAAAATAATGTCTGCGACTTTTTTTTTTTATTGTCGTGAAATTTCGATCGCTATTTATCCACAAGGCTGAAGTATGATGAGCAATGAACATGTTAATCCTTGTCCTTGACTCTGTCATGTGGGATGAATGACTTAAAAATGATTTTTCGCGATTGCATTTACCATTTTCGGGTTGATGTTATGGATTTTTAAGATTAAAATTGTTATGTCGTTTATCATTTCTTATGTTATTATTTTCTGTTACAGGTTGTTGAACCGGCCTTTTTAAGAACTACCCAAAACATTTAAGCAACTTAGGGTTGTAAATATCGGGAGGTATATCAGTGATACCATTGAAAACCGACGATAAAGCGATAAATATTATCAATATAAACCGCGTCTGTCTTTCTGGTATTTATTTTATGATGAAATAATTGATATTTATATCTGCTACTGAAGGGGCACTGTTATCGATAAAATTTAAATCACTGTATGGGATTCTCAATTTTCTGGAATTAATATCACGTGATCGGTTCTTTCCACAACAATGCATAGTAGCCCACTTGTCTTGGTAAAAAAAACAAAATGGCCACTTTATGGAAAAGTGATTTCTCGTTAATTTTATTCAAGTAGTATCGAATTTTAATCTCTTTACGAAAGATTTATAGGTATTAATCTCTTCCTAATCGAAATCGTTATCAACTGAGAAGATATACATTAAGGTAATTTTATTAAGTTTTAATGTTTTTTTAAAAGCGAGGTTTTTGTTTATTATACAAGTCATAAAAAGGTGTATGTCTTTTTGTACAGTTTTCTAGAAAGCAAATTAAAATGAAGCAAGTAATTAAATTTTCATTGATGATTGGTTTTGATGAAGGCCTTAAAAAAATTTGGGGGTGGTTTAAAGGTTTTTTTATGATTTTTCATACTGTTTACTTGCTTTTGATACCAACGATACCAGTATCACAACAAATATGAAAAATAATTTGTCTTGAGACTTTGGAAAAGCAATAAATTGATGTTAAGAAACTTTCTCACAATTTTTAATGATTTGTGGTAGTTAGATAAAAAAAATTTATTTTAAAAAAATTTAATGCCAGTTCAGTTTCTGGAGAATCCTTATTGAAGTAAGGCTACAATTACAAAAGCTTCATTTAAAATACCGGTATAAAAATAATTTTTTATGATTCATTTAACTAATTTTTAAATGCCAGGTTTTAATACTTCAGCATCACTTTTGCAATACTTAAGCACATATTTTTATTTTGTGACACTGAGTAACTTTCTCTGGTATTTTTATTTGCTAAAAAAATTAGCTAATTGATTTTATGGTGTTTTAACATTTAAAATGTTTTTTTTTTTTTTTTTTTATTGTCAATATTGTTATAAGATTGCAGCTTTTAAATACTGTATTAGAGTACTGGCGAAAAATCAATATTATCAATGAGGAAAAAGTTAAATGCAAAAATCATATAATTGCCATTTAACCTTTATTTCAAAGTTGAAGTTCGGTAAACAAATGAATGCCTCAGGAAGTCAGTTTATTTTCCTCAAAATTCAAAACAGAGCAAAAAGCTGAACATATATCCCCAAAATTTAATTCATGGAGATTTATTTTTTAAAAAAACAATATCTCAATTCTTACTAGTGCAAATTTTTTAAGCTGGGGGAGGGATGGCTCATATGGACCACCGCTGAGTCAGTCAGTGAGTGAGGTACAAACAGAACCTCCAAGAATTTTTATTTTTATTTTGAAAAAATGAAAATAGGGGCTATAATCTCATAAATTTCTGGAAGGAATAAACAGCAAATTAAATAAAATTCAAAACAAATCAAACCTTATTTTTTTTTTAACTTGCATAAACTTGCACAAACTTGCATAAACTTGCACAAACTTGCATAAACTGGTTAAAACATGCTTAAATCAATTTCTTTTATTTCAGATAAAATTTATCGAAGAAATGGATCTGTATATGGAATGCGAAACCATGTCTTCCGGGTCTAACAATAGCGAGACGCCGAAAAAGATCACTAAATCTAAGACTCTTAAAAGGAAGAAAGTCCGCCGAGGCCGATCCAGAGGAACCGTAATATCGGCCTACGACTTACGACCCAAGAAACCTACCAAAAGCAACGTAACAAAACCTACAGAAAGAGCGAAAACGACGGCAAAAAAGGAGATAAAGAAAGAAAAAGTATCAGAAGACGAAGAGGAAGAGGAAGATTTTGAACCGGAAGAAGAGGCCTACGAAGGGGAAAGCGAAGAGGTGAAATACGAAACCGAAGAAGTCACCACATCGGACGACGACGCCGAAACCAGCATTTCTTCGTCTTCTACGATCTCGAAATCGACGGGGAAATTAACCAACGCCCTCGAGAAAATTTTGAAACATCAAAAAGTTCAAAAACGGAAAAACAGGACGAAGCGCGTGAAACCGGAGGCGGTGGGGGAGAAGGAGAGCAAATTAATTTTGCAAACGATCGTGACCACCGAGAAATTAATCAACGAAAATTTGAAATTTAAAAACCCGAAAGAGGATTACGTGGGGCCGAGACCCGAGGAAATTAAGGAAAAGCCAAAGGAGAAAGTCGAAAAACCGGAGGAGCCGTCGTCGGCTCCGAAAGACGAAAAAGAATTAGAGCAAGCTTTGAAAGATAAATTAATCGATCAGTTGAACAGAGCGGACCAACCGGAAATTTCGTCCGGGGAAGAAAGGGAAAATGCCGAAACTGCCGAAGAGAGTCAGCCGACTTCGAAGCCGAACGTTAGAGTTACAATGTTGCTGAAGAAAACGATGGCGATCCCGTTAAACGAAGAATGCATCGTCATAAAGTTCCCGAAAAGTTATCCCGGTCAAAAAATTCGAAGCTTACAAAATTTGACTCCGGCATTCACGGAAGCCATTCAAAAAGCTCTTCAACAACTCCACGGGGGTTTGTCCCTCAACAAAAGCTACGTTTTAAACGTGGAGCCGATCAATCAAAACGGAGAGCCCCCGAGGAAGATTTTCAAAATCCACGAAAATCAGGAAAATCTAACGGAATCCAGAAGGATCCCGCAGGAGAATTGGACCGCGGAACAGATCACGACCCCGGATAAAAGTCCGGAGCCGATGGAAGTTGAAAAACTCGAGGAAGAACACTCAGCACCTAAAGAGGAGGAAAACGAAGCCGAAAAGGCCGAAAGTCCGAAGCTGATAAAAGTGGAACCGATGCCGAAGAATGATTTGAAGGAAGAAAGAAACATATTTTTCAACAATCACATAAGCCAATCGAGAGAAGGGTTTTTCCGTCCGAACATTTTGAGGAAATCCAACCCCGAAAAGCCGATACAGGACATCGAGAAATTAAAATCCGATATTTTGAGTCATCTGTCCGGGAGCTCCTCCAATTTCGAAAACATTTTGCAGAATCGGTTTTTCGCGGAAAAGGAAAACGATAATCAGTTCCTGAGAAACGACATCATGTCGGATTGCTCCGATAAGGAAAACGAGGACGTTTATAGAATGAGAAAAGACGGGAGGAAACTTAAAAAATTGATACACGAATGCGGGGTGTGCCAGAAGAAATTTGATCGGCTTTGGGTTTTGAAAGGGCACATGAGGTTGCATTCCGGTGAGAAACCCTTCGTTTGCCCGGAGAACAATTGTGGAAAAACTTTCGCCGATAGGTGGGTGATTATTATTTTTTTATTATCTTGTTGTAAAGGGTACTTAACAGTTCATTGCTTTAAAGGGCACTCCTTCTCTTGACGATAATAAAATCTTATCTTAAAGATTTGATGAAATATGATAACCGTTTTTTTTTTGTTTCCATCAGGTCTAATTTAAGGGCTCATCAACGTACGAGAGGTCACCATCAATGGGAATGGCGTTGCGCTTCTTGCAATAAAGCCTTCAGTCAGGAACGATATTTGGACAGGCACAGACCTGAGGCTTGCCAAAAATACAGACAGGTATAAAAATAAAAATGATGAAAGACCGCAATTGAGTTGCCCAAATTCAGCTGGGCACAAATTTGACTTTTAATTAAATTGGAAAAGAAAGTTATTTTTGCTTCGTTCCCGATCATTTTTCCTAATTCGTTTTTCCTAAAAAAATAAATTCCTAATCCGTTTTTCCTAAATTTTGGTTCCTAAAAATTTTTTCCGAATTATTTTTTTCCCTAATTTTTAATTTTCTTAAAATTTTTGATTCCAAAAATAAAATCTCCTAAAATGAATATTTTTCCTAATTTTTTGAACCCCTAAAATCTTCGTAGTAATTTACTAGGCAAAGCTGTGAATTTCGGTGTTTATTTTTAATCGTGTTTTTTTTAATAAACTACTGCAAGAATACAACTATAAAATGAACAACTATGAAAATTTATAGTATAAAAGGGTTTAAAGATCCAAAAAGTAAGGAAAAATATTCATTTTAGGAAATTTTATTTTAGGAAAAATGGATTAGGATTTTTTTTTTTTTTTTTTTTTTTAATGAAAAATGGATTAGGAATTTATTTTTTCAGGAAAAATGAATTAGGAATTTTCTTTTTTAAGAAAAATGGATTAGGAATTTTTTTTTTTTAGGAAAAATGGATTAGGAATTTATTTTTTTTTGGAAAAATGAATTAGGAATTTATTTTATTTGGAAAAATAAATTAGGAATCTATTTTTTTTAGGAAAAATGGATTTAGGATTTTTTTTTTTTTTTTTTTTTTTTTTTTTTTTTAGGAAAAATAATAGGGAATCTTTTTACCAGTGCCATGGGCAAAATGTGAGCAAAATATATTTTAATATTCTTAAAGCGCCAAAAAAAAAAAAATTTAAATCCATTTTTTTTTTTTTTTTACTTTCTTGAGGAAAAAGACCTAATTGCAAATTTTCGTTACGGATCATTTTCGTTTTGGTCGATTGTTCCGCATTTAATGGAGCCATTCCAGTATTACGTAACCAAGAGAAATGGGGTGAAAAGTGTATGTAAGCGTAAACTCATCAATTTTGACCAAAATCTTACGGAGTAAAAGGGGAAGGGGTCAAAATGGTCAAAGTCATATATGATTGATTACATGACTATGATTTACGCTGTTATTTGACCTAATTTTGTATGATCATACCACAAGTTTTAGCAGGGGTCCGAAGCCGGTAAAAATTGGTTGGAGCCGGCGCCGGCATTGGCGCCGAAATATCCAAAGTGCTGGAGCTGGCACCAGCGCCGGCATCAGAATAGCAAAATTTTTGTGGCTGGTGCTGGTGTCGGATTCCAGCATCGGCGCCAGACCACCATCAATTTTGTCAATTTTTTTTTTTTTTTTTTTTTTTTTTTTTTTGCTTGAAAAAAAAATTGTTAGTGACCGCAGCTTATTGTTGTGCCGGTTAGTACAATCGGCCGCTTAATATGATAAAAACTCGTGGCCTTTCTCAATTATAATCAGCATTGCCACCGCGGGTCATAATTACAAGACCGGTGCCAGCACCGGCGCAAGCAAATCCGGCAAGCACCGGAAGAGCACCTCCAAGTTTGAAATAAATTATCTAGCACTGGCACCAGCTTCGGCATTGACTGGAGATTTCATTCGGCCGCGGCTGGCATCGGCTTCGGACCCCCGAGTTTTACTAAATCTAAAAAAAAAAAAAAAATTATATTTCTAGGCAAAAAGCTTACGAATAACGGTGCACCTTGATAATCAAGTTCATTCGGAAAATTTTAGTAAATTTTTATTCCGGAAAATTAGATTGGGGGGCGGGGGGGGGGGGTATTGCAAATGATGCCACAATTTCCAAGGGGGGTCCGGCAATTAATGATAGGCATAGGGAGGTTGAAAATTGGAAAAAAAATTTATAACGTACGTAAGTATTTGAATGCTAAAAACCATCAGTAAAATATATTCTTTCGCACTACAGCCTGAGATAAAAACGGCCAAGAAGTTTAACGTCTTTTTTCGTGTTTTCCTCACTATTTTTAAAATCTTTTCCTGGAAAAAAATAATTAATTCATATCTTTTCGTCGTATTTGCAAAAGTCGCGATATGTCAAATATTTTTTTCCAAGATTTTTTAGCTCCTATCTCATAATCTTTAAGTTACCGTAGCCTAGCCTATTAGCAGATCGTAAACAATTGTTTACATAACAAATCGGCAGACTATCGAATTCCCCTTCTTCAATTTTCCTTGAAGCAAAAAAAAAAAAAAAATTTGATAAGAAAACGACAATTTCATTGAATCAAGTTCAAGTTGAAAGACTTTTCAATTTTTCCCTTTTGCTTATTTTTCCCCTTTTTATTTTTATTTTCAGTATACCGTCCGTCACGGCGCGAAAAAGTTTCCGAAATTCCTACAGAAAGACTCCAGAAGCGAAGATCAATACGACTCCGAGGAATCATCCGAAAAATAAAGCCGTATTCGATTTTTTTTTTTTTACAACAATTAATCTTCAGTATAATTTTTTTTTTTAAATGATTAAAAACAATAATTATGACCCCTGCCGCCCTTGAAAAGAAAATAATATAAAGATTACCACGGTTATGTTCCTGTGATAAAAATTTCGAATTTAAAAAAAAAAAAAATTGTATATAATTTTATTTTTTAAAAAAGTTCAGATTTTGAAAATTTGTTAAAAAAAAAAAATGTTAATTTTATTATGTATAAAAGTCGATTTTTGTTAATTTATTTTAATATCGCTAAATATCATTTGCTAAAATTAGACATTAAATCAAAAGGTTAAGACTAAATGGGATCTTCCGACGAGACCTTCTCATGGCTTCCTCGAATGACTTACTATGAACTCTGAACTAATTATGGAAATCACGATGCTACCAAATGAATCATTTTTTTTGAGAGGTCACTTATGTTTATATATAAAAAATTCAAACAGGAAATTAATATGCCGACTTGATTTTTTAAAAAATGATTTTGAAAGTTTGACGAATTTATTACGGATCGTAAATAAGAAATAATACCTAATATTTAACAAGGTAAAACGTTTTAAATGCTTTCTATTAATAAAAGTAATTTTTTGTTACAAAAAAAAGCTGTTTTAAGTTCACCAGGGAATAGCAATCCCTGCAGAAAAAGATTTGTCATAGGTGATGGCCTGTGATAAAATATGATTTTATTATTTATTTTCATTTTTAAAAATCATGCGCTTGTTTAATGTGCAATATTCTGAAGTTGTCTAGAAGATTATTGTTATGTCATTCGTTAGGCTGAGACTTTTCACCTCAGTAAAAATTAAATATAATCTTTAAAATGAAAATAATAAATACTAGTTTTTTTATTTATTTTTTTTTTCGCACCAACCCTTAGGAAGTGGCAGTGAATTATGTAAATATAGTTTCTTAACCTTGCTGCCATATGTTTTCCTAATAAGGCCTTGGAAAAAATTTTTGTCTGTTACGATAACTGATAACAGAAAAGAAATATTGGGTAGTTATAAAAATTTATGCATCCAACGGAAATAGGCTTATGATGCTAAATTTTAAAAATTTTGCCTGAATTTGTTAAAATGATTTGCAAGCACCAAGATTTTTTAGAGAGAGTCTGAACCCCATCAGTAAATATATTTCGTTACATGCATTCTTCTTGTTGTTCTTACTACGAAGGCCTACTGAAACTCACATTGGAATTTTGTGTCCTTCCCCCCTAGCCTTTCGCTGGTTGGTCAATCAAGAATTTTGGGTGCAAATAGTCATGCATTCTAATAGTTTTAGTTGAAAATACCTTACCTTCAATCCGGACTCATTTTGATGTTAAAACTCCTTCGCAAAATTTTCAGAAGTTCCTTTTATCACTTGGCTCGATAAGTTTCCAGGTCCATTTTTTCATGTTGGTTTCTGAATCAGTTCAGGATCAGTAGTTTCATACAGCTGGAAAAAAAAAGTCGGATAAATAACTAACTGTAAAGTAGTTTTCCCTTATTTTAAAAAAAACTTACTTAGGTGATTCCACTCTCATGGAGTCTTATCAGTTCTTCAACATATTTATTGTCTTTCAGTTTTGTCAATGCAATGAAACCAACTTGCAAACGGTACGCAAAGATTCGCAATTCCTAGTGACGACTTAACATATTTCATCTCTGCATATGCTTTTAAATTCACAAATATTTTTTTCCGGTTAATATCAAGACAAATGTCGCGTAAGGCTTCAATTTTAAGATTCGATGATTAAAACGAATGGTGTATTACTTAATTTAAATGAACCATCAAATTTTTACATTTCAGAACGGTGAAAGTAAATTTACAACGTTTAATTTCCATGTAACGATTCCAGGCACAGCATCTCGCTACCACAAACTACTCAGGTCCGCCGCCATTTTGTATTTGATGCAGTATTGTTGTTGGTCCTGCTGAACACGTACAATCTAACGCCATCTATTGGAAAAAATTTCAAGCTGATTTCCGAGAAAAAACCTGTGCCGTTGATCTTTCATTTTTATCACTTTCTATTTAATACGCTAGAGTGCTCTGTTCCTTTTTCTTTGTCAAATTGTTTAAATAATATTAATTTTAACGCCCAAGATACAATTCGTAATTACTTTGATTCGTAAATTTAAAAAAAAAAATTTAGGTGAATATTTTTTTTTAAAAAATCAAACTCTAAAATAGCGGTCAGCACTGATAAAAAATGAATTTCTATTTCGCATCTGGCGTTAAAAATGATAATTTGTTAAAAGAACTTGGTACCATAAATGTGCAGCATTTAAATGAAGTTTGGTGGTATTGAAATAGATCTTGCGAGATTCGGTTCTCACGAGAACCGAACCTGGATCCAGTTTCCTTGACTAGATATATAGGCTAGTCGCTTTACCACCCGCGCCACTTGAGGCGTGTAGAAAATAGGAACTTTAGATGGAGTAGTAGCTTCGGAAAGTTTTTATAGGGGCACCCAGGAGCTAATTAAACGCTAGGCTCATTTACTTCGGGTCTGAACAAACAATAGGAAAAATAGTGACGACTTAACATAATTCCAAGTGACGACTTAACACATTTCATCTCGGCATATGCTTTTAAATTCACAAATATTTTTTCCCGGTTAAAATCAAGACAAATGCCGTGTAAGGCTTCAATTTTAAGATTCGATGATTAAAACGAATGGTGTATTACTTAATTTAAATGAACCATCAAATTTTTACATTTCAGAACGGTGAAAGTAAATTTACAACGTTTAATTTCCATGTAACGATTCCATGCACAGCATCTCGCTATTACAAACTACTCAGGTCCGCCGCCATTTTGTATTTGATGTAGTATAGTTGTTGGTCCTGCTGAACACGTACAATCTAACGCCATCTACTGGAAAAAATTTCAAGCTGATTTCCGTGGAAAAAACCTGTGCCGTTATGTTTTATTTTTATCAGTTTCTATTTAATACGCTAGAGTGCTCTGTTCCTTTTTCTTTGTCAAATTGTTTAAATAATATTAATTATAACGCCCAAGATAGGTACAATTCGTAATTAATTTGATTCGTAAATTTAAAAAAAAAAATTGAGGTGAATATTTTTTTTAAAAAAATCAAACTCCATAACAGCGGTCAGCATTGATAAAAAATGAATCTCTATTTCGCACCTGGCGTTAAAAATGATTTGTTAAAAGAACTAGTTCTTTTAACAAGCTTGGTACCATAAATGTGCACCATTAAAATGAATCTTGGTGGCATTGAAATAGATAAAAACTATGCAGGTCGTTCTCAAGCTTTGTGAGCTTCTCACGTGAACCGAACCTGGATCAAGTATCCTTAACTAGATATATAGCCTAGTCGCTTTACCAACCGCGCCACTTGAGGCGTGTAGATAATAGGAACTTTAGATGGGGTAGTAGCTTCGAAAAGTTTTTATAGGAGCACCCAGGAGCTAAATAAACACTAGGCTCATTTACTTCGGGTCTGAACAAACAATAGGAAAAATAGAAATGCTCCATTGATATACATCATTCTTTTATCCAAGATTTGGAATTATATGTTTTATTCGTATATAAATTTATACGAAATAAAAGAAAAGACAATTTATAATTTGTAGTCTAAAACTGATTTCAAGTCAGTTCAGTTTTATAATTTGCAGTAAGGATATTTTTTAAAAATTCCGAAAATTTATGAGTGTCTATTTATTTTATACAAATACGGAACTAAGTTTCTGTTATTTCTGATTTAGTTGTTGGTCCTGCTAAACAATCTAACGCCATCTATTGGAAAAAATTTCAAGCTGATTTCCGAGAAAAAACCTGTGCTGTTAATCTTTTATTTTTATCACTTTCTATTTAGTACGCTAGAGTGCTCTGTTCCTTTTTCTTTGTCAAATTGTTTAAATAATATTAATTTTAACGCCCAAGATACAATTCGTAATTAATTTGATTCGTAAATTTAAAAAAAAAATTGAGGTGAATATTTTTTTTTAAAAAATCAAACTTTAAAATAGCGGTCAGCACTGATAAAAAATGAATTTCTATTTCGCATCTGGCGTTAAAAATGATTTGTTAAAAGAACTTGGTACCATAAATGTGCAGAATTTTAAATATATCTTGTTGGTATGGAAAAAAAACTGCAGGTCCGTTCTCAAGCCGTGAGCTTCTCCGAGAACCGAACTTGGATCTAACGTATCATCAGATATATAGCCTAGTCGCTTTATTAACTGCGCCACTTGAGGCGTGTAGATAATAGGAACTTTAGATGGAGTAGTAGCTTCGGAAAGTTTTTATAGGGGCACCCAGGAGCTAATTAAACGCTAGGTTCATTTACTTCGAGTCTGAACAAACAATAGGAAGGAATGCTCCATATACATCATTCTTTTATCCAAGATTTGGCATTATATGTTTTATTCGTATATAAATTTATACGAAATAAAAGAAAAGACAATTTATAATTTGTAGTCTAAAACTGATTTCAAGTCAATTCAGTTTTATAATATGCAGTAAGGATATTTTTTAAAAATTCCGAAAATTTATGAGTGTCTATTTATTTTATACAAATACGGAACTAAGTTTCTGTTATTTCTGATTTAGTTGTTGGTCCTGCTAAACACAATCTAACGCCATCTATTGGAAAAAATTTCAAGCTGATTTCCGACAAAAAAAACCTGTGCTGTTAATCTTTTATTTTTATCAGTTTCTATTTAACACGCTAGAGTGCTCTGTTCCTTTTTCTTTATCAAATTGTTTAAATAATATTAATTTTAACGCCTAATATACTGTTTGTAATAGCTTTGATTCACAAATTTGAAAAAAAAAATTGAGAAGAATTTTTTTTTTAAATCAAACTCCAAAATTGAGGTCAGCACTGATAAAAAATTAATTTTTTACTTTGCACCTGGCGTTAAAAATGATTTATTAAAAAAGCTTGGTACCAAATGTGCAGCATCTGCAGTATCTCTAGAGAATATGAAAAAAAGATCCATGCAGGTCGGGTCCGAAGTGAATTCGTTTCGCGAGAACCGAACCTGGATCAAGGATCAAGTATAACGGACGAGCCAAATGGAGCTAGTCTCTTTACCAACTGCGCCACTTGGCACGTGTTAACACATGGAACTTTAGTTGGGGCAATAGCTTCGGAAAGTGTTTGTAGGGGCATCCATAAGCTTACCAAAAGGTCGTCTCACCTTCATTGTGTCACACAATAAGTCTGACAAACTATACGAAAAATAGGAATGCTCCATACTAGTATTATTTTTTAACGTAAGATTTAGCCCCGTATGTTTTATTCGTATATTTATACGGAATAACGACAGTTTACAATTTGTAGTCTAAAACTGATTTCAAGTCATTTCAGTTTTATAATATGCAATATAAGGATATTTTTAAAAAATACCGAAAATTTATGAGTGTGTGTTTATTTTAAAAGAATTAAAGAAGTCTCTTAAAATTAGGCCGGAAGTTTGCCTCCTAAAGGCGTCTCTGCGCTAAGTAATTTTTAATTCAATTACCAGGAACTATGTAGGTATCTACTGGTAAAAATCAAGCTGATCTTCGAAAGCCTATGCATCTTTTATTTTTTTCAAGCCAAAGTATGTAGCACAAATTTTCAGGACCATTGCTAAAATCAAAAAAAGCCAATCGTAACCGTTTTAGTTTGTCGCTTCGACCTTAACCTTGCAGTGGAAATTCGAAGTAAAAGCCTAAAAATAAAGCAGAGCAAAGTAAAGGAGGCATTTTCAAAACGACCGTTAAGGTTTAAGACGTATCTTCTCTTATAAATCATGTACTTTTTATTAGATATTTTATGACGGAAAAATGATAATACTCTTTTTTTACTTCAAATGCGAAAAAAGATCTCGCGTGTCAAACAAGTGTAAAAAATGGTGTGCCCTTGAGAGAGAAAAAACATAACTGACCGTAAAAAAAGATCAAAAGGCACTGCGAATTTTACGATTTTTTTCTCATTGATTTGCTTGATTTACAGCAATAATTAAAATGATAATAATAATAATATAACAACGTTTAGACGCCATTTTCTTTAATTCTGTCAATATTTACTATAATATTTATCGTGTAAGGTTCAAGTTCTTAATGGAATTTTTTTTTCCTACAAAAAGATATTTTTGTTCGAGTGTAATTTAATCGTTAAGATCGGGTTACGACAAGTAGTGCGTTTCGTAATTTCGTGTTAAAACATTCGGAGGGTGAAAAAAAAAATGTTTTTTTTTTTACGGTTTTCGAATTTTAGCAGGAAAATTCACAACCGAAGAAACAAAAGACGAAAAACTCGTTAAAAGTCAATTAACTTATTGTAAGCTTAAATATATTTTTTTTTTTCTATTATACAGTCAGGAAAATAAAACTGGAATATTTAATCACTGTCAGAGGATGATTCAAAATCTCCTACATCTATGCTGAATTTGTACTCTTGATCGCAGCCTAAATACGCGTCGCTCATGAAGTATAAAGTGTAAGAATGATGCCCGGGGCTGGGCGCCACGAAATCTAATTTGACTTTAGCTTTTTGCTGAAGCGTGAGCCTTTTTATCGAAAGAAGGGAATTTGTTTTCGGATCACCGATTACGACCCACCAACCTTCTTCTCGTTTCTGAGGGAAGAACGGAGCGATCACTGGACCTGTGACGTCGTCTTCCCTTTCTAATGTCACCTGAACGTTAACAGATGAGCCGGTGTTTATTCTGAAAGCAAAAATAATATTTGTAGAAGACAATAATTTAGAAAAAAAAATAGTAAGATTTAAAAAAAATAAAAATTACCTATCCTTATCCTGCACTTCGTAATTCAATTCAATATTAGGATATCTATTACAAAATCTGGCAACGTCCGCCATTTCAGCATCCGTCAATTGTAATAATTTAACCCTGTCGTCATCTTCCAACTCCATGATGTCAAAAACGGTTTCCACGTTCTTTTCCGCGCAACGTTTTATGATCTCCGGCGTGAAATGCGGCAACTGTTTAAGGTACGAATCCTTCGACCACATGGCTTGAGTGACCATTTGAGCCAGTTCCATAGCGGCTACTGCCGGTGATAACCAACCGTTTGAACTTAGTACGTCGACGCAGGCCTGAATTAATCGGATCGCTTTTCCCAGAATCATTTCTGTGTCACCCTAAATTTAAAAAAAAAAAAGAAAAGCAGAATTAGTATCGAACGGAAGAAAAAAAAAATTAACAATGCTATGTTCTGTTATAAATAAAATCAAGACTCGATTTTCTGCCACATTTTAAAAAATATTTACACATTTTTTAAAAAAATTTCCACATTTCAAAAAAAAAAAAAAAAAGAATTTCAAAATTTAAAAAAAATTTACACATTTAAAAAAAAAGATTCCACATTTTAAAAAAAATTTACACATTTTTAAAAAAATTGGGTTTTTGCTGAAAAAAAATTAAAGAGTCAATGCAATGAGGACTTTTACCGCAAGATAATCCGGTAGGGAATTTTTGGCTATATTTGGGTAAATGGCGGGCTTAATAAATATTTCCTTCTCATTTAAATTATTAAACCATTACTGAGCGCCATTTAACCACAAGCAGCGGTACCGACAATTCCTCAGCGGATTTGGTTTGGGGTCGTACATAAATTACGTAAGCACAATTAGGGGGGGGGAGGGGGTCCAGATTTGACATCTTACCCATATGCTACGCATAGGCGAAATGGGGTAAAGCGTGCAAAAAGGGCCTAACCCATGCTTACGTAATTTATGTACGACCCCTTTGCGGGAAAAATCCTTGAAAAAAAAATGTGTAAATGTTTTTAAAAATTCTTAAAATTTAGAAAAAAACTTATACTGAACATAAGCATCAAGGGTTTGGGAACGCAGCCTTGATTTTTATAAGGAAAAAAATTGAAAAAGCAGTTTTCTAAGAAAAAAATCGGAAAGACGTTTGAACCTTACAAACTCAGAATATTTCTTCATACCTGTAATTCAGCGCTAAGTTGCAACCTCGATAAATGAGCTTGAAGAAGAAGGTTCGTTTTGACATGAGGATCATTAAATCTTGTATTCGCTCCAAGTTTGTTTGGTAATTTTGTGGCTAACACTCGTAACAGGGAATCTTCCCGATGCCTAACCGGAACGTCCTCGTATTCTGCGGCGGATGAAATGATTTCGAGAAGTCCTCGGATCTTCGTTTTGCTGTTCAATGATAAACTGAATAATTCTGAAAATAAAAGAAAAAAAAGTTTAAAATATTTTCTGGAAAAAAAAAAAAAATGTTTTTCCCTTAGCTCCTTTTTACCTATTGTTGTATAATTAATATAATAATAAGCAGCGATCATTCCCAAGTTCAATGGCATGCAATCCATTTCGTCTTCTATGCTGATGCATTTCGACTGCTCCAAATCACTCAACGTCGTTTCGACTAATTCCGACAAATGATCGGACAAATGACGATGCGTAACTCCTTGCAAATTATAATAATTCGGATTTTGCGTCAATCTTCTGTACAAAAAGGTCCAAGTTAAATAATCCACCGCGTCCTGTTTGTTTTCGATTGTTTTGGTAACGATTTCGGCGTTAAAATGATCGTGTAACCTGTGATCCAAGTGACTCTGAAACAAACAAAAAAAATCAAAAATTTTGACCATTCAACAAATCCTGTATTAAAAAAAAAAAATGATATTCTTACCTCAACTGGTAAAGATTCGTTAAGGAATTTTTTGAAGAAATCTTTTTTCGAGCTTTGACACATTAAAACGCATTTCGCATCATCGTCCTCAAGGGGCCGGTTGGCTTTCCCTACCATTTGTAACACGTCCGTTATGGGAAAATCTTCGTAAGCGTGAATTTTTCCGTTGTAAAACTGAGTGTCCATTATGATGACGAGGTGAGCTTGGATGTTAAGTCCCCAGCATAAATTTCTGGTGACGACGGCGACTTGAATGGCTCCGGAATCGAAAAGCTGCTCGACCAATCGATGATCGGACGGTGTCAATCCTTCGTGAATGTAAGCGACGCCTTGGGTTAAAGTTTCCTTCAATGTCTGAAAAATAAATCAAATAAAAACCGGTCATTAATTTGGAAAATAAACGAGTTTTGTTTCTGCTAACGTGAAGTGGACGTTCCCGACCATTTTTCCTAATCACTATTTCCTAAAAAAAATAAATTCCTAATACATTTTTCCTGAAAAATGAATTCTTAATTTTTGATTTTCCAAAAATTTTTCGATTCCTAAAATAAAATATTTTAAATCCCTAAAAAGATTTTAGGAAATTTTATTTTAGGAGTCAAAAAATTTTAGGAAAATCAAAAATAAGGAATTCCTTTTTCAGGAAAAATGGATTAGGAATTAGTTTTTTTGTAAAAATGAATTATGAATTTATTTTTTTTAGGGAAAATGAATTAGGAATTTTCTTTTTTTGAAGTAAAATGGATTAGGAATTTATTTTCTTAGGAAAAATGAATTAGAAATTCATTTTTTTTAGGAATACTGAATTAGGAATTTTTTTTCAAACAGTAAAATGGATTAGGAATTTTTTTTGCTAGGAAAAATAGATTAAGAATTTATTTTCTTAGAAAAAATGAATTAGGAATTTTATTTTTTTGAAGTAAAATGGATTAGGAATTTATTTTCTTAGGAAAAATGAATTAGGATTTTTTTTTTCAAACAGTAAAATGGATTAGGAATTTTTTTTGCTAGGAAAAATAGATTAGGAATTTATTTTCTTGGAAAAAATGAATTAGGAATTTTTTTTCTTAGGAAAAATGAATTAGGAATTTTTTTTTGCTAGGAAAAATGGATTAGGAATTTTTTTTTTTTTAGTAAAAATAAATTAGGAATTTTTTTTTTTTTTTTTTTTTATGAAAAATGAATTAGAAATTTTTTTTCTTAGGAAAAATGAATTAGGAATTTTTTTTCAAACAGTAAAATGGATTAGGAATTTTTTTTGCTAGAAAAAATGGATTAGGAATTAATTTTTTAGGAAAAATGAATTAGAAATTAATTTTGGCTTGCATTTAACTGGTCAGTATTTTTTTCAATTTTCGATCAGTATTTTATTTAATTTTTGGTCAGTTTTTTTTTTTCAATTATTGGTCAGTATTTAAAATGATTGAGCAGTAAATTAATACTTTTTGGACAGTAAATTAACAATTTTCGGCCAGTAAATTAATATTTTCCGGGCAGTAAATTAATATTATTCGGCCAGTAAAAACATGAATTTATGGAATGTACTCCCTCTGTCCGGAAATAATGTGAGTGTTTCTAACTTTTAATTCCCGTTTCGTGGGCTATTGATTTTGGCCAGAAGTGATGGTACCACATAACTCACCCCCCACCCCCCCCCCCCCCGGGGTCCCCCCCTTAGAAAAAAAAAGGATGAAAAAAAGAAAAAAATTGACAATTTGAATTAATTTGCTCCGCTTCTGAAGCGAAGGCAAAATTTGAATGTGACCCTAAGCAAGAATCCCTCATGAGAGAATTTTTTGCAGTCGCAAACCCCCAAAAAATTAGGGTTTCTCGACTACCTGGCTAAGGGGGTAAATTTTTTAAACCCTATTAAAAGGCCACAAAAATTTTGCCATGAGGGTTTTCGGGGTCGTTGATTTCAAATCTGAGATCGGTTTTCAATAATTCAAGATGGCGGATCCAATATGCCGAACTTATGCTAAAAACCTTGAGTTTTTCCCACGAAAATTCGTGTTCAGGGGAATATCAGGGTCGCTAATTTCAAATCTGGGGTCAGATGATCTAAACGTAAAATCTCATTTTATTCATACTTTTAACAGAAAGGTTTTTCTGTCGAAACAAGAAATTTTGATCCAACATCACATTGTTTTCATGATATTTCGTGCTGGGCTAGCCAAAATTTTTTTAAAAAGTTAATTTTTCTTTTAATTTTGCTACTGACCAAAATATTAATTTTAGGTAATATTTGGAATAAAGTACCTAACATTTAACTTTTTTACTGTTTAATTAATTTTTTTTACCGACCATTTAATTTTTTTACTGGTCACCAAAATACTGACCATTTATTTTCCCTACCGGCCAATTAATTTTAATACTGGCCATTTAATTAAAATACTGTCCAAAACTCGTATTTAAATACTGACCAAATAATTTGTAGCGATTAATTTTTAATGAAAAATGGATTAGGGATTTATTTTTTTTGGAAAAACGGATTAAGATCATTTAGTTTTTTCTAGGAATAATGAATTAGGAATTTATTCTTTTAGGTAAAATAAATTAGGATTTTTTCTTTTTTTTTTTTACAGTAAAATGGATTTGGATTTTTTTTTTTTCTTTTTTAGGAAAAACGAATTAGGAATTTTTTTTTAAAATTAGGAGAACGGTAGGAAATCTGACGTGGAGGTACAAACTCTACAAACATTTAGAAGGTGGTGGCCAAAAACTAATAGGGTAAGTCAAAACTGATGAATTTTTAAACTTGAAAACTTTTGATAGTGGAATGGGTGCCTCTTGGCAACACTATCAACCCTAATTTTTTAAACTTTTTGACAATGACCTTGAAGTTTTTGACAAGTCCATATAAGGTCAAGAAATAAGATCTTTTTTTAGCAGCCCAGTTGGAGCCATAGAATCGATCTCAAGATCTCCATTTCAAAAAATCAGTTAAAAAATCAAAATAATAAAAAATTTCTGACCTTATCATTCATCCTATCCAAAAACGGTTGAATATCCTCTTCCTCCGCATGGAAAAATCTGTTCGGCTGACTTTCTGCCGCGGTGTACGTCAACAAATCAATCGCCGTGAGTCTCGCCTGCTTTCTCGTCGGCACAAAAACGATAACCGGCTTATGGGGGCTGTGTTTAACGATGGCATTATAAACAGGTTTCGCCATCGCCACCAGCCTGGACGCGTTGTGGGTGATGTTGAATCCCTGAACGTGAAGCTCCAAAGGAACGGGGCGAACGCTCGGATGGAAATTGAACGTCGCGTTCGAATTGCAGCCCAACCACTGGGAAACGTCCCTCGCGTCCCCTAAACTCGCCGACAACGCGATAATCCTTATTTGTTTTTCTAACTGGGACGAAATGTATCGCATTCGAGAGCAGACGACTTCCAAAACCGGTCCGTCTTCCCCTCCGATCAACTGCAACTCGTCCACAATAAACAACTGAATGTTCTGCACGTTTTTCCTCTGTTTCCAACGACGGGAAAGGACGTCCCATTTTTCCGCCGTGCAAATAATTATCTGACCTTTGGCGAGTAATTTTAAATCGGTTCCGGTTTCTCCAGTTAAAAGGACGACCTTCCGGCCTAAAACCACGGAAAAAGTTTGCTGCCATTCGGCGAACACCAACTCGGCCAACGCGTCTTTCGAAACTAAATACACGCAGCGACCTTCCGCGTTTTGGGATAATAATCGTAAGACGGCGAATTCCGCTATCGTAGTTTTTCCGGAACCGGTGGGGGCCCCGATGAAAACGTTGTCGTCCGTGTTGTAAACGGCATTGAAAACTTGCGTCTGAATCGGATTAAACTGCGGGAATTTTTTGCTGTAAATGCTTTCGAATTGAGAATTCCTAAGGGCCGTTATCGGCAAAGGTTGAAGATCCAACAATTCCGTCGGAGGTAAATTTTTCTCCGGAAGAATCAAATGCCGGAAGGAAACCGGAAGTTGAGTTTCCGCTCCGATCCAACGATCCGAAACGATCCGAAGGAAATATTGAGGCGGCAAAGGTTCAAAAACCGGCACGAAAAATTTAACCAAATGTTCGTCCGCCGCGAATTTCGCTTTAAGCAAAAAATATTCGTGGTGTAAAATAACCTCGGAATCCACGTCCTCCACCAAAATCCAAAACGCCTCCGAGGCTCCGTGTAGTTTTTCGTCCCACTGAAAATCGGGGGTTATCGTCAGCTCGACCCGCAAAGTCGATCGGGTGATCGGCTGAATGTGAGTCGACAATTCCAATTTCGGGAATTGATGAACGAATTTATGAACGGTTTTCCCTAATTTCGGGACTCTGATCAATTCCCCGATTTCGTTCGGTCCCAAATCGTACAACCTTTCCCACGGGAAATTTTTCTTTTCGATTTTTTTAATGATTTCCTCCGGGACTTTCCGGAACTGTCGCAAAGGCGTCATCGACTGCCACATTCTCCTGTCGATCATTTTACAAAGTGACAAACATTTGTCCGCTAACTGCGCCCATCCCCTAAACAAAACGATTTCGAAAATCGCCCTCATCAACCTGGCAGCGGACTGCGTTACGTAAATCATGTCGGACATCAAAGCGAATCCTTCCAATTTCAATTGGGATATGTAAGCTTGAAGTAACACGTTCACCTTTGCGCTTGGCTCTTCGATGCTCTCCTTAATCGGTATAGGGACTCTTTCCATGAGTTTTTGCAATTCTAATTTTTCTTCCTCCCGAACGTTTATGTTTCTGAACTCTCCCGAGAGGGAAAACACTCTGAACAATTCGATTTCGCTCAGGGTCGGTTTTAACAACTGATTGTACGTCGACATTGTGTCGTGAGTGCAATAATAGTGGCTGGCGATACGACCGAGTTCCGTGACTTGAAAATGACCAGTTTTTCTGTCGTACTTGACTAATCCGCTCCGTTCCAATTGTATGGCTGCTGTGTGAATTAAATCCGCTCGGAATTGTTCCAAAACGCTGTCTTCTTCTTTTATCTGGCCAGATATACCGTATAGAGCCGGTGATCGCAGCATCCTATAAAAAAAATAAATAAAAAATAAACAATCGGTTTCTACTGTCTTCGATCGTATCTACTCTTTGCGACACTGATCATAAAAAAAAATACAAAGCAAAAACTATACTCTTTAAGTTTTTTTTACGTAGTACTACGTTCTAGGGCTCGGTCCTGGGAAAATCTGACTGTGGGTGTGTCGGTCTGTTCGCACCAAAAATGAATATTTAATTATTTCAATATTAAAATTTTAACTTTGAAAATTTTAAATAATATTTTGACAATTTGTTTTTTAACTTTTGGCATTTATGAACAGTAAAATTAGAAAAAGCAAGGACTTAAAAAATTTCTTGAAATTTTATATAACTTTTTTTAAATTTTTGCTGTTTTTTTAAAATAAAATTTACAAGAAATTCCCTAATAAATTTACAAGAAATTTTCCAAAAAATGTACAAAAAAGTCTCCAATAAATTTACAAGAAATTTTCCAAAAAATTTACAAGAAAGTCTCCAATTAATTTACAAGAAATTTTCCAAAAAATTTACAAGAAATTTTCCAAAAAATTTACGAGAAATTTTCCAAGAAATTTACGAAAAAGTCTCCAATTAATTTACTAGAAAGTCTCCAATAAATTTACAAGAAATTTTCCAAAAAATTTACAAGAAATTTTCCAAATAATTTACGAGAAAGTCTCCAATTAATTTTCTAGAAAGTCTCCAATTAATTTAAAAGAAAGTCTCCAATTAATTTAACAGAAAGTCTCCAAGAAATTTACAAGAAATTTTCCAATAAATTTACAAGAAATTTTCCAGGAAATTTACAAGAAATTTTCCAAAAAATTTACGAGAAAGTCTCCAATAAATTTACAAGAAAGTCTCCAAAAAATTTACAAGAAATTTTCCAAAAAATTTACAAGAAATTTTCCAAATAATTTACGAGAAAGACTCCAATTAATTTTCTAGAAAGTCTCCAATTAATTTAACAGAAAGTCTCCAAGAAATTTACAAGAAATTTTCCAAGAAATTTACAAGAAATTTTCCAAGAAATTACAAGAAATTTTCCAAAAAATTTACGAGAAAGTCTCCAATAAATTTCCAAAAAATTTACAAGAAATTTTCCAAATAATTTACGAGAAAGACTCCAATTAATTTTCCAGAAAGTCTCCAATAATTTAACAGAAAGTCTCCAAGAAATTTACAAGAAATTTTCCAATAAATTTACAAGAAATTTTCCAGGAAATTTACAAGAATTTTCCAAAAAATTTACGAGAAAGTCTCCATAAATTTACAAGAAAGTCTCCAAAAAATTTACAAGAAATTTTCCAAAAAATTTACAAGAAATTTTCCAAATAATTTACGAGAAAGACTCCAATTAATTTTCTAGAAAGTCTCCAATTAATTTAACAGAAAGTCTCCAAGAAATTTACAAGAAATTTTCCAAGAAATTTACAAGAAATTTTCCAAGAAATTTACAAGAAATTTCCAAAAAATTTACGAGAAAGTCTCCAATAAATTTCCAAAAAATTTACAAGAAATTTTCCAAATAATTTACGAGAAAGACTCCAATTAATTTTCCAGAAAGTCTCCAATTAATTTAACAGAAAGTATTGCTGCTTCTCCATTATGGTCCTAAATTAATTTTACAAAATTAATTTTATAAAATTACCGGAAATTATGCGCTTTTTCTTTCTTTTTTCATAACATATTTATTTTTTACAGATTTCATATTCTTTTTTAAGTCATCCTCATGTTCGATTAGTAAAATAAAAGCATTATTCCCAATAATTTTATAAAATTAATTTTGTAAAATTAATTTTGAGCCATAATGGAGAAGCAGCATATCCAAGAGATTTACAAGAAATTTTCCAAGAAATTTACAAGAAATCTTCCAAAAAATTTACGAAAAAGTCTCCAATTAATTTACTAGAAAGTCTCCAATAAATTTACAAGAAATTTTCCAATAAATTTACAAGAAATTTTCCAAGAAATTTACAAGAAATTTTCCAAAAAATTTACGAGAAAGTCTCCAATAAATTTACATGAAAGTCTCCAATAAATTCACATGAAAGTCTCCAATAAATTTACAAGAAATTTTCCAATAAATTTCCAAAAAATTTTCCAAAACATTTACAAGAAATTTTCCAAATAACTTACAAGAAATTCTCCAAAAAATTTAAAAGAAATTTAAAGTTAAAATTTTATTTTAAAATTAGAAGACATGATCGAAAGCATGGACTTGAAAAATTTCTTGTAAATTTTACTTTCAAAAAAGCTAAATTTTAAATAATATTTTGACGATTTTTTTTTATCTTTCGGCCTTTTTAATAGTAAAATTAGACGACATGAAAGAAAGCAAGGACGTAGAAAATTTCTCGTAAATTTTCAAGAAACTTAACTTTTACAAGAAACTTAAAGTTGCTAAAGCAAGGACTTAGAAATTTCTTGAAATTTTATTTAACTTTTTTTTTAATTTTCGCCGTTTTTTTAAAATAATTTGTTTTTTTTAAATCTTAAAATTACATTACATGAACAAAAACAAGAACTTGGAAATTTTAAATAAAATTTTCACTACATTTTTTAATTTTGTTTCTTTTTTTTGCCAAGAATATGAGCTAAAGCAATATTTTAATGTTAAAATTTTGACTAATTTTTTTTCAACTTTTGACTTTTTTTTTTATCAAAAATTTGAAGATTTTTTTCGTGCCAGGAAAAAAAATTAAATTTTTATTAAAAAATTCGAATTTTTTTGACCAAAAACGAGCAAAAAA
Source organism: Liposcelis bostrychophila (assembly GCA_037577465.1). Taxonomy (NCBI): domain Eukaryota; kingdom Metazoa; phylum Arthropoda; class Insecta; order Psocodea; family Liposcelididae; genus Liposcelis; species Liposcelis bostrychophila. The sequence continues at coordinate 10,786,885 of CM075209.1, forward strand.
AATGCCTTAAAATTTTTAAATCGTTTCATTCAGCAATATTAAAACAGTACCCCAAAGACGTAGTCCTACGTAGGCATATGTCCCCATATCCCAGTCTGATTTTTTAACTTCAATTTAAAAAAAAAAAAAATATTCTCAATCCTCACCTAATATACAAATAAGTGGTACATGTTCGCAATATTTTTCTTTTCTTATAACTCAAAAAAAAAAATTCAATTCTTTATGTGTGTGCACAATTTTTCTTTTTTCGATTATTATCGATTACTGGGGAATTGGTTTGCGCCTCAGAGTTCTGACGTTTGCCAATGCCAGGAATCGGTAATGAATAAAAAAAAAAGATATTCTCAATCCTCACCTAATATACAAATAAGTGTATCCCAACCAAGTTACCGCGTCCCTGACATTTTGAATCGTCCCAAGAACGATTTCAGCATTGAGCATATCCGGAATTTTACCGACGAGCTGCGATTCAATCGGCAACTGCTGGTTCAGCAAGGAAAGATAATATTGGAGCTCGCTGTGGTTTGTAATTAATATCCCTTCTCCTTTTGTGTCGTATTGAGGACGACCGGCTCTACCCAACATTTGTAAAACATCTAAAGCGCTCAACTCGACCCAACGGCCTTTTTCCGGATTGTAAATCTGAGTTCCCTTGATGATGACAGTATGAGCTGGGAGATTAACACCCCAGGCTAAAGTGGCGGTGGAGACCAACACCTGAAAAAACACCAGAAAATGAATTCATAAAAAAAAAAAAAAAAAAAAAAAAAAAATACAGTCAGGGGATACATCTAAAATTTTATAGAAAAATCCATCTAAAATTTTGAAATATTCGTTTTTTATGTTCGGTGTCATAAACAACAAGACAACCGGACACGACAAAACCATCATGGTGCGCCCTAAAACGTAGTCCTAGGTCAAAAATAATTAAATGCACTCCCAATGAAAAAAAAAATTTATATTTATAAAATATTTTTTAAATATTTTTCAATATTTCAAATATATTATGCAAATATTTTAGGCAATAAAAATATTTTTAAAATATTGAAAAACATTTCAAAAATATTTTATAAATATTAATATTTTTTTTCCTCACTGGGGCTACAAGTCCTTTCGTAATTTTTTCTACATTACCTGAATATGCCTATCGGCGAATAAATCTTCAACTAACGTCCTATCTACTCTGGTCATCCCGGCGTGATGAATAGCAAAACCATACGGCAACAAATCCTTCAATTCCGCATTTTTAACTTGTTCCGCTTCCGTCCTCAAAACCTCCGTCGAAGCGGATCCTTCCCGTAAAAATTGTCCTAACGTGTCTTTCTCCAAGCACATATCTCGTATGGCCCTTGCCGTTTTCCCGGTTTCTTTCCTCGAATGGACGAAAACCAAAACCTGATTCCTCCCCGCATGTTCCATAATTTTTTCGTACACAATTTCATTCATGACCTGGAACCGTTTCAACGCCTTTTTCTCCGTCACTCCGATGTACTGCTGCTCGAGGGCCACCGGACGGTAACTGTTATCAAAATAAAACAACCCATCGGATTTTACCCTTAAAAACGAGGCGACGTCTTGATAGTTGGGCAAAGTGGCTGATAATCCGACCAAACGAACGTCTTCTTGTGTCGTTTCGATTTCCCGGATCGTTCTCGCGACTAAAGCTTCTAAAACCGGACCCCTTTCGTCGTGCAAAAGATGAATTTCGTCTATGATTATGAGTCGCACGAGTTGGGTAAACGTTTTCTCCCCTCCTTTCCTGGTTATGATGTCCCATTTTTCCGGAGTGCAGACGATGATGTGAGTCTGTGCGATTTGCTCTCGATTTAACTGGTGATCCCCAGTTAGTTCATTGACGACTAAATTGTAGCTGCTCAATCGTTTGCTGAAATTCCCCACCATTTCCTGCACCAAAGATCTCATGGGAGCTATGTAAATAATTTTAAATTCGTCTCCGTTGATATTTCCATCGGGATCGATGTGTTTTCCGATTTCCCTCATGATACACAGCAAAGCCACGTTCGTTTTCCCTGCTCCGGTCGGAGCGCACAGCAACATGTTCTCGTCGGATTCCAACGCCGATTTCTGCAGTCGACTTTGAATTCGATTCAAAGTTTTGAAACCCTCGAAAGCGGGCTGGACGTATTTCGGTAAATTTTCGATCGGAACCAACTTTTCATTCTCCGCGAACGGTTTCGGTTTTAAAGCCGGAACGTGAACCTCTTCGTATCCTTTCCTTTGTTTTCGGAAAGAACCGTCGGGTAATTGACATCGTTTGTTAGCCATGAAGTGAGAACCCTGAGCGAAGACTAAATCTTCGAAATCGACCATCTGTCGGGATCCTGGGACGTTTCCCTTTCCGTCCGCTCCCTCTTCTAACTGTTCTTTACGTCTTTTCGCTCTTGCGTTTTCTTCTTCGCGACTTTCGTCCTCTCCTTTCCCCGTGTCCAACTGCCTTAAAATTTTAGCTAACGCGGGATCTTCATTCATTTCGTTACGTATTTTTTGACGTTCCGATTCGCTTTGAGACGACGCCAACATCGTGCAATACGAGATCATGTGTCGATGTTTTTTCAACAACTTTATGAAGTCAAAACAGTTGTATCCTAATAACAAAACCAACTGGTTTTCGGTTTCCCTATCATCAGCCGCGCTTTTCAAAACGTTTAAAACTTCCGCGGCTTTAGCTTGAGACACCATTGCATCCTCATAGATTTTACTAAGACGTCTTTGCAACCAGTATGCGTCAATATCCAAAGGGTGTAAAGTCTTCTCTTTTTTCATTTCTTCACTGGCTCCTAAATTTTCAGCTCTAATCGCAGAATCAACTTTGGATTCTTCTCCTTCTTCTTCCATATCTTCATCTTCCCTAACTTCACCATACATATCCTCGTCACTTTCCTCTTCTGACTCTTCAAATTGAACATTGATTCCGTAGGTTTCATCAATATTCCCTTCTTCTGTTGGTTCTTTTAATTTCTCTTCTGAGCCGAAATCAGTTATTTTCTTTCCTAAATTAACCAATAAAGCAAATCTTTCATCAGCTAATGCTCCTAACAATAATTCAGTCTCTTTTTTCTTTTCTCGTTCCTTTAGTTTATCATTTTTTAAAACCTAAGAAAAAAAAAAAAAAGCAAAGGTTAACATACAAATACACATATAACAAAACAAAAAAATTAAATTAGTTTCATTAAAAAAACCCCATACCTGAAGTACTTCATCCGCAGCCCCACATAAAATATCCCTTGGTTGATCCCCTAATGCTTCTTGAATAAAACTTAATAAAACCTCATATGTCTGCCTAGTTTCTTGTGTCTTTGGTCTGTAAATAATCCCAACCATTTCATCTACTCCTTCAGAAAGTAACGTAGCTCCTTTCATTCTTGCAAAATCATATTGTGCTTCATCTCGCTTTTGTCGCCTGGGAAAAAAAAAATGATATTTATTTCTTCTGTTCAAAAATGCAGACAAAACCTACATGTCCATACTTACTTTACTTTTCTTTCCTCCGCTTTGACAGGCTTTGTTCTTTGAAACCGATCTCCCATTCTTGTTCCACCCAATTTCCCAACAAGGGACATAACCTCACCCGTCGCTTCATCTCTGCTTCTCCTTTCGATAAGACGTACATCAGCTTGGAGAACTAAATTGGAATTCTGAAAAAAAAAAAAAAGGTAGAACGTATAAGTACGAAGGATATCGGTATGCAACATAACCAAAACTTGTTAGCATAAATGATGCGAAGAAAGTTTTATTTTATAAAAATATACTTACGGCTTTATATTCGTATTGAAGTTGTCTGGCCGCCGCATCCGCCATGGCGGTGAAGATAAAATTTCACTTATGAAATAAAATTAGACTGTAATAATAATGGAAATACGCATCGCGACGAATAGGTCCATAAGAAAACGAAGATGGATGCAACGAAGCGGTATCTGGTGCCACGCACGATACGGAAGTAGACGTGGTACTAACTTTCCCTACGAACGCTTCTTTTGAATTATTTTAAAAGTTTATTTGTATTTATTTATAAATTTTATTATTAAAAAAGAAATGTATAATAAATCAAAACACAAAGATAAGCGAGATCAAATATCTGAAAATCAGCAACAACATCGGAAATTTATCCGGGATTGGGAAAAAGCGATAAAAAAATTTTCAACTCCTGATATCGACTTTGTAGAAGATGTAAAAGATGTAAAAGATAAAAACATTCAAAATATTTCAAGAAAAGATAAAGAAACTGAACCAATTGAGCCAATCAAACCAAACAAGACTAGCTATTTAAGAAATAAATCCTTTTCGAAAAAGAAATCTCCCCTACAGAGATTTGATGAAGTTGTAACAAGAGAATTAAAAAAACATAGATTATATGAAGCGACTCTGAATTTATATGATAAATCAAAAGGACGTTCAAATATGAATTTTACAGGAGGTAAATTATCAAATCTTGGAAAAAGTAAATTAGGATTTGACACAAAAGCAAGTGTAACTGTTGTTCAAGCATTGGAGAAAGATGTGAATGACATTAATAAAGATCCAAGTCTGGATGATGACCCATGTTTGATTGATGCCATTGAAAAATTGGCAGAGGTAAAGGTCAAAGTTTATATGTACAAAAATTCAAAATACCTAAACCTGTAATAAAAATCGATTTCATTGCATTGTCATTATAGGCCCAAGCGTTATGTCAATTCAATGAAGCTGTAAGAGCTGCTGAAGAAATAACGACAACAGTCCCACCTGAAATGGCTGAAGAAGCAGCAGTTGCATGTGCCAGAGATTATCAGTCAGAAATCTTAAATAAATTTCATGATGAAGTTCCTTTAACTGAAATTAAAAAAGTTGTGGAAGTTATTGGCTATATTGGAATAACAAAACCAAAAGAAAATTAAAAATTTATTTATCCATCCGATTTTTTCCTTGTGTATGATTTATCATTAACAAACAGTGAATGCCATTTTGTAGGTCTAGATTGTTGCCTCGCTTCAAAACTTTGTCTTCTATATTTTCTAGGTTCTTTTACAGTTAAAGAATCTCTATGTTCAATTTGAATTGTTTCAGGTTCTTCTGAATATTTTCTAGGTTCTCTTACACTTACAGAATCTCTATGTTCAAATTGAATTATTTCAGGTCTTTCTGGTATTACAGGACCATCTGACATTTGTTCTTCTGTTTGACATGCTGCATCTGAGTGTGAGCTAAAATTTTCATTTTCAAATTCCTTACAAGTAACAGAAGATAAAATTTCAGATTGATTGAAATGCCATACAGGCATTGTGTAATGACAATAATGATTAGGGTTGTTAGGGACAATCCTGTACTTAGTATAGCGAAGGAAAGTTTTCTTTGGTTCTTTTTCCATTTTATAAAGAGGGAGTTTCACAACATTGATTATGTGTCCATCCTGTTTTATAGGGATGATTGCATATGCCTTGTTGGATTTTTTTCTAATTAAATGGCGTTCTTTTTTTTTTTACTTTGAGGGAAGGTGAGGAGAAAGGGAGAAGGAGGAGAGGTTAATTGGTCGGCTTGATGCCATAGACCATCTACTTGCTTTTAGAATGAATTCGTTTTTTATGAGTGTCCAATGTCGTTATAAAGAGATCCAATTTTATGTGTATATCCAATTTATGTATGTATCCATCTTAGCGTTTGTGGGATCTACGTATTACAACGAGGTTAAGATGGCTGTAACTGTAGATCCTACAATGCCTGCTAGAGGGCGGGAGTGTCGGCGGTCACCCATCCAGTAGCTGGCCGTCATCAATGCTGCTTAACTTCACTGATCACGAGCCGCTATTCTGAATGAATCACCACTCCGACCCCCTAAATGGCGTTCACATATACATTTTAATTCATGTTCTTGAGTGTCAACAATGGACAGTTCCGGCGATACTTTTCGTATCACCTCTTCGTCTACAAAAAAATCGTTTGAATAGACTTGTGATTCTTTAGTTTCCATTTTTAATTCCAATTTTCACATCCAGTAAGTTAATCACCAACTGTAATTTTTCATAATAAATCACCAAATGAATTTTTACATAATAAATAAACAAAAAGATTTGAACTTTGTTTTGGCCGCCATTTTTAAAGTGATCACTGATCACGTGGCCGAGACAATTCTTATACCACGTGAAAACATTTTCAAAATATACCGAAAATTGGTAACATAGTATATTTGTTGCAAAATAAAATTATTTATTTGTGAATTAAATTATTAAAAATGATTTTAATTCGGAGAAGTGTTTTTCTATCAAAAAATGCGATTAGAAACACTCCTAGTAGTTATTTTCAACGGGCAATTGCAATAAAAAGTACAATAATGGGAAAAGGTTAGGTTATGTTTACATGTTACTTTTACCCTTTATTTAAAACTAAGTAAATTTATGGCTGTCTTTTTTTTTAGAAAAACTTTCCAGGCGTGATAAACTCAAAATACAACATGAGGAAACTGAGGCAAAAACATTAGAGTTTAGGGAAGGCCCCAAAGTAAGCTCAGAACTGTTTCCTCTATATGATCATGAAGTAGATCAAACAAAAAGCTTGAAAGAATTGCAAAAATTAATTTTAGTAAAAAATAATTCTTTAACATTGACTCAAAACATTGCAATACTCCAAAAAATGCATTTGTTGTTATATGATGAAAAGTGGAGTAAACATCAAAAAAAGGAACTTATAAATTCAATAGAATTGCATATCCTTTTGGGACATTTAAAAAAAAATCTTCAGAAAGTTGACATCAATGACTTAGTAAATTCTTTAATATTTTTTACAAAAATAGATTTACCAACTCACAGTCAGTTAATGATGGAGATACTAGAACAGCTGAAAAATAATGCAGATGAAATTATGTTCATAAAGAGTTGTATGTTGTATCATTACTTAGTTAAGCAAAAACTTGACCAACAGTTTCAAAGAATATTAAGGATTAATATTGAAAATTATATCAAAAGCAATTTGAAATCAGCTTCTGATGATGAGATAGCCAAAGCTGTTTATTATGGAAGTATATGTGATTTTTCAATTGCAAGCATGGTCCAAATATTGGATGTGTTATTGACTAGTAAGTTTTGTGATTTGCAAAAGAAAAATTTTAGCATGTTTTATATTCATGAACTTTTTTTTAGTTCCAGCAAGTGTAATGTCTGTTTGGATTGAAAATGAAATATTAGGAAACGCTTTCAAATTATTAATCAGAGTAAAAAATCATGAGACATATTTTGACTTGGAAAAACGATATTTTGAGAAATTAGATGATCTGAAAAATGACAGAATATGTGTTCACAACTTTTGTCATTTTATTTATGTGTATGGAAACCAAGTTTTGGCTGAGAGAACAGATTACAAAGAAAATCTTGTAGATGATATAATCGATTTAATCATGGAAGAAAAAATTTTTACTACAAAAAAATTACTCTGCCTGGAAGGGCTGGCATCAATGAAACATGTTCGACATGATTTTATAAAGAAAACTAAAAATTCAGTTTTGACAGAAAAACAATTTGTGAACAAAAGTGGTGAATATTTTGCCGCTTTCGTCAGGGGTCTTGCAGAGTCAAATTATTTTATTGTTAAACCGGAAGATTTAGATCCAGTTAAAACATATGTTGAAAATTTAGAAATTTACAACAGTGTGAGTAACATTAAAAAAATCTTTTAGCTGAGAAACGATTTTGTTTCAAATTTAAAAAAAGAAAATGGTAATTGTTAATTTTTGAATTTACAGACTAGAGAAATGAGAAGAATAGGTTTTGATAAGAGAGCCAGTGCAGCTGTGGACTTACTAACACTTGGAATATATCCTCTTCGGTTTCTTGAAAATCTTTCGAAAGACTTTGACAGTAAAACTGACTTACTAAACTTTCATGGTGGTAAATGTAAGTACAGTATTATTATTTCAGTGAAACTTTGAAGGGGAAAAGTCTAGAAGCCTAAAAGCTTAAAACTAAAAAACAAATAAGTGCCTCTAATCAATCTCGTTTTCTTTTCCAGTACAAATCGCATTATTAATTAATGAAGCCTTGAGTGTCTTCCACACGCCTTATAAAAAAAGCTTCCTTTCGGAACAAACCTTTTTCAGCATTATTAATACTTTAAATTCGACCAAAACTTTAATGCACGAAGAAAAAGAAAAATGGCTCTCCTCGATTAAAGAGGTTTTGCAAGCGTCCGAAAATAAAGAAAATTGCTTATTGGAAAACTGTCGAACTAGATATGGACAGGAAATACATTTTGCCGTTGCTGTCAACGAACGAGGAGAAGTTTTTAATTTCCAACCAACCGGTGATAAAATTAATATTATAGAGAATATTGACATACCTCCTGGTTACAGTCTGTAAGTAGAAAGGAAAGTTTTTTTGTGCTTCAGAACCAAAACGTCGAATTTTAAAAAATTCAAAATGGCGTCTGTACCATAGTGAAAGAAACAGTGTCGCTCACTTCGGAAAATAGCAGACTTCAGTATATATATACTGTACATTTATACAATTTCCAATGTTTAGCTTATGGGTGTATATATATATCAGGAGTAACTATACCGTATATTTCTCATCCTGTCTGAATTAAAATGAACAGGATTGGTTGTGACGTCATTTAAATGAAAAATCCTGCGTAGCTGATTGGTGTAAAAAATCTAGTATACTTCTGATCACGTGATTAATGGCGGAAGTGGACATACTAATTACTATCTTTCTTTCACTATGGTCCATACTTTTGTTGAATTAAGTTTTTTTTTCCATTCAAATTCGACGTTTTTTTGACTCCGAGATACAGTTTTGCGTTTTCTTTTTATTCTCGAAGCATTAATTATTTTTCTTTACATTTTTTTTTTTTTTTTTCAGAGTTTTAATTAATTTCGTGCCAAAGTCTGGATATAATAGAAATGTACCCACTCTTGGGTCGTACTACACTTTAAAATTAAACATTTTAAGAGCTATGGGATATAGGACTCTAACCATTTTAAATCATGAATGGACGTATCTACCAGAAAACGAAAGGGGAAATTATTTTTGGAGCAGAGTAAGAACCGAAACGGAAGATTTAGTTTTTGTAAATTCAAAAAAATTTGTAGGTAAAGAAGAAATAACGGAGGAAACGAGATCATTAATTAAAAAATTAAAAAATTGGGAATTAAAAATGGAAATGAAACAGGAATTAAAAATTCAAAAAAAAGGAAATCGTGAATTAGAATGTAATTCTTCTTAAATGATAACTCAGTAAATAAAACTCTTGTTGTTGCGAATTAATTGATAAAATCACTAACTGGCTTATTGAAGGGTCCGGAATTTTTTTTTTTTTTTTAAATAGGATCTCAGCCGCTAACGTTTTTTTGCCAGAAGCGCTGTATGTTCTTCATCAGGCGCAGACTGGTTCGGAAAAGGGAGCGGAGAGACTATTAATTTGCGGCGCCAATTCGCAACCTCAGAAACAAAATGTGATATCTAAAAAATTTCTTCTATGCTAAACTTATGAAAAGTCAAAATGTGATATCACCTTTTGTTTTTAAGGTCGCGAATTATAAACCTCAGCTATGAAATGTTTTTTACCAAGGGGGCGCACCGAGAATTGTTCCGGTAAACCTGTGGCGGTGATTGGGAACACCCATAAGCTAAAAATAGGATATTTTATGAGTGTTACCAATCAGTACCTTCGAGCCAGTCCTCGCCTATCCTGTCCTGTTTCAAAGTTTGTTAAAGCCCTGTCCGTTCTTAGCAGAAGCATAACGACATCCAGCGAACCTGGCGGCTGCGGTCGTCATAACTTCCAACAGCAATGCCCGATCGAACAATTTTTCCAAAAAATAAATCAGTTAGCAATCACATTTAGAATTATATTTTTATGTAAACGAAAGAAAAAAAAGAAAACAAAAAATTCTAAATTTTAATACGCGAAAAATATTTTTAAAATACGGGAAGGGTATCCTTTTTTAAATTTTCCCTGAATTTGTAGTTAGTTTGCTTCCTTCCGAGGAAGGCAATGTGCTGCAGCTGTCGTCAACTCTAAGAACAAATTGGCTGTCTTCGAAAAGCGGGCTCGGATCAAACGATCCTCCTTTCCTCGATTTGTTTACATAAAGCGCGTTAACCAATTTGCTTTCTTGGCTTTCGGTTTCCAAAATCGGAACGGATTCTTTTGCCTTCTTATCGTCCTTTTCATCCGAGCTGAAATTCACATTTTTTTTCTTCGGGGATTCGGCGACATTTTTAATTCCTTCCGCTTTCGGCAAAATTTCTTTTACGGTTTTTTCGTCTTCTGACTCGTCGGACGAATTGGACATTTTATCAGGCCTCGGAGGCAACGTTTTCCTCCTTATCGGACTTTTGCTCACGCGGGATTTCCGTCTCCTTATGATTTTTTCTGGGTCCTCTTCGCTGGAGGTATCATCCGATTTATTGGGATAAGACGCGCTGTAACTCGGCGTCGATGCTTTAGTTTTATCTAAAATTTTTTTCAAATGTATTATCGAAACCGATTCGTCGTCATCGATCATCCCGATCATTTTTTCCTCGTCGTCCTCCATTTTTTCCCTCGCGTATTCGACGACTTCGCTGAAACTTTTGTGAAGGACTTTCTTTTTCGGAGCGCTTTCCTCTGGCTGCTTCTTTTTTTTGATGTAGTGGTGCGAAGTCCAACTGTACGATAAATTCTTTACGTCGTCGGGTTTTAATTCGTCTTCGACAGGAACGTCAAAGGCTGAGTCGGATATGATAGGGCAGGATTCCAAAACGTCCGAAATGTTATCGGCCAAGTCCGTTTGTAAATTTAATAAGTTATCATCTTCGGGAATTCCAAGCTGAACTCTCAAATTATCTACTTCTTTTATCATTCTATCCTTGTTTAAAATTCCTATGTTCGCGGTTAAATGTCGTTTCATAACTTTCTTTAAAGCTCTGTTCGTGTAAAGACCTTTTTCGAGGACTTCCGAGGTTATGTCTTCTATTAATTTCGTGTACAAGGCGTCTTCTTTTATTTTCCTGAAAAAAATAATTCGGAATTAATTTTTTTTTTTTTCTCTATTATCAGAAACCCTGGGTTTGAAAGCTCCTATAAGAAGGGGTCATGTCTCGTTTTACTTAATGAGATAGCTGCGCCATCTGCTGTTTGCTGTTGGAACTAAAATCCGCTTTCCCTTAAAGAGGAAGCTTTAGTGAGTACCGGAAGGAAGGCACATTTTCTTTAATTTTCGTCTTAAGGGTACGCATCAGTCACTTGTCTGATGCCAGGATTTAATTTTTATGCTTATGTCTAACTTATGAATCGATGATCGGCTTAAATTTCACTGCTGAGTACTCTTAAAGTGAAAAAATCCAAATTTTAGGTATCTGAGGAACTCCTTTCGTGTATCCTTAATTTTGTCGTGCACGTTTCAACTTGTCTAAAATGTGTATGTGCGGTCGGAAAACAACATCGAAACAAATTTGAGGTCGAAAAACTTTTCCAGTTCATATTCACTTGGAACAAGTTGGAACTTGTATCAAAAATACAAGAATAAGTCAAAAGAGTTTCTTAGATACCCTTTTGGATTTTTTCCCCCGTTAATCGGTTGAACAAAATAGTCATTCATTTCGGTATTTACTAAAGCTTCCTTTCAAGGGGATCAGCTTTTTGGTGGGGGGAGGGGAGCTTTTCGATCTGTCTATATGGCTTCCCAATAAGCAAATAAGTATTAATAGTTATAAAATATTTTTAAAATATTTTAAAAATATTATGCAAATATTTATTGAAACAAAAACCTGTAAAAATATTTTTAAAATCTTTGTCAAAATTTTTAAAATATTTTTATCGTTTCTTGTTTTAAAAAAAATATTTGCATGATATTTTAAAAACGTAAAATATTGCATCATATTTTTAAAACTTCGAAAAATATTTGAATAATATTTTTAAAACATTGAAAAATATTTGCATATTTTTAAAACGTTGAAAAATATTTGCATCATATTTTTAAAACTTCGAAAAATATTTGTATGATTTTTTAAAATTTTTTATAAACATTAATATTTCTTTGCTTATTGGGCGGAAGTGACGTCATCGTCATGTAACTCACTTTAAAGTCTCTTCATCTGATTTCATTTTATAACTTTTTAAATATTTCGGCGATGAATGTCGAAGGACTTTAATTTTTTCCTTCGATTTCCTTCCTTTCTCTTCTTTTTCGTCGGAGGCTTCGTATCCGGTATTTATACTCATGGGATGAATAAGTTCGGATTCTTCGCTGCTTTCGTCCCCTAAAACTTGATTCTTTGGTTTGCATCGGCACAATTCCACTTTTTTCTGATCCGGAGTCGGGCTCCTACTTTCCGGAAGGGAAGAAACTCCTCCGTTGTACGCGGAGTCCCTGCTCGATGTTTGACTTTGCTCTTTGTTGGATTTGCATTTGCATTCTAAATTTTCGTTTCGCTCGCAAGAACAGCTTTCGGAGCATTTGCACCCAGGTTTGATGTTGCATTCATCCATCTGAGTTCTAGAAGAATTTTCGTTTTCCACCTGAAAAAATGGTTATGTAATTAATAACAAGGGCAAAAATTAAAACAAAAAATATGAAATGAGTCAATGATGTAAAATCGATCAAGAAAATTTCCGCGCGGCGGAGATCAACTGACCAAACACGGTTGGAGATAGTACGTTTCGATTGGTTTTTAAAATCACGTGACCGCAAGTTTAACACCAACACGAGCGAGTAAACGTGTAGTCACGTGATAATTAAAAGCAATCAAAACCGGCTATCTCCAGTTACTGAGATACAACAGTTGACCTCCAGCGCACAGATTTAATCGAATAAAATATTTTTTTTTTTTTTTTTTTTTTTTGGCCAACACACCCAAGAATTTTTTTGGCCATCTGGCTTTCTACGAGGAGGATGATACACTTTTAGATCCTTCAATTTGGACGGAGCATCCGACTTTAATATGCGAGGATAAAACTCGCTGCTGTACGATGCGAAAAATTCGCTGTGCCTTTCCATTATGTCCGGTGGAATTTTTTCCTGGTGGAGCAGCATTAAAACAAAATTTTGAAAAAAAAAAATGATAAATGAAAAACATTTTAGTTACGAAGGATTACTGGGAATTTTCTTCGGATTTGGTAGCTTTTGATGAAATTAAACGAATTTTTTTTTTTTTTAAGTTTAAAACTCAAGAGTGAATTTTGTGGGAGCGAACTGAACTTAAAAAAATTAATTTTTTACTGTTGGAAATTAAAATGCTTTGAAGTATCTTACCTTAGGAATAAACATCCGTTTTTGCGGGCAAATTCTACTCCTGTTTAATGATTTTCTTTTAGGATTGGAGTTGATTGGAATCGGATTTACACTGCTGGATCTTGGTTTTTTAACGTCATACAGATTTTTATAATTTTTTACGTTTTTTTCGATTCTATTCGTCTCCCAATTAACGTCGCTGGAGAAAAAAAAAAAGAAATTTCATTAATAGTGATATGATGGTTCCTTGATTTACCAGCAAAAAAGCGGAAAATATTGAAAAAAAAAAAAAAAAAAAAAAAAATGAAAGCAAAAATATGAAATGGCAGATGAGCCTGTTGCCAGGGGTAGACAAATGGATGTAATTCATCGAAAAAGCTGACGTCACGGTGACGAGTCAAAATACGGTCAATTTTAAGAGATTTTCGACGACAAAATGACGTCATCAGGTAAGGCCCCAACATCTGTTAGTGAAAGACGTCAATAAGACGTCTTACTGACATCATATTGACGTCAACTAAATTTTTAAATTTGAACGTCCTTGATCATTTTATGACGTCAATAAGACGTCCTATTGACGTCATTCACTGACAGATGTTATCGGTCATACTTTATGACGTCATTTTGACGTCGAAAAACTCGTAAAAAAGCTCCGGAAAGTGACCATACCCGATGACATCTTCGGTAAGTAAATGGTTGACGTCTATGACATTTAAAATACGTCATCAGGTGCCAATAGGACGCTTTGTTGACGTCATAATGGTCAAGGACGTTTGTATTTTAAAATTTAGTATTTACGTGAATAAGACGTCTTATTGACGTTATTCACTGACAGATGTTAAGAGCCCAGCAAAAAAGGTGACGTCATGGTGACGCGTCCGATTTTCGTCAAAAGGTATGGTCATTTTCCGGGACGATTTAACGAGATTTTAGACGTCATAATAACGTCAAGACAGTACGACCGGTAATATTTGTGACTGTTTGACGTCTAACGTTCGTCATACTGACGCCAACTCAGTTTCGAAATACAGACGTTATGACGTCAATAATACGTCATATTGACGTCATTCAATGAAATACGTTATCGGTCATACTTAATGGCGTCATTTTGACGTCGAAAATCTCGTAAAATAGTCCCGGAAAGTGACCATACCCAATGACGTATATGGTTGACGTCTTCCTGACGTTTAAAATACGTCACCTTTTTCGCTGGGAGGTCTTACCTGATGACGTCATGATCAAGTAAAGTTTCTTATTTTTACTGTAATTCTGTACCTCAGTGCAGAACTGGACCAAGTCCAATTCAAGGATTGCAACTTCTTATTTCAAACCCGACTTTACGAAGCATATACAAGCTGTACCCTTTTAGGCTAGCCTTCAAGCTTCCTTGCTACTTACAAATAGGCCGCGGGTCCGTGTTTCGTATCAAACACGATCCTATCGACGAGTTCCATATCAACATTTGGAACGTTCGAAGGTGAGCGTCCTCTTCTTGATCCCTGATAGCGAGACCTGGGGGAGATTTTTTTGCTTATGCACGATTCGGCTTCCCAACAGGAGCCTCCATACGAATTAGTTGACACGCTCCTTTCCGTTAATACGGGACTCGTATTCCTGCTTATGATCCTTTTATTGGGACTTATGCTTCTTGTCGGTGACGGGGAGGAAACCGAGGCTCTTCTGGGTTTGAAATATTTAGGCGCTGACGAATCTACCGTCTTTTTGGCGTTTAATATTTTCCTGTAGTGATTTGACATGTGCTGATACATAAGAGCTTGGCTAGTCGAGTTTTTTCCGCCATTGTAAACTATAAAAATGAAAAAATTCAAATAAAAAATGTGTCAAAGAAAGTTTTTTTTTTTACTAAAAGTTTTAAACTTACTAAAATTTTTAAGGTTATTCCGTCGCATATCATCATTCGTTTTTTTCGGTAGGTGAAAATCGGGTATTTACATCTAAATTTTTCGACGCCTCATTTTTGATCCTGTTTATCAAATTACAAAACTAAAAAAAATATATACATACGTTAATTTTTCTGTTAGGGATACCTTTCTGAATTAATCAATCAGAGCTTAATTTTAGCAACCAGTACCGAGATTAATATATTACGGTTGCAAAACTTTTTATTTAATCGATTTATATAATTTCCAAAGTGACCTTACCGTGTTAAGTGTGGTTTAATCCAAAGCATGAAAAAAACATTATTAATCATTAATAACTCTCCATGAAAAAACAACACGAATCATTTAAAGAAAATTCAGCTTCCACTTTTTTTTTACACACAAATCGAAACGATAACAAAATAATCACATCGAACCGAAATTGAAACGAAAAAACGGCATAATTCGCTTCGAAAAAAGTAAATGAAAAAAAAAAATTGATATAAACAGTTATTTTTGATAAGAATTCGAAAACCCAAGTGTTTATTTCCTCGGTAACTATGGTAAACAAAAAATAGAGGTCGCTCCAGTCGATGAGGGTTTGTTCATTTTTTCACCTGCTTTCTCTTTTTATTTCCTTGACCTTAATTTTCTTTTTTTTAAATGTTAATTTTTTTTTTTAATTTAAGGCTACAATTATGCAAAATTTTGTTAGTTAATAAATTTATCGTTTTTTTTTACTCATTTTTTGATTGCTTCTGATTATTGATTCAATTTTTTCGGGACCTTAATGAGGGTTTGTTAAGATCTAATTTTTTCTAAAAAAAAATCATTTATAGCTTTGAGTGTTTCGCGACACGCAAAGGCAATAAAACCAAGATAAGATCGAAAATGAGTGGTAGATTATTATGCCTTAGAGTATAAAACCCACTCCTTTAATTTTTGGTAACAGTTATATAGAGTTATAGCTGCCACAACTTATAAAGACAATGTGGAGGAGCAAACGGTGTTGGAGCCCAAGTTGTCATATAAGGCAATCAGGGACTATTTAGCTATTACCTACAAACACGAGGGGAGGGAGGGGGGGGATCTCCGAAATTTTATTTTTTTGATAAGGAATTAAAGAAAGTTAATTTTTGCGTAAGCGCAACAAGATGTTTAAAGGCTGTGGCGTCATTTGGGTCTTAAGGAGACTACTTGCTCTGGCTCCGGCACCGGCACCAGCGGCAAAAATTTTGCTATTCTGGTACCGTCGCTGGCGCTAGCTCCAGCACATTGAATATTTCGGAGCCGATGGCGGCGTCGACTCCAACCAATTTTTACCGACTTCGAGGACCCCTGGTTTTGGAAATGTTGCTTTTAGGTTGCAAAAGGGAGGGAGTCGAAAATTTGAACTCTTAGTTAGAACGAGGAAATAGAAGGGGCTCAAAATTTTCTGGTTGGGTGGGCTCCAAATATGGGCCGCTCAATACTAGAAAGCTTCAGTAAACATCATAATCAATGTCTATTTTTCTTAATGCTCGATATCCAGTCAAATTTTAGGTACCGTAGATTGGGGTGAAGTTGAAAGGAAATTCAAAAAAAATTCTAGGTTTATTTTAGGCACTAAAAATAATTTTTTTTTTATTTCATTAAGTGGATATCGTTTTTGGGATACTTAAGTAAAAAATTTTATTTTTAGTGCCTAAAATAAACCTAGAATTTTTTTTTTTTTTGAATTTCCTTTCAACTTCACCCCACCTTTTCAACTTCACCCCAATCTACGGTACCTAACGTCGTAGCTTCATCTGGTGTATCCATAAATTTTTTTTTTTCAAGTTTCAACTTGTCTAAAACTTGTTCAACAGGAAATAATTTCAAAAGAATTTGCAGTCTAGTCCTCTCTGGCGCATGGCTTTCAGCTTATTGTTCTACACCTGACCATTTCCGTCTTAAAAGAAATTCTATTATTAAAAAATAAAATAAGACGATAGCGCACCAATGAGGTAAAAATGAAAGCTTATAGTTGAAAGTTCAAATTTTTGGCATTTAAAATATTGAAAAATTTAAATCTATCAAACAAGATACACTTATCTAAGAACTTCTGAGACTTTTCATCTCGAATTGGATAGTTTTCATCTTCAATACTAACTAAAATAATTTGAATTTTTACTGTCTAGTTTAAAAAAAGAAATTTTCATATTACGATTTTCCAGTAATCGATCAATAAGAACTCAATTATTACGCACTTTCGATTACTTCATTTCTTCTTCTTTTTTTTTTTTAAATTGCATGTCAACACGATCGAATCAAACGATACTCGATATTAGGAAGTCATGATGCCTATTAATGTTTGATCACGGCATCACTTTCCATCTTAGGGTGAGCCTTTCGAGCACGTAACCACTTCTTTTTTATATATATAAATCTGACTTCATTAAGTTTTTCCGGTTCTTCCGTTAAATTCTTCTCTCCCACTTGAACGTTTTTTTTTTTTAATTTTTTTTTTTTTTAATAAACATTTAAAAAAATACAAAAATTTATTTATAGGTACTCCTCGCCGTTCGCAGATCGCGTGATTATATTAACAACATTTTGCCCTTTTTGTTACTTTTCGCGCATCCGTTTCAAAAAATAAAAGGGGTAAGAGTTTGACAAGTTTTAACTGACAAATTATAAATCGGATTATTTCACGGTGTCAAATTAAATTTTTTGCACGAAATTAATTAAAAACACAAAAATTAATTTTCTGACATAAAAATAAATTACATTCGAGGAAGAGAAGAAAAAAATTCTTCTCTTCGTTAACAAAATTTAATACTTATTATGGTCGGAGCTTCCGCCATCTCCCCTATATTCTTTTTTTTTTTCTTTTTATTTCTCTCTTCTCATGTCACGCTTTTCCGGAAATTCACCTTCACATTATAATCAGGAAAATTCAAATTCGTTCCTTTTGGAAAGTGACTCCTTTGACAGTTTAAGTGACTTTATAATTACTGTTTCGTTTTTTTTCGAACCGCATTATAAGCTGTTCCTTCGCTTCCCCCAGTCATGATTTTTTTCCCCCTTTCTTTCCGCTTCTCAGAATTGTTGACATGGTGTTTACATTTAAACCGAGTTTTACATAAATGATAGCTTGACATCCTGCTTAGGAGATCCATTCACATATATGTCCACGTTGATAAAAAAATATGAAAACAAAATTGATGTGGAACGTTTTGAAAAACGTTTACGAGAATAACACGCTTTAGAAACCTTCTCAGCTTTAAATTTTATTATACAACTTATGAAGTTTAAGTTTGGAAAGACTAAAAACAAGTAATGTGAGCACAAAATAATCGTGGGGGGCATGTTTCAGGGACGCAATTTTGGTTAATAATCATCTTCTTCTTCTAAACCCAAATGGTTCAGTGGCTGATTTAATCCGTAAATTAAACATTATAAGTCCCATATATTAAAACATTCAATTAAATATAGTAATCATTACTTACACAAAACCGTATATGATTTTCCTTAATTCCTTCTTCACTGGTATGTACTTGGTTGGATGAAATCACCACTGCCAGCTTTGAGTGCGTTCAGGTTGGTTCCCGCAAAAGGCCCCTGATTAGAAGGCGGTGTGACATCGCAACCATTGAGCAAAAACAAAAATGCTTAAAACCCGCTTAGTATAGTAATGATTACAGAATAAAATGTCCAAATATGATCAACTTATAAACTAGAGGCACTGGCCAAAAGATACTTATGGGCTGATCCATTATAGATAATAGTTTATTCCTGATACATTTAAATTTAAAGGGGAGGGTGCATAAGAAGAGAGTACAGTAAAACCGGTAACTTTTTGTTACTTTTTCAGCCCCACTAGTAAAAAAGTGATTCTCATGTCTTTCTTGAAGTGTGAAGTCGAAAATTTAATCATTTCATAACATACATAGAGAAATGTTTAACCCATGAAATAGTATGTAATGAAATTGCACTTAAGAAATATAAGAGAGGAGAGGACCCAAGACAGTTTAGGTACTAGAGGAGTCTTATTTTAAAATATTTCTGAATGGACTAAGGAAAATTAATCTTTTTAAAAAAGGCCATAAAAAAATGTCGTATTATTCTCATTAACTCTTAAAAATAAAATTTTAAAAAAAATCTCACTAAATTCTATTTGTAAGATGTTGCATTAAAACTTTAAAAAATCGCCAGCGTGATGATAAAATTAAAAATGGAGATCTAACTTCTTCTGGTGATACCTAACAAAAGTAAATGGGACAGTCATTAACATATTCTCCCATATGATAAAAAGTGACCTCCCCGTATCGTCCATTTGCCCAAGCTATCTTTTTCTTTTTTATTTTAAGACCAAAAAGAATCTCGTATAACCTGAAATTGAAAAATTAAATTAATCATAGACAATAATCGAAACATCTTTTCAAAACATTTGAACCTTTTCATTGAATCTTTTCAAACCATTACTCAGCCTACACCTGAATAATTGTTTTTTTTAAATAAAAAGGATCAGTACTCTGCTAAGTTCCCAGACATACTTTACTACTCATTTAAGTAGACTTTATGAGGATTACGAGAGGAGCATAGCAATGTAACAAAGAAAAGCAAGATGAGTTTTAGAATTTATTTTCTTTTATGAATACAATTATATCAAGCAATACTTGAAGCGTTACTTGCTATCCTTGGCCATAAGTCTGCACATTCTTTAGCAACAGGTCCAGTTATTGCTGACCCTTTCATTTCTCCTTTGTTATTCACTATCACCCCTGCATTGTCTTCGAAGTATATAAACACACCATCCTTCCTTCTAAACGGTTTCCTCTGTCGAATAACCACCGCAGGCATTACCTAAGAACAAGACAAAACAAGGTTATAATAATATAAATACAAGCACATGGCAAAATGGCCGAAGTTGTTTCCGTAAGTGTGTTCGTCAAACATTAAAAAAAAAACCCTCTGCCACGGTACTAGAACATATATTTACCTTTTTTCTGAGTTCTGGTTTCCCTTTTTTGACTGTAGCAACTATCATATCACCAGAACCAGCAGCTGGAAGTCTGTTCAAACGTCCCTTGATACCTTGCACGGCGATTACATATAAATTCTTGGCACCGGTGTTATCTGCGCAATTAATAACAGCCCCTACTGGCAAACCCAAGGAAATCCTAAATTTCGCTCCTGCGGAGCCACCTCGTCCCCTTTTAGACATTTTTAAATGATTTGGAATTGAATCGGACTCGCATTAATCAAATCAACGTAACCAAACCATTGACCGATGTCCATTGAATTCCATTGGCTTGCAATGGTTAGACGCATGCGCAGTTCTCTTGCGTTACAGCGCGGAATTTGAATCGGATTAATCAAATCATCCAAACAATAGCTATTTTTTAACTTTAACATTGTCATGAATTATTCCATTAAATGTTCGTAGAACTTTTGTGTTGTCGAGCAAATAAAATATAGAAGGTGATTGCTTATTAATTGGAATCCATATTTCAGAAAGGAGCATCTTAAATTAAATAAAGTAAAAAATAGAAATTTCACATTTTTCCTATTAAATTTTATTTTTTTAAAATTAAAATTCCGATTTAAAAATCGCTTTTTACAGCAAAAAGTTTGTTGCTTTTTTTAGCTAAGCTAGATTACATAATTTCTAAATACAGGAAATATTTTTTAAAAAAAGACGAGAAATTTTTTCGCTTAAAAAACGTCACTTTACGAAAAAAGAAAAAAAAATGTACAAATATACAATAAAAATTATTTATGAAATGTACAAAAAAAATTATTTGGCTACATTTAAATTTTTTTTACATAACCAGAGCAATTTTTGTTTTTTCTCCTTTCCTCAAGTCATATAAAAAATATAATTCACAGGCCTTTATCAACAATCAACTCTTTTTCAAAAAATTAAAATTACTAAAAAAAATAATAAACTAAGGCGGAGAATTCTACCCGATTATTTGAGAAATTAAAAAAAATTTAACCGGGGTGAATTCTCCTAAAATTTTCGCTTTACAAAATTAAATTAAAAAAAAAAATTAAATAAACGAACACATTAAAAAATTTTGTTCATATAAGGAACAAAAAAAATAATACATTTAAATTTAAATTGAATTGATTATTGCACCAAATCACAATATAGGACTTAGTAACATTTTTTTTTTTTTTCCTGATAGGAAAAATACATTCCGCCACTTTTGACTGAGTATTTTTACTTTCAGAAGGAACAAAATTCATTCGTCATTTCTCAATACATTCCCTACATTAACTCAAAAAAAAAAATAAAATAGAATAAAAAAACAGTCAGGTCAAAAATATTTTTCTTTACGGGGGGAGGATTCTTAGTTTTTTTCAGTTCAGGTACCGATTTTAAATTGGAATAAAATAAGAGAAAAGCTTATTTCACTCTACCTAAAGCAAAGAAAGTAATGAGATATGTTTCACAAAAACAGATTTTGAAGAGATTAAAAAATACGAAAGCGATTTGCTAATACTACGAATGAGCAGGAACGGACATCAGCTACCGTCGCTGCTGTTGCTATTACAGTCTTCGAAATCAGGCGAAGGAACGTTGAGGAATTCGGAATTCCTAAATTTCGCACCGGATGGAAGGAGATAAGGTAACTGATTAACATCCGAAATGGTATAATCCGGTTTAACGGAACCGTTAACGCTATTTCTATTTAAAACGTTTGATTCGTTTAACGGAATCCAAACGCTGCCTCCTAGACTAGCTTTGATTGCACCTAAAATATCGGTTTCGATTTTATCCCCGATCATGATGCATTCCTCCGGCATCACGTTCAGCTGCGCACAGGCCTCGAGGAAAATCTTTTTGTTGGGCTTTTCCCAGGGTAAATCACCAGACACGAGGATACAGTGGAAATAACCCCCAAGTTCGAGCCTACTGATTTTTTCCCATTGGGATTTGGAAGGTCCGTTTGTTATGATTGCGAGGTAATAATTTTTTTGGAGAGATTCTAGAAGGTTTACGACTTCCTCGGATGGGGCGAGGTATTTGTAGCGAAGGCGGAGCCACTGGCGATAAATTTCACCTGAAAAGTGAACACAAATTATTTAAAATGGAAATTAAAAAAAAAAAAAATTAGAAAAATTATGAAAAATTGATATGTACCTGAAATTCCTGCAAACTGCTCCCCCAACGCCTTTTTCCAGAGCAGATGCCTCCAATCGTCCAATTCCATTTCCGGATTCTCTGGACATTTTCTAAAATTCCTCAAAAAATTCTGTGTCACGTAACTGGCAACTTCCGTCGAGAATCCATATTTTTCCACTAATATATTTTGAACCTACAAGGCAAACGATCTTGAATTAATTAAACCAATTTTCGTTTTCAGTTTCCGCTGAAAGAAAATTTTACATTATTAAACAAAATCCTGAAAATATAAACAAAAAAATAAATAAATAAATAAAAACGCAACCATCATTTAAAAAAAAAAGAAATAAATAAACGTAAGTCCTAAAAAGAGAAAAACAAGGCGCATATATGACTAAAATTCATAAATTTAGAAAAAAAAAGAAATAAAAAAACCGAAAGTTTCCTTAATAAAAAAATTCTGGGTTTTATTAAAAGAATCGGGATTCATAATATTTAGAACAAACAACCTACGCAATGACGCTACAGCGCTCGCCAAAACGCTTTCCCGTGTTATCTCACCTCAATTGTGAAGCGAAATAATTTCTTATTAAAAAAGTTTTGTAAAAAAACGACTCATTACATTTGGCACGTGTTAAATCAATTAATTAATGACGTAAAAATGTTAAGGAAACACGGGCGAAAATAAGTGAAAACATGTTTGACGCACACGGCAATCAATAATTGTAATATAATAAAATAAAAATCTTAATCTCGATTAACTTATATTACCAAATAGTTTTATTATTTCCATTTTTTGATAAATACTATCAATAAATACGATACCAGTATGAGCGAGGTAAATCCCCAAAAACGGATACGATCACTATGAACAAAAATCAATGAAAATTATTCATGAAAAAAAAAAAAAAATAAAAACGCATGATCAACCAACAAAAAAAAAATGAATGCTAAGAAAAGGTTAAGCATTTATCATTTTTTGGCACACACCGTACGCTTTTTTTTAAATAATTATTTGATGCAGGAAGCATCATGAAAAAAAAAAAAAAAAAAAAAAAAAAAAAAAAAGCTTAAAACTCTGTAAAAAAGTATTTCAGATATGGGTCTAGTTTTAATATCAAGAGGGCAATTCTATATTCAAAGCAGCAAATAAAAAAAATAAATGATTTTGCTATGTTTAGCTTACCAAAGAATCTAATTGGAATTTATTTTTAAATTAGAATTAGAATCAGCCCTCAGGTTCCTTAATTAGGATTTAATCCGCTAGAAGCGCTGCAGCAGGCGTCACACAATCTGCCAAGCCCCTACAATCCTTATTTGCAAGCTTTACCATGCATCTTTACCACGCCTCTAAGCTATTGGTTCCCATAAGTAATTTTAGATTGTAAAGAAACAAAGTTATTCAAATTCCTAAAAATTTAGGGTACTTAATCTGTGGACATCCAGCAGCTACGAACGTACACGAATTCCAATCAAAATTTTAAATGAACACAAATGGGTTTGTCCACGGATCCCTTTGCCACAATTGTAATGGGGATCCATAAGCTAAGCATGTGTCTCCATTACATTTGTGACGAAGGGATCCGTGGACAAGCCCAATGTTAATTATAACATCCATAGCTGCTCCGATTTTCTTCATAGAGCGATCCACTCTTAGGTTGGTAACTTCGTTTCCCAGTCTAAAGTCTAGACCAGTTACAAAATTAATAAATTGCACGCTGAATATACAAAAAATCGATTCACTTACAATTCCATGAAGGAACCATCATGGCGTCCATTGAATCTCCTGTAGGAAATGGGTACGAAGTAGGTAAAGCCTTTATATAAACATTTTAGGGACTTGTGCTGGGGACTCCTAGCCTACGGCTGAATATAACGCAGGGGCCATTTTCTAGTTTCGTGGAGAATTTATTTAGTTTCTGCATATGTTCCTCTGGTATATCACCCGAAAATGAATGGGCAAAGATCATGCATTCGTAAATCGCACTGATTCCTGCTTTCACTTAATTTCATCGACAAAAAGCAACAAAATCAAATGCACCCATCAGCATTAGTAACCAGCAAAAACTTCAGACAAATTCTAAAAAAAAATGTCCGTGAAAAAAGCGATCCTACAGAATTTTTTTTTCAAATTTCAAATACGTTTTCAAGAATTTCTCAATTCGGAAAATAAAATTTTAAAATCTATACATTCTAGTAAAAGTCACAGCGCTCGTAACGGATTTATCAACACAGAGTTTTTTGCTGCTACGACAAAACAAAATGGCGGCTAATTTTGTTATTCTCGGTAATTCTTTCATCTTTTTTTATAGGGAAAAACTGAAAGCCTTTTTTCAAGGGAAAAAAAAACACTAACAAAACTGACCCATACCTCCTTTAAAATTAGATTAGTACATATACATAAAATAAATAATACCATGATTAGTTTAATAAGATATACAAAGAGGTGAATGTATTACCTCATGTTACATTTTTCAGGCACACACAACAACAAGGTTTTTGGCGTGCTTATTTTTAACCACCTGGAATCAAACGGTTCAAAACATTTAGTGAATCAAAGCAGAGGATCGCTCCTCATTAAAAAAATGATTTAAAAACATACTCATCTCACCCACGCACACATTCAGCTGCGCATTGTGTTTTCTTTTTTCTTACTTCTACCAACTTCGAATAAAAATCGAGAAAATCCCAAAATGGCGTCCCCCACACTCTGTACATTTCTTCAAACTAGGGCAAATCACGGTTCTATAATTAAACATATATTTTGACCTACTGCCAAATTATATATTTTTTTCGAACGACGAAGTCAACGAATTATTAATTTCGCCCGTCTGGTAATATTATAGGCCTATCAAGCCCTTTGCCAACTGTCGTAGGAGTGCTTGGTCGGTAATAAAAACGCATAGTCAAAAAGTAAAACTTTTTGTTTGTTGTTGTTGTTGCTACCCCGAGATATTCAATCTTTTTTTTTTTTCAGTCGTCACCGCAACCCACAAGTGCAGTACATTGCATCATATGCTAAAAAAGTAATGAATCACATTTATGATTGTTTACTTTGGGATTTTTGGTCCGGGGGATCGACTGTCCAAAGTTCGGAAGATAAATGCGATTAACAGTTTAATATAAGGGTCAATGGTTCTGTTTCAAGGCCCTATTAACAAAATCGAATTATTTCCGGAATTTTATTATTTTTTTTCTTTCCTCTTGACAAGGGCCAAAAAACTTTAACAAGACTCACCTGTTCGGGAATAGATTTTTTTAAAAAAAAATTACGTAATCATCCAAATAATCTCCCTTATCCCGTCTTCCTTTCTCTTTCGTATAGATTCGAAGGGGATTTGATCGTGCGTTATTTTTTAAAAATAACAAACTCAAACGCTAGAAGACTAAAAATAATCAAGTTTAACGATCTTAAACAACTTCGCGTGCCAGCTTCTTTTAGCTTCCAAAGCTCTAAGATCTTATTTCTTTTGGAATAAAGATATTAAAAAAATTTTTTTTTGTAAATCGCATCAAACCAAAGAAAGGTCGTTATTGATTTAAAAAAAATGTTTTCAGATTGTAATCGGCCAAGTCAAAAACCCCCCAAGAACGAAATTACGATTTGAGCAATTTTACCCCTATCATCGTTTGTATCAATGCAAAAGTTTAAAGGTGATTAAGTTGTATGGATGATTGATCATTTTTTACAAAGTTTTATTTTAAATATTTTATGTACTGAAAGTACCAAATACGGTATAAAATGAGGATTTTTACGGCAAACTAAATCCGCTAGGGGGCTGTCGGCTGCTATCATGGTAAAATGGCGGCCGGCTTCGGATTGGTTAATAAATATTCCCTTACGATATTAAAGTCATTTATTAACCAATCCGAAGCCGGCCGCCATTTTACCATGATAGCAGCCGACAGCCCCTAGAGGAATCAACCACTCCAAGAATCTGTAATAATAAAATTATTATTTTGTATGATTTCAAATGGGAAAATTTTAGGATGACGAAATGTTTACCTCGAATTTTTAATCAACCGCTTAAAATAAGTCACAACGCCAAATATCAAAAAAAAAAAGATGAAAAAAAAAAAAAAAAAAAAAAAAATACTATTACAACTATTGCTCAAAATACAAAACTGACAAGAAGCTGACATTTCCTTAAGTGAGAGTTTTGTTGTAATTAAACAATGGAGTTTTGTTTTTCCAAGAAACTCAAATAAAGCGCTCGAAATTAAAATTTTCCAAAGCTAACCTCCGCCCGAGTTAAAAACTGTTCTTGCACCCTGGGGCTCCTCAGCTTGTCGAAACTTGTTTTAAAAAAATCACGAGCAAACTTAATATCTAAAATTTTCATTTTTCGCTTTTTTGTAAAGTTCAGGATTAAACCTGCCACTTTTTTACGAACTCCTGGAATCCTCTTTAAGTTAAATTTAAAAAAAAATCCTTAATTTTAATCACAGTTAATTTTAAGGTCATCGTGTAATTAATTTAAAATTTGTGAATAATTTTTTTTTTTTCGTGAACTTCTAATTCTCTGGGGTTTTTGCAACACGGTTACGAAAAATGAGGTAACTAGGGCAAATTACAAGGCTTTAAACTTTGGCACAAAAAAAATTATTCACTCAATTTTTTTTTTTTTTGCTTAAAAAAAAAAAAAAATTAACATCTAAACTACTTCAGTAAATATGTACAAAATAGTATATTTTATTACTGTGGTACAAACTTGTTAAGCCGTTTTGAAATTTAAAAAAAAAATAAATAAATAAATAAAATGCACACATTGTTATAATACGAAATCATTTTAAATAATTATTATATAAAAAAAAACTTTCAGTCTCCGAATAACTTTTTCCCAAGTTCCATGAAATGATGTGTTCTGCAAACACTTAACGCATCATGGTCTTTTAAAACTTGAACGACACTGTTATTGGCCTCAACAAGATTGCATAGGAAATCTTCATAAGCTGATTTTGTATTCGATGGAAGGGAACTCATTTTAACCTGCTTAAGCATGTCGATTATCCCTTGTGCCCAGCCTGATTCCATTGCGAATTCAGACACCCATGGTATTAACGCAAGGACTGCACTCATTGTTTGCATACCCAAAAACCACAATTCCATTAATTCAGTCCAATGTTCTTTATATTTCATTGACACACATAATGAAGTTGAATCAACTGATTCATCGACACAATAAGCATCCCACAGGAAACGAATGGTGGCCTGGATGAATCTGCAAATGGCAAAGTCATTTTTCTTCATGCGTTTGGCTTGTTGTTTGAGCAGGAGCAAACCTAACACGGAGAGATTTCCAGACAGGACTAGATTCTCAGGTTGATTACGCAATTCCGGGAGATTTGAGAAAATGAATTTCAAAAGTGTTGAAAATACTGGTGATTCTTCGACCAACTTGGCTTCTAAAACTGTTATGTTCATGAAAATGTTGCATAGGGAAATCATAGCTGCCCTTGAATCTTTCATGTCGTCAAGCTGTTTTTGAGTGTGAATTGGTTCAGGCAGACTTTTCATTTTCAGTCGTTCAGCTTTTGGGATTTTTGGTCGTTTGATCATTACATTGGTCCAATGAAATGCTAGGGCTTCATAAAAAACTTCCTCTTCTTTTGTGTCCAGCATTATTTTCCTGGGTTTTTCCTCGACTGTTAAATGACAAATAGCAGGGAACAGGAACCGTAGAACGTCTATCTGCCCAAGAGGATCGTCATCTAATTCCATGTGGTTTTCTGATGATTTTGATCCTTCTTCCAGGTTTCGAGCTCTCAGTACTCTTTGTCGATATGCATAGAATGTGTCGTTTGCAAGGGTTAGCATGAATGGGAAGATTTGATAGACTTCATTTCTCATCGCAGATGTTTCCTGAGCTAGCCAGGCACCCAATACTCGCACCATTGAAATTGTGAATAATTTTTCTTGAATATCAACATTATTTTTCCTCTTCTCAAAGTCCTTCTGGACTTTTAACAGAGTATTAATAACTGCTTTAAAACCGTTTTTCAATGCTGTGTAAAGGGTTTGCTTTTCTCTTTGTTCCAAATCTAAGGTATCTTGGGCAACAAATGCTATCGAAAGTTCAAGTATCGTAAAGCAAGAAGTAATCAAATCAGCATTTGCTAATATCTGCTTCATTTGTTTGTCTTCGAGTTGCATTCTAACTTCAATTGAGGATAATTGGACTAGCAGTAAAAAGAACTGTCGAGGTTTTTCTTCATCTTGAAGAGTCCATTCGACTCCACAAAGCTCAATCATGATAGATGCAAGCTTTAAGGCAGGGTCTCGCTGGTTTTTCCCAATCTTACTTGTTAAAACGTCAGTCAAACCTTTATAGATGCTTTGAGGCCATGATTCTTCTTGTGCAGTTGCAATGACTTCATCTTTTTTACAGTTGAAAAGTAAGGCATTTAATACGCAGCACAACTCAAATTTTCTCTCATCATGATCATGTTCAAAATCCAAAGCAATTTTACTGATCATAGAATGAAATGGTTTTGTGCTATCACCCCATGCTGTGGGTCCAAACCGATTCACCAGAGCCACTAAAACGTTCAAAGCTTCATCAGTTTGAAAACTTCTTTGGGAGTAAATGTCGCACATCTTAGTGACAGCTCCTACTTCCAGCAAAGCCTTCTGACCAGCATCAACAGAAGCAATGTTTTGCAAGCAGGTGTAAGCTTCATTGATAACCATCAAATTATCATCATCATCATCCTGTTGGATAATTTCAAGGAAGAATGGTATGTTGGACAAAATCTCAGGATGAGTTGCTAATTCCGGTTCAGAGCAAAAACTTGACAAAACTGATAATGCAACTGACTTATACATCATTGGAGGGCAATCAACAGGCACATCGTTGCTTAACAATAATCTTTTTATAAACTTAAAACCGATAGCTTCCAGTATCAATTTTTTGCAATGTGGGGTGCAGTCTGACGATTTCACCAATTTGGTAACCATAAACAGTCCCGCGAATTTTTCGGTGTCACTCCCCGCAGCTTTTAAAATTGCTACGCACTTTTTCACGGAATCAGGTACGTTTTCAGCCATTTCGGAAATCTTACTAGTATAACTCCCGGCGATTAACTGACTCGGAATTTTTTTTGTTTGTTAAATAAATAAAATCCTAGTCTCAAATTTTTTACGTCAGGGGGCTCCACATTATTTAAAACGGTAAAATAGTGTTATTTAAAAATAAAAAAAAAGTCTACTAGAAAAAAAAAAAAAACACAATGCGCACACACTACGATGTACTGTCAAACTGACCTTGAAAAAAACAGGTAAATTGAACCAAGCATTTTTAAACACGATTATATGAATTTTTTTTTACCTTATCACAGGCGATTCGATCTCCCTTCCTTGTAGGTATTAAAGTATTGTCCAAATCGAAAAATATCGTAGAAATTGTCGAATTTCTGGGGCGTCTGCTAGGAGTTGCCATTTTACTTTTTCAATCACGTTTGACGTAATAGGTCAGTTACACGATTTGACCGCGGGGAGGAGCCACTTTCGCATTCGGTGAATGTGCAGAAACGTTCCCTTTCTAAATTACGCAATATCTAGAACGTACGATATCGATTCGCAAAAAAAAATGAGTTTTGAAATAAAATTCCGGATTTCCCTTTCCGATCATTTGCTAATAAATTTTTTTTCTTCTGTTTTTCAGGTTCAAATCAACGGTCGAACTGATAATTCGATTGTCGTCGCAGACTACTTTTATTATATACTCTTATCAAAGAGTGCAAAGTTCTCTTCGGGTTTATTCGTTCTGAGAACCGGCTCGTGAAAATGAGATTCGTGCAATTTCTTAATAAAAACGGCGTACAAAGACTTGGTGTTCAATTAAAATTAGGAGGTGACATCATTGATCTTAATGCGGCGGATACGTCAATTCCGAATTCTTTAATAACTCTGTTAAATGGAGGAAAACAGTTGATCGAGAAAGTTAATACGTAAGCATATGGATCTTTTAAAAATTAGTTTCAAGATAAAAAAAAATAATTGCGATAACGCTGATGATGATTCATCTTGTTTTGGGGAGTAGGAGGTTTATTTACAAGGAATTTTTTTTTCTTCTTGGAAATGGTTTATTTAATTTTTCCTGTCGTAAGAGGGCGTGATGTCCGCCAATCAGCAATCAGTGACGTCACTAAGGCAAAAGCAGCGAAAATTTAAAAAAGCTTCAAAGAGTTGAATTTAGAATCTTTAAGAAAAATTCAAGAGTTAAAGAAAAACCAAGAAATAGAGGGAAAAAAGGGTACTTTGATGTTCAAAGCAGAAAACAAAAAACAAAATAAAATTAGGAAGGCAAAAAATTACTTTCGAACACTGTTAAATAACACACAATGCTCAACTATATCATGTAATTAATCCTTTTGATGGAGACATAACATTTAATTTTATCAATCAACTTCAAATTTTTTGTTTTATATTAAATTAAAATAATTTGGAATATAAAAGTAAAAAATAAAAAAAAATTTAATTATAGTTTTTGGTACTCGAAGTAAATTCAATCAAAATTTTTAAACTCTTTCTTTAAAATATAAACACAGAAAATTCAAAATTTATAGGAACCCCCAGTGCTTAAGCCTCTCCAAATTTTTAACGTTATGGCTGGAGGTCCTATTAAAAATTATTTAAAGAGCATTTTTTATGTACACAGTAGTGGCAAATATTTCCTCATTTTCGTTATTAAATAATTTAAATCTCAACCTTTTTCAAAAATTAAAGAAAAACAGTTAAGCGTTTTTTTTCTTTGAGAAGCCTAATTGACTTAACAATCTAGCCAGATGATTTGAATAATTACATAAAAACTGAACCGAACTGAACTTCTAAACCTTCAACTTTGATTCTGTAAGCAAAAATCATCTGCTTTCGAGCAAAGTCGAATCGGAGATTCAACTCATGCTATGATTTTAAAATTTGTTTCAACTAGCAACAATTTTTTAAAACGAGGCAAAAAAAAAAAAAAAACATTTTAAGCCACTTTCAGATCAATTAAAAAAAAAAAAAATTGAATGAATTAAAATAAGTCTAAAATATTATTTCATGTTTTTACAGAATAGCCAAGGAAGGGAAGCACCAAG
The DNA here is from genome assembly GCA_037577465.1 of Liposcelis bostrychophila. Classification (NCBI taxonomy): domain Eukaryota; kingdom Metazoa; phylum Arthropoda; class Insecta; order Psocodea; family Liposcelididae; genus Liposcelis; species Liposcelis bostrychophila. Next base: position 10,818,143 of record CM075209.1, read on the forward strand.
TTGCCTTAAACGATGTGAAACTCATTGCTCCAATTCAGAATGCTGATAAAGTAGCATGTGTCGGATTAAATTACAAAGGGCACTGCGAAGAGCAAAATCTTCCGCACCCGAAAGAGCCGATGGTCTTTTCGAAATTCAGCAGTTGCATCGTTGGTCCTTATGATGACATCAAATATCCGGCTGTGTCCGACGTAAGAAACATTATCCTTAAAAAAAAAAAAAAAAAAATTAATTAATTAATTAATTAAAATACTTAATTCAAAAAGATTTTAAAAAATTTTAAAAAATTAATTTTGAATTGTTGCAGCAAGTCGATTGGGAAGTGGAATTGGCAGTAGTCATTGGGAAAAAAGGCTACAACATCCCGGAATCTCAATCTTTCGATCATGTCTTCGGTTACACCATTGCTCAAGATATTTCAGCACGAGACTGGCAAAAGCAGAGAAACGGAGGACAATTTTTACTCGGGAAAACCATGGATACGTTTTGTCCGTTGGGACCAGCAGTCGTAACCAAGGAATCCATAAAAGATATTTACGACTTAAAAATTTCGACTAAAATCAACGGAGAATTAAAACAAAGCGGAAACACCGGGGAATTAATTCATAAAATCGACAAAATCGTGTCCCGTATTTCCAGCTGCGTTACTCTTCTCCCGGGTGATGTGATTTTGACGGGAACGCCAGCAGGCGTTGGGATGCATCGCTCACCTCCCGAATTTTTAAAACCAGGAGATGTCATAACCAGCGAGATTGATCAAATTGGGTCGATGCAGAATAAAGTAGTAAAAACTTAAATGAATTACTTTTGTTTATAGAGCTCAATACTGTAATTAATAAATTACTTTGTTATTCTTTAGCGTCTCCAATTCCGTCAGCGTTGATAGCGAAAGTTGCTTCCGATTCCGGTAGACAAGGAGAATCGTATATCTTACAAATCCTAGTTTCACCTCGCCCTTTCCTTAAATATAATCTAGTAGTTGAGGCATGTGCCATGATATTTCCTCCTATTGGTTTTTTGGGGTCTGCCGCAAATATGGCAGCTCCGTCGACTTGAGCGACGACTTGATTTGTTAAAACAACAGCAACTCCAAACTTTAAAAAAAAGAAAAAAGAATTACTTAAAAAATCAAAAAGAAAAAAATTATTATTGCACACTCACTTCATCTGCTAATTTAAGGCACATCCTTAAGAACCTAGCAAGGTGCATTTGGCGAGCGGAAAGCTCTCCTCTGCCTGAATAATCAGTCCTATATAAAGCAGTTGCACTGTCAATGATTAGAAGAGCATATCGAGATTCTGACATCATAGCTGAAGCTTCTATTAAAAGTTGAGTCTGATGGTCTGTATTATATGCTCGAGCATAAGCAACATTATCAAGGACTTCATTCACTGACAATTTAAATCTTTCAGCAGCTGCTACTAATCTTTCAGGACGGAATGTCCCCTCTGTATCAATGTATAAACATTTACCTTCACCACCATTTTGATCAATTGGTAACTAAAAAAAAAAAAAAAAAAAAAAATTAGAACCATCTGGTCTTAAAAAAATATTAACATGTAGCCTTACCTGGCATGTAACAGCAAGAGTATGACAAAGCTGTGTTTTACCAGTTCTGAATTCCCCAAATATTTCAGTTATCGAACCAGTCTCAATCCCTCCTCCTAAGAGCTTATCTAATTCTTTGGAACCTGTCGTTAATTGAATTAATTCAGACCTCTTCTGATGAAACTCAGTAGCTGTTGTGAATCCCATAGGCACAAGTTTATAAGCTTCACCCTAATAATAATAACAGAAAAAAAATTGTCACAGCAAACCAGAAAGTTGTATGGTGCTATAATTCTTATGTGAGCTTACCACTATTTTATCAACTTTCGCATCCCCGATACCCTTAATTGCGGATAGGTGCTTTTTCGGTGCAAATGCAACAGCTTCGATAGTATGATAACCGGCTTCCTTCAATTTTTTAATATCATTAGCCGTTATTCCTTGCCCCTCCAATTTGTTAATTGAAGTCGGTCCAAATTCCTCGTTATCTTCTTCTACTACAGCCTCCGTTGCGGAGGTTGAGGCCATTCCCATCATTTTCAAGATTTTTTAAAGAACTCACGTTTGACAAAAAATTATTCGTTGATTTGTTTCGGTCAATATATAAAAAAACTCGTACAGACTTGTATTGCGAGTTGTGCAATAATAAAAAAAAACAAAGATTATGGCGGTTATTTCGTGGCAGCAGAAAACATTTACCTTTGTCGAGTTGATAAATATACCGTATATTTTGGGAAATAAATATATGCCATAAGTTAAACATGGGGAAAATATATACATATATTTTGTGTACATTTCCTTTTACTAATTTAAATTTTCAGCTGATTCGTTGTTTTTATTTCCCAAAAAATCATTTAATTTCATCGAAATACGGTATGATCAGTGAAGTTAAGATGTTGTTTAACTAAAAAAACTTTTTAAATACCTAAATTAGTCGTTTTTTATTCATTTTTAGGCTTTTCGGAACCAAAAAAAATCGATTAATTAAACGTCCATCCGGTGTATGAAGAGCGATGGAAATAACAGTTAACATAACAAGTAATAATCAACCTCTGAAACAGCTGACAGAATCTCATAATTCAACTATGCCATCATTAATGAGTGCTTTAAGTCGCATCAAGGAGTCTACAAATAATTATTTAACGGAAGTGATTAACAACAGTAGCAAAGGTGAGTAAAAATTCAGCTATTGAATATTTCTTCTACATTCTCTCTTTGGTTGCAGATGAAAGTGGAATTGGGGATGCTTGTGAAATGGAAGATGAAGATGAAGATGGAGGGAATGAAGATAAACCACCTGCTAGGAATGAAACAGATGACATGAAACGAAAATCTTCAGGCAGACAGAATAGAAAGCGAAGAAAGACATGATGAATATGTATAGTTCCAGTTCCTTTTCAATTAATAGTCACAGGCAGATTACACATGTTTTTAAAAAGTGTGATAATATGTCTGTAGATTAAATTATTCTGGACTTCCAAAAAATTGTTTTGAGTTTTGGTAACGAAAATAAGGAAAAAATATTGTAACAAAGAATTTAAAGTGATTACAAAACCCTGTTAAGAAGTTTGAAAAATTCCCTGTAATCTATTTTATGGGGTCCTTACATGCGTTTTTGTTTTAGGAACGAATCTTCAAATGAATGAACAAAAAAAAAAAAATGATTTAATTAAACTCTAAACCTATATTAATTTAACATTTCAATAATAATCTGAATACTTGAAATGGAATTTTGCCACATTTTGGCAGAAAAACACTCTAGTATCTATTTTGGCAGAAGTTCTTACCAGCAGAACAGAAAATAAAAGAAACATTGAAACAAATAATTTAATAAAACAATTATAGCAACTTTTGTGGGTTTGATACACTGTTTACTCTAATTACGGAATGATTGAAATTTAATTATTATTTTGTACCAAATCCCATTCAACACAATTTTAAAAAATAACATAAAATGTAAAACTTACAACACATAGAATAAAATTTTATAAGCTTCAAAATTTTATTATTTTTTTTTTATAAAATCTGAGATGTTTACTTCAACAAGCAAAGGATAGTTTCTTTTTAAATTTTGTTCTAAACAATTTTTTTTTTTTTTTTTTGAAAAACATTTATTAGAAACATAAACCAACGACTTTTTTTTTTGTCTAATTTTTAGGTGAAGAAATTTATCTGTGATTTTTTAAAATATTTTTCAAAAAGTTTTACACGCTACCTAAGATTTTTCGAAGCATCGTCGAAGTCTTATCGTTTTCAAAAAATCCGGTCTTTGTCCAGAATTGACGAATCCCTTCGGAGGGGATGATGGGCTCGATTTTAGGCTCGATTTGTATCGTTTCTGTGATGGGTTTAACCGGAAGCGCTCGTGGTTCTTCCCTTTCGATCGGGTAAGTGTTGTTCATCGATGAATCTAAAAAAAAAAATTTATTTAATTAATTTTTTTTTTTTTTTTTTTTTTTTTTTCAGGAAAAAAAAAATACGAAGTCGGCGGAAAAGCGATGAAAGAAAGAACAAAAAAGCTTTTAAAGCGAACGTCGAATTATAATTAATGAATCTTCTAATTTTAACCGAGGGCAGCTGCATTCTGTTTAACATTGTTTACAAAAAAAAAAAAAAAAAATCCCAAATGGAATATTTTACCTTGCATACTTCTGTTGAAGTATCTATCGTACATGCTATAATTTTTTTGGCCCCGTAAATCATCTCCCGGTCTGCTTGGATTATATATGAAAACGTAAAAGAGAGACAGCATAATCGCAGCTAAACTCACGGAGAAAACATAAGCGACGACCGTCAAAACACGAACCAATTTTTTTTTATGTTTCGGTTCGTACATTTTGTCTTTTGAATCGTTCGCGGCAAATTTCACGTCATTAGCTCCTCCAACCGCCCCGCTCGATGGTCCATAGCTCACTGAATTTTTACTCATTTTTTTTAAAAAAATTGTTTCAATAATTCAAATCCACACACGCAGCGGATTTTGTTTACATTTTCCTTTTTTCTTTAAATTTTTTTATTTTTTTAATTCACTTTTTTCTTTTTTTTAAACAAAAAATTTTTCATTTTCAGGTTTATCAATTTCATCAATCATATAAGTTCACTGAACTTATAAAAAGGGTCACACCTAAAGTCAACACTGAAATCTGAAACTTTCTAAAAAAAAACGAGAAGAAAAAAAAATCGGATGCAGGACGAGAGGAAAAAAAAAAAAAAATTTACGATAAATCCATTTTTACTTTGGGACACTTAAACCGATATTTTCCCTTTTTCAAGTTTCAAATTTTATGAGATCGATAATTTAGGTCCAGGATGACTGAAATTTATCGTCTTTTTCTCGTTATATTTTCACTTTTAATTCCCTTTTATTATTATTATTTTTTTTTCAAAAACAGTTCCAATAACACGTTATTCCAGATAGAACTTGGATGTGCTCGTTTCGTTCGGTATGGATCGCTTTCCCAGCCAATCGTATATGATTTTTATAGGGCGCAACTCTCGCCTAGTAAACGCACAAGCGTTTTGTGATCTATCTAAGATCTTGCAAATATATTAATGATGCATCTCGCAATTTTTTTTCTCGTTTTTTTTTTTTTTTTTTTTTTGGCGCGGGAAAGTGAACGGAGGGACGGGAAAGGGTGTAGAGAGACCCGTTCATTGAATACGATATATAGGCTTTTCTTTTTGATTGTTCGTGATTTTTAAATCAACAAATGAATAATAAACGAATGAAAACGGAATAAGGGATGCCCCCCCCCTCCCCCCAAAATTAAGCTTTTCGACAAACATCCTTTTTTTTTTTTTTTTTTTTTTTTCAGTCCAATAAAATCAATTTTTTGAAAAATTTTGCTCCAAGTGATTAATATCTAGTCACTTTTTTCATCGAATGCTTTCAACAGTTTCTCTTAAAAAAAAAAAAAAAAAAAAAAAAAAACGAACCGTTAAACCAAAACCGATTTTTAAATCGCATCGAAACCAAACAGAACCGGATTCAAAAAAAACCAAACCGAAACCGAACGGGATTTATCAAAAAAAAAATACGGTAAATGAAAATTTCTAACGGTTTAAAAAATTTTTCTTGAAAAGAGGGCATCAAAAATTTAATTTTTGTTTTTTTGGCTTTTATGATCTTGATCAAAGTGTCAGAAAATTGCAATCCCAATAAGCAAAGAAATATATTAATATTTATAAAATATTTTTTAATATTTTAAAAATATTTCGTATAAATATTAATATTTCTTTGGCTATTGGCAATCTATTTTTTCTTTAAATTTTATAACAATTATTTTTTTTACCGTAATTTCCGGTATTTTACCCTGAAACATCATTTTTTCCCCTACATCCTTCCTCTTCATGTAGGCCTACATGATTTTCCCAGAGGACGGAAGTTAAAATCGAAAATACAAAGTTATTTTTATAAAAAATTAAAAAAAAACTTTCCTCTCGTAGATTTTTCCAATTAATCCGGGGATGTTTAATCCTACAGGAATAAAATCTATAAAGTGCTGAAAAGTTTCAAAAAAAAAAAAAACTGTCTGATCAGTTTTTTTTTTTTTTTTTTTTTTTTTTTTTCATTTTAATTAAAAAAAAATATATATAGCGAATCTCTACGGAGGTCTCTTTGTCCTAAGAACCACATTAAAAGGACCACTTCCCGTTTTTGTTTTACGATTCAAAAAAGATTTGGCGCTCTTTATAAATTATTCATAATATCACCAGGAAAAGCAAGAAAAAAAAAAAAATTCTCCTTCTAAACAAATTTCGCTGCCTTGATCTTACATAACCTATCCAATAATCATTTTTTCTCCCCTTTTTTCGCTGAAACTTAAAACGGATTATACTGTTACGTGTAAACAATTTATTGGGAATAAGGTCAAGGTGGGGTTAGTTTTAAAGCTTTTTTTTTTTTTTTTTTCAGCATGACCTGCTCACTTTTTTTTCGGATTCATGTTCTAATTCTTTATTTCTGAATGATCCGTTTAAGTAAACGTAAGATTTCAGCACTTTTTAATGGCCTCAGAATTATTTGTACTTCAGGACCGAAAACCCCCGAATGGAATAGGGCAGGGGGTCAAAAATTGTACAAATAAAGCTGTAGAGTCCTTGAATGGCATTAAAAATGGCGGCTGAAGACACAAATAATGGTATTAGTTCGTTTACATCAGCCGGGCGGTGGAGACATTTTTACTCAGAAAACAAATTAACTTAGCATAAGCGATTATTATGCTTTGAACGCTTTTGTTTTGTACCAAGACATTTTCTGACTTGTCGTAAGTCATCAGTTCCGCTGTCGGCTAGTCGTATATTGTAAACAAACAAAATGGCGACTTATGTAGAACTTATATATTATGCTATCAAAATACTGTTCATGCTCGCGTGTATCAAACAATTTCACACTAAACAATGTAAATAAAATAACTATATGAAATATCAGTAGAAAAATTACATTTTTACTTCGTTTTTTGTAGCTTCGTACCATAACCTAAACATAACCTATCCTCCGCATTGGACAATGTTGAACTTCTGTTCAATTTTTTTAAAGAAAATATTTCCTTTAAGTTACCTGAATATTAAAAATGTGCAATATCCATCTTGTTTAATCCATGACACACGTTTTTTTTAATAAAAATTAAAACAATATTACGTTTTTATTTCATTAAACAATAATTATCGTTTTCGCGAGTCGCCATGTTGATTCCGATAAGAAATGTCCGACAGTGCCGCCAATAGTTGCAAAACAAAATAAAATATCTTGTGGCAAGTTATTTTATCCGAAGGTAAACCGAAATGACTCATCACAAGAAATTTTTTTGTTTTCGCACGGTTTTTGGGAAAAATGTCTTGTCTTAATGCACTTTTGCTTTCGCATTAGTCATTTTCTTTTCTGAGTGAACGAATAAAAAATATGTAAACCAAAAAATTTTTTATCCGGTATTTTAGGTTTCCGGGAAAAAGGTCGACAAGGAAAAAGGTCGAATGAAAAATCGACCTTTTTCTTTCGACCTTTTTCCTTGTCGACCTTTTTCCGAAAAATCCAAGTTTAACCGGGAATAAGATCGAATTTTCCTGAAGTACATTACAAATGGCATTATCAATATGGTAAAGTAAAACATAAAGCTTTATTAAATTGCGGGTCTGCTGATGGTATGAGGTGAAAATGATGAAATCTTTAAATTGTAGTAAAAATAAAGTTCCTATGTTTAGCTTATGGGAATATTATTACTTATTTGAATGTTAATTAATGGCAAAATTAAAAATTGTGAGCTGACATGTTTATCATATAATAGATGAGATTCGATCACATGCGAGCGGTAACGATTATTAACGTTCAGTTATCAACTGATTAAAAATGATTTGAATTTGGAAGAAAATCTACACAATTATAAAATGGGAAAAATAACACTGTTTGATTTTTTGTCAAACATAGCAAACCGCTTTAAAATCACAGATGAGGAAATCTCAGATGACGAAAACGCAGATGTCGAAAATTCAGACGAAGAAAAGGAAAACAAGATAAGCGGGCATGTATTACCAAGTTACCTCTAGTGAGGGTCTTAAATTAAGCTTAAAAAGAAAAAGCAATTCAATTAAGCAAGGAAAAAGCAAGAAGCAAAAGAGAAATTAAACAAGTATAAAAACGACACATTAAATTACAAAATTGTTATTTTATAAAACAAGTGCAATAATTGCCCGCAATAAAGCTTTATGTTTGACTTTACCATATTGATAATTTCATTTTTAAGGTACTACAAAATCGATCTTATTCCCGCTTTAACTTGGATTTTTCGGAAAAAGGTCGACAAGGAAAAAGGTCGAAAGAAAAAGGTCGATTTTTCATTCGACCTTTTTCCTTGTCGACCTTTTTCCGAAAAATCCAAGTTTAACCGGGAATAAGATCGAATTTTCCTGAAGTACATTACAAATGGCATTATCAATATGGTAAAGTAAAACATAAAGCTTTATTAAATTGCGGGTCTGCTGATGGTATGAGGTGAAAATGATGAAATCTTTAAATTGTAGTAAAAATAAAGTTCCTATGTTTAGCTTATGGGAATATTATTACTTAATTTGAATGTTAATTAATGGCAAAATTAAAAATTGTGAGCTGACATGTTTATCATATAATAGATGAGATTCGATCACATGCGAGCGGTAACGATTATTAACGTTCAGTTATCAACTGATTAAAAATGATTTGAATTTGGAAGAAAATCTACACAATTATAAAATGGGAAAAATAACACTGTTTGATTTTTTGTCAAACATAGCAAACCGCTTTAAAATCACAGATGAGGAAATCTCAGATGACGAAAACGCAGATGTCGAAAATTCAGACGTAGAAAAGGAAAACAAGATAAGAGGGCATGTATTACCAAGTTACCTCTAGTGAGGGTCTTAAATTAAGCTTAAAAAGAAAAAGCAATTCAATTAAGCAAGGAAAAAGCAAGAAGCAAAAGAGAAATTAAACAAGTATAAAAACGACACATTAAATTACAAAATTGTTATTTTATAAAACAAGTGCAATAATTGCCCGCAATAAAGCTTTATGTTTGACTTTACCATATTGATAATTTCATTTTTAAGGTACTACAAAATCGATCTTATTCCCGCTTTAACTTGGATTTTTCGGAAAAAGGTCGACAAGGAAAAAGGTCGAAAGAAAAAGGTCGATTTTTCATTCGACCTTTTTCCTTGTCGACCTTTTTCCCTGTAACCGTATTTTACACATGAAAATGGAGTTTAACCACACCGAAACCGTGCCAAAACGTTTTGTTATGTTCGGAGATACAGATCCATATGATTTTAAATGCATGAACAAGACTTAATTGTTCTTATATTTCATAATTTTTAATTGTTTTCTCAATAAAAAAAAAATGTTTCGTTCCGAGAGACTAGTGCAGCGCTCTAGCGGTGAAATTGGGAACTATTTCAACAACATTTTTTATTGCGAAAACATTTTTAAAAAAATGATCAAATTTAGGAACCATAAAGCCTTTTTCATACATTTTAAATATTGAATCTTTGCCTCTGAAACATAACAAAACTTTTTGGCACGGTTTTGGTGCGATCCGATCTCATTTTTATTTGTAAAAAACCGAATTTTCGAAAACAAAATTAATTATTTCAAAAAATCGATCGATGCAATTTTCCACCGACCTGCTAAGCGGCCGGTGGTGTAAACGAACTAATACCTTAAGCTTTGCAAACTCGAATTGCGGGGAAGAATTCGAGAAAGATTCCTTCCTAAGTTGAAAAAAAAAAAAAAAAAACGGACGAGAATTTAGGGAACGTTCAAGTATTACGTAAGATTTTTAGGGGGGAATCCGCATTAATCTTCTTCGCCATAAGCTAAGTATGGCGAAATTTCTTACAACCGGGGGGGGGGGGTTCAAATTCACCAAAATCATGCTTACGTAATACTTGAATGGTTCCTAATAGCAGTGATGCATATTTTAATATTTCTTTTCATAGGAGACAGCTCAAATTCTCAGAGTTGTTTTTTTAGAGCTCAAAATTAGTAAAACAACATAAAAATCGTTTCCAGTTACAAGTTTGAAAAATATTAGGAGTGGACCTGGCAGTGCTTTTTTGTCTTACTCATAATTTTAGTATTATAACACACATTTTTTGTTTTGTAGCTACAAATTTGGTAACATGATTTTTCAAAAGCCCGAATTTAGGGGCATAGGACGCCGTCTATTTTAAAATTTGAACTTTTCATTGTACTGTCCGGGAAGTCAGCAGTACAAAGTTAAAAATGCAAATTATTTTTGTTTCCCAATATGCAACAAAAACTAAAAATAATTTTTTCCTTTTTAAAACTCAAATTCAGAAATTCAGTTTTCCTGAAAGCTCAAAATCCTGGTATAGTTTTTATTATTTGAGCTTTGGGGTCGTACATAAATTACGTAAGCACATTTAGGGGGGAGGGGGGGGTTACAAATTTAACATCTTACCCATAAGCTAAGCATAGGCGAGATGGGATAAAGCGTGCAAAAAGGGCCTAACTCATGCTTATGTAATTTATGTACGACCCCTTTTTACTGTACTGCTGATGGCTTCACGGACCCCTGTCAGAAATTTGATAGCGAAGCTCATAAAGTAAATATCCGGCACAGATTTTTATATATTTTGGCCTGATTCAAACTATCAACAATGCAACCTCTCACCCCTCCACCCCCGAAAGTTGCTTTAAATTATTGACCTCTGATCAGAATTTTAAAGCGCAATTTAGTAAAAAAAAAATCTTAACGACGCAACGGCGACTCAAGCTCGTCGGTATTATGTAAATAATTTAATTAGAAAAAAAAAAAAAAAAAAAAAAAAAAAAAAAACTTGATTACGTAAGATTTTTTTTTCGGTCTTCTGGGATCTTTTTCTTTCTTTTTTTTCGTGAGGATGCATTAACGATGAAATTGAAAACTTAAGATATAAAATTTCTGATAGTTTTTGTTTGCTTTCCCTTCGTTTTTCCATTAGTTGAAAGATTCACATTGATTTCGTTCTTTTTAAATTTTTTTTTCTTTAGCTTACCGTAGGAATAATTAGAAAAAGAATTGATGAACGGAGATTCAAACGGATCCAGGATCCTAGCTGAATGAGTTGGCATCGTAGGGTTCCACAGGAATATGTAATACAGCGAAAGCATAATGGCTGCTAACGAGACGGAGGAAAGATAGGCCATCACCTAAAAAAAAAAAAAAATAAAACATAATTTTAATGTTATCGTTTTTTTGGACAAAAAGAACATGGAAACCATTTTTTTCCCACAAAAAAATATTAATTATATTGCCCCTTTGGCAGTTTGGAAACTTCTATTTTTCTTTCATAAAGAAAAGCTAGAAAATGTGATTTTCTTTTCCATGACTTTCTTCGCAATGATTAAAATTTATTTCATTATAAAAATTATGGTGGCGTTAAAGGCTCAGTATGGCTTTTTTTTTTAAATGGAATCAAAAAATTTCATATTTTTTACAAAAAAAAAAAAAAAAAAAAAAAAAAAAAAAAAATTCGAAAGAAAATAAATCGGCATCAATTTTAAAATCCTCGACTCTTTTCTATCCCAAGAAGCTAAAAAACCTTTAGCCCACCTTTCGCATAAACTTATAAAAACTTCAAAAGGAAAACTTTAATTTATCTTTTAAAACTTCTCCAAAGTTAAAATGTCATCACCTTACAGTAAATTATTTAGTATATTATTATTTCTCGTTTTAAATATGCTCGTTGTCAAATTTTAGCCCTACAATTAGAAAAAAAAAAAAAAAAAAAAAAATTCTTTGGAAAAACTTACCGTTAAGACCCTGACGATTTTCCTTGTGGTTTCCTTACTTTCGGATTTTTCTTCACCATTTTCACAATCACCGTTACTACCCGATTGATCCCCATCATCAATATTCATTTCGAAAGATTACGATTTAACATCATATGAATGGAAACTCATTTTTCTTTCATTTTTGGGGCTCTTACAGCTTTACGAGTGAAGAAGAACAAGCGACATCTGACTTAGCGACTGAACCGCTGACAAATATTAAAACTTTGACGTTTCTTGTTTATTCCCGCGCATTCACCGTAAAGGAAAAACGTAAAAAAAAAAAAGAAGGAAAAATTTTTTCAGAAATTTTTCTTTTGAAATTTTTTTTTTCGATGTCTCAATCCCTTGATAGGTTCGCATTTTGGCAAAAAAAACGTTTCTGCAAAAAAAAAAAAAAATTAAATTAAGTTTAATAAAAATTTAAATAAAAAAAATTAAAAAACAACCAAAAGTACTCGAATTTTAATAAATTTGGCTTCATATTTTATTTTTAAAACGGAAAATAGGGGATTATTTATGAAATATTTTTTTAAATATTTTACAATATTTATAAAATATTATTTAAATATTTATTGAAACAAGAAACGATAAAAATATTTTATAAATAATATTTTTTTGCTGACTGGGATTATTAAGGAATGACGTACTAACCTTCTTCAGCTTCCTTTTTTAATGGTCCCTAATTTTTTTGCATCAATAAGAAAAATTTGACTTTGACAGGTACATTTAATTTTCGTTGATTAAAGCAGCTTAAAGGCTTTAGTATATACCGGAAGGAATTGCTGCTTGTCTAATACTCGATTTACGGGTAAAAAAAATCCAAATTTGGGGTCTGTAACGAACTCTTGAATTTTTGGTGCAAGTTTCAACTTGTCTCAAAACCTACGACACTTTCTCAAAAAAAAAAGTTCTCTTCTCTATCTAAAAAAAAAAAAAAAAAACCACATGACGGCAAATCCGCACCTGCAAGACGGAAACGATTTACGAAAAAAAAAATTAATATTTTTATGAATAAACAAAATCCAAAAATATTTTTTTAATGGGATTTCTTAGAATATAATGATTTAAATTTTCACAGGCTATACCCTTCTAGCGCAGAAAAGCATTTCTCTCTGTTCTCCTCAAAAAAACTTTACATTCAAAAGTTTCTTTCGTCTCGTGGGTTTTTTTCCCGATAAACTCGTAAGATGGTGCTAGCAGCAAATCGTTTCTTTTCATTTTAACTAAATTCCAAAAATAAGGTCCTCTTTCATTTTCGGGCATTTGGGTCCACTCATCCATTGGAATCGTTAAAGTCCTATAACCCATGGTTTACAGATCCACAGCCATGCTCATAGTATGATTTAAACCTAATTTTTTCCATTCATATGCTTAGAAAAAAAAAAAAGAAGAAAAGATGATTAAAAAATCAAATCGATTACCTCAGTACACTGAATTCCATGAATTGTATATACTTAATTTGGATGCAGCTGCTGATGAATTAGTAGATTCAGTAGTAGCCTGAAAAAAAAATTATAAACTGTTTCTTTAAAAAAAACCTCAGCAACAAATATGGCTGGCAGAAATCGCTACCGGTACTTGCTCATGCGTGTGAACAGTGTGTAATTTGGCTATTTAATATAATATTTCTTAACATCACATCTTAGGAGCTTAAATTTGTGAAGGAAATTTAAATAATTTAATTCAAAATAATGATTGCAATTTACTTTAATTTAATCTATGAAATTTTGTACTTAATCTTAGACTTAATTCAGTCTTTTTTTATCACATTATGGTTGATTTAACACAAAATATTATTCCAAACACTACTTTTTAGATTTTTTTTTTTTTTAAAGTTATAACAATAACATAACATCTTAAAAAAGACTGTACAATAATACCAAATACATATTTATACAATATAGAAAACTAATATCAAAAAAATAAATGAATAATATACAATAATAACTTCTAAATTTTTAATGCTCAGGAACAATCATCAGTTATTATATGCATTTACAAATATAATACTATCATCCTATAAATTTAAATGCAATTTTTAAAATTGATTCGCATTTAAAACCTGTTGTAAAAAAATATTCCTAACAATATTCCTAACTGAAAAAAGCTCACATGCTTTTGAAGTACTGCACTGATTTTTATTCTCAGATTTATTAGTGACTCAGGTTTAGATTCATTCAATTTTATTGTATTAATTTCTTTCTACTTTGGTTTAGTTTCCCACCAAGTGGTAAACATTTGACACTAATATAAAGCTTTGAATGTCCATTAGAACAAAAGCATCATTCTTATAATTCTTTGCTATTTAAAAAAAACCTTTTTCCTTTTTTTAATGCTCCTTCTGTTTTTTTATCATCAGACGGCATAGTCTTTTAAACAGGTCAGGAAACTTACCCCCCGAAAGTGTCCGGCTTAAGTACACGAATTTTAGTTCGGTGAAGCAGGCAAGGGGCTGTACAAGTATTACGTAAGCATGATTTTGGTGATTTTTGACCCCCTCCCCCCCCTAATAAGCAAAAATAGGCTTCCTCTTATGGAGATTTAACATTGGCGTAAGCATCTGAAGGACCCCCTCCCCCCCCTAAGGTGCTTACGTAATACTTGTACAGCCCCCAACAGATGGCGCAGCGATCTTTCGGGACGTACATTCAAACCGATTATAGTTGCCTCTGTAATTAATGTTTTCAAATGACGCGTATTATTTTTTGATGTATTACACCTTTAATTACTTTTTAAATATACTTCAAATAGCTTTTTACGCGTTTTGCTATGCGTATGCACTATATTTAACATTTAATACTGAAAAAAAAAAAATCACCTCAGAGATTACAAACACAAGAGGGGTCGGAGTGGTGACTTGTCCATGTAGCGGTTTGGCAGATCAATGAAGTTAAGCAGCATTGATGCGGGCCAGCTTCTGGATGGGTGACCGCACCGACACTCTTCCCCTCTGGCGGGGATGGCGGGAACTTACAAATGCAGTCATCTTAACCTCACTGTACGAGTTAGTTGTCGCATGCCAGAAAAAAAAAAAAAAAAAAAAAAAAAAAAAAACACAATAATCTCAATCCTCCATATTTGTTTTGAAATGGCAACGACCAATGAAAAGCGTCCTGAATGCAACTAGCGCTAAAGGTGGTATTTGGGTGGAACTAAAATCTGTGCCCTAAAATAAACTAAAATTGTGGTGACCCGTAGCCTAGTTCATAGCGCGCTCGACTCTCAATCATGAGATGCGACGCGTCGTGCTTCTATCCTAGTTCACAGCTAGGAATTTTTCTCAGGTCAAAACTAGTGCGCTAGTCAGAAAATCAACGGTCACCACCCCTCGGAAGGCAATGGCAAACCACCGAGCGGTAACTGCCTAGTAAAATCTCTCAAAAATAGCCGTTCGGAACCGGCGTTAAACTGTAGGTCCCATATGCCTGTGAGCGCACGCACAGGTGTATGTGAGAGATCACCACGCTCGTAATCGAGTAAAGGACTAAAAAGAAGAAGAAAATCTGTGCAGTTAAGCCGGACACCATCTCCCATACATTTAAGATAGGAGTTTCCTGACCTGTTTAAAAGACTATGTCAGACGGTGATGTATAAGGCTTAATTGTTGAAAATTCAAGAATAATCCGACCTTCCCCTACTGGGAATTCTTGTTCCGGCAGTTCTGAATTTTTTACATGTACAATGCCCGCATAAAACAAAGTGCTAAGGGCTAAGAAAAAGGCAAGTAAAACGAACAGCCAATTCTTAATTCCACCTAAAATTATACCCAAAGCATTAATCTAACACATAATTTTATGTATTTAAATATAATTGTTCTTTATTTTATGAGGGGGAAAAAAAAAAAGTGAAAAGAATGGAAGAGCAGGAAAGGAAAGAGCTGTGAAAATTATAAGAGAGAAAAAAAGACAAATAAAATAATTAATTGAACCGACGCTATTACTCATGTCTTAACGCGTTTGCCATTACTGAATTCAATTGTTTCGCATATATGCTTTTTATTCCATTTGGGTTTATTGCGGACTATATTTGTACGGGTGTATTCGGGGAGCTCGGCAAAACCGGCTCCAGCCGTCTTGAACCGTCCGTGACCGGTTTTTGCCACGGCGAAAAATGGATACAACAACTTTTTGCCGTGGCAAATACCGGTCATGGACGGTTCAAGACGGCTGGAGCCGGTTTTGCCGAGCTCCCCAAATACACCCTACATTTACTTAAATAGTTTTACATCTAAGTCGATGTATTATAAACGGGTTGGGTGGCGCTATAGTGTGGTGTAGCTCCGTTCGGATAATACCCGAAACTAGAAAAAAACACGAATTTTGAGAATTATTTAAATAATCGATAAAGCACTTTGATCGGTTCACCGATCTCATTTTTAGCGTAAAGAAAAGAATGAATATTTGAAACCGGAACTTAGATTCATATTATCAAATCCCGCGCCTTAAAAAAAATAAATAAAACGGTGGCGCCTCTAGCGGCCAGACACATAATTGCGATTTGTGCGTCTGCTGGAACTAGTTGTGGTCTTTTAAAAATATTTTCTTTATTGCTTTCTGAAATTGTATTTTTTTTTAAATTTCTCTGAGAAGTTTTCGTAAACCCATGACAATATTACTATTTACACAGGGGAAATAACTTGTTTGTAAATAAATGTCTTCCGACATCTGGGGTTTTCATGAACCTTAAATTGTAAAAGTACATGGATTTTTGAAACTACAAAAATGTAACCAGTCTTCTGATAATATTTTGACTGATATTATCACAAGTAATATTAAGTTAGTTATAAGTGAAGAAGGTGAAAAAGTTTGTTCCTAACCTCAACACATCAGAGGAGATTCATCATTTTGCTGAGGTCTTAGATATATACTGTATAATGGAAAAATGTAAAGTGAAATTTAGTTATGGAGGGAATCGTATACTCAATTTTGTTGTGCCTTCTTGCACAAATGCTAGCATTAATAAAGAAACACTAAACGTTTATTTTAAAGGTCATAACGGATTTTATTATATTACTCCGCAAGGAGATAAAGAAGAAGTTTTAAGTACTGAGGACGATTTTATTTTTCCTGATGTTAACCACATTTACTATCCGCGGTTAAGCCACGCAGAAGATGAAAGAGGTAAGTAAATAATATTGAAATTTGATTTGTTTTTTTCAATATACTTTTTTTATTATTTTAAACAGGTGAGACTCAAGGATTTTTAGCCTCATTACCATTCTTCTTGCACATTAACAAGTGGCTCTACAACAGAACAGGCATTGGAAATTGTAAGTTTTTATTATTATTTTTTTATGATTTAATTAGTTGATTCTGGCAACGTATTTCTCTTTCTTGTTTCCTTTCTCTTTCCTACTTTTTTTTTTTTTTCTTTTTTCCCTCCCTTTTTCCTTTTTCTCATCTCTTCCCCATTCACCCTTCGTTTCTTTTTTTGTACTGTCTGCTCTCTTTTATTTCTCCTTTTTTCTCTCTCTTCTTTTCTTTCTTCTCTCTTATTATTTTCACAATTCTTTCCTTTCCTGCTCTTCCCTTCCTTTCACCTTTTTTCTTCCTTTTTTCACTAAGTGCTTTAATCATTCTAATTTTACTAACTTTCAATTTTTTATTTTGTGTTTGGCAGATTCAATGCTTGAAAAAAAAGACCAGTAAATTCGTGGAAATAGAGAATTCGATGGAAATCATTTTCCTGTGGAACCCTACGATGCCAACTCATTCAGCTAGGATCCTGGATCCGTTTGAATCTGCGTTCATCAATTATTTTTCTAATTATTCCTACGGTAAGCTAAAGAAAAAAAATATTAAAAAAAAAAAAAAAAAAAAAAAAAAAAAAAAAGAAATCAATGCGAATCTTTCAACTAATGGAAAAACGAAAGGAAAGCAAACAAAAACTATCAGAAATATCTTAAGTTTTTAATACCCGTAAATCGAATATTAGACAAACAGCAATTCCTTCCGGTATTTACTAAAGCCTTTAAGCTGCTTTAATCAGCGAAAATTAAATGTACCTGTCAAAGTCAAATTTTTCTTATTGATGCAAAAAAATTAGGGACCATAAAAAAGGAAGCTGAAGAAGGTCAGTACGTCATTTCTTAATAATCACAGTCAGCAAAAAAATATTAATATTTATAAAATATTTTTATCGCTTCTTGTTCGAATAAATATTTTTTGCATAAAATTTTTAAAAAATATTGAAAAATATTAAAAAAATATTTTATAAATATTAATATTTTTTTTTCTGACTGGGATCATTTTTTCTTTCCTTCAATTTGAAATAAGAATGCTTATTTTCCTCTGTTCAGTGGTCCCAACAGCAGTAAGCAGCGCAGGTCAGGTGCTGAATTCCAAAAAAGCGCGGTTTATTTGAACAGTTTTAGATGATTCCGCTTATATTAAAGATAGTTTTAACTCTCTAATTTTTTTCGTAGCGTTGACAATTAATTATTGATACTTATAATAGGAACAACTTACAGTATATCGTATCAATACCTAACACCACCATGACGGTAAATCCGAACCTGCAAGACGGAAACGTTCAACGAAAAAAAAATTAATATTTTTATGAATAAACAAAATACAAAAATATTTTTTTAATGGTATTTCTAAGAATATAATCATTTAAATTTTCACTAGCTATACCCTTCTAGCGTAGAAGGGCATTTCTCTCTCTTCTCAAAAAAATCTTCATTTTCAAAAATTTCTTTGGTCTCATGGGTTTTTTTTCCGATAAATTCGTATGATGGTGTAGAAGCAAATCATTTCTTTTCATTTTAACTAAATTCCAAAAATAAGGTCCTCTTTCATTTTCGGGCATTTGGGTCCACTCATCCATTGGAATCGTTAAAGTCCTGTAACCCATGGTTTTTAACGTTTTTAGTTTCAACGTGAACAACGCCTTTAAAGTTTTCACATTTCGGTTGTATTCCTTTTCCGGAACAAAAAATACCAGAATCCTAAAAATAAAAAAATTATGTAGACTAAAGTCTACTTGCGATTAATCCGATATTAGGATTATAATCCGGGGATATATGGGAATCCTCGGATTATAATCCGAGGGTTATGTAGCGAGAATTTTTTTCCCGCAGATTCGGAAATAAACTCTTTTAAGCTTCTTACTGCAAAAAAAGCTGTGTAACCGAAAAAAAAAAAAAAAAAAAAAAATTTAATTGCCGTTTTGAAGCGTAACTCCTCAGATCAATTCTCATACAATTAATTACAAAATATTTTTTTTGCTTACAATTTACATCTAGAAGGCAAATTAAAATCTTCTATGCAGCAGTCATTGCTCTTAATGTCTAATTCAGAAAAATCGAATGGATTTCCATCTTCGTCTACAGCAACTACAAAATCTAAAAATAAAAAATCGAATTTTTAGAGATAATATTTTATTTTATGATGTTTTTATTTTTCAAGTTCAAGCTTACCTATCTCTTGCAATTGTTTAGTATGGCATTTATGCAAGACGCAATTTTTTCGTTCTATTGAATTTTCCAATAAAATTTTGGTATCTAAAAGCCATTTGTTTCTTATTTCGGACGCATTTGTTTTGATTTTTGTTTTGTTGAACATTTCGAAAGCTTTCTCTCGAACAAGGAAACGTTCCGCATATTTCGGATGTAAAACTGCTAGAGACTCGTTAATAAGCAAAATTATTTTCACTAAAAAAAAAAAAAATTGTATTTTCATCAGAAAAATACTGAATCAAATCTAAAAATATTTTCTTGTAAGAAGACCGTTGTCAGCATAGTGATGGATATGACAAAAGCTATCTTCTTACAGTTAGACTCTCATGTACAAGGCAATTCATAATTTACTTTTCCCTATTTTCACTTACATCTCCCTAAATGTGATTCAAATATTTTGGTATTAGTACTACACTCTTCTGAAAGAAAACGAAAAAAATGAGGAATATACAATCCTATTGATAGCAGATCCACAGCCATGCTTATAGTATGATTTAAGCCTAATTTTTTCCATTCAGAAGCCTAGAAAAAAAAAAATGATTAAAAAATCAAATCCATAATCCAAGCAAAGAAAATAGAAACACACCTTCTTTAAAATTTCCGAACTCTCTATGAACCTTTTAATTTTCAACGATTCATTCGGCACGACGGTACAATAATGAGAGTCGGCAAGAGCATCTACAAAAACCATTAAATTACTAGCATCTGTATTCGCAATTTCCATGTCTGTTAAAATTAAATCCTTTACGTGTCCTATAAAATCATGACGGATGTGATTCATAACCATCAATCCGCTTAAACAACTAATTTTTAACTTCAATGACATATTCCTCGTGATTATTCCGTCTATAAGGTCGTTTACGAGTTTTGGATCGTATTCTGCATCTCCATAATAAACGTCGTTGCCGTAAATCCGTATAAATCCACAGAAGTCAGGTAAACAGGCATAATTGCTTTTGAGTTCTTCAACTAATACAAAAAATTTCGAATTCAATTCAGAATAAAGTGGATTATTTTTTGGTATTTTTCTTAAAATTTTTAAATAATTCCCAAACGTCCTTGGATCCCTACAAAGTGTTTTCGAACCTTAAAAAAAAAAAAAAATAAAATAAAAAAAAAAAAAAATTATTTTTCAGTTTATTTTTTTAAAAGCCAAAAACTTTTGAATCCTCCTTACCTAATATTGCATATAAAAGCTTAATGTTACATTCCAATGAAAAATTATTTAAACTCGCATAATGAATTGCTTTTAAAATTTCAAATTCATTCATGTTTTCTATTTTTTCTAGTATATAATTTTCTATATGAATTTTTAATTTTTCTCTAAAACGTTGGTAAATATTTTCTAAAGAAAAGAGATGAAACAATAAGGCTGATTTGACGAAACTGATCTCATTTTCATTTTCCATCACAATATCTATCATGGTTTTTATTAACTGGCTTTTATACGATATTCCCATTTTGCTTAAAAATGGCAAAATTGTAACTACTTCATTAACATTTAATTCTGGAAGCTTTTTATGTAGGGCTTCTAAGGTAACGTGAAATTCTTTGGAATCTGTTACTTTTAGTTTTTTTAAATTGGACCTGAAACAAAAAAAATGTAAGTATTTACTTATTTATTTTATTTTATTTTTTTTTTTTAATTACCATTTTTCTTTAGCATTAAAATAATCATATTTATCTAAAATATCAACAACTTGATAACCAGTTAATGAATCAGCATTTTCTGCAATAAACTTTTTCAGATCCGGCAAACTTTTAATGCCTAAAATTTCTGGGTCTTTGAATCGGAAATAATCATTAGTCCTGTTTGAATTTTCTGGTTTGATACTTGTAGCAATTTCAGATTCTTCAGTGTATAACTGATTATCCGCAAAATTGGGATCTTTGTTGCTTTCAATCGAAGAATATCCTGACGGAATCTGAGCCAAGCAACGGAAGGGTGACTCTACAAACAAAAAAGAAACCAAATTAAATTTGATCATCTCAACTAAACTAATTTCAAACTAACGTATTACAACAAACATAACCTAACCTTGTAACGACCGTATGTTACAAATGCACAATTTCGGCCGATAAGCTTTCTTGTTAATACACGTAATTACATTTCTCGGTTTGAGCAATCCTCGGCGAAGACAAATCATTATTTTTACGATTGATTATGCTTGAAATCATTTAAATTTGCATTTTAAACTTTAAAAAAACTATTTACATTTTTCAAATTCCATGATGATTTCTTTCTCAGCGACATCTATAGAAAAATTCAGAAATTGTCACTTGCCGTCTATTTTGGCGGCAAACCGGCAAAGTGTTGGAAATTTACTCAAAAAATCCGTCATTGATTTTATTGTTTTAGGTTAATTGAATAAGTACGGAATGATTTTCGCTACATTTCGTTATACAAATTATTCGAAAACCATTATTACATAGTGCAACATTTATTTTCTCACAAATATCCTTTACTAGAAGAGCTGCGAGAAATTTGCAATTATCTTGCAGCAGATATATATACTTGTATATTTATTGCCTTTGGTATAAATTTATTCCACTTGCGGAGAGTGGTGCGGTTTTTCTGAATTTTATTCAAAATGAAACATCAATAAACCTATATGCTATATTATAAAAAATTATGTCTTGGTTTAGTGCCGGACCCCCAAAGAAAATTTTTTATCTGAGTCTAATTGGTACAACTGCAGGTGGAATTTATCTTCTCAGGTAGGATTTTGGGAATCTTTTGAGTTCAATAACAAACTGATGAAATTTTTTAAAATTTTAGAGATACATTCAGAGGCAGTGCATTTGAAAAAGATGTGAGATGTGACGGAAAAGTGGCAGTTGTAACAGGTGGAAATTCTGGTATTGGAAAGGAGACTGCAAAGGAACTTGCAAAACGAGGGGCTGTTGTCTTCCTGGTTTGTAGAGATAAAGATCGATGCAATAGAGCTAGAAAGGAAATAGTCCTAGAGACTAGAAATAAATATGTTTATACAAGGACTTGTGATCTTGGGTCATTGGAATCAGTAAAAGAATTTGTAGATCAATTTAAAAAAGGTGAGATTTTTTTTTTTATAAAGTTCTTTTTGCAAAGATTAAGTTTGTTTAATTTTTTTTTTACAGAAGAAAACAGGTTGGACATATTAATAAATAATGCAGGAGTTTGGAAAGTGCCCTATGGTAAAACAAAAGATGGATTTGAAACACATTTAGGGGTTAATCATATGGGTCATTTCCTCTTAACGAATCTTTTACTTGATTTATTGATCAAATCAGCCCCTAGTCGAATTATAAATGTCACTAGTGCAACCCACAAAAGAGGAAAAATAAATAAAGATGATCTCAACAGTGAGAGTAGTTATTCTGAGTTAGAAGCGTATTACCAAAGTAAATTAGCAAATATTTTATTTACTATGGAACTGGCAGAAAAGTTAAAGGGGACAGGAGTTACCGTAAATGCTGTAAACCCCGGAATCGTCGATACGAAATTGTATCGATTGCATAATCCAAACTTGAGTCATCATTTTGCAACTACAATTTACAGTCCCATTAAATGGATATTTTATAAAACTCCAATTGGCGGTGCACAAACAACATTGTATGCAGCTTTGGACCCTGATTTAGAGAATGTCACAGGAAAATATTTTTCGTAAGCATATTTATTTTGAGAAAAAGAAAGAAAACAAATTGTAATCGTATTTTGTCATTTCTAGGGAATGCAAAGAAGAAGAATTGGAACCGCACGTTTATGACGATGTTACAGCTAAATGGCTTTGGGCTGTGAGCGAAAAATGGACCCGACTTCATGAATTTCAGCCGAAAAAAGAAAAACCGCAGCTGAATGTGTCTTGACAACAAGATAAGCAAGGGGACATGGTTCGTTTTACTTCCTTTACAACGAACTAAGAATTTTAAAATTTTTAGCCATTTCAAAAAAGGCTGTTTTTTTTTTTCATTTATTGCTGTATTTATTAAATTTCTGAGTAACTTTTGTGATAATTTAGGAGCGACTTGCATTTTCGAAAAATTGCAGTAGATGTTATAGGTAGGAGGATTTTTTAAGCGATTTTAGCTGTTTGTATCGCGATCTCTTTTAATTTAATATCTAAAAAAAAACGTTGACAATATTAAATTGTTAATAATTGTTTTTAAATTCAGTCAATAGTTTATCTAGTCAATAGAACGTGTGGCTGATAGTAATGACCGGTAGCCAAAGACCGCGCTCAGCTGTCAACTAGATGCCTGCTTCTTAGCAAGCAAGCTTTGTCAGATGCGACTAGTGAGCTAGTTAGAAAATCAAGAGTCATTAGAAAGAGAAATTGAAAATTATTTAATTTTCAGACTTTGTAAAAAAAAGTGTATTTATGCATTATTTACAAAACATTTAAATCTGCTTCATTCGAAAAAGAAAAAGAAAAATTTAAACAGAATTTGAAAAAAATATTTACTTACAGAGAATTCTTTAAATTACAAAATGATCTTGCATTTTTTTTTTTTTTTTCTTCACATACATTTTTTTTTTTTCTTTCAATAAATAAAAAAAATTTGTTAACTGCATATTGTTTTCCAGTTTTTTATTCTATTAATTTCTTAGCTTGAAAATACCTTCTTAAATACAAAACCTGCCACGTCGCTAATCCTAATAAGCAACACATGCTAATAATACTAAAATATAGTACTCTACGATTTGTGGATTCTGAAAAAAAAAAAAAAAAATTTAGAATTTTCTGCAAAAATAAAAAATTATCTTACTCCTTACCATTTGTTGATCTCATTTCTTCTTCTCTCTTCCTCATCAATGAGAAATCTTTGACTATATCTTCTGAGAGATCTTCAAGTCTTTTCAGTTCAACTTCCATTGGTTTTAATTTTGCTGCTTCCCCAATCTAAAGAAAAGAAATTTTTTAATTTAATTCTATTCATTTAATTTAATTATTTTCAAAATATTCATAAAAAAAATTAACAAAAATGTTATTTCAAAGAAAAGTCACGCCACACATGTTATTTATTCACTCAGAAACATAAAATTTTCAAACTGGAATTACCAGATCCTTAAAATGAAGAAAATTGAAGATCATGAGCATAAAGAAAATAATATTTAATTAAATATCTTCTTATAAGATTACAAATTAATTTATCTTAAAAAAGTACTTACTCCTTCATAACTCCTTGCTTCAACGCCTCTTTTAGTTATTAAGGACACTTCATGTTTCATCCCTCTTTGCTGAGGTGGAACTCTCGATATAAAACAAATCTCAAAAGTGTCAAAAGTTTCAGTAACAAATGAAAACTTTCCTTTTGAAATATCATCTTTCTGAGATAATATGTGTCCTTTAGAGTCTTTAACCTGTAGCGAAACAGCAGGAAAAAAAAATCAGTAAAAATGTTAGAACCTGGTTAGGTTACTCTTGACTGTTTAACTTTTTTGGCTAAACAAATATTTTTTATGTATCTCATATACTCACAGTGTAATCTACTTTTTGACCGGGTACATCGGAAACTTCATATTCGCCGGTGATAAGAACATTGGATTGCAATTCTTCCCTTAGACATTTTTGAGTGTTCGCTTCCAGGTGCCACATTATACCGTCTACGCCGAGAAGAAAAGCGAAGAATATACAGCACAATAAACTACTTTCCATGGTTTTCTCGCTTTCCTTAAACTGCCGAATGAGAATATCACAAAATTAATAACATGAATAAAGTTTAATTTTGATATTTTTAAAATCAAACAGAAGTCATTTTTTGGGTGAGTTGTACGTGTTCAACGTGGAGCTAGAAAAAAAACAAGCAGTGTTGCCAAATTAAACTGGGATTCGATTTTCGTTGAAAATTCTTCGAGTTGAATAAATAACTTTAAAAAATTATTAACTCATAATGATATCAGTTTCATTTCCACTGAAGAAGATCTATGAATATATGTACAAACAAAAAAATTAAAAATCTTTCGTGTTTATCATTAATTTGGCGAAACTGATTAAAACAAACATGGCCTCCTGCACCTAAACAAAATAATCATTTTTTTTTGGATATGCCGCAAAATTCTGAAGATTGTTTAGCATGTCGCTTAACAAGCGGCGGAGGATTAATAGGAGCTGGTATTTATGTTATCGCTCAAGCTAGGAAATTCAATTCTTTTTCGCGTCGTGCAATAACTGCTATTGGAACTGGTAAACTATCCTGCTTTTACCGTTAGATGGCGGCAGCGTTGAATTTATTTAAAAATCTGCCGCCATTTAAGAGCAACAAATTAAAAAAAAAATAAAACCAAAATATTTTTAAATTTTTGTTCCAGGCATTGGTGCAATAGGGCTTTTAAGACTTTTTAATTTGCCACCATTTTACAAGAACACTACAGGAAAGTCAACTATGGAGAAAACTATTAAAACTGATAACGAAAATTATGTAGTTGAATTATTTCCTTCTGGATCTCGTATAAAATAAATTTATTAAACTTTTATTAAATTTACATTTTTAGTGATTTTTGATTTATGAATTAAATTTATAGAAAATTACAGTATCAAATTGTATTTTTTTAAAATCCAACCTGACCCAACTTTGTATCAGTCTTGGGATTAGCAGTAACAGTTTGTACAGCTACAATGCATTCATTAATTTGAGTCTGCAATTCTCTTACATCTTGAATGTACAACAATCTTAAAATTTTGGCTGCTTGATTCAACACATAATCTCCCATGTCAAAACCAAGGTCAGCTTCTTGAAAAGGGAACGGTGTTCCTTGTACAATGATGGAATCTGGCTTTTCTAAAGCTTCTGGAGACAATCTTGCCTTAACTAATTTACTAACGGCTCTTAAAGTTATTAAATGATCAGGATGCTTTGCAACATTTAAAACATCAGCCAGTTTGTTCACACCTTGTATAAACTCTGGACTTTGAAAATCTAAGTTGTCTAAAACATTTTGAGATACCACTTTGGGGACATTGGACTGAGTTTGCAAAATGTCAGCTGCTTTATTTTTATATTTCTCAGCATTGTCTCCATATTCTAATCGAGTTGCAAATGCAAGTAGCCATTCCAATTCTTCAGCTTGATTTTTGTTAGTGACTGGGCAGGCTAAATCGTTTAAGTAAGTCCGATAGGCTGATGACCAGTTCGAGGAATTGAAATCGCGTAGATTGCTTCTATCTTCCACTTTATAATGACGGATCTTCTGGTCTTCTAACCACAAAATAACGCTTTTGAACTCGTTCGGTTCTGAAATGGTTACAAGATCAATTAAAATGTTTGAAAATAGTTATGAAAATATTGTTTTAAGATATTTACCGTTTACGTTAAATCTATCTGGTGTTGGATAATCTAAAGCTAATAACTTTCTTTTATACATTTTTTTTTTTCAATTAGAATATTGTGTGATGTGTTGAGGTTAGGAAAAAACAACAGCAGCATCTGACGCCACGTTCTGTTTATTTTTACTGCCACGATCTGTTTTGTTTATCCGTGCGTGTGTGCAATTTTCCTGGAATTTCCATCAGTTAAAATGGATGAAACGGACAATTACTTAGATGCTGACAATCGCATTAAAAAAGAAATCATTAAAGAAGGTCGTCATCGAAAAAAACCTAATACGGGATGGACCTGTCAAGTCAAACTCGAAGCGAAAATTCCTCCAGATATTTGTGTCAATTCCGACTACATTCAAAACAACGTGACTTCCATAACCATCGACGACGGAAATTGGTTCGTCGACAGGATGATCGAATCGTGTCTGAGAACTATGTTATTAGAAGAAGAATCGAAATTTGTCATACCACTTACAAAAGCTAAATATTTGAACGATGACAAAAGCATTGAGGTTAGGATTTTTCTGGAAGCATGGAATGAAAAACCTAATATTTTTGAATGGAGTGAAGAAGAAAAGATTGCAGCTGCCAATAATTATAAAAGGGATGGTGTTGAACTTTTTAAACAAAATCGAATCAGGCACGCGTTTAATAAATTTAGCCAGGCCTTGAAATTAACTTTATTGACTGATACTGTTTTAGAATCTGAAGCAGAACCAAACGTAGAGGTGAATTCATTACTAACTGCGTTGTACAATAACTTGGCAGGCTGTCAGCTTCACCATAAAAATTATAAACATACACTGGAACTTTGCAATAAATCTTTAGATATTTCTCCGACATCAAAAGCATATTATCGAAGAGCTTTAGCTTACATAGAATTTAAATTGTATGAAAAAGCTGAAAATGATTTAATTGAATTGTTGAAGATAGAACCGAAAAACAAAATAGCATTGGAGAAAATCCATTTGGTTCGGGAATTGGATAAAAAAAATCGTGAAAATTATAAAGGAATCGTTAAAAAAATGTTTTCATAGGACGATGTATAATAATTATAAAAATTTGTTTTCGTAAAGTATGTTACAAAATATATTTACAAATTCCGAACAATTTTTAAATTATCTGCCAGAAATGTAAGAATCCTAACAAGTGCAGTTTTAGTTATCAAACAAAGCTTTCCTTGAAAAATTTAAAGATTAAACAGAAAATATGTTCAGTAGCTAAATAAAAATTTTTCCTAGAAAATTTTCTTTAGTAAAAAAAAAAAAAAGTTCGATAATTTAGTTTTTTCTTTTCCTAATGTTATGTAAAATGTTAATAAAATAAATAAGATAAAAAAATTATTATTTTTTATTAAATCCCTTTTACCGTTAATTTTTTAGAAAGCTTTGCGTCAGTAGTTCCGCCGCTTCGAGATCGATCAATTATAAGCTCGAACGGACCAAAATCTACAAAATAAAACTATAAAAAAACTATTTTCCATCTTGAATAAGAGATTCTTTCAGATTTACATATCACGAAACGAAGACAGTTACAAAATCATGCTTCGGAGGTTACTGTACCTCAAAATCCACTTTAGTGGTATAGCGCCTTCCAACTGTCTTCGTTGCAAACGACTAGCTGATTTATTTGAGCGAATTAGTCGTCGAAGCAGGACGTTTCTTTTTTTTTTTTTTTTTTTTTACAAGAAAACAAAAATTACACGATAATTATTTTTTTTTAAATATAAATTTCAATAATGTTATTTAATTTTTTTTTTTCACATTAACATCATTTATCACTGGGAAAAATAGGCACGATCGGTTGTGATTGGTTCCTTTAAAAAAAAGAAACGATTTAAAATTTTTTATTTTCAAAAAAACCGTTCCTTTTTTTGCTTTAAAAATTTTATTTTAAATAATTAAACCAGAAATATTTAAACTATAAATAATTTTATTGAAAAAAAAAGTTGACTTAAAAAAATTAATGCCCCGTTTTAAAATATCTTCTTTTCATATTAAGGCCGGACTCGGACTAGTACTTGGCGTTGGCTTCCTTTATAAAAAGTAATAAAAAACAATTTCTGGTTTAAAATTTGCCTTAAACATATTTAGACATATTTACGTTTGCCATGCAAGACTTTATGACATTTTTTATTTGAGCAGTAGAGTGCTGCGTTTTGGCAGGACGTAGCTGCTGCACGTTCTTAACGGTAACCAATCAGAAATCAGATTGATTACATTTAATAGTATACACCGATTTTGAGAAAGTGTTAGTAGTACGTCTACAGCTTTCAACCCCCCCCCCCCCCCCCAAAAAATGGCTTCCACCCGATGACAAAAAAATAATAATATTCATAAAACATTTCTGAAACATTTATAAAACATTTTTGAAACATTTATAAAACATTTCTGAAACATTTTTAAAACATTTATAAAACATTTCTGAAACATTTTTAAAACATTTCTGAAACATTTATAAAACATTTCTGAAACATTTTTAAAACATTTATAAAACATTTCTGAAGCATTTTTAAAACATTTATAAAACATTTTTGAAACATTTATAAAACATTTCTGAAACATTTTTAAAACATTTATAAAACATTTCTGAAACATTTTTAAAACATTTCTGAAACATTCATAAAATATTTCATGAAATATTTTTGAAATATTTTTCAATATTTTAGGATTATTATGCAAATATTTTTTGAAACAAGAAGCAATAAAATTATTTTAAAGTTTTGACAAAGGTTTTAAAAATATTTGCAGAAATATTTTATGAATGTTTCAGAAATGTTTTATAAATGTTTTAGAAATGTTTCAGAAATGTTTCAAATTGATTTATAACTGTTTCAGAAATGTTTTATAAATCTTTCAGAAATATTTTATGAATATTAATATTTTTCTTCTCAATGGGTATTACTGCCTTTTCTACAGCTTCAACCTGTAAAAAAAATGTACTTCTCCAAAACGCTGCACTCTAATTCGTTTCCATCCCATGTAAATTTATTTTTTGAAATTAAAAAAAAAAGTTTATACTTTTAATTCGGAACCAAAATCTACAAATTAAAATAAATAAATTACCGAAGTTTTAAAATCCGACAAAAATACAGCGGAAAAAACGTAATAAAAAAAATCTCGAACAAATATTACATAAAAAAAGGTGCAAAACAAGAAAAAAAAAAATTGTCATGATCAAAATTTTCTAACAACTATTTAAAAAATCTTTTTTTTTTTTTTTTAATGGGAATGGAAACTTTATAAAAAAATTATTTTTGACACAATAATACACTTAATTTTGAAAATTGACTGTTTAACTTCGTTAGATCATAATGATTTTACTTTCCCGTTGGCCACTGAAGAACTAGCCGCGGCAGACGCGGCGTGAATAGCAGCATGCTGGAGACTTTTTTCTACGAACTGCAGGTAGATTGGTTTCATAAACTAAAAACAAAAAAAAATTATAAAAAATAAAATTTTATAAAAGTCGCGATATTTAAAAAAAAAATGAAATTATACTTACACCCTCCCAAATTACTAATGCTATTTCATCCAACGTATGACCTATATCGATAAATTCCCCGCTGTATCTGATGTAAGCCCACGTGACAAGGGTCAAAAGGGCAACCCCCATCACAAAGTTACAGACATTGGCTATGGAATAAATACCGAAGAGACCGAAAATTCCAGAAAGGATGTAAAACGTTACCGCTAAGGCGAAGAAAACGGCCGGGGTTTTTGCTGCTTTGAATATGTTTTTGCTTTCGTTGTGTGCTCGGAATTGTTCAAACATTTCATCTATATCCTGTAAAGGAAAAGAAGCTTTTATGATATGGAGCGCTGATAATTTTAAATGGTAGAAGGTAAACTTTGCATAAGGTTATGGAACCAAACTTTTAAACTTTGTTCAAAAAAAAAAAAAAAAAAAAATTAATTTTACATCAAAAACATTAAAACCGAACTTACGCTTTCTAATTTTGACCTATAATTTTCTGAAAATTCTTCGCCACCCATTTTTCGTTTAGAATTAAATAGATACACTGATTTTTCCTTAATTCGATGATGCTCTGCTTCTAAATGTTCTGTACTTAAATAAGGTTTCGTACCACCACAAACTTCTTCCATTAATTGTGTATACGTTTCTTTAGCTGATGCAACTGCTGATAAATTATTCGCTTCAGCAGTAGCCTGAAAAAAAAAAAAAATAAAATAAAAAAATTAAAATCCTCAGCTACTATTCGCTTTTGCATGTGAGCAAGAAGTAATTTGTTGCTTCAAATTCACTGAAGAAAAATTTTTAAAAGAATCAAATTTTAGGGAAAACGTCCCCCAAAAACTTACCATGAGCATGGATTTCGGTTCCGGTAATTCATTCCCTTTATACATATTAATATAAGACTTAAAATATTGCAAAAGTTCCTTAGCCTTGACTTTTTGACCGCTAATTTGTTTCACAACCAAATTTTCAGGTGCCAACAACATGGGCACTAATACACCGAGACATTTTTTAAAATCGTTTTCGATTTCTGTAAAAAAAAAAATTAATTAATCAGTTTAAAAACTTTCATCGATATTTCAGATTCTTTTTTTTAAATACTTACGACTTAATCTTCCATCGAAATTCGGATTGGTAGCCACTTTCAAACCCGGATGCGGCATAAGGAAACACGATATGTCCGTAAAACAGGAATTGATATGTTTCCTTAGCGACTGAAGCTCTGGATGTTGCTTATCCGAAATTGTTAACCTCCTCGATAAAATTTTCTTCCCCCCTTCCGAGCCGTAATCCGCTTCGTAAGGGAAGCTCCAATCCCTCACTAAGAATTGAAGCTTTTGAAAGGGTTTCTCTCCTATGTCTTCTAAAGCTAATCTCCCGTATTCCGTGAACAATTGTAAATGTTGCAAATCGTCCTCTTGGATGTTATGAGACAAATTATAAATCTGAACGGAGCTGATCATTGTGCTTAACGCGAAAACCGTGGCGCAATCCCGTACAGTGCTTTCGCTGTCGAAAGCTCCTTGAGTGTCCATTAAAATCACTCCGACCTTTAAAAGAAAAAGGAAAAAAATTATGTTTAAGCAGATGAAATTTGAATTCGATAGGTCCACATCATCTTTTCAAAGGTGTCCATGCTTCACTGGTTCAAATAGGCGCTCATTTTAATCTTTGTTATTAAATAAATTAAGGGAATTAAAAGAACCAGGGTTTTGTATAAGCAAACAGTTCACAAACACTAAACGTAAACAATATTGAGTTACTCTGCAGGGAAAACCTACTTTAAAATCTCCGAAGAATCTTAACTATACAAATAATTTTTCTAACCTTTTCGCCTGTAGGAAGATCCGTCAGGAAGACTTCAGACCATAAAAGAATGCCAGTGGTATCTCTCTCGCAACCTCCACGCCATGAAAAACCTTCCAAAGGTACGTCATCGGAGCCGAGCCAATCGTTGTTTCCCTGATGAAGTATATACTGTAGAATCGAAATTAAAAAAAAAAAAAAACGACCCAGACCATGTTAGTAACGAGAAATGAATGAAAGTGAAGCGGAGACATAACAAAAAGAGGAATCAAGACATGTGTTTCGGTACCTCAAAGAGTCAAAGCGTCAAGTCTAAAAAAATCAAAATGGCTGCCATATTGTTTTCTTCATAAAAACCTGTTGGTCTTCTGCTTTCAAATTCAACGTCTTTGCTCTGCACTGAAAAACGATTTAGATGTCACAACTAAAAATTTTGGGGTGAATATCACTTTACCAGTATTTTGGTTGTGACAACTAAATCGTTTTTCAGTGTGGGAGTGCAGGGATGGGAAAATAGCAGACAGTGTATATATACGATTCCCCATGTTTAGCTTACGGATATAAATATACCAGGAATAAGTACACCGTATATTTCCCATCCCTGTGGATACGTGCTTTTAAATTGTTGTATAATATTTAAAAATATTACTGAAATGTTCATCAAAAAATTGCCAAGAACAAGCTTGAGCGAATACCAGAAGAAATGGCTGTTTTGAATCATAATCGACTTACGCACAAAAAATCAAATTTTAGGTATCTACAGAACTTGTTTTTCAATTAGAGTCTCGGATCCGGCCCTGATGGCAGTTTAGTATTTTCTCATGATCTTTTCATACTTCCAACGGATTAAACTGCTGATTCAGCAAGGTAGCAAAATCTTTGTTTATTATTGTATTTTCAAGACAAGTTTATACTTGTTGCAAATACAAAGAAACGTTCACATCCGTATCTTTTGGGTTCTTATCTAAATTCCAAGTCTTGAAAATGCGAAGATTTTGTTGATTAGGATGAATTCCTAGAGTTTTAGACAAAGCAACCATTCCTTCCGATTTACGTAAAAACTTAAAAAGAGTCCAACAACCGCCAACAACGGATTAATTATCCGCCATATTGGTAGTTGTACCAGCCATGACAGCTGCCACATTCGACTGTCACCTTATAAATAAATACCGGTACCAAAGACATGGTGCTGCACTCTTTAATCATTTTTCATCACACGGTACTGAAAAGTCCACTTTTCAGTCCTAGTCAGTTTATTTACAGACTATTTTACACCGTACCTTGTGATAAAAAATATCTTTCAATGCAAGAAATGCAAACAACTTGCCCGTCTCGACCTATTTAAGGCCCTCGCCTTCGGCTCGGGCTTAAAACTCGGTCTCGACGGGCAATTTAGTCCTTTGCACTCCTTGTATTGAAAAATACTATTTCTATTTTTTGCTGGAAAATTTAGAATTAAAATTGCATGCATTTTTTCTCACGTAAGTAACGTTAGTCTACTGATAGAGGGCAGCACCGTCGCCTAACCATGGCGCTCATCTAATACGGCAGGTGACTTTCTGACATCTCACATAAATGTCAAATTTTTGGTCAACCACGTGGCTAGTTAATTTTAGGAACCAAAATTTTTAGAAAAAATGTATTAGGAATTTCCTTTTTTTTTTTTTTTTTTTTTTTTTTTTTTTAAGGAAAAATGAATTAGGAATTTATCTATTTTTTTTTTTAGGAAAAATGGATTAGGATTTTCTTTTTTTTTTTTTTTAAGGAAAAATGGATTAGGAATTTATCTATTTTTTTTTTTTTTTTTTAGGAAAAAAGAATTAGGAATTTTTTTTTTTAGGAAAAATGGATTAGGATTTTCTTTTTTTTTAAGGTAAAATGGTTTAGGAATTTATATTCTTTTTTTTAGGAAAAATGGATTAGGATTTTTTTTTTTTGGGGGGAAAAATGGATTAGGATTTTCTTTTTTTTTTTTTTTTTTAAGGAAAAATGGATTAGGAATTTATCTATTTTTTTTTTTTTTTTTTTTAGGAAAAAAGAATTAGGAATTTTTTTTTTTAGGAAAAATGGATTAGGATTTTCTTTTTTTTTAAGGTAAAATGGTTTAGGAATTTATATTCTTTTTTTTAGGAAAAATGGATTCGGAATTTTTTTTTTTTAAAGGAAAAATGGATTAGGAATTTTTTTTTAGGAAAAAGGAATTAGGGATTTTTTTTTAGGAAAAATAGATTAGGAATTTTTTTTTTTTTCTAGGAAAAATGTATTAGGAATTTATTTTTTTTAAAAAAAATTATAGGGAAGCGGCTAGTTAGGAAAGTCTGAAAGATCGAAACGTTAATCTTTTTCTTTTTAAAAACAATCAATTGCATTGGTAATGCCCTGAGCAGAGACTAACATTGGCATCAATAAAAAAGGCTCATGATTATCATTTAACTAAACCGGAATGGAAGGACATATTTACACAATTGTGACCCCATCTTGACTTAGAGCCCATTAACGAAATTTAAGGAAAAACCACCAAAGGAAAAAACTTTTTTTTTCTGCCAATAAATTAACCGGGCAAAATTTGAGCAGTTAACTTTCTTTAACTTTCCATTTGGTGGAATCGACCCTTAAAGTAAAAATTTACCCCCCCCCCCCCCCAAAAAAAAAAATTAGATTTAAAATTTATTTATAGGAGTAGCTGAAAATTAATGGACACAAAAAGCCATCATGCAGATTTTTTTACCTTCGATCTCATGTATCTTAAGAAAAAATCCAATAGAAATGATTTTCCCTTTCTGAAAGCCCCTGCAACGGATACGACGACGATATGCCTATCCTTGACATGTTCCTGAAGCAAAATACTTTCTAAAGCCTCTTCATCTAAATCAAAAACATGATTCTCCCTATATACTATGATTTGAATGGGCCTTCCAGACATGAATTTCTCCAGCTGCTCATCGTTCGAGGTCCCTACAAAAAAAAAAAAAAGAAGGAAAAAATTAAAATTAATACGATCAAATGAAACGACCGGATTAATAAAAAAACTGCAACGCTGCCACAGTTGATTCTGCCAAGAGTAAAATATATGCTGAACGATTATTAATAGGACTTGACGTTAATTTAGTGTGGGCCTAAAATGCAAAGTTAAATATATATTTTAACTTGTCGGAATTTTTTTTTTTTGTTGTTTCAGATTTATATCAACCAACTGCGGGCTTTAGGAAATTTTCTTTCCTTTTTTTTCGTTTTCTTTTTCTTCTCGATGATGAAAAAGTCCCGACATGACGATAAAATGCAATTAAATAAAACAAGCAGAAACTTAGTTTTGAAACAAAAAGAGAAAATGGGAAGGAGTAAAGAGAATGGAGGAGTCCCGTGGGAATGTAAGTAATTGGGAAGGTCCGTTTCCCGGTCGCTGGGGTCCAAACTTTACTCGCAACAATTTACACAATCAAAAAACTCCAAAAAAAAAAAAAAAAAAAAAAAAAAAAAAGAACTATTGAGTTTGGAAATTTTTACTTTTTGTTGTTTCGCTTTGCCGGGATGAATGCTTTCTTTTTTCCTTTTTATTTTACCAACTTATAACCGGAAACGTCCCCGATTACACGGTTTGTTGGTTTTGTGATTTCATTTCCTTTTTTGCCTTGGGACGAACATGACGAAGGGAGAGGACGAAGAAAGGTGTTAGAATAGGAAGAAGGAAAAAAGGAAAGATGAAAAAAGGTGCGATAAGTCCGTGAGAAGGAAGTCAACAACGGACGTAAATACGAATGGAGATAACCGGTTTTGACTGTTTTAAAAGACATGTGACAACTTGCAGAGATTTGCGTAAACTTGCGGTCACGTGATTTTGAGAAGCACACAAAACAGTTTATCTCCAATCGTATATTTACGACGGAGGTTAGTGATGGCAGCCCTAGAAAAAGTGCGTTATGAAATATTATAACTCTATAACGTTTTAGCCGATTAAAATTTTATAACTCTATAACGTTGTAGCCGATTAAAATTTTATAACTCTATAACGTTTTAGCCGATTAAAATGTTATAACTCTATAACGTTTTAGCCGATTATAAAATTTTATAACTCTATAACGTTTTAGCCGATTATAAAATTTTATAACTCTATAACGTTTTAAACGATTATAAGATTTTATAACAATAACGTTTTAGCCGATTATAAAATTTTATAACTCTATAACGTTTCTGCCGATTATAAAATTTTGTAACTCTATAACGATAACGTTGTAGCCGATTAAAATTTTATAACTCGATAACGTTTAGGCCGATTAAAATTTTATAACTCGATAACGTTTCGGCCGATTATAAAATTCTATAACTCTATAACGTTTTAGCCGATTATAAAATCTTCTCGATAACGTTTTGGCCGATTATAAAATTTTATAACTCTATAACGTTTTAGCCGATTAAAATTTTATAAATCCTTAACGTTTTGGCCGATTATAAAATTTTATAACTCTATAACGTTTTAAACGATTATAAGATTTTATAACAATAACGTTTTAGCCGATTATAAAATTTTATAGCTCTATAACGTTTCTGCCGATTATAAAATTTTGTAACTCTATAACGATAACGTTTTAGCCGATTATAAAATTTTATAACTCTATAACGTTTTAAACGATTATAAGATTTTATAACAATAACGTTTTAGCCGATTATAAAATTTTATAACTCTGTAACGTTTTAACCGATTATAAAATCTTCTCGATAACGTTTTGGCCGATTATAAAATTTTATAACTCTATAACGTTTTAGCCGATTAAAATTTTATAACTCGATAACGTTTTGGCCGATTATAAAATTTTATTACTCTATAACGTTTCTGCCGATTATAAAATTTTGTAACTCTATAACGTTTCTGCCGATTATAAAATTTTGTAACTCTATAACGTTTTAGTCGATTAAAATTTTATAACTCTATAACGCTTTGGCCGATTATAAAATTTTATAACTATTTATAAATTTTTGTAAATAAAATTTTTAACTGAGCAATACATTAATTTTATGCTTGAATTGCACTATATTTAGCATATGGGGATTTTATAGGCTCTTTTTTAAACATTTCGTATGAGAAATAAACTGAAAATAATTTTTCTTATAAAATTTTATAACGAATTATAAATAGATGTCTTTTTTGGCGGGTTATAAAATTTTATAACGAAGTTTAAGTTTTTAATAACTCAATTTTATAAACACATTTTTTCTTGGGCGGCGATAAGCTTGAAATATATCGGATATTTGATTTTTCCGACAACGATACGTCGATATATCGCCAAAAATTATCGACATATCGATTATGTTCATCGATAAATATGTAATAATTAATTTTTACTTTAAAATCTAAAGAAAGGAAAAAGGAAGGCAATTTAAGAAAATATACTCCAGTAGCAATTAAAAACTGAAATTAAAAATAAGAAGGGGTCAAAATTTCCTTAAAGTCAAAATTCAAGATGGCAGATGGATTGAGATAATTCTCAAATACTTATATCCTGAGTCTCAAGTCAAATTAAAACGCTAAAAAAATTGGCAGAGAATTATAAAATTGCTAATTAGATGGTGACTGGCCAAAGTGGTAAAGCCAAAGTCCAGAAGGAAAGGAAAAATTAATGATTTGAAAACTTATTGAATTGTCTCATTATCGATAATTTATCGCAATCACTAACGGAGGTACGTTAGTTAACCTCCGGCGTTCAAAAAGGTAGTACACAAAAACAAAAAAAACAAAAAAAACAAAAAAAAAAAAAAAAAAAAAAAAAAAAATTAAAAGAAAAAAGTGATGCGCTTGATATGGCTGAGTTATGCAACCGGTGATGCAAACTCCATTTTAATTTTTTTAAACACTTTTCCCGAAAATTTTTTAATATTATTTGTATGAACTAAGTGGTTTTAGGGGTCGCTGATTCCGAATCTGAAATTAGTTTTTACGTCGGGGGCAATGGTGGCCCCCCAGAAAGCAAACTATTTTTAAATTATCGGAAAAATTAAAAATAACATATGGATATAGATTTTTGTGTTTTCCGGCACCCTGATTTCAAATCTAACATCTAATTTTACGTAGGGGGCACGTTGGGCCCCTCAGAAAATTAACTTGTTTTAAATTAACCGGAAAATGAACTTATCTTTACTTTTCGAGTAATGGTAATTAAGAAAACTGAAAAATTTTAAAAAATTAATAGTCCGCCATCTTTAATTTTTAATTTTTTTTTTAATTTGGACTTCAGATTCAGAATTAGCAGTTCAAAAAACCCCCAAAAATATTTAGTTTTTATTACTTTATTTTTAAATTTATAAGCGTCTCTAAAAAGAAAAAGCTCTTTTCCCCATAAGCTAAGCATAGGTGAAGAAATCTTGTTGAATATTGCATAACTGACTGTCTATCCGTTATATACTTGCATTTTTAAGTTAATAAGAAAAAAAAGGGCAATAAATAAAGCGTTCACAAAATTCGAATCTAGAAAATCTGCAATATTATAAATGAAGGTGCACGGAGTGCACCCAGCCAAGTTTCAAGTAAGATTTTACCAACCGTCCTCCATCTTGAATTTAGGTTTTTTTTAAAATTTTGATTTCATAGGGCGGCAAAGGGTTAAAGACACTGCAACGATTTACATCCGGTACATTTTTTAAGATTTGAAGTACTAAACACCATAACTTAAAATATTATTTTAAATTTTGCAAAAAAAAAAAAAAAATTAATCCGCATTGTTAGAATGAAATTAAATTTTTCAAAATGAATACTCTAACCTTTCTTTGTCAACAATTTTTGGCATCGACAATAAAAAAACATTAACATAACAAGGTTAACATTTTTTTTAATTATCTAGAGTTAGTGCATAAAGCTGATGCTTACATACGCGAAAAAAAGCAGGGGAGCGAAATGATAAATAAATAAAATAAGTAAACAAAACAAAATTGTAAGTTTAATTAGCGGTATTGTAACATGCATTTATCACTGCGACAAAAAAAAAAATAAATAAATAAAATTATTCAAAAAAATAAAAATGAAATAAAATACACACTGATCCATGCCAAAACTGACTCATACCCTTTTCTGAAGGTTTATCTTCTTTAATTTCCGGTTTGGGTTTCTCTGGGGCTTTTACATTTTCTACTTTAGGTTTAAGTTGAGGTTTTTCATCTTCCTCTTCTTCTTCTTCCTCCTCCTCTTCTTCTTCTTCTTCCTCCTCTTCCTCTTCTTCAGATTCGTACTCAGGGTCTCGTTTTTTGGAAGAAGTCTGATAAATCACAGGAGGTTTGGAAACCGTGGCAGTTTGGTTTTTATTTGTCGGTGGCAAATTCCGTTTGACAACAGCTTCCGGTATACTTTTCACAACCGTTTGACTTGATCCTGAGATTTTAGCAATTGGCAGTTTAGCTATGACCGGAACCTCTTCTTCTTCTTCTCCTCCTCCTCTTCTTCTTCTTCTTCTTCCTCCTCTTCCTCTTCTTCGGATTCGTACTCAGGTCTCGTTTTTTGGAAGAAGTCTGATAAATCACAGGAGGTTTGGAAACCGTGGCCGTTTGGTTTTTATTTGTCGGTGGCAAATTCCGTTTGACAACAGCTTCCGGTATACTTTTCACAACCGTTTGACTTGATCCTGAGATTTTAGCAATTGGCAGTTTAGCTATGACCGGAACCTCTTCTTCTTCTTCTTCTTCCTCCTCCTCTTCCTCTTCCTCCTCTTCTTCCTCTTCAACTTCTTCTTCGGAATCTTCGGGAGTGGGCTCCTTTTTTTGTACTTTCGATCTGTTCATTTTTATTTTTTAAATAATGTCACTTTTAATCTAATTTACTAAAAAAAAGAAGGAAAAACACGATTTTAAAAAAAACTTTCAGGCGGTTAGTTGGTTCCGCCGAAAGTTTAACCAAAAAAAACCGTCGCTACAAGTTACGGATAACCAGGCTAAATTTATAAAGACCAAAAATGGGATATATTTTTTTAAAAAAATATCCTTACGACACTGACAATGCGAGATAAAAAAACCCACCTCGGGTTTATATCTCAAAGCAACACACTTCACAAATCGTTTTTCAAATCCCGGTCGCGACTGATGCCGTAGATATTTCGAGAGCTTAAGAACTTTGCCAACATCTTGTTTTATTTTCATTTCGCAAAGTGGTAATGAATTAATAAACTTCAATGGGATTTTATTTTTCTTTTTAAAGAGAAAAAAAAAAGGGCAATTTAACGGGGATAGAATTTATTAAATAAGTTGTCACCGAGGATCTGGTTGAAGTCCCCCTTCCTTCCTTCCCTCCGATCCAATCGTCAAATTTTCAAAAATTAAATTTCGAGTAATCAGACTGATGGCATTTATATTTAATTACGCCTAATCGCTTTTTAATTTGATTGGTTGATTACAAAAAAAAAAAAAAAAAAAAAGATTGGAAACAATTTACAGTAATTACAAGAAAAGTCGGCTTTTGTCAAAAAAAATTCTTCGGCTTTGATTGTGGGTAAAAAGTCAAAACTTTTTAAGTATTTATGGAATTCCTTTCGTTTATTTTCTAATTTTTAATGCAAGTTTCAACTTGTTCCGCGGTAAACACGAACCCAGATAAAAAGAGATCAAAACAATACGGTTTCGGTCAAAACGTTTGTAAGTTAATTTACCGGCTGCACATATATTTAAGACAAGTTGAAACTTGCATCAAATGGAATTTTGCACGGGTACCTAAAATTTTCGTTTCTTAATCGTTGCTAAGGAGTATTGGATTAGAAAGCAATTTTTTTTGAAATTTACTGGAGTCTACTCTTCATTTAAAAAAATTTTATTTCTTTCCTATGTTTAGCTTATATATAATCAAAAAATTAGAAGAAAAATCATACAGGGGTATGGGGGCATATTCCTACGTAGGACTACGTCCTTGGGGTCCTAATATTGCTAAATTTAAACAATGAAACGATTTAAAAATTTTAAGAAATTTTTTTGGCAAATTGATAAAAATATCATTTTTTTTTCCTGGCACGAAAAAAACTTTAAATTTTTAAGAAAAAGGTCAAAAGTTGAAAAAAATTAGTCAAAATTTTTAGTTAAAGTCTTCAAATTTAAAATTTTAATTTTAAAACATTGCTTTAGCTCATATTCTTGGCAAAAGGAAAAAGGACAAAATTAAAAAATGTTGTGAACATTTTATTTGAAATTTTTCAAGTCCATGCTTTCGTTCATGCGTTTAATTTTAAAATAAAATTTTAACTTTCAATTTTCTTGTAAATTTTTTAGAAAATTTTTTAGAAAATTTTTTGTAAATTTTACTTTAAAAAATATATAGTAAACATTTTATTTAAAATTTCTAAGTTCTTGTTCTTGTTAAGGTTCTAGTTCGTTTACATAACCGGCCGGCTAGCCGGGCGGTGTACACATTTTAACGATAAAAAAATATTTAAAAAAATTTTTTTTGAATCCAATATTTTACACATGAAAACGGGGTCTAACTGCACCGAAACCGTACCCAAAACGTTTCGTTATGTTCAGAGATAAATTTCCATGATATTAAATGCATGAACAACAGTTAATAGCTCTTATATTTGAAAATATTTAATTGTTTTCGCAAAAAAAAAAAGAAAAAAAAAATGTTTATTTCCGAGAGACTAGTGCAGCGCTCTAGCGGTGAAAGCGCGAACTATTTCAAAAACAAAAAGAAGAATGGCGTCGTATTTTTTTATTTCGAAAACATTGAAAAAAATTATCAAATTTACGCACAATAAAGCCTTTTTCATACACTTTCAATAACGAATCTTTACTTTTTAAACATAACAAAACGTTTTGTCACGGTTTCGGTGCGATCCGATCTCATTTTAATGTGTAAAATACCGAATCGTAAAAAAAAAAAATTAAACTTTTTTTAATGTTAAAAAATTTTCACCGGCCGGCTGACCGGCCGGTTATGTAAACGAACTAGAACCTTTCATGTAGTCTAATTTTAAAATTTAAAAAAAAAAAAAAAATTTTTTTAAAACGGCGAAAATTTAAAAAGAAATCAAACAAAATTTTACGAAATTTATAAGTTCTTGCTTTAGCAACTTTAATTTTCTTGTAAAATTTAAGTTTCTTGAAAATTAAAAAAAAAATTTTAAAGTTCTCTCTTTCGTTCATGTCAACTAATTTTATTATTGAAAAAGGTCAAAAGTTGAAAAAAATTGTCAAAATATTGTTTAAAATTTAAAAGTAAAATTTACAAGAAAAAAATAAACTTTTAAAAAAATTTATAAACTTTAAATGTTTTTAAAAATAAAATTTACAAGAAATTTTTAAAGTCTACGTCGCGTCGTCGAATTTTAAAATTAAATTTTAACATTAAATTTTTTTGTAAATTTTTAAAACAATTTCTTGTAAATTTTACTTTAAAAAAACAGCAAAAATTTACAATTTATAAATTTTTTAAAAAGTAAAATTTACAAGAAATTTTTAAAGTCTACGTCGTCTAATTTTAAAATAAAATATTAAGTTTAAATTTTCTTGTAAATTTTTTTAAAAACAATTTCCAGTAAATTTTACTTCAAAAAAAACGGAAAATTTAAAACAAAAGGTTAAATAAAATTTACAAGAAAATTTGTCCAAGTCCTTACTTTCATTCACGTCGTCTAATTTTACTGTATTGAAAAAGGCCAAAAGTGAGAAAAAAAAAAATAGTCAAAATACTATTTAAAACTTTTGAAATTAAAATTTTAATATTAAAAAAAAGATTTAAAAATTTTAACGCATTTCTTTTCCTGGCACGATAAAACTTAAATTTTTTGATAAAAAGGCCAAAAGTTGAAAAAAATTAGTCAAAATTTTGATCAAAGTCGTCAAAGTTAAAATTTCAAATAGTCAAAATATTATTCAAAATTTTTGAAGTTAAAATTTTAATGTTAAAATGATTAAATATTTTTCGGAGCGAACAGTGCGACACCCGGACAGACAGATTTCCCCCAGGGCCGAGCCCCAAGACCTAGTCCTACGTCAAAAAACCAAGAAAATAAAATTCACGTTTTTCGTGAATCACCTTTTGCGATATACACCTGAATATTTTTTTAAGATTTGCATCCTTTACTAATGGGAATGAATTTACATGTTCTATAGAATCGCTATACAAGAATAACATGTCTTCACAAAAAAAAAAAAAAAAAAAAATCTTTTTTGATCGTGATGCGAACAATTTTATAAACCATGGTCAATGTCAGCTGGCGCTATTCCAACACAAAAAAGAAAAAAGGAAGCAACTTGTACGGTACTTTCCAATTCCTTCAAAATTAAAATTAAAAAATTAGGCCTTACGTAACTACTGTCCTTTTTAATTCATAAATCAACTTTGCGAAACTTTCAAATTCTCAATTT
Organism: Liposcelis bostrychophila; assembly: GCA_037577465.1. Lineage (NCBI taxonomy): Eukaryota > Metazoa > Arthropoda > Insecta > Psocodea > Liposcelididae > Liposcelis > Liposcelis bostrychophila. Next base: position 10,861,371 of record CM075209.1, read on the forward strand.
TCAAAATTTCAAACCAGAAAAAAAAAAAAAAAAAATCTTTTACATTGGCAAAGACTGTAAATTTACTTTTCTCCCACGGTATCTCCCTGAATCTCATCATTTAAATTTTCCTTTTTTTTTCTATTGCCGATTTAAACTGCAAGAATGTTATATTTTATTCCGCACATCTAATAAAAGGAACAGATAATAAAAGCATATAAACGAAAGTTCAATGTCTCGAAAATTTTATTAAATTCTTTCAAATGAGGTCAAAGCACTAATGAAATGGGTCCTGGGAAAAATAAGACTATAAACGGGGTATGTGAGTCAGTTTGGCATTTCCCCAATACTTCAAAAAAAAAAAATTTTCCTGATCTTGACGAAAAGGGGCAAAAAAAAAAAAAAAAAAAAAAAAAAAAAAAAAAAAAAAAAAAAAGAATTCAATCTGTATTTTTTTTTTTTCCTTTTCTTTCTTCAAGGATGATTTTTATTGAAGCTTTGATTCCACTCAACCTTATCTTTCTTATTAAGTCAATGGGTTGAATGTAATTGTTTGCGTCATTTTGTCGTCACGCGCGTGCAAGATTCTAAAAGTGTAATTGTCAGCTTAAAAAAAAAAAAAATCAGATATTCGAATTTTAAAAAATTTCAAACTAATGCAATTTTTTAAACGATTCAAAATGCATAATGCATAGAATGTACATCATTATGCAAACTTAAAAACCTACGATAAAATTCTTTTATCTTATAAAATCAGGTGTTGCACAACAATGACTTGGTTATTGATCTTTGATTTCCACGTTGTTTGTAGTTGAAACTAAAGAACTTTCATGACATAAAAATATAACAAATATAAATGTTTTCCGCAACATCACTTAACCAAAGGGCAAAATTCCTGTTAATATTAAATCAAAAGGTGGGAGAAAAGATTACTTTCTTAGACGAATAAAAATTCATTTCTCAGGATCTGCTCAACAACCTATCAGACAGTACATTAGACATACCAACTAAAAGTCACCTGTTTACACATTAATCTGATATTTATCACATTACATTACTTATCAATCTTCCACTCCTTTAAAAAAAAATTTCAAGTCGTGGGTTAAAAAATCTCTTAGCCATGAATAATTTACTCACATACCCACATCAATAACACAAGTATTATCCATTTTCACACATTACTGAATCCCAACTTCCCATTTCCTGTCTTGCAAGTCAAAACTGAAAATCATTTTCATTATCAATTTCAAGATAATATTTCGTCACTAATAATTGAACTTGATCATAATTCAATGCCAAAGGTACCACTGTTGATTGTCAGATTTGATAGATTAAAAGAAAGGTTAATTAACGTATTTATTCGCTTTGGAAAAAAAAAAAGATTCTGTTAATATAGAAATAATTATGCTTGCATATTTCAAAAAACATGACTAAATGAAAAGAAATACCTGTCATCCGTCAAAACATTTTCAGACATAACCTCACTTTCATGCCTATTAAGTTATGTCGCATTTTACCGTTAGAAATGCATTAATAATTTAAAATATGTCATCCTTATATGTTATACATGACGTCGCGAATAAAAAAAAAAAAATATGGAAAAAAAATGCGGTATAATTATAATCAATTTGGCAACTCCGGATTCCAAGGTGCGAATATTGCATTAGCCTTGACTTTTGCAAAAATTAAAAAATACGAATCACACAGAATTATTTTCCTGTTACAATAAAGCGATTAAAATACGAATCCTGGAGAATCATCAGGTGATTATAGATTTTTGATGTGCATGTCAATATTGATGAAATGGAGCGAAGTTTTTGCGTTCCATAACTTACGGGTTAAAGAAGACATATCATAAAAAATTTAACGAAAAAACAACAGACCGATATTTACTTCACACTTTTATCGTACAAATATCAAAAAAACATTTAAATAATCGAACCTTCCATCGTTTTTTCCATCTCCTTGAAATGTTTACCAGCATCGTCGGCCATATTGATTTGTTACTGGTCATGAGCATAGAGTATTAAAAAACCTTCAAAATTGACGTTATCATGTTTTCGTCGAAAATCGTAAAATTAAGTCCCGTTCATCAAATATTTGAATCAAAAAATTACAATTTATACAAATATGTAAACTACCAATCACACTTCAATATACAATTCAAGAATATAATAATTTTTATCCCGCGAAATAAAAAAATATCACAAAGGACGACAACAGCGCTCCAAGCGGTCACTTTTGAAACCTCCATATTCATGCGCATTAATGAATCTTATTAAAAGAAAAAAAAAATATATCATTGAGCGTGCTTTTCAATGAAAATATAAAAAATTTACTCACTATAATAATAAATGCGTAAAAAGGTCGGTTTGTACATGTTCGTTCAAAAAATTTTTAACAATCTAGCAGACAATCGAACGCTTATCAACCCAGAGTAAAATCGCGGGTTTTCCTATGGTGTTCAAAACATTCAAATGACATCTTTAAAGTGAATTATTTTTTTTAGATGATTTTCTTCTTTGAAAAAGAGGCTACTAGGGGATATATATCACGTAAGTAATTTCTTTTAAAGATTCTTAAACTGGCTTTAGTATTTTGAATGATAAAAAAAAAGGATTTATCAAGTTATCAATGAATGAATAGATTTCTAGAAGGGTCGTATACGGCTCATTCGATTACAGAAAACGATGCAGCCGCCGAGCGGCGCTGCTAGCGCATTCCATTCCACTTTCAAAGTGATTATAGGCAACAGATGGCTTCGGCTATAAATGTTTCTAAATGCATCGAATAGATGGCATTAGGTTTTAAGAGTAATTCCAAAACCTTCTTCCGAAGATTCATAACTGTTTTAAGCTTTTTTTTTAACTTTAATTAGTTAAGAAATATTAATTAATAAGGTTTTGGCGCCAAGTAAGGGCGTAATTTCACGCCAAACATGTTTCGGGAAAATGTTCACGCCTCAACTTGTTGAGGCGTTCCTGACCATTTTTCCTAAAAAAATAAATTCCTAACCCATTTTTCCTAAAAAAGTTGGTTCCTAAAATTTTTTTTCTAGCCATTTTTTTCCTAATTTTCAATTTTCCTAAAATTTTTTGATTCCTAAAATACAATTTTCTAAAATAAATCATTTTTCTTAATTCTTTAAATTCCTAAAGGGATTTTAGGAAATTTAATTTTAGGGATTGCAGGAAATTTTATTTCCTAAAATTTTCCTAGGGATTTTAAGAAAGGATGAGGGTCAATAAGGCCGTTTTTTGGGCTAATTTTTTTTTTTCGTGAAATTTGATCCTTGAGTCCTAATAAATGATTCCCCAAAAGGATTTTCGATTTCGGTCCTCGGAACCCTTAATATTCGCCTAAAACCATGATATTTTATTAAAGCAAATTTTAAGGATCAGCATAGGAATTAAAAAATTTTATTGCGGCAGGGAAGTACTCCTACCTAAGACCTTTTAAGGGTATTTTTTCATGTTCCGAAAAATGTGTAGAACCCCCTTAAAAGCGGCAATTTTAGGTGTTTTTATTTTTTTAAACACCGTTCTTCCAAGGATTTCTCAAAACTGCATATAATATATTATAGCTTGCCCTAAGATGAACCACACGTAATTTTTCCCGTTTGCGAATCCAATGGAATCCATTTGAAAAATGCATAAAACGCGGTTTTTACGGCCTATTTGAGCTCCCTGGTAGTCAGATCTGAATTTTTTTTTAAAAAACATCAATTAGGAGTGACAATTAATCGATTCCAGCCATTATCCCGTTCCATCCGTGATCAAGTTATCTTTAAAAAAACTTTAAAAAATTATTAAAAAATCACTTTGCATTTGATGTGTTCCATAACAAGTTTTTGAAAATGAAATGTGAAAAATATAAACAATATATGTATTTTCTTCTATTTTTTGTATTAAATTGTTATTTTAAATGCAAGACATCATTTCTGAAGGGTAAATTAAAAATACCAACTAACTTAATACGAAAAAAGAAGGAAATATACAGATTATTTATAATTTTAATATTCCATTTTCGAAAACTTGTTATGGAACACATCAAATGCAAAGTGATTTTTTTTTAAATGTTAATAATTTTTTAAAGTTTTTTTTAAGATAACTTGATCATGGATGGAACGGGATAATGGCTGGAATCGATTAATTGTCACTCCTAATTGATGTTTTTAAAAAAAATTCAGATCTGACTACCAGGGAGCTCAAATAGGCCGTAAAAACCGCGTTTTATGCATTTTTCAAATGGATTCCATTGGATTCGCAAACGGGAAAAATTACGTGTGGTTCATCTTAGGGCAAGCTATAATATATTATATGCAGTTTTGAGAAATCCTTGGAAGAACGGTGTTTAAAAAAATAAAAACACCTAAAATTGCCGCTTTTAAGGGGGTTCTACACATTTTTCGGAACATGAAAAAATACACTTAAAAGGTCTTAGGTAGGAGTATTTCCCTGCCGCAATAAAATTTTTTAATTCCTATGCTGATCCTTAAAATTTGCTTTAATAAAATATCATGGTTTTAGGCGAATATTAAGGGTTCCGAGGACCGAAATCGAAAATCCTTTTGGGGAATCATTTATTAGGACTCAAGGATCAAATTTCACGAAAAAAAAAATTAGCCCAAAAAACGGCCTTATTGACCCTCATCCTTTTCTTTTTAGGAATAAAAAAATTTTAGGAAAGCTAAAAAATAGTTAGGAGTACAATTTTAGGAACTAAAATTTTTAGAAAAAATGGATTATTTATTTATTTTTTTTTTTTTTAAGGAAAAACGGATTAGGAATTTAGTTTTGTAGGAAAAATGGATTAGGGATTCAGTTTTATAGTTAAAATGGATTAGGAATTCATTTTTCTTTTTAGGAAAAATGGATCAGGAATTTATTTTTTTAGGAAAAATGGATTAGGAATTTCGTTTTTTCTAGGAAAAATGCATTTGGAATTTATTTTGTTTTAAGAAAAATGGCTTAGAGCTTTATTTTTTTAGGAAAAATGGATTAGGAATTTAATTATTTCGGAAAAATGGATTAGGAAACCAGAATTTTTAAGAGAAATGGATTAGGAATTTTTTTTTTTTTTTCGGAAAAATGGCAGGGAATCATTCTGAGGGACATTTGGATATTTCGACGCCGATGCCGGCGTCGGCTCCAACCAATTTTTACCAACTTCGGTCCCGTGTCAAAAAAAAAAAAAAAAAAAAAAAAAAAAAATGGAGTTTAGACCGGAAAGGGTCAAACGAATTTTTGAATTCGTCTATCAAATCATTTTTGTTTCAAAGTTTTTCTGATTTACCAAATGAAGTAGAAATCGCCCAGCTTTTATTTTTTTCTTTTCCAAAAAAAAAAAAAAGTTTAAATCCAAGCTTGAAAGTATATTACTGGAAGATGCGAAACTCAGTGACTAGGTTTAAAGCTTCCAAAATAATGAGGGTTTTTTCAACAAATAAAAAAAAAAGTCCGAAATTTTTATTTACAAATATTTTAATCAGCTTCACATACTTCAACAAGCTGTCACTTTGACAAAACCTTTTTTTCCTCCTCGCATATATCTGATAAAAATGAGACCAAAAGAGGATCTTATTTCATCCCCGAAGGGGAGAAAAAAAAAAAAAAGCTTTCCAAGATTTCCTCGAAATTAGCATAGGTCTGGCGATGATGTCATTACTGATTCAAAATGGTTCAAATTATACAGTCTTCACTCCAAACTTGATGGCATTTTTAATATTTTTTAATCGAAATTAAAAGAACCGATTTTCCCAACTCTCCGGGAAGGAGGGATTATCATATTTTTTCATATCTTTATAAAATGCTCCTCAATCTCATCTCTTTCAAGTATCCCCGCTCCTAGGAATAATTTGCCACTCAAAACGTAATTTTATTATATCAGTCCATAGGTTTCGCTTTTTTTTTTTTCCTTTTTATTACGAAGCCAGGGGAGTTTCTTCGCCTGAATATTAAAGCGATAAAAGCCATTATATTCCGTATTCCAATATTGCCGGGTGATTCAATCAACTTCCTCGGTTGATTAATTGTCCCTTGTTAATTAATCGAGCGATTAATTTCGAATTAATCGCCTCCACGCTTTACCAATTCCATCTAATCATTTCTTGATAATCTTAAATAGGAAAAGCGAAATGCTTATTGTTAGGTTAAAGATGTCGACAAATAAAATTGGGAGTTCGTTCGGAAAAAAATAAAAAGATAATTTTTGAGGGAGAAAAGAAAAAAAAAATAACGATGATAAAACTTTCTTCTCTCTTTCTATTTCTCAGTGTTCTTGTTTGATAAATCCGCAGATCTGAAATGTCTTTGTGATGCTGTCAGAAACAGAAACCAGATTCGATTCCGAAATCCCCGGCGCTGCATTCAAAAAGTTCACACTTCCTAATCGCATCTTGGTGAGCTTTAAAATTTAAAAGTCATGCTTTTTTTTTCTTCCCTTATTCTCTTTTTACTTTACGATTTTCTTTTGTCCTTGATTTCATTTAAATTCTTTTGTGAATAAAAATATTAAGGAGTATGTTCCCTGCGCCGGAGATCAACTGACTTATCTCCATCATAAATGTGATTGGAGATAGTTTGTTTTGGCAGTTTTCAAATCATGTCACCGGATGATCACATGTCCTAATGATGATTTTCTACCATTTTTCCTAATAAAGTGAATTCCTAAACCATTTTTCCTAAAAAAAAAAAAAAATTCCTAATCCATTTTTCCTAAGAAAATAAATAAATTCCTAATTTATTTTTCCTAAAAAAAATAAATAAATAAATAAATAAATAAATAATAAATTCCAGATCCTTTTTTCCTAAAAAAATAAATTCCTAATCCGTTTTTTCCTAAAAAAAAAAAAATAAAATACAATAAAATAAATAAATAAATAAATAAATTCCTAATCCATTTTTCTTAATAAAAAAAAATTCCTGATGCTTTTCTCCTAAAAAAATAAATTCCTAATCCATTTTTCCTAAACATTTTGGCTCCTAAAATCGAGAGTATTTTTTTTTTCCTAACTTTTAATTTTCCTGAAATTTTTTGATTCCTAAAATAAAATTTTTCAACATCCCTAAAATAAAATAAAATAAAATAATATAATATATTCTTTAGGAAATTTTACTTTAGGAATCAAAAAATTTTGGGAAAATTAAAAATTAGGAAAAGAAAATGGTTAGGAAAAAAAATTTTAGGAACCAAAATTTTTAGGAAAAATGGATTAGGAATTTATTTTAATTTTAGGAAAAACGGATTAGGAAAATTGGTCGAGAACGCCTAATGATCGTTGCGCGATTTATAAAATCACTCGAAGTCGAGTCTTTCCAATCATATTTATGATAGAGATACGTCAGCAAGACCTCCGGCGCACGTAATTAAAGTAAGATAAAGCTTAGCCAAAAGTAACAAATACCGTTACTTCCGCGGGCCGATCTGCGCTGTGTATTTACGAATAATGTTTTATTTAACAAAAATCTCCTCCGCATTTTTTTCTTGTTCCTTTCACTGAAAAATAACCGGGAAGATGATATCGCAACACTAAAAAAAAATTATGTTTCCGATTTTTTAACCGACCTAACCCGATGTCTTCTTACAAAGTCGATTTCTAATATTCCAAAGGAAAGAGTCTTGGGATGCCGGAAGTGAGCTCACGAGCTTCCTGACGACGACTCTTTTATAATAGATACCAAATAAAGCTGTATTTCGTTGTTCCTTATAAAGCTTTCACCTTACAAAAAACTCCCTTTTCAAAGGTAAACCTTTAACTTTGACCGGATCGGTGTCCAATCAAAATTGAGGAAAATAAATTTGTGTTTTATAAGAGGATCGGCCGATAATTTTTATCGATGTAATAAGGACGAATTTTATGCTCAATCATTTCCGCTACATCACTGAGAAAACATTTAAGAGCAAGTTCTGACTTGCAAAAAAAAAAAAAATGGCTGCTTTTTTGCGATCAAGCAATCATTTTCGTGACAATGTACAGGTTGTTTCTTCGCAGATAAACAATTTCGACATTGACGTTTCATCCCATAATGCATTGCAAATCGTGTCGTCTGACTGGGTACATTGTAAATGCTTCCCATAAGCTAAGTATAGACATGGAAGTTAAAAAGTCATTTTGCTCGGTTCCAGGAAAAAATTATGTAGGTTTGGCTTCGGAGTTATTTTTTTAGAAACAGCTGGCATCAATTCTAAGAATTTTCAAAATTAAATGCATTAAAATAGCTAAAATCACTATACCGCCTATTCTTAACTTACGAATCACATAGACGCGCCGTCTGCTTGTTAGTCCCACTTTAGTCCCACAATCCCTTGCGAAACTGGATCGTAGAAATCGTCTATTTACAGCGAATATAATAGGAATATGTACTGCTTTATACACACAGCCTGTCAAAAAACAAAACATTCGTTAATTTTTATATTAACCAAGTTAACCAGGAAAGTCTAATAAATTCTTTAAACAAAGAATAAAAAAAAAATCTGACGATGTGGATTTTCTTAGTTCATAAAATGATCCGTCATTTACAACAAAAATAATTTTTTTTTTTCTTAATTTAGAGTTTGTTAATTGCTTTTTTTTTTACTAGTTCTTTTTTTTTCTCAAAAGAAAATTAAAAAGCTATTCTGGGAGAGAATTTCAAATTATTAAGAGTTTCTCTTTTAAAGTTTCGCGAAACCAAATCCTTTGGGACAACGTTCCTCTTTCGTTCGGACCCCTGCCATTCGCACGAATTGCGTATTCACTTACGTCCTCCGGGTAAAAAAAAAAAAAAAAAAAAAAAAAATCGAATTTTGTAAAATTTGTAACTACTGATTTTAGTATTTTTGCTTGTGATCAGACTCGGCTGGGACTTTACAAAATTCCAAGGGAACAACTCGGAAATGTTTTATTCTGGCATTGGGGTTAAATTATAAAAAAAGAAATTATGTTTAAGTCCGAACTTTCGAATCTTAGATCTTTTCGTATTGTTTTATCGGTTTCTGTACATTTTAGATTTTCGATAAAAATAAAAAAAATATTTTGCTTATATCACCACAGTCTGTAATTAGTTTCTATTATCAAATATTAAGCAACCGCAATTTCCATGAGTTATTGCCCCTCATTTGTTTTCCATATTAAAATGGAGAGCGTATTGCACGATAATCGGAAATAATTTTTTTTTTTGCCATTTTGAATGTAATGTCGTTTGAGATTTCACAGACATCCAAATACCTTTATTTCAAACCAGCAAAATCCAGACTAATCTCATTTCAGTTTATCTGTTTTTTTTTTTTTTTTAATTAAACGGGAAAAAAATCTGTTGAATTATGACTTTTTTCCCCGCTTATACCCGACACTACTAAATCCGTGAGATCCGAAGAGAAATGATTTATAGGTTGGTGTTCATCTATCAAAGTTCATCTGTTAGAAGATTAAAAGTCGGTCGATATCATAGCTGAGTTCGATCTTTTTTTTATTTTTAAGTTATACAATACCTCATGTCTTTGAATTCTTGTGTTTTGTTTTTGGCTTATTATTAGTCTGTACTGTTTTCCCTGAAATGGTCAATAAAAATATAAAAATGGTCAGTGTTTCGACAAGGACTAGATAAATTGATCAGAAATTTTAAAAAATTGTTTTATCATTTATTAAATTATTTATGTCATTTTATCTTATGGAACAGATAGCAAAACAGTAAATTAATGTCTGTTTTGGCAAAGAAAGTTTAAAAACGGATGGCAATACAATTACAAAATCTTACCCCACTTAAAATGCACAAGCAAACCTAGACAGTTTAAAATTTAAAAATTCAGTTACTGTACTAGAATATAAACATTTCTGACTTGGATAGGCTTCAATGCAACTCATTTTTCAATCCTACGAATCATTTTAAACTTTGCTTAATCTACACTACACCACTGTTCAAAAAACCTGAACCAGTAAAAGGATTGTTGACTTTAAAGCAGGATCAGTGAGCATTCTTAAACAATTATCATTTTTGCCTTAGCTATTTATTAAGATAAAATTACAATGTAGGTCTTAATACATGTAACTTTTACTGTTAAACCTTGGTTTGCTTAAAAACAAATAAAAATTTACATCTAAACTTACCGAACTCCAAACCATTCATTTAGAAAAATGCCATGCACCGAAAAAACTTGGAGAAGAAAATTTATTTCAGCACGTCACGATTATATTTGGCTGAGTACCTAAATCTGGTTTTATACCTTTTTTATAGCAGTCAAACGAAGCAAAGTACAAAGATTATTAATTAAATTCAGATAAATAATTATTTCCAATTAGGATAATTGCAGGGAAAAGTATCGTGTTGTTTACTCAGTTTACAGTTGGCGGTACCGAGTTTTAGTTACAACGGTAGCCGCTAGAGGGATTAAGTCGTTTGATTGAGAAATGTCTTGTTTCTCGTGATGTAGCAAAAAATGCTTCTCGTTCGGTTTGGCGTAGTTTTCATTTTCCCGTTCTTGAAAATGGCGTCTTTCTTTTTAACAAGGTAAGGTCATTATTCAATTATTAAATTTTAAAAAATAAATTAATTTAAAATGCAAGATAAAGTAACATTTCCGCGTTTAGGTATACCAGAATTTCTTAAATTTTATTTACATCTACACCTACATTAATTTCATTTTTTTTAACCTTACTCTATTTGAGTACATCGTCTTTATTAGAGATATCTTTTTTTGTCTGCAACAAAAACTAAAAACTTTGGTAACTGGCACAACAATTTGAAATCATAGGAAGACAAAAAAAAGAAAAAAACTAGGCAAAAAAAGAAACCTCAGTTATTTTGGGCTTGTGTGTTTTATGACAATGGAATTTACCACACACTTTCGCCATTACTTCTTTCTTCTGCTGTTGTTTCAGCATCAACAGCAGGATTTGGTTTTGCATTTTGATTATAGCTTGAAAGAATATCATTATATAATTTAAAATGTTGACGAATATACTCATCTTGAGATCTGGATTTGTATGGGAAGTCTTCAACAGACTCCATATCATTATTTCTAAATTGGTAAACCTATCTTTATAAGCGTAAACATTTGTTGGGTTATTATTTTGTGTTGGGTTATCACTTCTATAGCTGTAACCTCCTCCATCTCCTATAGTACCATCTTGACTGAAAAGATTAACACCACCACCTGAAAAAATAGTGAATTAGTTTGTCGTTCAACACATTATGCTTATTGTTAAATTAAAAGGAAGAGCTTACCAGTTTGACCAGGTATTCCAAGGTTTCCATCTGTTGTCTGATAAGTGGCACCATAGCCACCTTGATTTGATTGGCAAGATCATTCAATCGAGTGCTAGAAAGTGCACGAGGTATCGGATTGCTTGGTACGCCGTGGGGAGCTAAATGCGAAGTTTCTTCAGCCACCTAAAAATAATCAATTAATAATTTTTTTCTTTTTTTTTAATAAGTGCTCAAATGAAATTAGAGTAGACTGAAGAAAAAGTCTTTTTAAGCATTAGCTTTATGCACAAATGTAGTTTGTCTTCAAGAAAATATGAATGTTTTTGTACATCTAAAAACCATGGTATACTCAGCTGAATTTCGAGCTATTTGATTTTAGAATCAAGTTAGATTATAATCCTTTTAAATTACATAGTATAGAATTAGACAAAATGATCCAAAGAGCGGATAAAAATAATTTTACTAGCCCAAAACTTGATGAACAAGAAAATTCGCTAAAAAAATTAAGTTTTGTAAAAAAAGCCGTTGAATTTTTTCAAAACTTCCTTTGTAAGATAAAAAATGTCGGGACACCATGTTGGGTTTTTGAGAAATTTTCGTTCTGTTAGGTTGGCAAACCCAGTTTTTCGCGGTGATTGTGTGTTCAGCACGGGAATATCGTTGCAGTAATTCTTCATTATTTTATGTGCAATTACAGTTATTTTCGGTTTGCTTTTAATTACCTGATGCGGATCCTCGGTCGGAGGTAAGTTGGAAACAAATCCGACGTCCTTATGATAGAAATTGATGAAAACAAACGCGGCTAAGACGAGGGCACATACGAAGCCATAACCTCGAAACGTTGCCGTGCTTCCTGCAAGGAAAAAATTTGATTTTATTATAAAATATATGACTCCAAGGAAGTCATATTTCTCGTTTTGTTTCATTTCTTACCGAAATAGTTAACTAAAATTCCTCCGACAACGGCACCGCAGCCTCTTCCCAATCCATGATGAATCCCTTGTAAAACCCCTTGTGCTGAGGACCTTAGCTGCTGTGGTGTGTTGTGTGCTATATACGAGCAACAGGCAGCCCAGACAGCTGGATGAGTTATCCCTTGCATGAATTCAAAAGGCAGAACCCACCAAGGATCAGTTAGCCATGATATGTATAGAAATCGAAGGACATTCCCAACTAAACCTAAGCATAATACTTTGACATGCCCCATTTGGGTTATGAGACGAAAGCTAAAGAAGTAAGCAAATATCTCTGATAAGTGATTAATGACTGAAGCAACTCCAAATAAGGTTCGAGTTCCACCATCCTATAAGCAAAATAAATTTGTTGTTTGAAAAAGAAAAACCATATTTAAAAATAAATTACTTACTTGCAAGTGCCAGAAAAGGAAAGTAAAGATAAGACCGATGCCAAAGCCCATAAACCAAGCAACAAATAGGAACGAAGCACATTTTAGATTTTTAAATTGTTTAAGGACAGTGCAGGACAATTTTTAAGCTTTTGTTGCAAAAAATTGGATAGGATTTTTGTTGAAGGAATTTACCAACCTCAATGAGCGATCCTTTACAAAATATGATTTTTGATGTATTGTAAAAATTAATATTATCTTATTAAATCAAAGGATTAAATGTTATGAAAGAATTATGTTGTAATTGTAGGTTTTTAATATATTCACTCAAAAATAGGCCTATTTTGCTTTAAAGTCTAGGTATATGATGCTATTCATTTATAATAAGTACATGGTCGTTACATGTACTTCAAAGCCCATGTCAGGAAGACTATTTTTGAAAAAATAGAGGAAGTTTGGAATGCATTTGATTAGGCAATGTATGACCTGTTGCTGAGCTTATGAGCAATATCACCAGCAAACAATGTTTGTGTTTCTTTCCATGAATTTTTCCTCAGAAATCTTGTATTCTGCAACTTCTTTAAATTTCAATTCCAAGCTGGTTTCATAACAATTTTTTTTTTGTTATAAAAATTGAATTGTACTTGTTTATGGTTGCTGAAGAAAGATTTGGAATTTGGAAACTAATTGTAATTAATAATTCTGTATTTTGGTTTTATTTCTTTCTGACAAAAATATTTTGCTTGATATATTTATTTGGTATATGATGGAAACAAATTCTGCCCATTTGATTGTCTGTGTCGCTTGGTGTTTTGGAAAATTTTTTTTTTAGGGAGTAATTACTTTGTTGTTAATTGTTCGGCTAAGATTGTTTGACAAATCTTAAATTGAATCTTTTTAAAGAAAATCTGATTATCTGACTGATGATTCGGCTTTCATCCAACTTGAGTTCCATTGTCAGGTTTTTTTTTTTTTTTTTGATACTCAATTCTCAGATAAGAAAACTATTGTTCATCCCAGTTGAAAACCGAGATTAACTTGGCTCTAGCATCTGGAAAAGTTAAAAAATAGGCTTTGTTTTTTTTTTTCATTTGGTAAAAAGTAGCCAAAATGAATGGCCACTGCGTTTTGAAAACTTTTCACGTTCAGAGAATTATTTTCATAGGTCTTTTTTAGATTTATTTCTGACTAGAAAAAAAATTGAATTGGGCATACGTTTTATTTCTATATTATAATGTTTTTGAATAATTATTTTGTATTTGATTAATTGTGAAAGCAGATGCTCAACAAAGGAACAAATCTAAAATCAATTCTTTTTAAAGAATAATATTTATTAGAAAAAAAGAATTGATTTCGAATTAAAAGCCCAAAAAAAGCTAATAACAAGTTAACTAAATAAAATCGAACCTTCATCACTGACTATTAAATTGAATTTGTATTTTTTTCTTAATTTTTATATTTTTAAAAACTGAAATCAAGGAAAAAACACACAAGTTCAATTTGATAGTAAGTGATAGAGGTTTGACTTTGTTAAACTTGTTTTTAGCTTTTTAGGCCTTTAATTCAAAACCTATTCTTTTTTAAAAAATTATTTTGTGTTATTTCTTCTTCTTTCTCTTGTTTTTATCTAAGCCCCCACTCTTTGCATTCATGGAAACTTATTTCTCCTTTGGCTTGTTTAAGTTTGCTAGAAGCTGGGAATCCGTTACTAAGTGCTTTATTATTTTTAAAAATTGTTTATAATAAATCGATCCCTTTTTTTATGGTTTTAATTCTGGAAATAGAAAAAGAGGTTCCTCCCTTCAAATGCAATTTTTTGCACCTTTTAACTCAATCTCTTGCTAGCTTAGGACCTCCAAAAATCAATCCATACTTATACGTTATGAGTATCCTTAATTTATATGTATTTTTTTATTTTTTCAGATGCCGATGTTTGGTTTTATTTTTCAGGGGGTTGCTTCGCGCGTTTAAATATTTTTCGTTGCTCCGTATAGAATTCCGTAGGTCACTTTCGCACAGGGTTGACCTTTGTTCGGTCGGTTTGATAGGTTAGGGATTTAAAGTTACTTCTTTTTTTTTTAAGTAGTAGTCTAAAAGACTACTCTCGGGAGTGTTTCGAAAGTAATGCAACCCCCAATCAACGACAAATAAGCTCACTAGCCATCTCCATTTCAGTCAGCGGGGAATCCAAACCTCCCCGTAATCAGCTGAGGCACCGCATTTCCAGAAGAAATCGCTAAGATGGTGAGTCCTCCTATGCATTCTTTTTTTTTTAATTTTTAATGTTTATGTTATTGTGCTTTTGAAAAAATAAGTTGTTAATTTATTAATACTATTCAATTCAGGAAAATTTTTATTCATAAAAAGTAAAAATTAAAATTAGTTAAGTTTTTTAATTGTTAAAGAAGACAATAACATAATTATTAAAAATTATGTTTCCGGATCAGCTCTCTTGCCCCTAAACTTTTTTTTTTATTTTTATTTTTTTTTTTATTTGTTGTGATTGTTGTTACTGCTGTTGTTGCTTTTGAAAAACCTATTGCTGTTGCTGTTGCTGAAGCTGATCACTTATTTTGCTGTTATAAAACGCTAAAAAATTGTTGGTTGGATTGGAAAGATTGTTGGTTAGTTTATTTTAACTTAAGGTTTTTAGAAAATGAGTGAGAAAAAGAATATTATTTTCTTGATTTACTTTTTGAAATGGATGACTTGTTCTCGAATTTTTTGTTGAAGATATTTGGTATCTATTTCTCCCTCTTTTTTTTTTTTCTTTTCTTTTCTTATAACTCCCTTAAATCGGTTAGTCTGAACGGATTTTACTATTGGATTAGTAGTGATTAGTAGTGTAGTCTGCACGGATTTTACTTGTTTTATAAAAAGTACGCGTGTACGCGACATTGGCGACTTTAAGGTAGCCGAGTATGGGACCACCATGTTTGGCTAGTCAAGTTTTCAAAGCTATAATTATCCTATAATTGTCCTATGTTTTTTTGTTTTCTAAATTGTTTTTGTACTTGGGGGAAAAAAAAAAATTCTAAATAAAAAATTGGCAATGTGCAATGAAGTTGCCACTTGCAGTGTTGCAAATTTGCAACTGCAGTGCTGAAGATATTTTTAAAGCGGTGGCGGTATGGAACAGCAATAATACGGATAGAGCTCAGGTATTATGTCCTCAAGTGGCTAACTTCCGGTGGAGCAGGAAGAAATTCCCTAGGTCCGGTAGATTGCTAAGACTGGGCAGCATTACTTTGAGCATTGGCATCTATTTGTGTTACTCCATTCAACAAGGAGTCAAAACGAATTGAGAGCTCAGTTGAAATTGGATGAGGTTTAAATACGGAAAAGTCGCAGGTTCTGTTCGTTGAGCGTGAGCAGGCGCAGACATGAATCCTACTCTACGTCGGAGAGTTTGTTGCATCACGTCTGTTTAAAGCTCCCACTCGGAGTGGAGAACTTCCGTTTCTCTATCCTGAGCAGTAGTGACTTGAAATCCTGTAGGAGTTTGTAGCTTAGCTAATTATTGAATGTCTTCAACAGTATCTTCCTGGAAGAGATACAAGCTTCCAGTCTTCCGATTATGGTATGTGGGTTATTCGATTCCAAAGACTGTGCGATTTGATCCTTCTCTGCACATAAGAGGCTTTTTAGTGTTGACAGGTGCGAACTTGGGTTATGTGGATTATTCAAGATTCGCAGCCGAGTAATAACATTTGAGCTGAATTTAGAGAACGAATATAGGTAGCGACAGCCGTTTTAAATGAGCAATATATCTGGTTTGTAATTTAATTTAAAAAAAAAATCAAGAATATATTGTCAGCTAAGAGAGAATAAATAACAAACAAATTGAATATTCCTTTTGACTACCAAAGTGATAGTCAATCTATTTGTTATTTATTCTCTAAATTTGGGAATTTACGATAAATTACTTTTGAATGGTTTTGATGTCAAACCCCAATGCTTTTTGTGCTTGCTGTATGGGTAGGTGGACAACACCTATTCCCCAGAAAAAGGAAAAAAAGAGACAAGAAAAAAAAAAAAAAGATAGACCAAAAAAGACTAAAGTCTCAGTCGTTGGGGAAGAATTATCTTCCTGGAGCGCAGAAGCTCCAACCCGAGAAAAATCTTTTTTTTTAATAAAACTTAAAAAAAAATTGTTGTTCAAAATAACCTAGCCGACTAAAAATGTGCAAGATTTGGAGAGGTTGAATTTCTGTTCTTTCTGTTTGTTTCTGTTCTTTTAATTAATACGTATACTTCATATAAAATTTAAAAAAAAATAAAATAAAATAAAATAAATAAATAAATGCTATCACTGATACCGTCAATTTCTCGATCGTTTTCGGTATCAATAAAAAAACGTAACTGTCGTTCTAAATTAATTTATTATTTTCATTCATAAACTAAAAAAAAACCCTAAAACAAATCATATTGTTTTAATCTACTGGTATGTTTCAAATATTAGAATAAAAAATGTAAATCGGAGGAAAAAGTAAAGATCGCTTACCACGTGGGGTTTTTTATAATAAGTGTTGCTTAAATATGTTACATGTTTAAAGGTTAAATCAAGAAGAAAGACCTAAAAGCGTTGAACCTCCGAGAAACGGGAAAAAGAGAGCCACGCATCAGATGTTGCCAATCGACGATGTCGATTGGTCAACAGCTTTCGCGGGTCATCTGCGAAATTTAAAACTGCTGTATTCACAAAAAGGCAATTTAAACGTTGTTAAACTCGTGTGAGTTTAACACGAGACAAAGTTTCCCTATTTAAACGCATTGAAACTGAGCTCTAAAAAAAAAAAAAGGTTATTTCCAAAAAAACAAATTTATAGCTAAATTTGGGCTGTAACATCACAAGAATCTGTGAAAATTAGCTTTGAAGCTTTCACCTGACTTTTTACCACCGTAAGCGCTACTTGTACGAAAGACGCTTTTTGATTGGTCGTTGAGATTTGATGCCAACGATGGCGGCACGCAGCCGTATAGACGTCTATATGGCCATGGTTCCAACTTAAACGATTAGACATGTTGCGCCTCTGAAGATCGCAGCGCCATCAATGTCCCGTTTTAGAACTAAAATGTGCGTATTTAAGCGGGACATGAACGGAATGGGAAGTTTCTGGACCTGTCTGTACGGCCGTGATATCAACACAACGCAATAATTTGTGTTGTCGTCCACCCCTAGTATGTTAATAACAGGAAAACGGTGGCCGAATCTAAATCCATGAGTAATTTTTGCCGTCTGACTTATATCATGCTATTATTTTTTTTTGTAAATTACTGGACGCACTTACAACTCGGTCACACTTTCCCCAGTTTATTTTAATCGGCTGTCTGCTATTTCCATAATTCTCAATAAAAAGTCATTACCATTTTAACGAGGTTCTCTCGGTAGTTGGATACTGCGCTGTGTGGTTTGTTGTATTGATAATTACTACGGTTTTAATCGCGATAATAGGAAACGATTTGGACGATTTTTCCTCGTGACACCCCAGGATGTGCTTTGTCAACGGTGAACAGGCTTTAATATTCGATTCATGACATGAAGTCATCTAAACGTTGCTAGTTAAAGGATTAATCCCGAACTGGCGAGATGAGTTAACTTGTCATGTTCCTGCAGGAGGTGAAACAAGTATATGTTAAGGTGAATCAGGAGTGATTTATTTTTTTGAACACCTTGCACTTCGAAAAACGCTAATATTAACGTTTTGGAGCCAGATATCAAAATTCCGTTTCCGAGCAATAATTCTTATCAATCTTGTACACCTTCATGAAAAATTCCATATCTGACCATACAGTATTTTTTTGGGAAACCTTGATCCAGGATAAATTCCCGGGAATTGATAAAAGATTAAAGTCTCCCAAAAAAAGTTCAGAATTTTGATATCTAGCACCAAAAGGATAACATTAACATATTTCGAAGCATAGGGTGTTCCAAAAAATGAATCGCGTCACCTTAAATGCTTTATTTTTCGATGAGTAAAGTCTACTTTCGAAAAGATCAAAGCGGACTCTTTGATTTGAAGATTCGAGGAGACGTGGAGGACTCGGAAGCCGTTGTGCCTCGTCCTTTTCGAACTCATTTAATACCCTTAAAATTTTCCCCCTTCCCCGTTTTAAAGTTTTCACAATTTTCACAAAGAAGTTGTTCATCACAAGGTGAGAACATCTTTACAAGTGATTTAGTTAATGAGGATACCAATTTGTTGTTGGATTTTAATGAAAGAGTTAAAGCGGGTCTAACGAAGCATTGAATCCTACGGCGTTTGCTGGAAGAGAAAAGGCAAGGAAAAGGGAGCGGGAAGTGCCCCTGAGGGTCATATATACCCACATCAATCTAGGATAACAACTACACGGCAATTTCGTTTCTTTTCTTTTTCCAATTTTTTTTTTTTTTAATTTCAGTTTATCATATTCTGAAAAAATTGTAGGAACGTTTTTAAATAAAGGAATTAAGTGAATCGTTTATTGCGAAAACGAGCCTTGTCCCATGTTTTTTTCAAAATGGAAATTTCGTTTTTGTTTCAGCGCAACTTCTTTATTTATTTTTTTGAACACCTTGCACTTCGAAAAACGCTAATATTAACGTTTTGGAGCCAGATATCAAAATTCCGTTTCCGAGCAATAATTCTTATCAATCTTGTACACCTTCATGAAAAATTCCATATCTGACCATACAGTATTTTTTTGGGAAACCTTGATCCAGGATAAATTCCCGGGAATTGATAAAAGATTAAAGTCTCCCAAAAAAAGTTCAGAATTTTGATATCTAGCACCAAAAGGATAACATTAACATATTTCGAAGCATAGGGTGTTCCAAAAAATGAATCGCGTCACCTTAAATGCTTTATTTTTCGATGAGTAAAGTCTACTTTCGAAAAGATCAAAGCGGACTCTTTGATTTGAAGATTCGAGGAGACGTGGAGGACTCGGAAGCCGTTGTGCCTCGTCCTTTTCGAACTCATTTAATACCCTTAAAATTTTCCCCCTTCCCCGTTTTAAAGTTTTCACAATTTTCACAAAGAAGTTGTTCATCAACAAGGTGAGAACATCTTTACAAGTGATTTAGTTAATGAGGATACCAATTTGTTGTTGGATTTTAATGAAAGAGTTAAAGCGGGTCTAACGAAGCATTGAATCCTACGGCGTTTGCTGGAAGAGAAAAGGCAAGGAAAAGGGAGCGGGAAGTGCCCCTGAGGGTCATATATACCCACATCAATCTAGGATAACAACTACACGGCAATTTCGTTTCTTTTCTTTTTCCAATTTTTTTTTTTTTTTAATTTCAGTTTATCATATTCTGAAAAAATTGTAGGAACGTTTTTAAATAAAGGAATTAAGTGAATCGTTTATTGCGAAAACGAGCCTTGTCCCATGTTTTTTTCAAAATGGAAATTTCGTTTTTGTTTCAGCGCAACTTCTTTATTTATATTTTTTGAACACAAAACAATTGATCTCCATTTTGAAATAAACATGGACAAGACTTCTTTTTTCAGTAACCGATTCATGTAATACATCCCATATTAGGTGCGAAGGTAGCGCTTGAGTGTCAAGACTAAAGTTTACGTCCCGAGCAGGTTGTAACCAGTCAAAGCGTGCAAGCAACCGACTCACCTGAGCAAGATCGTGAACTAGACTTAATTGTCTTATACCTTTTGATTGTTTTCGCTGTAAAAAAAGATGTTTCTATCCGAGTGACTAGTACAGCGCTCTAGCGGTGAAATCGGGAACTATTTCAACAACAAAAAATAAACAATGGCGTTTTATTTTTTCTTGCGAAAACATTTTAAGGAGGTTCTCCAGGTGAATTTGAGATTCTTAATTGATCATTCTCCTGTAACGTAAACATAGGCGAAACTTCGCTATGTTCTATGTACTTTCGCCTATGTTTAAGTTGCAGGAGAACAATCAGCTAAGAATCTCAAACTCATCGGTAGAACATCCTTAAAAAATTATCAAATTTAGGATCCATAAAGCCTTTTTTGCAGATTTTAAATATTGAATCTTTGCTTCTGAAACATAACAAAACTGTCTCTTTTCTTTTTACTTTTCCATCTTCTTACTTGTTTTTTTTTTCGGAGTTCTTTTTTTCCTATTAAAAAAAAAGGAAACAAATTATTTCTAATAAAAGAAAACAATAAAAATTTGCTTTTTCTTATGGACTGGAAAATTACCCCGTTTTGATATGACGTTATCTGTACAATGTTAAAAAAAATGGCAATGGTTGGAACAATTGAAAATCATTTATTTTCCCTTATCTCTCCCCACTAATATAAATTACATTGGTTCGTTTTGTTTATTTTCTATCCTCTTGCCCTGGACCTCAATAGGTTTTCTCTTTCTTTTTTTTTTTTAACTCTTCCGTTTTTATCTGCAAAAATGTGTGGTATATGAATATCCCACATTGGATGTTTTCAAAACACAACCATCCTGTCCTTCCTTATTATGTTTATATCGCCTATGTTTTGAGTGATACTCAAAACATCGACGGTATAAAACAAGCATGATTTCCTAAGGAAATCGCCTTATGTCATTAGGACTCTGGTCCAGTAAGACGTTTGTCTTACTGTATCCCATTTCACCTTCTTTTTTGGATTCCCCTTTTTCCTTCTACACCGTTTCGGTCCCCACATTATTGGTGATAGCGGTGGGATCCCAAAATTATTTTTAATTTTTGGGAAAGCAGTCCCCACATTATTGGTGATAGCTATGGGCCCCAAAATAATTTTTTTTTGGGGAAAACGAACTCTTGTCATGTAGGATTGAAGAGGTGTAGAATAAAATTCCTTCCTTTTTTTTTTATCATTCCTTTTTTATTAAACCAAAAAGTTTCCCCCGAACAAACATTTTTCCTTTTTTTTTTTGTGAAAGCAGTATTTTGTTGAATTGAAAATTTTTTTTTTAAATGATTACAAGCATATTCTTTTTTTTTATTATTTAAATAGGTCATACATGAAATGCTAAGTGTAGCATTTTTTTTTTTTAGTATGAAGATTATTACCATTGTCTTACGTTTTCTTTTCTTATAAGCTGACCAAATGTTTCTTTTTTTTCGTTTGTTTTAAGTATCAATCAGCCCTAATGACAGAATTTTTTCCAGTATTTTTTTTATTTTTATTTTTGTTTTAGAATCGTCGTTCGCTTCGTCGTCGTATCGTCATGTGAATGAATTTATTTTGAAGTTATGATAATATGTTTTTTTTGGACGGATGACGGCGAACGGACGAACCCTGTTTCGAGTTTTTCTTTTTTAACGAACGGCAGAAATCAGATCATAGGGATTGCAAAGGTTAAGCGGTATGTCGAAGATAGCTTTATAAAATTTTTTTTTTTTAACGCAGAATGGTATGTGATAATTAAAGTTTGTATTTTTCAACCAGGGATTGGGTTTAGCGTAAAATAAAGCTTCTGCCCAATCCCAGACCTCTGTACGTGGTGCAGAACCACTACCTGTTTTTTTAGTGGAGGTATGTTTGATTCGATAAAGGACTAGTTTTGACACGGATATATGGTATTTTGATTATTTTAAGGATTCAGAACTAGGTCTAATATTGACATTAGGCAATACTTTCATTTAATAAACAAACCATACACAGGATCTAGACCAGACAAGGTCGAAAAACAATCCCGTCAGGCAGCCAACCTGAGCAGGAAAGAAAATCTAGGCAGGGGTATTCTGGCCAATGATACCCAGGGTTAGATATGCGAAAAATAGAGCCGATAGAGTGACGCCCTTAGCCTCTGTCTAACCAAGACTATTATGTCCTGGGGTATATTCACAGTACTTTCAGGTTGCCGAGTAAATAAAACGTAATAGATCTAGGCCAATAAAGGCCAATAAAAAAATCTTTCTCAGAAAAGTAGCAAAATCTGAAAAGTATTCGATGCTATTTTGCAGCCAGCTAACTGCAAATGGATGATTTGATAACGATTACCGACTACCGCTTAGCACCTTTGTTTATTTATTTCAAGTTGTATACATTTTTTAAATCAATTTTTTTTTTGCCTTTGAGTTCATTATAGTAAATATTTTAAATGCGCTGTCAGCAATATTGAGCATTTCGTATATGACCTTCAAAGTATCAAATAACTTATTCTTTCGATTAATTTTTTTTTTTCTCTTTTGAGAGGCAATATTGTTTAACTTTTTTTTGTACTTATAATTTTTTTTTATTTTTTGAAAATGTAGATCCTGTTGTGGGCGGCAACTTTTCTAGTGGCTCTACCAATCGACTACTCTCATGGAATTAATTACGCTGTAACCATTTTTTCATCGCAATGGCTTCTTGCAACTTCACATATCAATATGAAACTTCACATCAATGACTTATAAGTAACTTCATTTCTCAGCACTCAGCAGCAAATCAGTCTTATCAATTACCATCAAAGTACACGATTCAACTGGAGAGCCACTGGACTAGTCGCCCCAGCACTGACTTTTTTTTGTAAAGACCTCTGTATTATCGTTATTTTTTAAAAATATATATGCTTTCACTTTACTGTACCAGAGATAGTTCAGGGTGGTTGTGTTTTTGCCCCGTCGAATTGTGGTATATGAATATCCCACATTGGATGTTTTCAAAACACAACCATCCTGTCCTTCCTTATTATGTTTATATCGCCTATGTTTTGAGTGATACTCAAAACATCGACGGTATAAAACAAGCATGATTTCCTAAGGAAATCGCCTTATGTCATTAGGACTCTGGTCCAGTAAGACGTTTGTCTTACTGTATCCCATTTCACCTTCTTTTTTTGGATTCCCCTTTTTCCTTCTACACCGTTTCGGTCCCCACAAATGTTTTCGATTTGTTCCGTAATTTTTTCTTTGTCATTTATTTATTCATTTAAATTTATTTTTGATGAAAGATTAGTGATCCCGATTTAATATTTATTATTTTTGATAGTGGGAATTGGATCATCTTGGAACAAGCCACGATATGTTTTCGTGTGCTATATTCTCTTTTTAAAACAAAGAAAATCAGTTGAAAAATTAAATCGTGTTCTATCTTTCGCCACTTCGATTTAACTTTTCAACTGATTTCCTTTGTTTTAAAAAGAGAACATATGATCCAATTCAATATGATGAATGTTCCAAGATGATTCAATTCCCACTATCAAAAATATTAAGTATTTCTTATTTTTGTTTTTATAATTTCTTCTGTTCGTTTAAACGTTTTTGCAACAAAAGCTTAAGTCAAAATAAGTTGTAACAAATACCCTTGAAGTAATATCACAATTAAAACTTTATGCAATTGAGATTGAAGTGCTGACATCCTTTTAATTATTTAATATAATTTATAATTATTGAGACCTTGACAAGAAATCAATTCTTCTAAATTAAAACCTTTTGCATTTGATGCAGCAAGTCGAATTGTAACTTAAATGTTTCTCTGACATTAAACCTTCGAACTTCCATACTATTGAACTTTTAATTATAATTTGAATAAATATCTAAATATTTCTGTTTGGCGTATTGTGTGTTGTGTCATGTCGACAACATGGCACAGTAAATTATTTGGCCATGCTTCTTCTTCATACATGACAAATTAACAAGATTAACTTTCATTTTCCTTCTTCATAAAAATTGAATGAAAAGCAAAACCTAAACCCATACCAGAAAATGGTGGTCAGTACAAAGCATACGTGCATTTTTTTAAGAAAAGTCTCTCTTTTGATGTTGACTATTGCTTCAAGAAATTTGCGAAGTAAAATGGTTTCACTCAATTTCTAATTCAATAGAAAAACAAAAAGATTACTTACGAGAGATTTTATCCTCCGAACAATGTTCTTTCCGATTCCACTCGTAAGCCAAGATGGCGGCCCCTTTCATTTGCCAAAACGAAACAATAAGACAACGACTAAAAAACATTTCAGGACCGATTGAATCAATCAAACGACTTAATCCCTACAGATAATTACTAATTCGAAAAGCTCCTGCAGATTGATTGTAAAAACTAGTTTCACTAAAAAGTATAATTACATTCGGGATTCGTTAGATCGGACCGACCGTGCGACAGCGAGCTCAAGCGGCTACCGTTGCAACTAAAACTTGGTACTGCCAACCTTACTTTTTCCCTGCAATTATCTTAATTGGAGATAATTATTCATCCTGAATTTAATTATAATAATCTTTGTTTTTGCTTCGTGTGGCTGCAAAAGATATAAAACTAGACTTAGGTACTCCAGCCATGGATTACGAATGTAATCATAACGTGTTGAAATAAATTTTTTTCTCCAAGTTTTTTCGGTGCACGGCATTTTGTTAAATGGATGGTTTGGATAAGAGTACCTTATTTAATTATTGGTTAGGAATATTGCACGCGTATGGCACCCGATCTCCTATCTTTTCCGGGGATTGACTTTCACGATTTCCTGGTAAATATCAGCGTTTTTGATTTCCCGAATTTATGTAATGCGGTTCGTTTCTAGGGAATTCCTGGAAAAGGGAATTTAAATATCGGTGAGAGCATAGACTTACATATCGGTAGTTTTTTTAATCTCCTAATTAAAATTCATTTTCTGACAGGCTGAGCGATATGCTGTAGTTTGCTTCCATGCGCGTGAACTTTGTGCTTATTTTCCTCATTATATTTTCATAATAATCTTCTCTTTTTTTTAAAAATATTGCTATTAATATCCTTCTTTTGATACCTATGAAATATTGAGGAAACTTTTTTTTTTTTCATTGAAAGTTCTGCTTTTTAAGTATCATAATAAGTCTGAATCCCCAGAGCACTCAGTATTCTCGGAAAATTTGTTTTACGTATTTAAATTTCAAGGAATTAATTTTTCATGGACATGCTTTTGATAAAATTCTGGATCCTTAGAGAGTACACACAGTCTTTACGTATGATTAATTTTCCGGCAAAATTAGATAATGTGGAGTTTTGAAATTTTTAATTAGTGCCTTTTTTTTTTTCCTTCTTTAAAACTTAAATTAAAATCGTTGGTAATTTAAATTGGAATTTCGAAAAACATTGTGATCTGAATGGTTTATGTCCTGGTCAATTTTGCTGAGATTCTTAATGATATTTTGCCGAGGAAAAAGTAATGTTAGTTTTGTGCGTTGTCCAATGCACAAAACGCACTTATGATGGAGATACGTCAGCTGACCTCCAACGTTGGCGGTCAGCTAACGTATCTTCATCATAAGTGAGATAAAACGTAGTCAGTTTCGACTAGAGACCCTTAATTAGAAAAGACCCTTTAGAAAAAATGGGCGCGAAATTTTGGAGGCATATGATCATGCGCATTAGTTTTGCAAAAGATTGTTAAATGAAAAGTGTTTTTAGAAAACAATTAAAAACATAAACAAACAGAAGAAAAAATCAATGCGCATGGTCACGGAAATATAGTTAAAAGTTGTATATCCTATACGGTTTGAAGAATAAGAGGCCAAATTAAGTAAAAAAAAAAAAGTTAGCAAAACATGCTCCAGCGCCCAGCCAAAAGTTTTTGGAAAATTCTTCATATTTCTGTCATCTAGCACAATAATCGTTTGTCACAAGTAATTTCTACCTTCATTTTCGTAATCTTCATTCTACGTAATTCTACCTTCATTTTCGTAATCTGCAGAAAAATTGAATAGGAAACAACCATTTTAGCATAAAAATAAAATTTGTGATTTTCAGATTTTTATGAGAATTTAGAGATTTTTAAGTCCCCGGGGAGGAGGCTAAACGACTTTTCAAAAAATCTGAAAAAAAATTCAGGGAATCTTCTTTCGGTTACTACAAAGCAATTAGCAGGTGCCCCCGCCAAAATTCAAAAATTCGTAAAATAAAGACAACCCTAACTTATTCTGCCAGTCTTTTCTCCTTTTCACTTTTAGATACTCTTAGCATCTCATGTCAGTTCGACCCAACCCTTGAAATACCAAAAAAAACTTTCTTTTCGAAAACTTTTTTTTTTTTAAATAATCTTGATAAATTAATTATCATTCCGAATGAAAAGAACGCGCTTAAGACATTTATTTAAGTGCTTAAAGCCTGGAAACAATGGCCGAATCCCAATAACAATAGGTCATGTAACCAGGGAAAGAACAAAGAACGAGCCGTATTGACCTCCATTATCTGACCTCTCCGATACAGAGGTTTTCACTTCTACCGTTAAAAAGAGGTCACACACATTTCCATACTTGGTCAGAAAATATACGGCCACTGCCCAGTTTCCTGATCATAAAGCGTGAGTTCCACTCTCCCGAATCGAGATTTTGTTATTACAATAAAAATGGCTGGAAGCTTTACCGAATTGAAAGCAATATATTTTCTTTGAAGTTAAAAAAAAAAAAAAAAAAAAAAGCTTCAAAAGAAAATGCGAATGACTAAAAATCGTTTTCTCTTTCAATCGCAATAAAATTCATTATTTTTTAAGCTTATACGAGACACTGGAAAAAGGTAAAAAGCTTTTCCAGTGTCTCGTATAAGCTTAAAAAATGATGAATTTTATTGCGATTGAAAGAGAAAACGATTTTTAATCATAGATATAATAGATTATATATAATAGATTCCCAACGGATATTCCAAGGTCTCAAATTTACTTGAACATTAAAAAACAAATTAAGCACATTTCGATTTTTTTAACCCGACTTGTAATTTTTGAGAACCGACCGCGACGAAATTTTATTAGAGTTTGATGCGTCGGCTCAGTATTTCGGTTATGCTAAACCAGCGAAGGGGAGGTAAGGTGATCTTAGGAGGACCAATCAAAAGGTTCGTTTTTGCAAATTTTAAGGGAGTGACAGGGGTTTCGGAGGACTTCGAGGATATTCGTTTAACCACGCATTTTCTCAGGCTTTGGATGCAGGTGTTTGTGGGGTTTCTGAGAATTTACAAGACTCGACAAGTTTTGCAGATAAGATTAAAAATAATATTAACACAAAGATGCCGATTCGACATTTGATTTCTTGGAAAACAAATTTTTAAAACGCAAATAATTTTAGGGGCGGGTGTAAAAAAAAAAGAAAAAGGAAAAAAATGTAAAGGGGAAACAACAATTTTAAAAAAAATGAAAAATTTTCGGGGTTTCAAAAAAAAAAAAAATTTTTTTTTAGGCTTAAAAATTTGAATCGTTGCACAGTGTTTAAGTAAATTTGAGACCTTGGAACATCCGTTGGGAATCTATTCTATAAACTGGAATACGAGATTCGTGTTGGAATCCATCCAGATTCACGAACTGGATCTGTGTCAGACGGCAATATACCCTCACCATGAGATTTATCATCGTTAATAAACAGCCATGTTGCTGACTAAGCAAGGCACGTGTATTCCACAATTTTTCTCTTCCAAGGGCACCGCTCAAAAAGAAACAAAGAATATTTCGGCTTGGAATACAAGCGACTTCGTCTGAATAAACTGTTAATTAAGGGGAAAAATTTTTTAATCTTAATTCTGGAAAATCCGGAAAATATTTTTTGAAACTTTTTTTTTTTTTATCATTTGGAGGGAAAAATTAAAATATTTTCCTTTCCCATAGATACTCGCCCTTATGTGCTAAAACTTATATTGAGGTTGTTCGATTTTGAGTATCGACAAACTGCGCCACATTCTTGCTACACCGTTAATCTCGGGCTTTTTTTTTTACGCAAAACATTTATGGTATTGTAAGCAGAAAAAAATGTACTTTGAGTATTGCGTCGGGTTAAAACGATAAGGTTCTAAATCGATTTTTGAATAGGTTCTTGTTCGCTATGTTTACCCTAATTTTAAATGATAGTCAAAAGCAGTCAGAAAAATATTTTCTACTGATTAAAAAATCTCAAAACATGCTACACCCTTTCATCCCAAATCTTTATTAAGCAGAAAAAGTTTTATTTTTTAAAGAATTTATTGGAAAAAATCCTCGAATAAAATAAAAAAATTAAAATGTACAAGATGGAAAAACAATAATTTCCTAAAAAGTTCTAGGTTTAAAAACAGATGGAAAAACAATCAAAATTGTATAACACATATAATTACAACCATTTAAAGTTCTTTAATCTTTTCAAGGTGTCTTTAAATGGTTCTTTAATCTTCTCAACGAGTGTCTTTAAAATTTTAGTTACAATAAAATTTAATGCATGTAAGAATTAATCAAAAGGCATGTTATTTTCATCTTGATAATTTCCTAAATAGTTCTAGGTTTAAAACAGGGAAGGGATCATAATTTTGTCACATTCAATTTAAAAAATGCATTTAATTCTTCCACATAAAAAGTCAAATAATAAAGTTTGCCTTTTATAGATTTCAGTTTCATAGATAAATTTCCATTTGTAATAATTATAAGTTTTAATTAAAACTAAAAATCAGTAAAACAAAACAAATTACCATACTATCGCACTGCATCTTGGCTACTGAAACAATACTAGCACTTTAACAAATCGATCATGTTGCTGTAGACTTCCCAGAAAGTTCAGGTTGCATCTTATTGTATCTCCTCTTTGAAGCTGCATCTTTAACTAGTCTTAAATCATATCTTCAAATATTTTATCTTTATTAGGTTCCTAAACAGAGAAATTAAAGAAAAAGCTGTTAACCATTTTAAAGAGCATTTCTTTCATTAGAATTGTTACAATTTGCACATAATTAAAATTTCTGTTTGCAGGGTCATTTAAGATTTAGAAAACTTTCAGTCTTGAAGCTCATCAAAAACAGTAAAATATTAATTACCTTAAAATGATTGTATTTGGCAAGAAATTATTTTACATGGTTATCCGAACCGAAAGGGCGCAATTTCACGCCAAACATGTTCGCCGAACATGTTAGGCAAACATGTTTGTGTTTGATAAAATGTGGCGAACATGTTTGTAAACATGTTTGGAAAAAATTTTCACCAAACATTTTCCCCAGCATGCAGGGGAAGCTCCACATAAGTATTGACGCTTTTTTAAGTATGTTTGGTGAAAATGTTTGTGTTCGACAAAAGTGTCGAACATTTCGGACAAACATTTTTACCAAACATGCTTAAGAAAGCGTCACTGCTTATGTGGAGCTTCCCCTGCATGCTAAGGAAAATGTTTGTCTAACATGTTTGCCGAACATGTTTGCCAGTTTTTATCAAACACAAACATGTTTGCCAAACATTTCCTTAAGAAAAACCCATTTTGGAAAACCTATTTTGGCGGTTTTCCTTAAGAAAAACCCATGACCACAGTGGTCGGAATACTCATTTTAGCCGGAAAAAAGTCTAGTTTTTGGAATTTTGGCTTCAAATTTTGTATTGGGGGGTTTTTGGGGTCGCTGATTACGAATATGAAATTATTTTTTACGTGAGGGGTCCCCCAACCCTCCCAAAAAATACTTTGAGCCTAAATTATTCAAAAATCATGACGTACGACTCATTATCGAACTTTTTAATGCCGCTGAATACGAATATGAAATCATTTTTTACGTGAGGGGTCCCCCAGTCCCCCCAAAAAATACTTTGAGCCTAAATTATTCAAAAATCATGACATACGACTCATTATCGAACTTTTTAAGGCCGCTGAATATGAAATCATGTTTTTAATGAGGGGTCCCCCAGTCCCCCCAAAAAATACTTTGAGCCTAAATTATTCAAAAATCATGACATACGACTCATTGTCGGACTTTTTAAGGCTGCTGATTACGAATATGAAATGATTTTTTACGTGAGGGGTCCCTCAGTCCCCCCACAAAATAATTCAAGCCCAAATTATTTTAGCCCGGACTTTTTAAGGCTGCTGATTACGAATATGAAATGATTTTTTACGTGAGGGGTCCCTCAGTCCCCCCACAAAATAATTCAAGCCCAAATTATTCAAAAATCATGACATACGACTTATTGTTAGAGTTTGTAAGGTGACTGATTACGAATATGAAATATTTTTTTTACATGATTAGTCCGCAAATCACTCCACAAAAAGGTTGGCAAAAGCGTTCAGGTATGAAAAAATTGGAAGACTCGTTTGCAAATAATGCTTATTATTCAAAGCAAGAGAATATCTGATATAGTAAATGGAAAAATATATTGCAATCAAGATGTAGAAATTAACTTTTATGAATATTACTTATGAAATGCATGGCAATGTTCTTATATTAAACATCAGACATCAATATAAAAGGGGCTGAAAAATGAGAAGGCGGCAAAGGGCGGCGAAAAAATCGGATCACATGTTCGACATATCAAGTATACTTTATGATAAAAATAAGTTCGGACCGAAACCTTTCGAAACTTTTTTTTTACGGCCTTAAAACGAAGATTACATCATTTTTTTGTTACAAAAAACGGTATTTTTTTGCTGACGGTTTTTGGGGTTTACCCTTGAATGAAAAAAATGTTCAATCATAAATAATTGAAGTAGAAGCACTTAAACATCGAAAAGAAAATACAACCACTCCCGATAAAATTTTTAGCTGAAATGAGAAATATTTAAAAATAATAAAAATGAACTCTGCGCTGGTGAAATGTAACAAAAGATTTCAATCGCCTAAGTTTAACGCCCCCTATCTGGCGTCCAATACACCCTAGGAGGGTAAAAAAATTATTTTTGGGATCGGTCATTAACCTATTTTCAAAATTTAGAAAAAAAAAATTATTTTTCCGACTTGCAGTTTCCGGACTTTTTTCCGGCTAAAATCTCCATTCCGACCACTGTGTGACGTTTTTAAGTGAATACTTTTTATGATGGACAATTAAGAAATTACGAAGGAAATAAAACAATCAAACACCAAACAGCCTGATTAATAATTTCTAAAATCACTCATAGCTAAGAAATTATTATTTTAAAAGAAACACGACCGAAAATAAAACTTGGAAGTCCAAAGACCATCCCATCAAAGAAAAATATAACCCTCATTCTCGTACATTGAGTATAAAAATTCACGTCTCAATTTACTAACCTCTTATTGTTTAACGAGATCTTAAAAGGTCTTTTGAATTAGCGAATCTTTTGAATAAACGATTCAAACAGAAAAAGCAATGTGGCATTAAGAGGAGACTTCACGGAATACCGGAAGGAATGGCTGTTTTGTCCGACACGCGATTTACAGGGGAAAAAGTGGGAAATTTTAGGTATCTAACGAACTCTTTTGACTTTTTCTTGTATTTTTGGTACAAGTTTCAACTTGTTCCAAGCAAACAAAAACTACGAAAACAAAATGGAAGTTTTTGACCCCAATCTCCTTTGAAATTATTTTCCCGCCTTGCATATACATTTCAGACAAGTTGAAATTTGCACTAAAAATTCAAGGATATAGCAGAGGAGTTCGTTATATACCTAAAGTTTGAATTTTTTCATGGTAAATCGAGTATTAGAGAAAACAGCCATTCCTTCAGGCATCCGTGAAGCCTCTTCTTACTGGTGAAATTATTAAAAACCAAATCGCTCCGGCATTTTGAGTGTCAATTTTTTCAAACTTCAGACATCATATTAGGAATCAGTCCGTAATGAAAGAATTACGGATTTTTCAAACCAGTGCATCATATATGAGGGAACAGGTTAATATCAAATTGATGGCCTTTCCAAAGCGTGTTTTCAAAGAATAGAAAAAGAAAATCAATGAAATGCAATCGACTCCCTTTGTCTATGGCAAAACCTCAAATTTCAAAACCTCTAAACCCATTTTAGAGGATATGAAATTTGAGGTTTTGAAAACGGCATATTTTTCATGAGTTAGAGATTAGTATGTTAGAGATATGAAAGTATAAGTTATAGAGGTATGAGTATAAATTAGACGTTAGTAAGTTAGAGATTACGAAAAATATGCCGCTTTTAAATCCTCAAATTTCATATCCTCTAAAATCCATATTAGAGTTTTGAAATTTGATGTTTTGCATAGCCCCCCTCAAAGGGAAAGAAACAATCAATAAAATAATTTTTTTTAAATTCATGAAAAGCGTTTCTGTTTTTTCGAATATTTATATACATATTATATATAAATATTCCAAAAAATTTTCTCTTTTTTCCTCTTTCTTTTCTCTTTTTTTTGGATATTTATATACATCATATATAAATATTCCATAAAACAGAAACGCTTTTTATCTTCAATTATTGCAATCATTAAACGCTGCTTATCTTAAAAATAAAATCATTAAAATTAACCAGCCTAACGCATTTAGTTCCTTGCTAAAAGCCAAAACGAGCCCAAAGGATTTTTCGTATGAAATGAAAAAGATCAAAGAACCATGAAAACAGTTTCGCTAGCTTTAATTTCCTTTCCCGCTAGGAAAACTACTTAGTTTTCCGCGACCTCCGCCCAACACCTCAATTTTATGAAAAGAAAATAGTTGGGGAAAATTTTAAAAACGGTCGGATTTTAAATTAAGAAATGAATTTGATGGTTAAGTTGCTATTAGATTTACGATTCGTCTGCCTGCCTAAAACGACTCCAGTACACATTCATTATCCCTTCTCTTCCGCCATAAGCAAAAGGCTCCCAGCTTTCACACCCCACATGAAATTTACGATCCCTTCACTTAGGAAAACAAAAACTTCGGAAACCGTCGTTCATTTTCTTTAAAACATGGATTTCCCAACTTTACTTTCAAAATATTTGCCTTTTATTAAGTTAGCTCTGCAGATTTTAGAATTCCTAACTGTTTATTTACATGACATCCGGGGGATAGCTTAAAGGCCGTTCGGCGAAGCCGATCCTTACAGCACACCAAAATGGAGAAGGACAAAATTTCGATTTTGGAATACGAAAATTCTGCCGCTGTAAGGAGCCTAACTCCGTTTTGTAAACAACTCGAATAGAACCATTGTCGACAAAAGCTAAACATCAGAAAGTAGATTGTTTACTAAATGGAGTTACGCTGAAGTCGCTTACAGCGGCAGAATTTTACGATTTTTAAATGCCGTAGCAGTGGGCTACTTTTTACACTTTTTGATGGTTTTTCCACGAAACCTAACCTAACCTAACCTTTTTACCTAACCTAACCTAACCTAACCTAACCTAACCTAACCTAACCTAACCTAACCTAACCTAACCTAACCTAACCTAACCTTTTTTTTTTTTTTTTTTTTTTTGTGTCAAGGTGGAAAAATCCGTTATGGACAACGCAGGATTTTCTCTGCGGTAGTGTCAGACTCGCACTGACTAAAAAACCACCTCTGTTTGCTGAACCGTCCCCGGAACCGCTGGTAGCATTACTTCAGGAACCTAACCTAACCTAACCTAACCTAACCTAACCTAACGTAACCTAACCATCCTAACCTAACCTACAATTCTTTTTGCATATCGGCTAATCCCATTAACAATGCTTCATAATGACAATAACGTTCTGGAAGTCACAGTCATGAAACCTAACCTGCAAAAATAAAAATTTAACCGTTAGCATTTCAAATCTTTTCCTCTGTAGTACCAATAAAAAAGACACACTTTTATAACTATTTCTTATTCATTTATAACTCCGTTATATCGAGGTTTTCCTTTATAAATACATATGCTTAAATCCCGCAATATAAAATTTACCTCAATTGCTTCTTTTTTTTTCCTATAGTTTCGCATATATTCTCCAGGGTTCCGAAGCCGGCAAAAATTAAAAGGCGCCGGCGCCAGCGCCGGCACCAAAAATTTCAAAAAATAAAATCGGCGCCGGGGAAAATTTTTAATTTATTTTATTTTGCAAAAAAAAGCAAGAAAGCGTCGCTCGCAGGATTCCCAAAAAGTTCATAAAGTACGTTTTTGGCCATTGCATGTTCTGCTTCTTGCTTGGACCTTTCCGTTCCTAAAGCTGAATTTAAAAAAAGAAAAGATTAAAATCAATCAGTTTAAAAAAAATTACGTTTTGCACTTTAAAAAATTTATTTATTTCTTAAGAGCAAAAGCTGAAAGGAAAGACTTTAAAATTTAATTATTGAGATAAACATTTTAAAAATCAAAAATTATGAATCAGTGAATACCGAGTATTGAACTAATTCCCTATCCGGAACAAAATTTTTTACTGTGTAATTAACCTTAAGTAAAAAAAAAAATATAAGTTTTCCATTTTAAATGTCAATAAAATCTTCCAAAATTGCTTAATTTTTACCGGCTTCGGACCCCTGAGAAAGAAAATTGAACAGAAAGAGGTTATGTTAAAAAAATTAATCAAATTCTAAAAATTTAAAAATTATTTTTTAAAAAAGTTTTGAAGCGCCAGCGCCAGCAGTGATTTTTACCGGCCGCGGCCGGCGTCGGCGCCAGCGCAAGCTCCGGCTTCGGAACCCTGATATTCTCGCATATACAATTTTTTACTTTCAATTCCATTCTTTTTAGTCCCACCGATTGAAGCATGTGAATTAAAATTTTTTCCCTCCTCTGATGTTGACGGACAATTCTCATCATCCATCTACTCCAAATTTTAAATTTTCTAATTTAATGGTTTCCTACCCGCCCTACTACGGTATTTTTGATATTTTTCACAATTTTAATTTTTAACGGAGAACTTCGTTACTCCGGACTAGCAGGCGTAAGTGTGTAAGAATTGTTTTACGCACTTACGGGGGGTTGAGGCGTAAATGTGTAAGAATTGTTTTACGCACTTACGGGGGGTTGAGGCGTAAATGTGTAAGAATTTTTTACAGATTTATGGGGAGGTGAGGCATAAATGTGTAAGATTTTTTTACACTCTTATGGGGCATTGAGGCGTGAAAGAATTTTTGAGGTTTGATGATTTAGACGAAGTTCTTCGCAACCCTTACGGTTATAGTTCCACTATAACTACCTGCATGTTTTTTTTAAATTTTTTTATCATAAAAAAATCATGAAAATGTATAAAAAAGTAACCCCCTACTACGGTATTTTTTATATTTCACGATTTTGATTTTATTTTTATTTTTTTATTTTTTTTATCATGAAAAAAAATCATCAAAATGTATAAAAAAAAGTAACCCCTTACTACGGTATATTTGATGTTTCACGATTTCGATTTTTTTTTTATTTATTTTTTGTCCTAAAAAAATTATCAAAAAGTATAAAAAAGTATCCCCCTACCACGGTATTTTTGATATTTCACAATTTTTATTTTTTTATTTATTTTTTATCACCAAAAAAATCATCAAAAAGTATAAGAAAGTAACCCCCTGCTCCGGTATTTTTGGTATTTCACGATTTTGATTTTTTTATTTATTTTTTTTTGTCATAAAAAAAATCATCAAAAAGTATAAAAAAGTAACCCCTACTACGTTATTTTTTATACTTCACCATTTTGATTTTTTTATTTTGATTTTGATTTTTTTTTTTATCATGAAAGGGTGCAAATTCACTATGGAATGTTTGGCAAACATGTTGGTACAAGTTGGACCAATATGTTGTTCCAACTTGTTGTACCAACTTGTTGGTGAAGAATTGAATTTCGGCGTATGAGTAATTCTGCAACAGTCGATTCGTCCGTTTTGTCAAACATTTTGGTACAAGGTGGTACCACAAGTTGGTAAAACATATTCGTCCAACTTAATTGTACCAACATGTTGATCCAACATTCCATAGTGAATTTGCACCCAAAAAAAATAGAATCATCAAAATGTATAAAAAAAAAATAACCCCTTACTACGGAATTTTTGATGTTTCACGATTTTTATTTTTTTATCGTCAAAAAAATCAGCAAAAAGTATGAAAAAGTAACCCCCTACTACGGTGTTTTTGCTATTTGTCTTGTTGGAGTTTTAAAAAAAAGGTTCCTGCTGCTTTGATTTCTTCCCATTTAAAATTATCTCCACCGATCGCGCCTATACATTCAGATCCCAGACCTATTTGATTTTTCTCCGTTTTATCGTGAACAATGGATGTTGGTCATTTCCCACGAGGGCACTCACTTCACTCTCGACAACATGTAATGTGGATCGTGCTGCCCCAAGTGTTTACGAATGGAATTACTTTTCAAGTACTTTGTATAATTTTAATCCGTTTTCGATTGCGTTTTCTAAACAGAATAAAAAAAAACCGACGTTTTTTTATTTTATATTTTATTTTCAATGCTTATTGCTCATATCATTCCGCCCCCCCCCCCTCCCCACCTTTTTTTTTTTTAATTTTGAATAAAAGCAAAAACGGAAATAAATCCCTTTTCGAAATCAAATTATTGTGGAAAGTAATATCGAATTCTCAAAATGTTTCAAAAGCATTTGGGCTTATGAAAAGTACAAGCGAAGGGCTTCGTCCTTTTCTCCCCTCTCGCGTTAGTGACCCAAGTTGAGAAGTCCAAATTACATTTCCGATATTAGAGAACGGAATCGTCCAAGGGAACTCGAATTAATATCTTCCGAATGAAGTGGTTCATTTGAATATTCTTGACTGATAAAAACTTTTCACATTACATGGTTAATTCCTGAAGCCTTGAAATTTTCCGCCAAAAAAAAAAAAACTTTTTTTTTTCGGGGGCGGTATTTTCCTTTCAGCCCCGGATTTTCGGAAAAGTTCATTCAAATTTAAACGAGCTTTTAAACTTCTCCGGATGTCGGGGGAGTGAGAGAGAGAGAAAAATGATGAATTCGATTTTCCCGCGTTCAGTTCATCCTCAGGTATGCCTATAATCGTAACAACCTCAATGGAAAGTTAGTTATGTTGGAAAAACCAAAGTATCCGATCCGTTTGAAAAGCTTCGGATCCCTTTTTACTAGTTGGGGAAATCGGTCCCTGAACGATCGTTTTCCCTCCTTCCCTTTTTCGATTTATGACCGCGCAATAAACATTCCAAGCCCTTATACTTAAGATGAGTATAACTGTTCTTTATGCGGGGAATGGGGTTTGGTTTGCATCTTTATGGAATCAATTTGCGAGGTCAAATATTGAAAGTATCTCATTTGTCTTTTAGCGGAATCATTTCAAATGCAGACGGTCAGTACTATCGAAGGTTTTTTTTTTTCTCTTCTTTTTATCGTTTTCGGAATTCGGTTTCTGGGTTGTTTTATCTGCCTTTTTTCTTTTATTATTTTCATTTTTATTTTTTATCTGGAGGAATTTTTGATTTGGCAAAAATTTTAAAAATCTCCTAAGATCTTTGCTGGAGTAAGAGCGGGGTCACTCTAAGATATACCTGTGTGTGTGCTCACAAGTATTGCGAGAGTTGTATGCCCATATAACTTGATATTAATTTAATTATTACTTAAACTTAACACCATTAGATATCCGCAGGATATCGGATATCTAATGATGTTAAACTTTTGACTCTGTGTTAAACTTTTTTTAAATTTCAATGCGTTCGAGTTCCTCTTCGGTTTTCAATTGAAATCTTCCTAAGAAGAACGTCAAGAGCTTTAAGCCAATTCCTTAATTTTCCGTCATCCGGGCATGTCCAGGAAATGTCCTGTCGTAGAACAGAATACCATGGGCTTTAACAAATTCCTGCCTTTGTGCATCGAATATGTGCGAGTTGAAACTTATAATTCGACGGCTTTTCAGGGTAAAAATATGTGTCATCAGCCACAGTAGTGCAAGAGTTCTTTCTTCTATCGGCCAGTACCTCTTGTGCTGACTCAATGGTGTGCTTTTCTATAATTTCTTCCCTTGTGATACTATTAAGTCCCTGGTGTAAAGGGTCAAACTTAGCGATTAAGGCCTCTCGGGCTTTTCTTATAGCCTTCCCGACTTTTCTTCTGCCAAGACCAAAAAATCTTCCTAAGACGGAATACAAAAGTTTGATTTTTAATTTCGTCAGCAATAACCCTAGGGAGCATCTGGAAGAACGATCTTTTGTATTTCTAATATTATTTTTTATGGTTTCATGCACAATCTCAAACTGTTCTTTATTAATTCCTGTCAAATTGATGCAGCAATCTTTTTTACTATCGGAAATTCTGCGTAGAATTACAAAATATGATTACGAGTATGAAGTCCAAAATCACTTTAAGTGTACGGTTTTTAAGCTAAATGGGAAAAAAGTTTTAAGAATTTCAGTATTTAAAAAAGCCTAAAGCTCAAAAACGGTGCACTTAAAGTGATTTTGGACGTCATATTTTGTAATCTATGCAGAATTTCCGATAGGAAGCGATACTTTTTTCAGAAAAAAAAAAAGAAGAAATCTTATTTTTTGCCCTTAAATGGGCTTTTGATGGGCATTTGAAAACCTTCAAGGCCATTGCAGCACAGCCTGCAAATCTATACCTACATACTTATCGTTCCTGAAAATTTAATCGAAATCTGTCGTGTAGCCCAAGAAAAATTGCGTTATAAAATTTTATAACTCTATAACGTTTTGGCCAAATATAAAATTTTATAACTATTTATG
Source organism: Liposcelis bostrychophila (assembly GCA_037577465.1). Classification (NCBI taxonomy): domain Eukaryota; kingdom Metazoa; phylum Arthropoda; class Insecta; order Psocodea; family Liposcelididae; genus Liposcelis; species Liposcelis bostrychophila. The sequence goes on from CM075209.1 coordinate 10,900,026, forward strand.
AATTTTTATAATTAAAATTTTTAACTGAGCAAGAAATTCATTTTATGTTTGAATTGCACTATATTTAGCATATGGGGACTTTATAGGTTCTTTTTTAAACATTTTTCATGAGAGAAACAATTTTTAAAAAGAGTAACAATTTTTTGGAAAAGAACCCGAACCTTACCAGCCGCCTTTATTTACTACACCACTTTCCAGCTTTAAAAAGCGGCAATATGGTTCTTGAGCTTACCAATTATTTTGACTTATAATATTTTCCAGATTTTTCCGAATTTTCGGTTTATTTCTTGTATTTGTAATTTGATAAAGGTTCAAAAATAATAGAAAAACAGAAATAGAAAAATTTGGGAAGCGTTAGAAGAAAATAAAAAAAACTTAAAAGAAAACTGAAAATCATTTTTATTATAAAATTTTACAACAAATTATAAATAGATGTATTTTTTGGCGGGTTATAAAATTGTATAACGAAGTTTAAGTTTTTATTAACTCAATTTTATAACACATTTTTTCTTGGGAGGGGCTCCGTAAGTGTTGGGCATCGCTTTTCCTTAGCGTTTTAATATATAAGATTTTCTTAAAGCCATCTATGTATATGGTTAGAAATACTCGAAAGTATTGCATAATTAAAGCCAATATATGTGTCGTTTCTTCCTTGACAAAATAAAAAGATTTATTTTCCTAATAGCGTGCTTTGTTGTATTGGAGGAAAATGCAAAGTGTCTGTCCTATTAAAAAAAAAAAAAAAAATAAAAAGGTTTAGAAAGATTTGTCATAAATTACTGGTCACCTCCGTAGATACATAATCTGGAGATAAATCTGTATGCAGTAATTCTATCTAGTGTATTCCGACAAAAACGAATTTTCAACATCCATATTTATATAGTTTAAAATGTAAAAGTCACACTTTTCAGACGGTCACACTTCCCTACCTTTACCTTTGTGACACTTAAATGATTTCATAACTTCACTCATGAAATACAAATACTGCTCCTCTAAATTCTTAAATTTTTTTCCGATTGCCTGTAACATGAGCGAGAGCGTTTTTCTCTCGACTGCAAGACAGAAAAAAGTAGAAGAAAAAAAAAGAAGTCTTTTAAATTTTTTTTTTCTTCTCTTTTGACGCAAAATTCATAGCTGCAATACTTAATAGCTTGAATGAAAAACGTTTCAGGAGCCTTAGGGCCAACCATAATAATGATAATACCACTTTTTTTTTATTGGTATGCTTGGCTCGGGGCTTGCACAAGATTTTTTTTTTTTTTTTGAGCTTTTTATACGGGAAAAATGAAAAATTCTTTAACCCGGAATTATATTCCACCCTCCTTATTGATTGACCGACTGTCCTGGGCTATAATAAAAAAAAATTACAAGAAAGATCCGGATTTCGTACCGAAATACATCTCTTGAACTGTAAGAGATTTAGAAAAAACGAAAATAGAACGAACAGAGATAAATGGCAACAGATTATCTATTGATCTACTTTTCACATCCTATCCGATAACAAATTCGAAACTAGAATTTAAAGGGGCTAATGCTGAAACTCTGTAGTAATTGAAAAAAACTAATAAGGGAAAAAAAAGGTGATGCATTCTTTTTTTTTTTTTAAAGCCTCAGATTTTTTTTTTTTTAATCTTGGAAATTTTGAGCTTGATTTATTTTTCTTTTCTGGGATTGGTTTTTTCCCCCCTTTCCTTTTTTCAGTGTTCGACGATTGATAAAACATGGTCGATAAATGAATAAAGAGAGAGTGAGAGAGAAAGGAAAAAAAAAAAAGTAAAAAAGAGGATGAGAGATAAGCCCCGACTGCAGCGCTCATTAATTGATGATTAATTAACGCATTAGTGCCACCTGGTGGCCAAAGGGCGAACCTCCTTTGATCTCTAATTGAGGCGTCCCTTTTACCTTACCCATCTGCCATGCATCTGTCTGACTTTTTTATTTTTTAAAATCCTGTTTCAAACATTTTCAATATCTGCATCTCTTGATTTATTTATATCGTTTCCTCGTTCCGTTTCAATTAATTCGGGGCATGAGTGTCCGAACGTTGAGGCAGGGTTGCAGAAAAAAATTAAAAAAAAAAATTAAAAAAAAAAAAAAAAATTTTAATGGCCGTATCGTAAAATACTGAAAAAAAAAATTACAAGCAATTATACAGCGAATCGAAAATATGTAGTCAACTTTATGTATATTTCATACTGGAAATGAGTGAAATCAGCATGAAAGTTTCAGCATCGTCGCTTTTGAAATTTAATAACTTGTCAGGTATTTATCGAACGAATAATTAAGATAATTTGCCGTTGGGAGCAATAATCGCTGCTTTTAATTTTTTTTTGAAAAAAAAAAAAAAAAAAAAAAAAAAAAAAAAAAAAAAAAAAGTAAAAAAGAGGATGAGAGATAAGCCCCGACTGCAGCGCTCATTAATTGATGATTAATTAACGCATTAGTGCCACCTGGTGGCCAAAGGGCGAACCTCCTTTGATCTCTAATTGAGGCGTCCCTTTTACCTTACCCATCTGCCATGCATCTGTCTGACTTTTTTATTTTTTAAAATCCTGTTTCAAACATTTTCAATATCTGCATCTCTTGATTTATTTATATCGTTTCCTCGTTCCGTTTCAATTAATTCGGGGCATGAGTGTCCGAACGTTGAGGCAGGGTTGCAGAAAAAAATTAAAAAAAAAAAAATTAAAAAAAAAATTTAATGTCCGTATCGTAAAATACTGAAAAAAAAATTACAAGCAATTATACAGCGAATCGAAAATATGTAGTCAACTTTATGTATATTTCATACTGGAAATGAGTGAAATCAGCATGAAAGTTTCAGCATCGTCGCTTTTGAAATTTAATAACTTGTCAGGTATTTATCGAACGAATAATTAAGATAATTTGCCGTTGGGAGCAATAATCGCTGCTTTTAATTTTTTTTTGAAAAAAAAAAAAAAAAAAAAAAAAAAAAAAAAAAAAAAAAGAAGTTTGTACTAATGGTTGTTGGTAATAGCACCGAAAATATAGTTTTTTTTTCTCAGTGTCACGCCGAATCCGCTTTTGAGTTGGCAAATTAAGTTTTATTTGAATCTTTTTACAGGCGCAATTTTTTAATTTTGCTTTTACTTTACTTGATATTGACTAAGCAATGTGAAAAAGTCGAAAACGTTTGGCAGTAATAGGAACATGGTAAAAATTCCGATTGGTTAGAAACAAAATTTGAAGTAAAACCGAAAATTAAAGGTAGCATTACAGAAATTGCAGAAACCAGTTTCTTCAAATAAAATTTTAAATTATTTGCTTAAATAAATAAAAAACATTTTTTACTATTAAATCAATTCATAAGATGTCATTAAACCCTTCAACTTTCCTAATACTTTTGTACTGTATACGCAGGATCGAATTTTCAAAAAATATATTGGCCATATTAAATCCGCCATCTTGAATTTTAAAAAGCCGTTATCAGATTCGAAATCAGCGACCCCAAAAACCCCTTAATACCTACTTTTGTGCACTCAAGATAAAATTTTCAAAATTATGTCCGCCATATTGGATCCGCCATCTTGAATTTTAAAAAAACTGTTATCAGATTCGAAATCAGCCACCCCAAAAATCCTTTAATACATACTTTTGTGCACTCAGGGTAAAATTTCCAAAATTATGTCCGCTTCTTGAATTTTAAATCTAACTCTTAATCTTAATTTTAATCTTGGATCCGCCATCTTGAATTTTAAAAAACCGTTGTCAGATTCGAAATCAGTGACCCCAAAAACCCCTCAATACATACTTTTGTGCACTCAGGGTAAAATTTCCAAAATTATGTCCGCCATATTGGATCCGCCATTTTGAATTTTAAAAAACCGTTGTCAGATTCGAAATCAGCGACCCCGAAAACCCCCAGACACCAACTTTTAGCCTTCAGCGATCAAAGCTGAGTTTTGGCCACGTAAAATCTGATTCTGGATACTGTGGACAGGTTGTTTCTTGACAAAGATATTTTTAAGAAAATTTCTTGTCTCTAGACATTTTTGTTTTTGCATTAGCCATTTTTTTTTTTCTGAGTGCATGTTAAAACGTAAGGAATTTATCCCCGGAAATTAGCCCAAGAAATGCTGAGGAAAAAAATCCTTATTTCAGTTTGAAAGGAAACTCAATTTTTCGTTTTTCTTATTTTGAAAATCTGAAGAAAGAATCGTAGTAGTGCGCCTTTGGGAGAGGGGGGGGAGGCGGAGGGAGGGGGGGGGGATTCTTACACTATTTATTCCGAGTCAATGACCTTTTTCAAAGTATCCCTAACATTATATTTCCTGTTTTTCTAAGTTTAAAGAGAAGCTTCAACTCTTAATATTCTATTGTGGAATCCCTTGTAGGGTGTACTAATGAGGCCGCTTTAGCATTGGTTCGTCTTTTTATGTAACCTCCAACACTTTGAATGAACCGGAAAACTTATTTTTCTTTGCTATTTAAATTTTTTTCTTGTAGAGATACAATGATAATAAAGCTTATTTGAACTTTATTCACACATTTTTTGAAATTAAACCAAGGGGTTTGCTCCGCTGAAGGAATGGTTCTCTACCATTTTTTCTAATCCATTTTTCCTAAAATATTTTTTTTTTTTTTAATTTATTTTTTCTAAAAATTTTTTTCCTAATTTAATTATTTCTAAAAAATTCTAAAGCTTCTTAAAATTCAATTACTTTCTCAAATTGTTTTTATATTCTTTACAATCTTCACCAGTTTTCAACTTAAAATATTTATAAAATTTTATTTTATATTCTTTTTATTTATTTACTAGTGGTCACCCGTCGATAAATCGACGGTAAACAATAGAATTTTTTACATTCAGTTGCATGAATTATTTGTTTTGACCAATATTGCGATTTTGCCTCCTAATTCTTTGAATTTTGAATTTTTCTGGGATTTAAGTGCATTTTATGGAGCCTTCAGTCTAAACCCCAAACCGTGTGATCTTGATATCTTTCTAGAATTTTATCAAATTATGTAAGCTCCGCTTCTAAACTTTCGAACTCGAACCCGCGGAAGTATTTTTTTGATTTTCCTGGGCAATAAGCCTAAACTTTTCAGTTTTCTTTTGTTTTTCCTGAAGCCTGCATTGACGTTAGAAGTAGGAGAAAAACGCTCAATGACTCTTTATCCCATCCAAAAGTTAACTTTCCGTCATGGCCAAAAATTAATATAAAAATATAAATTTTCCGATTTTCCTGGAAAACTGGACTTTCCCGAAACCTGAATTTATTTTTCTGATCTTCTAGTCGAATTGAGACGACAGAATTATAGGTCGCTTAATATTTTATCTCACCTAGAAGTATAGGTTAACACGCCAGAACAGAGAAAAATAAATAAAAAATGCGCGGTTTTTCCGATTTCCCGGAAACCTGGGACATTTTCGAAAGCTGTATTTATTCCCTTGATTTTTTTTTTCGCGATTTTAGACATCAGAAACACTATTCGCTTTTCATTTTGTGTCATTTAGATTTGTTTTTAGACGTTCCTATGTATAAAAATGTAATAGAAAAACTACGATTTTTCCGATTTTCCAGACGGAAAACTTTTTTCTGATACATGAAAGCATTTTTAGTAAATCCAGCCTAAAATTAGCTTCAAAAATGTATTTTTAATCGACCATCCAGAAATTTTCTATCTCATCCAGAAATTGGTTTTCGGACGCGGAAAGAAAAATTTTTATGAAAAAAATACAGTTTTTCCGATTTTCCGAACGAAAACAAATTTTCCGAAAATTGAAAGTATTTTTGGTAAACCCGGCATATAATTGGCTTCAAAATTTGTTTCTACTTGGCCTTGTAGCTCATCGGGAAGATGGTTTCCGGACGCGGGGTCTATGGAAAATGTCCTAATGGCAATAGGTCATAATCCACAATTTAATACCACTAAAATAGGAAAATGACCTAATTTATTAATAGGTCTTATTCCGGATTTATTTATACAAAAATAAAATATTTATTCTGAATATGATCTAATCATAATTTAGGGAGACACAATCCTGAATAAGACCTAATCAAAAAAAAATCGAGATTAAAATAAAGTTTTCTTTATAATTTTACGTAAAATATCACATGTGTTACAAATATCACAACAATTTCTGGAAATGTTTTCCAGTAGTCAATCTTTAAATCATTTTCAATTTACACTGGTCTACAAGGGTTTTGTACCAGAATTAAAATTCGGTTTTTTATACGTAATTTGGGTCGCTGAAACCGAATTTAACCACCATTTTGCACATTTTTTTTCCTTTGAATAGGTAAAACTAATACCTATTCACAGAAAAAAATGTGATGTGATGGAGCAAAATGGTGGTTTAATTCGGTTTCAAAAACCCTTGTAGACCAGTGTAAATTGAAAATGATTTAAAGATTGACTACTGGAAAACCATTTCCAGAAATTGTTGTGATATTTGTAACACGTGATATTTTATGTAAAATTATAAAGAAAACTTTATTTTAATCTCGATTTTTTTTTGATTAGGTCTTATTCAGGATTGTGTCTCCCTAAATTATGATTAGATCATATTCAGAATAAATATTTTATTTTTGTATAAATACATCCGGAATAAGACCTATTAATAAATTAGGTCATTTTCCTATTTTAGTGGTATTAAATTGTGGATTATGACCTATTGCCATTAGGACATTTTCCATAGACCCCGGACGCGGACAGAGAAAATTACTCAAGAAAAAATGACATATTCTGATTTTCCAAAGAAGGAAAATTTTTCCGAGAAACGAAAATATTTTTAAAACATCTAGCTCGAAATTAGCTTCAAAATTTGTTTTTACTCGACCTTCTAGCTCATGAAGAACTTGGTTTTCGGACGCGGACAGAGAAAATTTCATGGAAAAATAAGATTTTTCCGATTTTCCGGACAAAAAAAAAATTTCCGAAACATGAAAGTATTTTTAGTGAACGCAGCATATAATTAGCCTCAAAATTTGTTTTTACTCGACTTTCTAGCTCAATGGGAAGATGGTTTCCGGGCGCGGACAGAGAAAATTACTCCAAAAAAGTGACGTATTCTGATTTTCCGAAGAAGGAAAAATTATCCGGAAAACGAAAATATTTTTAAAAAATCTAGCTCGAAATTATCTTTAAAATGGGTTTTTACACGACTCTCTAGCTCAAGTGGAAGTCGGTTTTTCGAAAATGGACAGAGGACAACTGACGTTTATATATATAGATTTTTTTTTTAAATATTTTTTTAAATGGGCAATTTATAAAAAAAATCGAATTTAAACATTTTTTGTAAAAACAGGAAAAAACAATTATTAGGAAGAAGTTAATGAGGAAGAACGGTTTTTTTGATAAACTTTTTTAGGGAAAACTAAAACTAATTAGGAAGAAAAAAAAATTAGGAAAAAATTTTTTTTAGGAAAAATGGATTAGGAAAAAAATAATTAGGGAAACGGTTTTTTAATAAAACTATTTTAGGAAACATTAATTAGGAAGAAAAAAATTAGGAAAAATATTTTTTTAGGGCAAATAAATTAGGAAGAAACTTATTTCTGAAAAATGGGCTAAAAAAAATTATTAGGAAAAACGGTTTTTTTAAAAAACTTTTTTAGGAAAAATTAATTAGGAGAAACAATTTTTTTTAGGAAAAATGCATTTGGAAAAAATAAATGAGGAAAAACGGTTCATTTAAAAAAATTCGGAAAAATTAATAAGGGAGAAAAATTTGGGAAACATTTTTTTTTTTGGAAAAATGGATTAGGAAGAAATTAATTAAGGACGGTCACTCTTCCCTACCTTTACCTTAGGAAAAATAGGTTTTTTTTAAACTTTTTGAGGAAAATATATTAGGAGGAAAAAAACTTTTTAGGAAAAATGCATTTGGAAAAAACTAATTAAGAAAAACGGTTATTTTAAAAAAAAAAAAATTTAGGAAAAACGGTTTTTCTTTAAAAATTCTTTAGGAAAAATAATTAGGAAGAACAAATTTTGGAAAAAATAATTTTTTGGAAAAATAGATTAGAAAAAAGATTTTCTAGGAAAATGGATTTGGAAAAATGTCGTGAACGGAAGAGGTTATCGAGCCATACGAACCTTCGGATCTTTATTCGAAAAGCGTCGATCCTACTTTCCTAAGACCTTCACTTTGCTGTGCATTCCATTTATCCACCTGCCTACAGAAGGAGAAAAAAAAATCATAAAAACAGCTTTTGTAACTATTCGCGATCCTCGCTTAATTATAATCAAATATGCAACTTTCGGGAGGAAAGAAAAAAAAAGGCAAAAAAAATTAACATTTCGACCCAGTCTACGGGGTTTTTTAATTAAAAGAAACTTTAATATATCTAATGCCATTCCTAAGAGATAAAAGCATTTTGGCCGTAGCATATTTTTTTCCCCTCTTCCTTTCACTCTCACTTTTTTTTCCCTTTTTTTTTTTCTCCCGCAAAAAATTTAAGTTTCCAATGAAAACGATCAAAGTGAACAGTTTTAAAATATGCCAAAAAGACAAAACGTGTTTAAAAAGTTTATCTCGCGAGTTTTAAGTGCTTTTAATTCGTCTACTCGTTAAAATGTTTCCTGAAACAAAAAACCATCCGGGGAGGTGGGATTCCCTTATATTTGTATTATGCAAAAGCAAGCTTTTCTTCTTTTGCAGATCTTTTAAAAAAGGATAAATGTCTTAAAACAGGAAAACATTAGAACATCGTCGCATCGTTGCTGATGCATTTAGAAAAAAAAAAGGCAAACTTTTTGTGGGGCCCTGACAGAACACCGACTTTTCAAAACCCCGAAAGGCGTTTTCGGGGTTTTGAGAGTCGGCGTTAATCAAAAATGGTAATCGCATTTTATATTGGTTTTCAAAACCCCGATCTACCAAAAACCCGAATCGAGTTTCGGGGTTTTGATAAATCGGGGTTGAGATAAATGGGTATTTTCCCCATTTTCTTTTCCTTTTCTAAACCCCGAAATGATTTCGGGGTTTAGAAAAGTCGGGGATTTTAAAAGTCGGGGGTTTTAAAAGTCGGAGATTTTAAAAGTCGGGGATTTAAAAATAATCAAATTTTTAAAAAAAATGAAAGGTATGGTTATTATTTCAAAAATATTTAAGGTATAAGTTATTATTTCACGGTAACTCACGCTTTTTTTAAAAACAGATGTAAAATGTAGAACAAAATTCTTGCATCTTAGTATTTCAGGCTGTGTGATTTCTTCATTTTTTTTTCGTATTAAAAACTTAATATTTTTATAATAAAACAAGTTTAGGGAACTAGGCTTTAACATAATACTCGAAAATAATCAATCACTTAAAATAAGTTTCCTAACAAAGCCTCATTAGCAGTTTTTTCCGAAATTTTAGTATAATAATATTTTTGTTCATGACCGCCGTGAATGCCCCGATTTAAAGGAAAACAACTAAGTCGCAGAGCAAAGCTCTGCAAATGGCACAAAAAAGTGGCATTGGCTCTTCGTCCTCGTAAAATCTTTGTGTGCTTAAAAAGGTTTCCATGCAATTAAAACAGCATAGTCTGTGGTAACAAGGGACAGCCATTCTCGTGGCAGCGTTTTCTCCGCAGTAGGCGCACTCTAAATCTCGCTCGGTGCTGGGTCGGACTGCTTCTTATTTTCAAGGCATAATTTTATTTCGTTCTTTGCCATGAATGTCTTGTTGTGGTAACCTTTCCCCAGGAAGCAACCGAAACGGTTTTTTCGTCCAAGCTGGCTCTGACACTCTGGCTTCCATATCTTCAGCGTTTTCCACTTCCGGAAATTCCTCATCGATGTCCTCTTCAGAAAATTCTTCAGCAACCCCTTTCTTGATTTCCTCCAGCTCTTCAAGTGTTAGATAATTATTACTGACAATGATTCTTTTTCTATCGCGAACCTGCTGCAATGAGAGCTGAGACTGAGGATAAATTTTACGCCATTCAGCTAGCAATTTTTGACCGTAATGATTCCTTTCAGTTTCTAGTTTGGTAGCTCGAAAATATGCCTTCATTGCATCTTTATTATGCTGCCGCAACCATTTGAATCTATTACCAACTTTGACAGGTCCAATATCATCGATTTCCTCGTCTGCGTCATTTCTGGCTTCATCACCATTCGTCGCTTGAGAATTAAGCTCAACGTTTTCTGAGGGCTGTCCGTTTTCAACGGTCTGAGCATCCTGCAGATCATCCTGCTGATCATCCAAATCTGAAAACATAAAATGACGTGAAATATTACATTGGCTTATTATTTTTCAACCTTGGTTTAAGTTACCTGTATCTAAAACAGCTAATTCTACTTCTTCTTCTGCAGCTAATTCTACTTCGAGAATATTTGTCTGTCGGCAATGATGACTTGCAAATTTTAGGAACTGAAGAACTGTGTACCGTCCAGAATCCAGTTTTTCCGTTGCATGCTTTATTGCTGAATCATGCAGAATATATTTTTTTTTCCTCGGCCAATTTAATCGGATTCCTCGTTCAACGCGATGAAAATCCCGTACGCTGGAAAGTGCTATTTGTTGTAATTTTGCTAGAAATTCCCAAGCATTAGGATGTGGATGTCCCATGCAATCTATTAAAAGTCGGTGAAAGTTTTCTTGAACGTTATTAGTACGTCTAACCTGACGATACACGCTGAAACACTCTGGAGTAACTTGCTGCATCCAGTACCGGTCGAAATACCTAGAATGTGAAAATTCCGTATAAGTTTGTTTACTTCTATATCGTTTCATTTCAAGTAACATTTCACGTACTCTAAAATGGACTTCGATTCTTCCAGTTCTCCCACTCGCGTCAAGTAAGTCTTAATGTCTTCGAAGCCTAAAGGTATTTTTTCAGGAGGCAGTAATGCTAATGCAACGAGCATAAGCATACCTTTTCTAAAGGATTCGTTTTCTTGATATAAAACTTGTAACCCCTTTCTTTTTATATTACGTAGAATCGCCTGGAATTAAATAAATAAATAAATATTCATTACTTTCAGTCAGTCCCTAAATCAATCGCTGTGAACCAACCTGTGAATAATGAAAATGACATCCAAGATGAATAGCTTCCGGAAAAACGTCTCGAATACCATTATGCAATGCTCTTTCATAATCACTGATACAACATTTTGCAGAAATGGAGAATCGTTCCTTCAGGTATCGCAGTAAACGTGTGTAGCTTTCAGCTGTTCTATCCGCCATAACAGCAAATACCACGGGAAATGCCTGAAAGCAGAAAAGTAAAACTCTTACAAATTTTTAAACACGATAATAAGCGATTTACCTACATGATCGTATGCGACGCTCATAATTGTAAATAACTGATGCGAATGAGGCACAAGCGGCAGCACTTTATACGTTGCATCAGAGTGCATTTCATCAGAATCTTCCAGTAGTTGCAGAAGTTGCGGAATTACAAAAATTAAAATTTTGCCATCTAAAATGGTTTCCAAAAAATTCTGTCCATCTATTTTTCCGTATCTTTCCATTTGATCGAGGATCGCATCATGCCAATCTTGTAGACTGTGTGGAATTATAGGGGTGACCTCCCTTCTTGCTCTGTACATGGACTGGTATAACTGTTGAAAACCTAGTCTCTCAGAAATTTCCGGGGGCACTCTGAAAGAATTAATTACAGTACAGTAGAACTTTGCACTACAGTACTAAAGTACAGTACATGTACAATAAAACTTTGACTATCAAGGTAAAAATCTAAAATAAAATTTTAAACAACCTTTTTAATTATCTACTGTAATTAAATATTCAAGTTTACTTACGAATTGCATTCACTGTCGTAGATCGTTTTGAACGACAAAGTTTCGTCCCGACATCTCTGCAAAATTTTTCTCCGCAATTCTATCAAATCGGGGAGATAATTGTCTGGATCATGGTTATGAATGCCTTTCCCACGGGACATGACAACTGGTCCTAGTTCATCATCAGGTAACAGTTTCACACTAGCTAGTGCATTGCACGTTTTAACAAAACATGTCAAATACAGATTCGAATTCTTTTTTTTCTCTAAATTAAACGCGTGGAAATTCTCCCCGATATAAAGGGTAGAGTTATTTCTAAATCCGTCTATTGCCATCGCCATTGTATTAACTAGTTGAAGTAAAAGCACATACAATAAAAATACTCACTTTAAAAATACAAAAAAAAAACCGTTTAAAAATATCCAAATTTCTTTTTTCGCGTTGAAAAATTCGTCGTCTTGATAACCACATACAATTAAAATAAATAAATTAATTGGAAACACCGCAGAATATACGTTACAAATAATTTAAATTTCTTTTTTCATGGTAAAAAAATTCGTCATGATTTATTCCATTCATAACCATGCAGGTTGATCACCGCTAATGAAAAATCATACGTTTTGTGACTCAGTAAAAATGACCCTTGTTTTCTTAAGCTCTCTCTACACTTAGCAGTAACCCGACTGTCAGATACTTGGTTACCATACATTCCACGGAATTTGCATAAGCTAAACATATGGAACAAGTATGGTAACCAGGGTATCTGATAGTCAGGCAACTGCTAAGCCTAGAGAGAGCTTTATTAAAAACAAGGTTTCAATATCTTAAGAAAGATCAATTGAATTTGCATCGTTTATGTCACATACGCATCTTCTTAGAACTAGGAACAAATTCTTTAATTACATATCAAGAAATAACAATTTTTTTCATGCCCTTAATTTTTTTTAAAAATTTGATTATTTTTAAATCCCCGACTTTTAAAAACTCCGACTTTTAAAACCCCCGACTTTTAAAATCCCCGACTTTTCTAAACCCCGAAATCATTTCGGGGTTTAAAAAGTAAAAGAAAATGGGGAAAATACCCATTTATCTTAACCCCGATTTATCAAAACCCCGAAACTCGATTCGGGTTTTTGGTAGATCGGGGTTTTGAAAACCAATATAAAATGCGATTACCATTTTTGATTAACGCCGACTCTCAAAACCCCGAAAACGCCTTTCGGGGTTTTGAAAAGTCGGTGTTCTGGTATAGCACCCTTTTTGTCTTTTTTTTTTCTCCCTTTTGAAGGAATAAAAAGCCAGTGTTTCGTCATTTTTTAATTTTTTTTTTTTTTTTTGAGGTAAAAACCCTGAGAATGGCACTTGTAATATGAACATTATAACCGTCTTTGATTCCCATTGTTTACTTTTTTCAAGTGGTTATTTACTGAGGCTTCTTCTACCTTTTACTGCGAAAATATTGAGAAAAAAAAATTAGGGGGTTTTTCCTCTTTTTCTTTTTTGTTTGAAATTTTTATCTTTGCTCACTCAGCCACGAAAAAAAAAAAAAAAACTGAAAAGGACTATTTTTTTAAGAAGAGTGAAGTGCATTTACTTTCTCTCTTCCCTTAACTCTTCTTATCGTCTGACGTAGATAAAATCGATTTTTTTTGTCTGCTTTTTCCACCGTCAGGAATCATCCGATTCATTAATATTTGATCACTTTTCGGTAACAACCTGTTACAAGGTTTAATTATGGATCGAAAAAAGATACTTTTCCCACCCGAGTTTTTCACTTGAGAAATGATTGATGGCGTGGGACGTCCGTAGCAGAAACATTTTTAAGATGATGTTTAAACTGAAAATGTATCATGTTGAACCATTGTTTGCACGGGCACTTGACTAAAGAAAAGGAAAAAAAAAATAGTAAATGAAATAAAATCAAGAATTTTACTGTGAGAGAAATCAAAAAATTGCTTGTGTTGAAATTTAGCTTATTTATAGGCTTTTAGTGGTTAATTTTATGGTATGGACTCTTGAGAAGCTTGAGATAGGACAACATTCAAGTAAAAATTCGTTACTAGACCGCAATTGTTATTTGAATTTGGCTCATTTAAATTGATTGATTGATTGAAATATCTTTATATTGCCCCATAGGGGTCATAAAGGGTTGACAAAAAAAGCTTTACTACAGCAACTATATCATAACAGGATAAAATAAAATCAAAAAAGTAATAATAATAAATAATTGCACTTTGTAGATCAGCCATTAAAAAATTATTTTCATAGTTACTTTTCAAGAATTAATTACTCATTAAGGCAGAAGCTCCTGATTTTTAAAGCATTTGCAATGAAATTATCTTAACTACACATTTCTTTAAAAAAAAAAAAACTGCCCTGTTGACTGGTAGAAATTACACGAGTTGATTATTTGTGTCGGGACATGGAGCTATTTCTGGCGGCATTTGGACACCATTCCTCTCCAATGCAGCCTCTAATGTTGCAATTCTTATTTTGTTTATGGGGCATTTTGGAAATAGTTTTTGTGCTGGTTAAACAATGAGACGATCAGTGGCCCGTCCATAACAACGCCTTCCGCCTTCTCCAAGTTATTAGGAAACTGGACCTCATTACTTTGAAGGAGTGATTAGTCTGGTTGCTCATCTTCATCCAGTGCTGTTTTGCACACAGTTTTCAACTGTTTTTCACGTATACTTTGCCAAAAAACAAACTGTTGATATTTCGCTGTGCTTTCTAAAAATCTCTTGGGTTATTTTAGTTAACGTAAAGCATTGCTTTGCTTTTTTATCCCAAGAGTTTATAGTCATTGAACGTAACATGTTCTTTACTTTTTTCTCCTGAAAGTCCATTAAATTTGTTAATTTTAATAGTTAAAAATTTGTGATTGTTAATTTTAACTTTAAAAAAAAGAAATGAAGAATTTTAACAGATAGAAGGAGCAGAAGATAAGTTTTTAAAGTCAAGTCAACCGGCTCATTTAAATTAAAATTTGCCAAACTTAAATAAAAATTACGACCTAGTTAAAATTAGTCTAGTTAAGTCACGGCTTGGCTCAAATAAAAGTTACGGTCAAGTACAGGCATCGAACTGGTCACTTTTTTCCTCTAAAAGTCACTTTTTTTGTGTAAAGCTCACTAACAGAACTTTAAGTTTTATTAAAAGTTTCACAACTTTACCTTAAATTATTTTTAAAGAATCAACCAAAAAAAGCCAACACAATTCACTAACTCGTACACCTCCCCCCCCCCCCCCCCCCTGCCTTAAAGGCAGTTTTAGGTTTGTTGGAAAAATTAAAAACAGAAAATGATTAAAGAATTTTAAAAATTAAAAAAAAAAAAAAAAACGCTGTATCTTGGTACAGCGTAAAGAAGAAGTGAAACTTCTTATAATGGATTATATAAAATCGAAGTTAGCGTTTGAATGAAAAGCTCTACATTTTAAATTATTGACCACAAAATTTTTTGTAACCGTAATAATTTTTTGAAAAAATGTCTGATGAAAACTTAGTTGTTAGTCAACTTAAAATCTTTGGATCGAGATAAAAAACTTGATATAGAGTTATTAACTTGATGTTAAAAATTAAGTTAAATTAAGTTAAATTTTTGACTTCATATTTTTAGTCTTTTTATTAATTAAATCTATATATTTTTTACATATACAAAAGTGAATGTGATGTGTCCCGTTGAACGCACCAAAAAAAAAAAAAAGAGGAATTTAGAAATTTAAAGTTAGAAATAAAAATGGCGCAGCACA